>OX596235.1:9113588-10313588 GCA_951394345.1 Salicornia ramosissima | reverse complement strand
CATATATTTCCGATTAGATACCAAAAATTTCTAGATAAGATTTGAATCAAGAAATTTGAATTTTTGAAAATACAAAATTTTATATTACTCTTAGTATCTTACAATGTATATACAAACTATATTCTTCTTTCTAATTGTTTTATTACTGCGCTTGCTAGTAGCTAAAAGCAAGCAAACTGACTTCTGCTAAAATAGAGGATTTTAAAAGTTCTCAAATGTGCCATATTGCTTCTAATAGTTCCAAGCAGATTTGTATGAAGTGCCTCCTAGACTCCTAGTCTTAAATCTCTACAAAAAAAGTACAACAAAATCAGAATTGGATCCTCCAAATTCCAGTTTTCTATATCCATCTGAAGCTTCTGTATGATTCCTATATCTTTTTGTAAGTGACTTTATACTTTAAACCTATTCCTCTACATACATATTGTTCTTTTGTCACACCCACCAACCTAATCAAAGCGAGCAGCAAAAAGATTGTAATGAGAAAATTCTATGAAAAAGACCAATACTAGCTTATCTTCTCTGGAAGTTAATGAATCTGATAGAAGCAACAAAGGCACCAGCAAAAATTAGACTGAAGCCAAGAAGAATAGCTGCTGAAATACCGATCATTCCTGAGCCATAACCATAATGGAGATCCAAATACTCTTTTACTGAGCCCTTAAAGCCATCTCCAACGATGATAGTTTCAACATCTCCAAGCTGTGATGAGATGATTCCACGAAGTGTCCACGCTACAGGGCAGATGTAATAAAACCAAATCCACCAGCCAGGGATAAACTAAGATAAGCCAGGAACATAAAAAGACAGTAAGTGCAGGCTTTATTATGTACATTAAATCAGAATCCTTCTTGTTAGACTCATAAATTAATATGGTTCTGTGACATTAAAATTATAACTGTTCTAAATATGAGCCAGGAAACAGGACTTACTGTCTTGGGAATTAGGAAACCTGAGAAAAGATTCCAAAGCGAGTAGAATGCAGAAGATATAACGGCTGACATATGCTGCGTACGCGTAAGACCAACAGCCATCATTCCATAAAAGGTGAAGTAAGTGAAAGTAAGGAACATGAAGAGAAGATAAAGCACAAATTTCCCTGCAGGAAAAACCGGAAAACAGTAACTAGTCATTAGAAAAAAAAGATGTATTTTGCTAAGTGTAGTCTTTTTTTCAAGTCATTATTGACCCGGCTAAGTTATCCTAATGGGATTGCAAGAGGTTGATAGTGATTTTAAGAACTAGGCAGTAGTTTACTTCAAAAAAAAAAAAAAAAAACAACTAGGCAGTAGTTAAGAAGATTCAGGATTAAAGCACACAAACAATCTTTCCCTAATAGTTTCAGCATATCAAAAATTAATTGGATTCGAACAGGGATTTGATAAATAAGGATTCAACTTACTTAATGTCCTTTCAAAACCAATCATGAAGTAAGTGATGATGCCATACATCAATGTCTGAACAGCAATATATGGAACTTCCACGAGGGCCTGATTCAATCAAATAGAAAAACCAATACAATTCATTTTATTTACAATCTTCAAATATTGATCTGGTTTATTGAGTATAATCTCTTAATTTTAATAACAGGTAAATGATTACAAATTTACAATGATTATGATGTACGTGATATGTCAACTTAAAATTGTTCAATCAGCTCAACAACCTTTGTTGCTACTTGTGTTTATTGGTGATATGGGTTGCCTGTTTTGGTAACTGGTGCTTACAAGTGAATGTGCGGCTATATTAAATAGGCGAGTATGGTCTGTTTCTTTAGTGCGCAGAGACTAATTTGAGTGACCTGTGACTGTGAGTGCCTCAATATTTTGCCATGTGAGCCTAGAAATGAAAAACATGTACCTGAGCGGCTGCATAAGCAATTGGAGAGTACATCCCAGCTGCCTTTTCTCTATAGAAAACTGTTCTTTCAATGGAAATCACTGGCTGTACAGAAGAAGAATTGCTGACACCCAGGAACAAACAAGCAGAATGAAGGGCTCCCATGACTGTCATCAAGTTGATGATTGAATCCCTTGAAAGAGGAAGTATTATAAGAAGTCATATGACAACACATACCTTAATTTCAAATTGTATGTTATAGCAGACTAAAGTTAAACTAAATTCATGTGGTAATCAAATTATCATCACTGATGCAAAAAAAGTAATATATATTTGTTAAAAGCAAAGGACCTATTTGATTTTAGATAATCAGCAGATAAGCTGTTGAGTCATAGTAAAGTAGTGCTCTGTGAAATCTTATAGTTCTGAGAAACTTCTGTTCTTACAAGGAATATATGAATACTCAAAATGCACCTATTCTTAATTTGCATATCGAACAAATTGTGTTAGTTTGCATACCTGTTCAAAAACGTATATTTCTCTATTGTACTCTCTATATCTAATTACTTGTTATGTTTTCCGGTTACATTTCCTTTTTATCTTGTAGTCCCTACATAAACTTTTCTATCTTCACTCTTATTTTTAATCAGATCAACTTATTTCTTTTCCTACTTTACCCTTAACTTTTTCATATTCTCACTTAATACCCTACTTTTTCCAATCATTCTATAAATGATTGGTCCCCACATGTTTTATTCCCTTGTGTTAAAAACCGATCCTAGAGCAAATGTAGCAACTTTAATTTGAAATGGAGGGAGTTTTTTTTTTTTTTTTTTTGTTAATAAGACTTTGAGAAAAGATATGGCCCATATGGCTAGTGTAAGACTATATCAAGAGTAGCTGACAACCAAAACATATGTGCAAAGACATTGAAGGAACTTACCTTCTTGAACCAACATCCCAAAATATAGAGCCAAGTATCAATGCACAAACTGTAGTAAAAAGGAATCTCACAGCATTATATTGGGGAGATCTCCAATAAACAAGATGTTGCTTCTGAAGACATAACCATAACTGTGATATGATATCTTGAGAGAATGTTGAATCAAATTGTAATGGTTCTGACCCAGGTGGTGGTGTACTCATTTGCTGTATGATAGTTTCTACCTCTCTGAATTTAAGGGCCAATGAACATGAAACATAAATAATATAAATAATGAGAACACAAATGAGCTAGGTAGCTAGCTAAGTGAAATAATCAAATTACACCAAGTAAATTACTTGAACTGATGTGAGTTTCTGTAAATGTTGGCAAAGTCTTCACCAAGTCTTTCTTCAGTGGCGGGGGTGGTAACCTCAAGCATCCAAGTTGCAGGATTGTAGCCATCTAGAATTGGAGGGATTCCATTTATCCCCTGAGCAAGGAAAAAGTGCCCCAATTTTTCCTGTTAGAACTTTAAAAAAATTTGAAAAACAATACAGCATACATGTATTTGACTCTAAAATAATTCACATTATCATGAACTCTAAACTTTGAACTCCCCATTTCTGCTGGAAAGGTAAACTGAAAAAAAGGCAAAAGGAATTGAGACATAGAAAGGGTTGGGAATCTTTCTCACCTGAAAATAGTCTATCATAATGCTAGACTGATCACCAAGCTTTCCTCCATATATTACTTGTCCACCACGTTTCATAAGAAGCAACTGTGCATTAAAATGAGCAAGGTCAAAAGAGTTTCAGATTACAAGATCCTCCAAGGCTTCAAATGCAGATACTTGAATCTTGATGTGCATAGCCTCATACCTCATCAAATGCTTCAAATATGTCAATGCTTGGTTGATGTATAGTGCAGACTACAGTTCGTCCTGTATCAACAGTATTACGCACTGCTCGCATCACTATAGCTGCTGCTCGTGCATCAAGTCCTGATGTTGGTTCATCCATGAAAATTATTGATGGATTTGCAACAAGCTCTACTCCAATCGTCAGTCGCTTTCTTTGCTCTGTTGATAGGCCAGTAGAACCAGGCAATCCCACCAAAGCATCTTTAAGATTATCAAGCTCTACAAGCCTCATCACTTCGTCCACAAACTCCTGCAATCACATTGTAGTTCACTAATTAATTTCAGGAACTAGTTAGCTAGCTAGGATAAAAATGACAGGAAAAATATGTGAAACATACTTACCTTTTTGGTTTCTTTACTGATTTCTTTTGAGAGGCGAAGCATAGAAGAGAACCAGAGAGATTCTTTCACAGTCACTTGAGGAGAGTGTATATCATTCTGCTCAACATATCCTGATATTCTGGCAAAAGTTTGCTGTACCTTTGGATAACCTGATATTCTTATGTCTCCATCTATGTATCCACCGGTTTTTCTGCCAGCCAGCACATCCATCAAAGTGGTTTTTCCTGCTCCACTTGATCCAACTAACGCTGTAAGTACTCCTGGCGAGAAAACTCCACTCACATTTGACAGCAGCTGCAACTTCTTTTCTGGTAGACCTTTTGCCCTCATGGCCTAAAAGATAAGAAATGCAGCAACGGTATGTTAATTTTATAAATTACTAATTAGTATTATATAGAAAACATAAAAGGTTTGGAATCAGGCTCATTACTTTTGGCATGTCAACAAAGTAATTGACATTATGAAATGTCATACTCAATGATTGAAATGGAAGAATCATTCCCTTCTTTTTCTCTGTGTTGGAAGAGGCTCTGCTAGTTGGAATGTTGCCTGCATGAGAAGTAGACATTTATGGGACTGTGCTTTCTACAGAAATTATATGCTTGTCAAGAAAGAGCCATGATGCTAGACTGAAGTGTGCAATGTTCAATTGGATGTTTGGAAGACAAGACTAACCTTCATCAAGTGTATCTTTATCTGAGACATCAGCTGGGATAACAGTTGAGGCTTTCTTTAAAGCTGTGAGGGAGTAAATTAGAAAGAGAGACCAAATTAAAAATTAATTTTAAGTATCCTTAAAAAAAAGATCCACCCAAAGATAAAGGAAAGTAGAGTAAATATAAGGTACTTACGATTCAAGTAGGCCAAGGCTAGAGTAACTATGTTGTTGAAAATTAAAGCATAGAGTAATAAAGCTATAAGTCCAATCCAGTACCAACGACCATCTGTTGGTATAGCATGTAAGTTGAGTACATTATGCCCAATTGTATTGTTTCCTGAGGTCTGTTAATGCATAAATATAAATCAAATTTAGTTGTTACTTGAATCACAAAGCAGCTCAGGGCAGGAGAGTTGGAAGGGAATATAGAAATAATCTAAGAGGCTACCTTCATCCATCTTGTAGCAGTAAATTCATTTACAGAAATTGCACTTTGAGCATAGGATAGGGGTGATACCCAGTATGCCCAAATCCACCATGGCTTTATCATATCTGAAATATAAAGCAGTCAATAAGGTAGATTTATATACAATTTGATAATCTTGTATCCAGTCCAATAGCCATACCTTTCGGAACAATGAAACCTCCCAAACAAAGTACAGCAAGCAGTGAAACTGAAGAACAAGTATTTGCTATGACGATATCTCTTGCAAGTGCAGCCACCATCCGAAAGAGACCCAGGGCCATTTGATGGATCATGAATAGCAGCAGTACAAAACGAAAAAACCTGGATAAGTAGAAAGGAAAGAAAAAGCAAAAATTGCTATGTTATTTCTTAAAGCTTTTTTTACATTGTAAGTTTCAAGAGGAAGCTTAGCTTAATGAGCAGGACATGCCTTCCAGGTGCAGGAGCAAATCCAACTGTGTAATATACAACACATGACCAAACAACAGATTCAAGGACAGAATATGGAACGCGCAGAACCCAGCTAGAAAGTGACCATGCCCACACAGGATAGAAGCAATTGTCTCTTTGCTTGTAAAACACTGGGAGTCGAAAAATCATGAGTGACAGCTCAGAAAGTCCATTAAACATCATATGCACGACCCCATAGAAAAGGCATGCAAGATAGAGATTTCCATAATTCACATCTGTAGAATGTAACCTTGTTCTTATAAAAGTTGTCCCTGTGACAAATCCAACAAGTACAACCTGCCGGGAAAAAAAAAAAAAAAAAAAAAAAAAGGACAGAAAAGTGAGCCAACGCAGATAAGGTGCTCGCATACAAAAATGATCATTTATACAATGAAATTATGATATATTTGACGAATAACAGGAAAAAAACAAATTACATAACTGGAACATGTTAGTTTATTTCATTACATAAATGAACAGGGTGAAGTACTGGTTATGAAAAGAAAACCAGCTTCAGATGTTCCCTTTCAAGTTTCAAGCATGACTTCCTCCATATTTTTCTATACTGAGTGTCATGAATGACCATATCATATGGTGATTAGGGAACAATAGCGAAATTATTGCAACATTTACAGTAGGGACAAGATATATCATACTTGACAGGTTCGGAAAATGTACAGGAAACTATGCCTTCGGATCAGTAGAACCTCTCGTGAGAAACAAGCCTTGAAAAGCTCCCATTTTGGGACAGCAAACATTGTTCTGGACAGAGCTAGAGGATGAATTCTTGATTTGTCATATGGAACAGACATAGTATATTCAACTGTCTTCCCAAATCGAGAATTTCTAAATGCTTCAGCTATTTGTTCACTGGTAATGAAACGATAAGGTTTTGAAGAATCTGCCCAATATTGTTCTTGATCCTTCCTAGAAGTAACCTATGACAAACCCAACATTCAGAAATGATCATCAAGATGAACAAGCAAGACATAATTAATCCATTAATAAAATATACTACCTCGTTATCATAATATGTGCAACAAACATTTTTGTACGCATTTTAAGGTTGAGGTTAGATGGTGTAAATGAAGTTATTAGATAGAATAAGTTAAGCACCAACAAGAGTAGAACTATATCTTATTGATTTTAAAATTATATCAACTAATTTGTGCATTTGCATCCTCTAATCTCAACCTTAAAATGCGTGCAAAATATATTGTTGTACATATTTTGAAACGGATGTAGTAGATGAATTAACCAATTCAAAATATATACCTCCTGCAAAAAGTCTGCCACACCCTTACGAGGGGGAATTTGAAAGCCTAAGGATTCAAAGAATTCCAACACTTGTGCACGAGGACCATGATAGACCATATGTCCTTCTGACAACAACATCAAATCATCAAAGAGTTCAAATGTTTCAGGTGCTGGCTGAAGAAGAGCCATGAGTACAGTTCCTTCCATTTGATGGACAAAGTTGCCTATGCACTTGACGATCTGGAATGTAGTTGAACTATCTAATCCAGTGGATATTTCGTCCATTAATAGAGTTTTCTTAGGTCCGACAATCATTTCTCCTACATAAAAAAAGTATCAGAATGAATATTAAACAAAAGACGCTAGTTTCATATTCAATTATTCATCACCATTCTTAGGATACGTTTGGTAGGATGTAACGTTTTCCGTCCCTAAAAACTGTTTTCCCATTTTACATTGCTTAGTTTGGAGTAAAACATTAAAATCGGTGGAAAATACAAATAATACTTTATGTTTGAGGATGTGTAATGTATTATGTATTACCTATTACATACTATGTACATATGTATTATGTACTATGTTTACCCGGACTCTTTGTTTCACCCAAGTACCAGTGTCGGACACTCAATCCTTGAACATTGCACATTGGTATGAAACTTGTACGCTTCATTTTGAACCAAAAATATTCATATTTTTCATAAAATTGTCGTGTCTAACACTTGGACACGTATCCTTGTATGTCCTATACTTCCAGCAAAGTCCGAGCAACATAAATTATGTATCATGTATCATATATCATGTACTATGTGCTATGTATTATGCATTATATATGTATTATGTATCATATATCGTAGCATGTATTTATAATATATGATATAAGTCCAAATGCAGTACATCCCATTGAAACCCCTAGTTAAAGTAAAAAAAAAAAAAAGAGGTATGAACCTGAAGTAACTCTTTTTCTTTGACCACCTGAAACCCCTCTATTCATGTCGCTTCCAACTACTGTATCAGCGCATACATCAAGGCCAAGAACTTTGAGGAGGTAATCTGTTGAAATGCTATGCTTTTTTCCACTAACTGATAATGCCTGCATTTCATCAAATAATATTTTAGTCTATTGTATGGTATTTTTATATTTGCAAAGAGTACAGAAAAGGCCATTGCAAACGCACTGCACAACCTTCATATAAGCATCAATTTCGAGGCTAGGATGTATGTTGTTTTGTTTCTCTAATCGACTAAGTTCCTCGATGTATCCTGTAAAGCAGGCGTGGAGAATCAATTATGTTAACATGTAGTTCAAGGTAAATTTATTTCTTATAATCAAGTATTTTTAAATTTGTTATTATAAAAAAGGTCATTAAATTAAATTTTGTCATTGAAATAGTGTGAATTTATAAATTCAGAATTACATCAGCATATACCAGTAGAATGATACTCACGTAATTTATATTGACTCAATTTCAATAAATATTAGTACTCCCTCCGTAACATATTAATGGCAACCGTACAATTCATTTTGCATGCACTTTGGTAATGATTTAAAGGGCGTATTACGTTACAGTTGGAGTACTACCAATCATTTTAAATGCAACGATTTGACCAGAAGGGCCTATTTTTTTTTTTTCTTAGTCATTTGTCTTAAATTATTCTTATATTTTTATATAAATTAATGATTTTCTACTAATTAAAATATTTTTGGGATGTATACATGTATATATTGTCAAAATAATATCAAATATTAGCATTTATTAAGATCTGAAGGGCCTAAGTACAATTTTAGAACAGAGCCCCGATAACTTCGACACGGCCCTGGATTTGACATAAAATTGATAGGAAAAAATGTTTAATCGTTGCATTTAAAAAAAACGAAGATAGTATAACAATTAATGAAAATTATTCAAATTTTAAAATTTGACCAAATGTAATTCGTCCTCAATTTAATTAACATCGAACATTCGTCTTTAATTTAATGAACATTTATTGTGGCCTGCATTCATATGAATTCACATTATTAAAGGATTTTTTTTATGCAGCAATGGATTTTGATTACCTGAAAAAGATTCGCTTGCACCTTGACATCTAGCTGCGAAATCAAAAGTTTCTCTCACTGTAAGCTCAGCAATGTGATTGTCTATTTGACTTATGTACGCTGAAGTTCTTTGCACGCAAAATTCGCTCAGTTCATGCCCATTGTAAGTAATATTTCCACTTTTCTGATGTTATTAATTAATGAAAATAGAAAGCTCAAATAAGCCCAAAAAATTGTCTAATATATTCACGTAATTATTCAATAAGAAAAACTAACATCATGTTTGGTATTGTTATTTTTTCACAGTTGTAAAAAGAATTAAATTACCAATTTCATTACCAATTGTTTGATATCCTTCACAAACTCGTGGAAACAAAATCATTTCCTCTATAATTTGTTCTCATTCCATTTTTTAATTACATCGAACAACAAATAATAGTATCATATAATATTACCTTTTTCCCTTTCAAATTTCTTTTTATTCCATTTTTTTTCCGAAATTTATACCAAACACCGCCTGAATTGCTAACACTTGCTTTTAGTTGATAACAACAAACTTAATAAGAAATTGCTTGATAATTGCTTGCTTTGTGCTTAGTAGATAGCCATGCATTTCTTGAGGAAAACGGGAGATGATATTATGGAATAAAACAGGAGAGTTGAAGAAAGAAAATCCAAATAGTATAAATTGTTATTTTAAGGCCCTGTTCTTTAGGACTGATATGATCTGATTTGATTTGTATTATTAAAAATAATGATAATATTAATAATAACTATTAATTTTATTACTCCGTATTATAATTGTAATTGTAATTATTATTTTCATTATTATAATTGTAATAATTATTTTTTTAATGAGAAAGATAATACATGATTATATTTACTAAAATAATAATAATAATAATTATTATTATTATTATTATTATTATTATTATTACAATTATTATTATGATAATAATAAATTTTTTTGGGTGAGATTGAGGGGAATGTAAAATGACATAGCAAGTAGTTTGGTTTGGGCTTTGTATAACTATTAATTTTATTATTATAATTGTAATTGTAATTATTATTTTCAAGCCATGGATGAGGATTAGTAGCTAATCATAATTATAGGCTGCTTATTGAAATAACTTTCTTCCTTTAATAAAATACTCTTCTAATTCTAATTTGATCTTATAATTAGAATTTATAATCTTTTAAGTGTTACATGTTTAGAATTTGTAATTTATTGGCAATTATATTGTTTTTATTGGATTTTTTTTAATTTGTATCTCCTAAAACATACAAGCTAGAATCACAAATTAATTAAAGGGTATTCAATCCATTAATAATTAGTATTTTGAAATTATTATTACAACAAATAATAATAATAATAATAATAATAGTAGTAGTAATAATAACAATAATAATAATAATAATAATAATAATAATAATAAAGAGTAATAATGTCTGATCTGATCTAATTATTGTAGCTTTTAAGTCCTAAAGAATAGGGCCTAAGGGATAGGGGATTGAGTGAGTAATCAATGGATCCACCCTCTACGTCTGATTCAAAGCTTCAAATCCTCTAAACTGCAAGTATGTTGGGGTTTTCTTTACCACCAAAAAAAAAAAAAAAATCCAATTGTATAAATTTTTTGGTGGAACAGTCTCACCGTAAGACTAAGCAAGTCTCACTAGAAAAGGTAAAAAAATTTGCAAAAGTTACAGAAAATATATAAATAGTGATATAATTTTTTATATATATATTTTCAATAATTTTTACAGCTTTTTTATAACTTTGTTTGGGAAGACCTAGTCTCACCATTGTGAGATTGTCTGACCTATGATTGTAATTGCACCTTAGACATCAACAACTTTTGAGGCATCTAGCAAATTAAACTAACAAGAATGTCTTCATTGATTAATGATTACTAAGATAGTTACTATTCGTTACATCTTTATTTATAACAAGAAAATTATACTACCTTCGCTTTTTTTTAGTTGCAACAAAAGGTATTTTTGTGAGATATAAAAAAAATACATTGTTGCAACTAAAAAGAAACAGATGTAGTATTATAAATGAGTAATAGTATAATACTCACCTTTAAGTTATTATCGAGCTTGCCAGCTAGAGCGAGCAACAAAGTGGATTTACCCGATCCAGGAGGCCCTAAAAGCAATGTCATCCTGAAATTAAATACGCCAACATAAGATGATGAAGATTATTACTCTGAGCTATCTAAACAGTACCACATACTTGCAATCCGGGGGAATCGATGAGAATGTGTAAAGAAACCAACAACACAGAGCCCCAAATTTATAAGGGCCTCAAAATAGCATTATTCTAATAGTTCTATATTCCCTATGCGCCTCTGTAACATATTAATTGCAAGGATTTGACCTTTTTAAGGAGGAAATATTATATTAAAAGAATTGGATTCACTCTCGCATTTCATCTTTAATTAAAAAAAAAACGATGACCTATATATAAATTTTTAACATTTAATCTTAATATTTTATTTTAACCTTCCATGTTGATTTCATATAACCCAATTTTCATGTTAGGCCCCAAAATCTTTAAGACGACCTTGGTTGCACTAGTATACAATACTTCATTTGTCTCACAATAAGCTAGTCAAAGATGTCATCATTATGCAGTTATGTGGGATACTGTTAGATTAACTCCGATATGCCTCTTTTTTAAAACCCTAATTTTTTTGACAAATATTGTAGATAACGAAAAAAAATTGAAAATTCATCGAATTTTTCCTCTTATCTGTAAAGAATCACCCACTAAAACCAAGAGAAATGACTACGCATGCCCAGTAGGGGAGAAATGAAATCCCTACCGGGGGTAAAATTATAAATTTATCTTAATTTGTCTACGCTTAAATTGAAATAGTAATATAGTATTATATAGTATGATGTTTTTCATGTATAGTACGATATATGTTATTTTTATATTTTGTATTAATTATAATTTTATAATTTACATTGGTATATAATTTGATGTTTGTATTAATTATGCGGTATGATATATGCTAGTTTTGTATTTACTAAAATATTTTGGTGTTAGGCTCCTTACTCGTTACCCGTCTATCAACCCTCCCCAAACTAATCCTCCTCTTTTTCTTTAATGTCGCATGCATGTGATTCTTGGCATGTGATGCATGAAACATTTCAAATCTACAAGTACTCTATAATCCATATATCCAAAAGGGTTAACTGTCTGTTTACTTTTGGTAACAAACTGTGGTAATTAATGGTAATGAATTTATAGTGTGCTTTTGTTAAGGAAAAACCTCATAATCTCCATGGAAAACATATTATCATTCCCAAGTTTAATTTTCTTCTTATTTTTTATTATCATTCATTACCATAGTCCATAGGTTAGTGTGATATTAGATGAGAATAGATATTTGTGAGGAAAATTAAATAAACTGGAGTTAAAATAGCACCATCATGGGAATAAATTTTGACTTCTATTCCAAATTTAATTACAAATTCATTCTCATTATCATCATTTATGACCGACTATTAAACATGCCATAAAATAAAGTTTACAGTTCTCATGTTGCGTGGATCCTAGGATATACTCTTTGGTTACCTCCTAAGGAAGTAACAAGTGCTGTGTCTGTTATGCACTTTTTAAAGATAATTTCATGCAGCACTTGTGCCCTTTGACAATGATACTATAAATAAAGCTAGTGTGTTCACGGTTTTAGCTGGGCAGTGGACACACTATATTTTATTGGTAAAACTTGTTTATATATTACTTGCACCCCCCAAAGTAGGCTAAAGTGGCTAACCTTGGCCCCTTCTATCACCAATTCAACAACAACCATCATCTACACATCTAGTCTTAGTAGACTACCATCTTTAATTTTCTAAAAGTTTTCTTTTAAATTTTCAATGTACTTTTTATGTGTATAATTGAAATCATTATTATGGTCATTGTTTTACTTTATTTTGTAAAAGTTTTGTTTTATAATTATTATTAGTATGATCACAATAACTTATTATGATAATTTTTGTATCAACCGTGCATTGCACAGGCAACTAATCTAGTATATACAATAATCATAAACTAAGAAACTTCAATAATTCCATAATACATGCATGTTCATCCACAATCCAAGTGCTTATAAGATTCAATTTGTTCGACAAAATAAAGTGACCACGATATAGCATATCACATTATTGGATGTTTCTTCTATGGTCGTCGAAAAAACGACCACCAAAGTCAAAATAATTTAGTTAGTAATTAGATTTGACTTTTTTAAAAAAAATAAACATTGTATATTGTTTAATGTAACATTAATTCATTTTTAATTTTATTGGATTTATCTAAATTAATTTCGGATTTTTAATTTACTTTTTAAAATAACAAAATCTAAAATTAATTTAGGTGAATCCAAAAATATTAAAAATGAATTAATATTACAAAAAAATTAAATAAAATTATGTATATTTTTATTTACAATAAAAGCCAAATCTAATTATCAAAATCAACTTAATTAACATGAAAAATCAACGGCCTAGATTATTTTGACTTTGGTGGTCGTTTTTTCGACGACTATAGAAGAATTTTCACACATTATTACAATTATTATTGTTTTTACCTTTATTAGTTTGCTTATACAAGAAAAAAAAAAGAAGCATTCTAGCTTAGTTTCAGGAAAGTCTTGTTAATTAAGACCTAACAAATTCTACTCCGTAAATAGTAAAGATAGGATTTGGTTCTCTTGCAAAATATAGTCTAATAAATTTACATAAACGTGAATAAAATGAAAAGAATGAACCACACATCGACATTCTACGTTGCTATAGAGTATAGATCATGCCAAAAAAAGCACTAGATATGTTGTTTACCTTCCAGGCTTAAGATATCCACTGATATTATTTAGGATAGTTAATGTAAGTCGTTCAGGACGATATAGCCTCGAAAGTTTAAGGATGCCCTATATATACAAGGAAAAAAGTTAATTAGAAATTTCGGCCTTTTTACTTCTAGTAATACCTCATAATCCACATGAAAAACATATATTACAAATTAGAAAGCAATAATAGAACTAAAGAGAACCTCAATCTTATCACGAGCATAATTGATGAGTGTAGGCAAAGCTCTTTTCCCTGTTTGAACGTTTGCTGTAACATTTAGGTTCTCGAACCTCACTTCTACCTTTGGCAACTCTAACCCAACTCTACAATTTTTTATAACGAAACAATATTACAAATTTTCATGATTAAATATTATTACAAATTTTCATGATTAAATATTATTACAAACTTTCATGATTAAATATTATGACTTCTCACTAAAGTGGTATAAACTCTCACATAAAATCAAAATTGAACAAATACTTATATAGACTACTCCATCCATTTCAATTTGTTAGTTACATATTTTGTTTCAAGTGTTCCTTTTTATTGGTTACGTTTAAAATTTTACATTTATATTGGTATATAGCAATTTTATTGGTACAAATTTACCTTGATTGTGATTGACTCAAATAAATAGATAAATGTAATAAATTATTACAATCATTGATTGAGGTTTGAAATTAGTTTTATTCAATTAATTAAAATACTATATATCAACTCCAATAATAATCTATTTGCCCAAATAAATGTACAAGATTCCAAACGTAATTAATAAATATAAATGGAGGGAGATATACGGAAATTAGATCATCATGAGTTTTTTATTAAAAAAATCAATTTTGTTTTATTATAACACCGATTATATTAGGAAACAATATTGATTACAAGAAATGAACAATTCCAAGCCAGAATATTCACTTTAAATTTCATGGAAATTAGCACAAAATAAATTCTAAATATTATCAATTTATCATTTATACAAATCCTTTGGTGGGACGGTCTCACTGTAACACCGAGTCTCGCTAGGAAAAGTTAAAGAAAATTTTGCAAAAGTAAAAACATATATATAGTTATACATGAATAAAACAACTCGATCGATAACTTTTTATACTTCCTCTGTTTCAAATTAAAAGCAACAATTCATTTTGCACGCTTTTTAAGTAAGAAATTTACAGGTGTAAATGAGTAAATTAACCACAACAATTTTAAGACAAGTAACCTATGATCTTATTCTTGTTTGTATTAAAAATCATTTCGATTAATTTGTTCATTTACACAATTAAATCTCTTACTTAAAAAGTGTGCAACATAATTTGTTGCGTTTAATTCGGAACGAAGGGAGTATATTTTTAACAACTTTTATAAATTATTTTCATAATTTTTCAGTCTCACCATTATGAGACGGTCTGAACAGAGATTTACCTATCATCTAATGGTCCACACATTTCCAATATTGAGGTTATTTGCATTACAAGTTCTTTAGGAACTCGTAAACATGTTTCCTGGAAAAAAAAAAATAAGTAAAATATTTTCTCCGTTTTAAAATAAACGCAACAATTTTTATTTTAGGATGTTTTAAAAAAAATGCAACAATTTTAATCTTTCCATTTTTATAGGTTTTTTTTTTCTATCTTTCACATCATCACATACTCTCTCTCTATGCCTTTACTCTCACAATTAAAAAAATGGACTATGAATACGTGCAATCCAATTTGTTGCGTTTTTTTCGAAATGAATAAAGTAAAATAATCTGAATGAAGCATAACAAAGCAAGATAGTATGTAGCGTAAAATAAACAAGTTTAAATAAAGAAGAAAAAGAACAAAAAGAATGCATACATTTTATTTTACAAAAACCACACAAAAATGCTTTCAAAATTACCACAAAATCTTTTTACAATTATAAAAATAAATTCTAAAAGGCACTAATTCTATAGATGGAAATACAATTTAGATTACTATAAATGACGATAGGATGAATCATTTACAGAGTGAATATCTTCAAAATCCGCACAAAATTAAATGAACTTCTGAATTTAAAGCTTCAAAGAAACTTCATCACTAATTTCCAACATAACAAAATCTTCAAATCAAATGCGTATAACAACAAAGCTTAATCAATAATAATAATGACGATACCTCTGAAATCGGGCTTTGATACCAGAAACAAGCTTATAATTATCTTGTTCAGACGTATCAAGTGCTTTCTGAACAACTAACTCACGATGATTCCGATCAAGCTTAGTAACATCAATGGCAGAAACTCTCGCACCTCCACCACCATTGCCGCCTCCTCCAGATCCACCACCACAATCGTCTCGAAGAAGAGCGAAATTGGACCTTTTAAAAGAAGGAAGCCGCTCAATGGCGGCCCAAATGAGGTCATCTTCATCTTTAGCGACTGCTTCAGCGTTGGAAGGACGAGCAAATGACGATTCTAACTCGTTCGCGGTTAAGTCTAACTCGAAAAATTCGCTAGTTCCATCAGAAGCCGCCATTAAAGCACCTTCGAGATTTTTTTTTCTCTACCTTTTTATTGATAATAAACAGAATAAGAGTGTGAGACTGTGAGTGAAGGTCGGTGTATCTTGCTTTGTGTAATTGTGTTTGTTTAATTTTCTTTATTTCTGGGTCAAGTGGTTGTTTGTTATTTTGCTTGGCTGAGATATTAGAGCCCGCGAATTTTTAGAGGAATGCAAAAATAGGGTTTCTAGAAGTTGTTTTTATAGCCCTTTTTATGTTGTTAGGATTACACGCTTATTACACTTTGTGGAAAGGCTGGCTGGTGAATCCGTTTTACTTTTGTCTTTTCTTTCATTTATTCTACTAATACTTGCAACTTTTGCTATTTTAGGTTGTAACTTTACTTTTTACTTTTGCTGTGAACTCACTTAATTATTCATTTTTCACTTTATCTCTCTTTAAATCTATTTTTTTTCTAGAAGTTCGTATCGCATATTTATGTAGCAAATATGGCGATACGGAGGTAGTACATCTTATGTCTGAATTTAGTTGTTACATTTTGACTTATAGAGTTATAACACTATTCATATGTGATCTTTGATTGCTTCTAGTTTTATAAGCGTAAGGAAAAAAAAGATTCATGATGATGGATCTAGTTAGTTTAATTCGTCTCAACATGCACTTTTGAATTTTTATTTTTTTTATTATGTATAGTTTAAGATATTTTTATTTAAAGTCGTATATCGGAAGATGTGAAAAAATGAATATAGCAACTAAATTGGGACGAAGTGAGTATAAGTAAAGTTGTATCGGATACCGATACGATATCGATATTTTAAATATACCCAATACTCTAGCTACATTAAAAACTAGTAATTTTTTTGACATGTTTTAGTATAGATAGATTTACTCATTTTTTCGATCACATTTTCATATGATTTTGAAAGATTTTTCTTAACTTATGTAATAATTAAACTAAAATATTCCAAGTTATATTGGAAATTTAATAAAAAAAATTACTAGTTTTTAATGTATTTAGTATTATATATTTCTCATACTTGCCCGTATCTTATATTTTTCAAACCAACGTATTTCAACTCCGTTCCGTACTAGGAGTATATGTTAGGGTATCCAACGTATTTCAACCTCCAGAACTCCTAGACACGCGTATCCATGCAACTTAGGTTGTTATGTATAAGTATTTAATATATTTCTAAAATGGGTAAAATTTGGGAAATTTCAGCAAAAATCACATTTGCGTCATTGTAATTTCTCTAATTTGTTTGATTCGAAAATTTATTTCCACTTTTAGCACCTTAAATATAGCACTATGGGCTATGGTTAGCATTTATTTATTTTAAAATGAGTAAAGTAATAGGTAGCTTCAATTGCCTTCAAAATGGTATAAAATGGGAAATCTATGAAAAAATCATGTGTAAATCAAGGTAATTAATGCTTAAATTTTTTCAAACTTTTCTTTTGGGGAGTGATTGAGCAACTCTAAGGGTTTTCAAACCTCTCATATGTGATTTTTTTATTGGTTGAAAATGTACTAGAATATTAATTTTATTTCATTTCTCTCTCTAATTTATGACAGGTTTATTAATATTTTATTTTTATATGTCTAGAGGGTTGGTAACCTTGAGGGTTACCCAAACATTTTCCTTTCTTTTGAACCTCTTATAGCCCTTAAATTCATAAATCATGTGCAAAAATAAGCTTACTTTATTTAATTTTTTGAGTTGATTAGCAAATTTTATATTTTTATTCTTAGATTAACTATATAGTACTATAGTTTTATCTTTTTGTCATATACTACAACAAAACAATTATCATACATATAGAGAGATAGGTCCTAAGGGGCTCATTATTATTTAGTCAATAAATTAAAGAACATAAACAACCATGATACAATGCCCTATTGGCTTCGGACTCAAATCTGTTGTCCCACTTATTGTGTCTCATTTGTATTCTACTCATTTTGATTGATTCACTTAATTATTATGACCCACCTTTTCAAATTTAAAAATTAAAAAATGTTTTTCAACCAAACAAAATTAGTAAGACACAAATGAGACACACTAAGTGGGACGAAAGTTTTTTTTTTTTTTTTCCATTGGCTCCCCTCGCTCTTATGATAATAATCAACTTTAATTTATCATCCAAAAAGATGCATGTTTGTGGCCGGCGGCCTTCGATAAAAGGTTATTTAGTTTCTCTTTCCTTGTTAAAAAAAGCAAGTAAACTTATATAAAAGATTCATGAAACAAAAGCAAATTAAATTTGTTCAATCAGAATTATAAGCTTAATTAAGTTAAATTAAACTTATATATGGAGTGGAGCTTTCTAGAGTCGTGATTGATTACTATGGCAATCTAGCTATCTATGTGCTTTATTTTTTTAATGAAATAATCTACGTGCTCTTTTATTTAAATTAGATTAGGAGTTTGTTTAGAGCTTGTTTACTTCAGATTATATATTCAGTTCACTTCATCTCTATTTAGTTCAATTAATACACTTCTATTCAGTTTAGTTCATCTCTGTTAAGTTCAGTTCATCTCTGTTAAGTTCAGTTCAGTTCATCTCTATTAAGCTAATGTAAACGAGCCCTTAGCAACTTGCTTTTTGTGTTTGTTTGCAACTTGTTTATTAAGAACTTGGTTGAAGCAAAGAGGTGAAGCACATAGGTAGTAATATCGAAAGTGGAACATACAAGCTAAGAAAGGCTAATCACCATAAAATCAGGTCGAATAAGTGGAAGCAAGAAATAAAGTTGGTTCTCCTTTTTTTTTATTTTTTTAGAAAAGTAAGGTATATATACATTAGATTATGAATGTTTCATTTTGAAACGAATAAAACCTAACTTTTCAGGAGAAAGAAAAAAAAATTAACATCTATCCATAAAGCATCGATATCCTTACAGGTTTGAATCCAATGACTAAGAAAAGCAACGACGTAATTGACAGCGCGCGAAAAATATGAGAATATAATAGCGAATGGAAGAATTGAAGTCTTTTGAGATGGTCTGAAAATCACTGATAAGAAATTTATCATATATGTTCACACTATGCACAACTTATTGTACGTATTGGTAGCTTAATTAGTGTAATTTATACTGCTTTTGTAATTTTATTTGTATGTATTAGGTACTAGATTCATTTCGTCAACTACTTTTATAATATCAACTTATAAAAAAAAAATACTTTTATGAATTTGTAGATCGATATTAATACTCAAATAAATTGTACAACCTCATGAACTCATGCTTGAAAATTATTATCGATTATTTTGTGTTACTAATGAACCAAATAAGAGGGCTTTTTTAGGAAGCAAAAAAGGGTCCTTGACTCCTTATTAACACATAGCCTAATTGTAATATGTATCGTTAGGGATGTCAAAACGGGTTAACGGTACAGGTTAGGGTTGATTCAAACGGGTTCAGTTCAATTTCGGTTCAGGTTAAATCAGGTTATTAGCCCAACGGTTCATTTCAATTCAATTCAAGTCATTTCGATTTAGGTCATAACAAGTTGTCTTTTTCTCGGTGATAGTTCAGTTCAGGTTCAGGTCATTAACGGTCAGGCTAGTATCAGTTCAGTCCAAAACGGTTCAGATTAATACAGTTCAACGATAAGAAACGGTATGTTTCAGGTTGGCATCAGTTTACATCGGGTTATTTTGGAGCGTCCATTACAATAAAAATTGATCATAAAACACAAAAAGTTTCTTAATATGTTAATTGTGATATGAAGTTACTTTCAAGTTGAATAAGATTTCAGTTCAGTTCAGTTCAGGTACAATAATGTAACCGGTTGATTTCAGTTCAGTCCAGTTTTATCCAATTTAATAAATCTTCGGGTTTGGGACATGTTATCCTCAGTTCAGGTTACTTTCGGTTCAAGTTCAATTCAGGTCAGATCATTAATTCACGGGCCAATAACAGTTCAGGTCACTTCAATTCTGGTCGATTTCAGGTTACGGGTTACTTTCAGTTCAGTTTATTTCAGTTCAGGTCACGGTCAGTTCAATTAACCCAACGGTATCCAACCCAAAGTGACATCCCTATGTATCGTCATTTTCATAGATCCACCAACGCTTATGATCCCAAGTCCCCAATGATCATGATGTGCGTTGAAGTTGCCTTTAACTCTTTAAAGGTGCGTTTTCTTCAACTTATTCAAACTGACTTGACCTGATCTAATCTGACATACATGACCTGATTAAATCTGTTAAAGCTAATTTGATTATATATATAACTGATTAAACCTGACATGACTTGACCTAACCTGATTAAACCTAATAAGTTTTGAGACCTGATAAAAAAAATTGAAGAGAACACACCAAATAATCTTAGGTAGTGTTTGGATACGAATAATTCATTTGAAATTGATGAATTCAATTTCTGAAATTGAAATGTTACAATTCAAATGGCAATTATTTGTTTAGGTTGTTTTTAGAATTTGAAATGATATGATTTTGTTAAGTATTTTGAAATACACAAAATCTGCTTGTTAAGCATTTGGGTTGGAAATTGGGCCAAATCCAACTCCAAATTTTTTTACTTGCCAAACATGTAATTTGGCCCATATCCATAATTTCAAACAAAATGCTTGTATCCAAACATAGCATTAATCCTTTCTTTTTTCGGGTGTCCCTTGCCAATACAGTTGGAATTCCCTCAAATTCATTATGTTACTTAGGGCTCGTTTATATTAGCTGAATAGAGATGAACTGAACTGAATCGAACTAAACTGAATATAAAAGTGTATTAATTGAACTAAATAGAGATTAACTGAATTGAACTGAACTGAACTGAACTGAATAGAGATTAACTGAACTGAACTGAATATAATCTGAAGTAAACAAGCCCTTAATAGTACTTATAATGGCATAATTTAAGCAGACAGAATCATCTACGATAAGTCAACCATGCATTTTGTATTTGACTAGCTTGAACACAAGGTATATATACGTGTACGTAATTAATTGATGCCCCATTAAACAACATGCATCTACGTACGTCGCTCATATCAGACTAAGACTTTCCGTATCTTTCGAGAAGCAAATCACATGCATTGTGGACTACAACAAAATAAATACTAATTAGTTTCGAAAAATCATGTCACTAAATGGGCGAAGTCTGTCTATATATCTTGATTAGAGATGGATTTAAAGATTTTTTTTATATTTCCATATACGGTATACCACTTCTCCAAATTAAATTTTAAAATGAATTAATAAATTTGTTTCGAATTTAAGATGTACATGTTACATTAAACATCAAATTTTGTATCTAGTTTTTCTCATTGACGAAATTTTTCTTAAACATTAAAATTTGAAATGGTTTTATATCTACTTTAAAATATCTCAAATTTCTAGTAGATCCTCTTACGGTTGCCTAATTTTTCTTACATCTTATCATCTGATAAACTATAATTTAACAACATGAAGATATAATCCTTGCATGTTTCTTGCATATCTTTTCTTCAAAAAATATTTCAAGTAAATTAAAATTAATCAACATGCATCTAAACGAAAATTTTTATCATTATAAAAAATTGTCTTATTAACGACGGCTACACATTAATGACAGACCTAAATCCTGTTGCAAATGTTAAAAAAATTGTCAATTTTATTACAACCCGGCCTTAAAATCCACCTAATTAATACATAACATAAACTTTACATAAAACGACGGGCCACATCATTTTCATAACCACAATAGTGAGATCCTTTTTATAATAACTTTTTTATGATCATCCACAATAGCAAGTTACAAATTTTGTAACTTTTTTTTGTCACGTCTTTTTTTAGCTACATCATTTTCAAACTACAAGTATCTACACTAGCACAGTAGCACGTTACAAACCTTATAGCTTTGAAATCATTTTTTTAAAACTTAGCTTGTATTTAATGACATAGTGAAAAGCCAACTATTTAATTTATAATAACTAAAATATTAATATGTGATTTTGATTATTCCTAGCTAATTAATAAAGGTGCCCAACGTCCCACGTCCATGCATCATGATTCATGCATGATGCATGTATTATGCATACTGACGACGGTCCATCCAAAACCAAAAGTGACTTAGGTGTAACCTTAAGAACTTTATATGGAAAGTAGTGGAGTACAAAGTACTTCATAAAAGACAACATAACATAGAGGGAGATCAAAAGATCATTTTTCCTTGTGCTTATTCATTATTCAGTGGGTAATTTATTCGCCAAAAAATAGCTTATGTTTTGTTTGTTTTGTTTTGTTGAACTCCATAGGTTCATTAGTGAGTGTCTCGAGATAAACTAAACTAACTTATACGTTTAGAAGTTACTTCTCTTATTACCAATTGGTTTTAGAAATAAACCTCCTATGGCTTGTGAGTGACCTAACTCTCATCTTTCATATTGGTTCAGATTATGAGTCTCTTCTAAATTCGGCCTTATTAAGCAACATATTTCAATATAAATTATTATTGTTTTTCAAATATGCACACTTCTACACATAATTTCTTTCGACACCCAATTATATATAAATATCATTGGTTTAAATTTATATCTATCTATATTCTATACCCTATATTAATTAATAGGTGTTTTTGATTGATTGCTACACGCAAGGCATTCGATCTCCAAGGTATATTATGTGTTACGTACATAATTACATAAGCATACACCTTAACACCTACTCACCTAGCTATAGCTACCATCTAACGGATCGACTTTTACCAAAATAGATAATGCTTAAAGTTAGATTCAAACTTATTGTCCCAAAAATTAAGGCCATGCACCTAATATTACATGGTATGGAATTTTATTTGAGCTTTAAATGTGCACATAATATTACGTATATTTTTCATTTATATTAACATATATAAATACATGTCAAGCGAAAAAAAAGTAATACCCGAGGCAAAGTCTGGGCCGACATACTAGCCTATACAACAACATATTAAAAAGTATTATTTGCACCGTATTACACCATGTAATAAGTCTACGACGTTGACGTATGTTTCCTCGTGATCGGCCAACTGTCGCCTGATTGATATGTCGACAATTGCGCTCCAAGATGCCTTCGTGATCTACCACGTGTCACCTAACTAAAAACTCATACCTTTATCTCCAATCAACGGCACTCCCTCTCTCTCCTTCGCCTACTCTCCATCCACCACGACCTCCACCACAATCTCTTACCTCTCTCTCCATTGATCTCCCGCCTCTCTCTCCGTCGATCTCTACCACAACAAGCTAAGGTGGGTCAATTTGTGGTGATGGGTCGATTTGGTTGGTTGGTTTGGGTCGATCTTCTCCCTCTATGCGTTGAAGGTAAGTTTTGGGCCGATTTGGATGGTGTATGGGTTGATTTGGGCGGTGATGGGTCGAAATGCGGTGGTGGGTTGGTTCGATTTGTGGTTTAGGGTTTCAAATTGGTTTTTTTTTTTGCTTTAGATTTTTGAATTGGGTTTTCATTTTCGAATTGGTGGCTTCGCTGGTGCTGTTGCTGGTGGTTGCACTGGTGCTCTTGCTCGTGCGTCGATGGTTGTTGCGTGATGAATGGTGAGCAGGATGGTGGTGGTGTGGTGTTGTTGGTTGGGTCTTTAGTTAGGTTTAGTTTAATTAGTATGGTAGTATGGCCTTATGGGATTAGGGTTTGTTTAATGCATTAAAATCAGATTAAGAAATATTCAGTTTGTTGCCAGAATTATGTTATAGAGAGAGTACATATATATCAAGATATATTTCAGTTTTTAATGTACAGTGCATATAATATATAAAACTAGTCTTATATGCACGCTTTGCATGCAACGATATTTTGTTCATGAAATTTACTTAATCACATATGAAGGTATCTATTTAATTCATATCCATTTTGCGACAGTAAAAAAAAGGAAATTAAAGTCATATGAATTTGTTTAACTACGTATTTTCATTTTTATAATAATAATAATAATAACATTTCGTATTAAAATATCAAAAGTAAAAATAGTGAAACACATTTTTTAAATTTTTTTCCCACCCCTAGCTTCAATTCTATAAATTAAGATTCAACTATGGGGGATTTGTGTTAACTGTACCGTGCATTTTTTTTTGTTCAAATCAAGTATTTGCTTAACTATTGTGTTGATTGATTTTTTATTTTTAGTAATGATTTGTGGCTTGTGTTTAATTTGTGAAGGGAAGGGTTATAATTGTAATTCACTTGGACATCACCACCTCCCCTTCACTTATACTATGTATTCACAAATTCTTATATGCGGCTGGCCGCATGGTTAGTAAACCGTGTGGCCAGCTGCATTGTTTCAAATGGTGCGGCTGTTTTTAGGGGTTACAAAGTCTTTAGTGGGGTTACAAAGTGTTTAAGTGAAGTTATAATGTATTTTTTGGGGTTACAAAGTGTTATTTCAGAGTTACAGTGGGGTTACAAAGTGTTATTTTGGAGTTACAAGGAGTTTTTGGGGTTACAAAGTGTTTTTGGGGTTTCAAAGTTTTTTTGGGGTTACAAAGTGTTTATGTGGGGTTACAAGATATTTTTTGGGGCTATAAAGTGAGGTTCAAAGGTTTTTTTTGTTTAAGTGGGGTTACAAAATGTTTTATTGGAGTTACAAAGTGTTTTTGGGGTTACGAAATATTTTTTTGAGTTATAAAGTGTTTTTTTGGGGTTACAAAGTGTTTTTTTGGGGGTTACAAAGTGTTTTTTGATTACAAATTGTTTAAGTGATGTTACAAAGTGTTTTTTTAGTTTACAAAGTTTAAGTGGGGTTATAAAGTTTATTTTTGGGGTTACAAAGTGTTTTTTGGGGGTTATAAAGTATTTAAGTGATGCTACAAAGTAGGGTTACAAAGTGTTTTTTAGGTTTAGAAAGTATTTAAGTGGGGTTACAAAGTGTTAAATGAGTTACAAAATATTTAAATGAGGTTACAAAGTTGGGGTTACAAAGTATATGTATGGGGTTACAAAGACTTTGTAACCCCATACAAAAATCAACTTTGTAACCCCCTGTCTATCAGCGCGCCGCACCATTACTTAATGGTGCGGCCAGTTGTACCAAAAACGCGTTGCTATGTATTATAAAGCTAATCTATAATCTATAATCTATAATCTATCTATAATCTTCTATAATCTATACTAAAACATAATATGCTGACATCACATACTGTCATATATGTCATACTCTTATGAAAAATTCTCCCTCCAAAAGAAATGTTGATGTCATCATTAATTAATTACTTCTCTCAAGTTTCAAAATCAAGTAATAAATGTTTCTAAAGAATTGTAATTGCATTTTTTTCTTAAAAAAAAAAATTAAAGATATTAAAGGCAAAGTGTCGCAGTTAATTTGAAACTAAAAACACTTTTTTTTTGCAATTTACAGTTATTCGAAGCTTTACATTTATATTGCAACGCACAGGGTTCATTCATTTTGTTTATTTTATGGATTAATATTGCATTAATAGAAAATAAAGTTGTGAAAATTTAGAATCCAACTCTTGACTTATAGGGGTATACAATTCATATAATATCAACCCAATTTGGCGCTTCCCAATATTTTTGTTATTGTTATCTCAATATTGATAAAATTTTATAAAATTATTCTAATAAAAAACTCTTGTCCCCGGTATTCGATTTTTTTTTTGTTATAATTAAAAAATGTGAAATTATAATTTCAATTTTTTTTATTCAAAATAATGAAAAGTTAAAATTGAATTAAGTTACATTTAAATTAAATAATAATAAAAATTATCAATATAAATTTTCTTTACTAACTACTTTGTTAAAACCGTGCATTACACGAGTGCTAATCTAGTTATAACAAAACAAAAGGTTCATCCACAATACTCATTCTCATATCAAAATATAATACTATAATAAAAAAGGAAAAATTTGTGTAAAAAATTATATCAAGATGGATGTCTGTTTATAGAGAATTCAAAATTATGAATTTTGGTGTTTGTATTATATTTTTTTGAATTATTTATTTTTTAATATTTTTATTTTAAAAAATACAAAACTTTCCATTTTAAATGATATTGATGGCATTTGAATATTTAGAAATTTTTAAAGGGCATTTTAGGTTTTTATAAGGGGACACCATTACTCCCCCTTCACTTATATAATAGAGATTATAAATACTCCATCCGTAACATATTAATGACAACAAATGTTAAATCGTTGCTATTAATATGTTATAAAGGAACTATATTCATTAGAAATCTCTAGCTGCCGGAGAAAAAAAAAAACTTATGAGGCTCGTTGGTTTTCAACTGTGAAGTCCACGGTTACAAGCAATCCACGTCATCTCCCGCCATTTTCAACTTCTATTTTTCCCTCAATACCCCTCTTCTTAGTTCTTCCCACTTCATTAACAAATTATGAAGGGCTAAACCGTAAATTCGAGTCTCCGTTTTCCAAGGAAAGACGGTTGCTGTTCCTCTTTCTCCCTCCAAACCCCTCCACTTCCTTTTGCAGACTTCCTTTTGCTCTGCAACACTGCAACTCCATTTCTGTTTTTTTCTCAAGTGTCTGAAGAAGAAGTATTAGCCCAAAGTGACAATAATGCCCCCGAGAACAAGGAAACCAGCATCCCCGAAGTTTGTGATAGAGGGAGATGATGAAGATGCTGATGAAAGTTCCTCTGATGAAGAAGTTGAAGATGAAGAAAATGGCGTTATTTATAGTGAAGAAGATGAACTAGAAGAAGAAAATGAAACCAGATTCGAGGATGCCAGAAAAAACGAGAGAAAACCAATCACTATTTCGCTTAAAAAAGTCTGCAAAGTAAGCCATTTAAAAAAGAAATAAATTAAAATTACTGTACTTGTTTGTGAATTTCGTTAGCAGATTAGGGTTTGTGGTAATTGATTTAGGTCTTTTTTGGGGGTGATTTCTTTTTTGATGTGGGTTTTCATTTTTGGGTTACATTACTTACATAGGTATGTAAGAAGTCGGGACATCAAGCGGGATTTCAAGGGGCTACTTATGTTGATTGTCCTATGAAGCCTTGTTTCCTTTGCAAAATGCCTGGTAAGTGTTTGTTTAAATTCTGTTGAATGTTGCTTTTATTGTTCAAACTTTTTTTTATAGTTATATGTATTACTTGATGGTTGAAGGTGTTTTTGTAATGTTGTATTTATTTGATTGATTTGGCTCCAAAATACTGTAAGTTAGCATGAAATTAAATTCATTAGTTTTACCAATTAAGCTCTTTCCTGTCCATGTATTTCATAGTTTTGATGGGAATACTTGAATTTTTGTTCAAGGGTTTCGGGCATCTACCTAATCAGAAATGGAAGCCCACTCAATGGAAAAAAAATAGAAATTTGAATAGAATGTACTCAAGCTATACATTAGTTCAATTTAAATGAACATCAGTATAAAGTTTAAATGACCATTTGTAAATTTCAAAATTTGACCAAATGAACTTTCATAATCAACTTAATGAGCATTATTTCACTTTGAGTTGCATTTGTATGGGGAGTACCTTCCTCATGGAAAAGTACACATAAAATTGCAAATGTATGAAGGTCATGATAATCAAAGTTAAAAATATCCAAGCGTTTGACACTTACAGAGAGCTAAAGAACAAATTATTGTTTTGAACTAGAGGTTTTACAGTTTACACCATTCCAGTGCTATCTAGAATGGGGCTACTAGAGTGACACATAGTATTGAGAGGAGATTCATGCACTCCTAAGATCTCCAAGCCTTATACCTTGAGGAGTGTGAAAATCAACTGCTTGTGTTAAATTTGATTGAATATTAGAAACGGGCCTAGGCAACCCAATATGGAAGAGGAGAGTTAGGCCACTTATAAGCCATAGGAGGTTTCATCCTAAAACCAATTGGTAATAGGAAAAGTAACTCCTAGACTTATAAGTTAGTTTAGTCTCTTCCCATCTCTCGATTTGGGACACTCATTAGTGCACTATATGGGGTTCAGTTTAACACTCCCCCTCACTAGTGTGTGTCCTTAGAATTCAGAGCTAACTGGAAAGACAATTAGAAACAATCCTCTTAGGGGCTGGACATCCTGTCGAGGCAAACCCTTTCCAGTTGCTTAATAAGACCCAGTTTAGAAGAGACCACAATCTGGGCTCTGATACCATGTTAAATTTGAGTGAATATTAGTAACGTGTCTGGGCAACCCAGTATGGAAAAGAAGAGTTAGGTCACTTACAAGCCATAGGAGGTTCCATCCTAAAACTAATTGGTAATAGGAAGAGTAACTCATAGACTTATAAGTTAGTTTAGTCTCTCCTCATCTTTCGATGTGGGACACTCATTAGTGCACTATATGGGGTTCAATAGCCCGCCATATGTCTTATGTTAGGGTTTCTATGTTTATGCTGTGTATGATCTTAGTCAAAAAATGAAATTTCAAATTTGCATATACAGGTATTTTTGGTGAATTAAAAAGTTGGAATAATAGTTCACATTGCTTGCATCTACAATTTATAATTCATACATTTGAATTTATATCTATATCTATGTTTCCCTCTTCTTTTCTTTTGAAAGCTTTGGAATAATAAGAGATGGATTGAGATGACATGTTTTCTTCTAATTTTTTTTTTAAATGAAGGACATACGACAATGACTTGCCCTCACCGTATAGCTACTGAGCATGGTGTCGTTCCAGCACCTCGTAAAAGTACTCGTCATTCAGTATACTATGTCTTTGAACGCCAGCTTAGACCACATGTTCCCGCTGTAAGTTTATTTTTTGGTAAATAAAGGAGATTTATAGCTCATAACACGCCAAATTTACAACCTAAACTCGAAAAGGAGGCAACCCTTCTAGGAAGGCTCCCCTCTCATCCTAACCCAGCCAACCAAGCCACAGGCTCAACTAACAACTAGTTACACCATTACAACTTTTCCAACCATTGTCTATGTCTAGTTCCCGCTGTAAGTTGTTTGAAAAAAATGTGACCTTTTTATTATTAGTGGCTTAATTTTGACTCTATCACTCATTATATCTTTGGCCCTTGGCGGATTTTGAAGCTGGTTCTTATTCTATTCTTTGATGTTGGTTGTTCACTTAAAGATTGCATATCATAATTTCATTTTCCCTTTTTTTTGTTGGTTCATTCTAGATCAAGCCTGGATTTATTATCCCGGATCAAGTGACACGTGCAGTTATCAGATATCATAGTAGGCGAGTTACGTGCCTGGAGTTTCATCCAACCAATAATAATATTTTGTTATCTGGGGATAAGGTCATCTTCAACTTTCAGCTTTATTTTAATCTGTAATTGATTGATTATTGCAGTTGCTAAGATTGTAGCATTGATGTATCTATTTTTTCCTTCCTTACCTCAGAAAGGTCAGCTTGGAGTCTGGGACTATGATAAAGTATATGAAAAGAGAGTTTATACGAATATTCACTCTTGCTTACTGAACAGTATGAGGTTAGTTTTGTTGTCTGCACTGATTTAGTGATTTTTTTGCAAGTGGATGGGATACTTCCTCTGTTTTAGTGCCTTATTAAGTTAAGCTGTAGTTTCCTAGAGTCTTATGATTGTCACTTATATTTATTTTGCAGATTTAGTTCTGTCAATGATGGAACTATTTTTGGTGCATCATCTGATGGAAACATTAGCTGCACTGATTTAGAAACTGGAATTTCAGAATCGTTGATGGACCTCAATCCTAACGGTTGGCAAGTATGTCATTGGTTGGTTGATTCTTTTAAAAAAATGGTTATATTTGCTTGGATTGGATTAAGTTGATTGTGTGATTTTAGTGACTAGTGAAACACTACACAGTTTATTGCGGTCTGACTTGCTAAATCCTTTATATATAGGATCATGGATTCATGGATTTGTGATTTATGCAGGGTCCAAAAGCTTGGAGGATGCTTTATGGTTTAGATATCAACTCAGAGAAAGGGCTTGTTCTAGTTGCTGATAACTTTGGCTTTCTCTACATGTAAGTGTATTCATAACTTTTCTTTTTTTAAGCAAGTATCTTCTATGAAATGACCAATGACAAAAGATAGGCTTTTATTGGCTGAAGATATCTTTTATCACATAAATCGATATGCTTAGGCTGAGCAGCTGAATTATCTGGTAACTTTGTTTGATTTGTTAGTATATAATGAATAAATAAATTTGCTATTTGCCTCCAAGGGTACTAACAAATACTTCTCTCCCATGCTTAAGGTTGGATACACGTACCAAAGGCAAAGTAGGGGAAGCTGTTTTGATTCATAAAAAGGGTACCAAGGTTGTTGGGTTGCATTGTAATCCTGTCCAACCGGATCTTCTCTTGAGTTGCGGAAATGATCACTTTGTAAGTTTTTGCTAAATCTTCCATTTGCTGGCCTTTTTCTTTCATTGTTTGGCATTGGCTTTGTTTATAGACTAGTCTTTGGCCCGAGTCATGCTCAGTATATATAACTTAAGGAAATATTTACTACCTTTGTATCATATCTTCATATTAGTCGCAACGATTTGACATTTTTCCTCTCTACTTTATGTCAAATCGTTGCAACTAGTATGATATGGAGGTAGTATTTTTAATTTTTTTCCCCCAAAATATGCTTAGGTAGTGTTTGAATGTGAGGAATCCATTTGAGTTTCTTGAATTAAAATATCGAATTTGAAATCTAGAAATTTAATTTCATTTACCTTGTCTGTCAAGCATGAAGAATAACAATTTGAAATTTAAATGACAGTAACTCATGACACAATTATTCAGATCTCTCTCTCTCTCTCCCCCCTCCACCCCACCAAAGTTCCATCCCCAAACAAATTTTCAAAAAAAAAAAAAAAGAGTAAAGATAACCTTTAAACACGATAATAATGGTGTTAATACCATGTTTGTTTCCATCCTATCTCCAATGCCTTGCTCCTTCCATTACCTACTTCATTTTCAATCTTTCTTCTCACTAAATTATAATTTTGTTAATCCTCAAATTCAAGTATCTTTCTAAAAGTCGCAAGTCGCGACGCTGCAGTACTGTACTGCATGCTGCTGCTATGGATGCCAAAAAAAAGCTACTGGAAGCACATAAAATCTAAGAAGAAAGGGAAATTCAAGCTTTCTTCTCCACTAATCCACCTCTTGAATCACAATAAAATTTAACTGCACACATTAGGATGCGAAGAAGAAAGGAAAATCTTGAAATTGAAAAGAAAAATAGCTGTTGGAAAATCTTGAGATTTTAAATGACATGGTAAAACTTGTCTTTTGAAATTCCATCTATTAAGGCCTTGTAAACTATATCCCGTGCTTTTTTTTTTCTTCATAAAATTCAAATCAGATCAGAAAAGTTAAGATCAGATCAGATTGTTAGAAAACTTATAACTTTAAAAATAACTACAATTAGAAAAATTCATATTAGTTCAGATGAGACCAGATCAAAAAATTTTAGATCAGATCAGAAAATTTCATATCATATCAGATCAGAAAATTTCAGATCGTATCAGATCAGAAAATTTCAGATCGTATCAGATCAGAAAATTTCAGATCGTATCAGATCAGAAAATTTCAGATTTATCAAACGTACCCTTAATTTGGTCAATTCCATAATTTCAGATGACATTATAATTTCAAAACTAGACATTAAATCATTTATTCAAAATTTAAAGAATATTAATATTGTAAAAACTTAGGAAGATTAGTTAAGATTTTGTTAGTGTAATAATTAGTTTTGCTATTAACTTTTACGAAGTAAGATATTATGATATCTATGATTTTTTTAATAATAGATAAAAACAAAAAAAGTTCTGGAGGAAAACTTTCAATGTGAAGTTGACATGTGGTTATTGTTTTAGGGTGCGTTCTCTAACTTAGACATGAACTTATCTGAACTAAATTGAACTTATTTGAGCTTATTGGAACTTATCTGAACTTATTAAACCTAAAACCTATTTTTTAAAGGTGTATTTAGAACTTATTAGACCCGAGCTTATCTGAACTGTACTTATCTGAACTTATTGGAACTTATATGAACTTATCTAAACTTATTAAACATGAAACTTTTTTTAAGGTGAAGAGAACGCACCCTTAGTAGTAGTAAATGTAACTATCACCTGTTTTTATATTGCTCTTTGTGAGAAGTCATTGGTTTTTTATATGGATATCTTTATTTTTTTTCAATTTTAAAATATGTGGCATTTCTGCAGGCTCGTCTATGGGATGTGCGCAAATTAGAAGCCGGAGCTTGTCTAGGAAATCTTGCACATCGCAGAGTAGTAAATTCTGCTTATTTTTCACCACATTCAGGGAGCAAAATTCTCACTACCGCACAAGACAATCGCATACGTGTTTGGGACTCCATTTTTGTCAATATGGAGTCACCAAGCCGTGAAATTGTACATAGCCATGATTTTAACCGTCATTTGACTGCTTTCCGGGCTGAATGGGATCCCAAGGTTTGCCTGTTTTCACCCCAAAACACTGAGGAATAGTAAATGTTTTTTTTTTTTTTTTTCTCGGTTGGCATATTCTGGTGTAGCTATACATCTTATTTTGGTCCTTCTGTAGGATTCATCAGAGTCTCTTGCTGTCATTGGTCGTTACATAAGTGAGAACTACAATGGTGTGGCTCTGCATCCCATTGATTTTATAAATGTGAGCACAGGACAATTAGTAGCCGAGGTAGTCGACCCAAATATCACGACCATCAGTCCTGTGAATAAACTGCATCCTAGAGATGATGTTCTGGCGTCTGGTAGTTCAAGGTTTGTATTCAAGTATAATTTTAGTTTTTCTTTACATCAGTGATGGAAAAAATAGAGTAGATATATGCAAAATCTCATGTGACATGATTTTTAACTAAAAATTTGTAACTTTTGACTATTAATATCTAACTTTTTACTTAACAAGTTAAGATTTATAAAATAATTTAGGATTTTTTGTTGATTACCACCATTTATTGTTATTTTTAAAAATTCTATCACCTTTTGTAATAAAAAACTTATAAAACTGACACCGCCACTTGACCGAATGTGTTAAGCAAGTGTGTTGATTCATCAAGAATTCTTTCGATTTGCAAACAAATTACCCTAAATTTGAATGATGATAGTTATTAGGGCGAAGAGAAAGTGAATAAAAAAGAAAATATGAAAAGTATAGCCGTTATTGGGTTCAAAAAACGACTTACTTAATGGATTCTATTAGGTGGTTGCAATTTTGTAAGTTTTTGATAACAAAAGGTGATAAAAATTAACAATTTAAATAAAGAAAAATTGTAAAAAATAAGTCTAACCTTTAGTCGATCTTCTCAAATTAAGTCAACCTTTTGATTAACTCAAAATAAGTCAAACTAATATACATGTCTTCTCAAATTAAGTTTTTTCACTAATTATTTGTTGGTTAAAGTATCATTTTCAATGAAAAATCGTATAAACAACAACATGTTAATACACCGCTTTAATTTTGCATTGAAATTGTTAACTTTTTCCACCAGTAAATTAGTGAAAAAACTTAATTTGAGCGGATATGTGTAATAGGTTGACTTATTTTGAGTTAATCAAAAGGTTGACTTAATTTGAGAAGACCGGCTAAAGATTGACTTATTTTTTTACAATTTTTCCTTTAAATAAAAGGTGGTAAAGCTCAAAAACAAGGGGAAAAAATGGTGGTTATCAACAAAAAAAAACCTGAAAAAAATTATGAATTTATGCTAAAAAGTTGCAATTTTTTTTAGTGAAAAGTTATTTTGTCAAACTGTGCTTATTTTATTCACTTTCAGGTCATTATTTATCTGGAGGCCTAAGGATAAATCTGAGGAAGTACAACAGAAGGATGAAAAGAAAACAATCGTTTTGTGTGGAAAGGATGACAAGAAACTAAAAAAGAAGCTCGGGGATGAAAGCGATGAGTCGGATGATGAAATGTTTAAATCAAAGGGCAAGAAGATGTCTAAGCCAAAGCCAAAGCCAATGTCTGCCTTGAAAAAAGCCAAGAGGTAATGCTCTTGATGATTTTTTCATCTCCTGTTGGCAGGTGCTAACAAATTATGTGTTTATGGTAAGTATATGGTAAGCATGAATTAGGATCAAAAGCTCAAACTCGAAGTTGATGCACAAGCACCATAGGAAGAGGCTCTAGTGTTCGAATTTTACAGTGGCTCCATTTTGTTATAGCTTGTTGGATATGAACTTTTTTTTTGTACATGAATTTAGGAACATTTCCTCTCGAAACTATCGGATATATATGGACTTGTAAGCTTACTACATATATATATATTGTGTATAAAAAGTTAGGTTAAAGGGGAATGCATGATACAAATGGGTTGGTCTTGTATGTTTTGCCTTCTATTGCAGCCTCATCATTTTGTTTTAAGATGTGGGTTGCAATGACACAGAGTTGTATCTGGCTGTATTTGTATATAACTTTATTTATTTCTCCTTTCTCAAATTGTAAGTTGGTTTGATTTAACTGATTTAAATTGATTTTGATTGACAGTACCTCCAGAAGAACATGACCATACTACAAGCAGTGTCACCTGATCTTTTTTCCCTCTATAATGAGCTTTTTTGCTCAAAAATTGTAAAATCGGTTCATTTCTAGCAATCAAGAAGTAGTTTTATCAATTAATCATACAAATTAAAAGATCAGTATTGAAATCTATACTTTATCTATAACATACACTAAAACAAAACATGTTTATGTCACATATTGTCACATGTCAAATTCTCATTAAAAAATTTTCCTCCAAAAACAAATGATGAAGACATCTTTTTTATCATTAATTATTAATTTCAAGTTGTAAAACAAGATGATTAATGTTTTTCTGGGAATTCAAAAAAAATAAAAATAAAATAACATTATAACTACACTTTATTTCCAAAAAAGTAAATACTAATCTTATTAAAAGGAAAAATCCAATAATGATTTTTCAAATTACAAACACTTAATTTGAAGCTTTACCTTAATTAATTGCAAAAATATGTACTTTTCAACGGTTGTAATTTGAAAGTTGGCTAGTTTAGTCTATTTGGTTGTAAATTATGTAAAGTGTTTATTCCCTTAAAAGAAAGCGAACTATATAAACCGTGCAACGCACAGAGCTAATTCTATTTATTTATTATACAGATTATAGAGTAATACTACATTAATAATAGATAAAGTAAGTCCTAATTAAAACCACTTATGGAGTAATGTACTGGCTGGAGATATTTTTTCTCTATTCCCAGCTTATCAAATGCTTCCATGCAGAGGATGTTTGCAGAGGAGCCACCATCGACCAGGATACGATGGATTTTGCAGTTAGCAATTGAAATGGTAATCACCAAAGGTTCATCGTGGGGATAGATGACCCCCTTGGTGTCCTCAGTTGTGACTGTCATCTTTGGCACCTCTGCCGGCCCTGGCCAATGCCTTTGGTTGTTGAAGTTTACCTGGTGTCTGACCTCCTTCAAGCTAGCCTTCGCCCAGCTGAGGGTCCCTCCATGAACCGGTACTCCAGTGATCACAAAGATCTCATCCCTGTGGTCATGTTGTTTTTCTTTCCCTTTTCATCCCTTGCTGCTAGATGGTTGGCGGTGGATGAACTCCTCTTTCTTCTTGTACTGGGCAAAATGCCCTTGACGGACTAGGTCCTCAATATTCTCCTTCAGATGGGCACACTCATCAGTCATGTGTCCATAGTCGTTGTGGAACTCACACCACCGTTTTGGGTCACGGTTGTGTGTGCTCATTTTCTTTGGCCTCCTCCACTTCTCATCATTCTTGTTGAGGGCATAGATTCTTGACCTTAGCATTGTCATCTCATTGTAGTTGCCATGCCTTTGTGTCCTTTGTCTCTTCTCTGTGACCGCGACCTCATTCCGGTCTGGGCCACGGTTGTAGTACTCTTTTCTTTCAAACAGTGCTTCCCGTTTGTATTCCTTCCGGACCGACTTATCTTCAGCCCCTTCTTCTCTCCAGATGTGCCGCCACCGACTCGACTAAACTCCTCAGCCCTTATGTATTCATTAGCCTTCCCCAGCACGCCAGCTAATATTGTCAGATTTTTCCTTCCTAGATGCTGACGGAATGGACTGTCACGCAAACCTGATATCAACTCCAGGACTGCAACCTCTTGTTGCATGTCAGGAATGGTGACGGCCTCAGGGGTGAAACGAGCAATGAATTCCCGCAGACTTTCTCCCGGCCGCTGTTGCATCCCCATCAGTTCACTTGTCAGCCTTTGGCGTCTTTTGTTGCTGACAAAGTGTGCTAGAAATCTTTTTGCCAGATCGTCCCACCTGGAGATGGTGAAGGACGACAAAGACTTAAACCACTTCTGGGCTATGCCGATCAGGGTCGTTCGGAACACACGACTGTAACACCCCATAATTTAGGAACCCTTAAAAGAACTGTCCAAGGGCCATCCGTCCTACTTTGGGTCCCAAACTACGGGAGTGCTACTCAAAAGAACCCATTCACTAAGGAAATGGATACTTATTTGAAAAAATATATTTTAAGAAGAAGGAATAAAGAAACATTTAAACTCGCAAAATACTAGACCATTTTACATCTAAAGTATGCATCAGAAGTTTCAAAGTTACAATATTTTAACCAAAACAAGAATAAACTAACTTATTACACCCAAGGAAAAACAAGTTTTCAAAGTCTTAGACATTATTTATAGTAATAGAACTTCTAGCCAAGGTAAAGGTCAATTCTCACTCAACGTTGTGCACCAAACCCACCTGCACCAAATAGCGAATAGAAAACAAACAAGAAGGAAACAAAAATCAGAAAAACTGAGTAATTACGACTCCATCCCGTAAAACAAGTAATTTTATTTTGAAACTACTTTTTAATTTTTAATTTTAATAATAAAATATTTAGATAGTATAAATGACATCCTCCTTAATTACATTTACACACTTTGAAAAAAAATGATAAACAATTGAGATAATTTACATATTAAAATTAATTCAAGAGAGGGAAAGAGAACGCTAGTAGGCCGGGACTAGTCCCAAAGTAACCACCTACTTATAATAGGGTTGCGCATCACCCTGTTTGGCCAAGAATATGTTAACAACATGTCCCTAGTGTACACACCCCTCACTAAACTAATGGGTATCCGCAATTAACCACGCACCAATAGCATTAGGAGGAAGACTTATGAAAGGTAAATAATGCAATTGTAGTATAAAACCCACTAGAAGCGTATTGGGTATCCACATTTGTGCACCAATAGAACAACATCTAGTAGGGCAACTTGTTCTTCACCCTTTTGGGTTTCATTCCCTTCTTGAATAATTATACTTTTATATCTTAGCTGAATAAAGTAATTACATAGTCATATATTTCACATTGGACCAGAGTTACACACTAAAATTATAGTGTTCAATACTTTCCTTCAAATCAACTAAGGTAACATATATATTACACCATTTACTCGACCCATATTATAATCATACATATCCAACCATTATGTTTTAAAATAATTCAACATTTATATACTTATATACACAAGTACTAGTAGTAAAAGAGTATCATTATTATAATTTATAAAGAAACTACCTATAATCTATATAAACAAATTTCACAACCACAGCCACATAATACGTTTACAACATAGTCACACAAAAATAGCTTCCTAGCGGGATTCTAAAATTCTTGATGGACATCGAAAATTACCTCGTAGGCGCGTAAATTATTGTTCTAACAATTCTCGAATAGCTCCTTACTCAACGTCGATCTACAATTAAGACAACCCTAAAATTAGGATAGTTACATTACCGTAACTCAATTAGTCCAACGAAAAGAAAGAAAAAAAATAAAATAAAATAAAAACGGAAAAATTCCTTGAACAAAGACTTCCTACAGAGTCTCACTGTAGGAAAGTAAAATGGACAAGTAAATAAAAAGGTAAAAGAAATTTAAATAAAAGTAATCCTTTTTATTTTGGGGTCATAAATCAAAGTTGCTACAGGAAGAACAGAACAATTGTCTTCTTCCTTAAAAGCTTGTTCACTCAAATAAATTTAACAACTCCTAATACAAGTACTCCAAATTCATTTTCGAGAAACCTAAGATTAAAACCTTTTGATATTGAGAAAGCTGGAAGTCTGAAGATTGAAATTTGGTACTTCAATTAGATAGTTGGAAAGCTCAAGTTATTCAACAATGGTGGGTTTTATCTTCCAAAGAACAAAATCTACTTCGGTGTTTTTTTTTAAGGGTATGGAGAAAGGTAAATTGTCTTACCTGTTTTACTGAGATGTGGAAAAGATGATAGATAGAGAAGCATGAAGAGTATACATATATATAAGGTGTGATTTCCTTCATGAATAAGTAGTCTGATTTAATAAGATGCAACTTCAAGGGTCACAAAATTTTGAGTTAATTCCACATTGAAGCATTGTAACTGTTAGGGAGCTGAAATGAAGGGTTGAGTTTAATATTGAAGGATCTGTTGGATTGGGCATTGAAGGAAAGAAAAATGGAGTCTCTTAGTTTCCTCCTTTAATTCCATGCATGAGTGTTCGGAAATTTTATTATTATTATTATTTTATTTTTTTGTAAATTATAAGTGATAATTAGTAACTGATTAATTAATTATGTTAAAATATCTTTTTTTTAAAGTCATTTGAAATTATATATATAGTTTCAATCAGATCTATTAACCGCATTACTTCAATTGGTATTGTACAAAATATCTCGTTTAAAAATATAATTTTACGACTTTAAATGAAACAACAGGCTAAAATTCTTTATCTTTTTTTAAAAAAATAAGGGCAATACAGACGTCGTAAAAATACTGGGTATTACATGTACTCTCCCTTAAAAGAAAGTCCGTCCTCGAACTTTATTGTTAATTTAAAACTTTAATTAGAAATCACAACAAGAAAGTTAGTATAAACGAAGTAATATGTTAGTGCCGCACTCTACCCCCTTTAAAAGGAAAGTTTCGCCCTCGAAACTAGACATACCTCTTGAAGAGTTCGGGGTAACGTTTTTTTTCATGTCATCCTCTGCTTCCCAAGTTGCCTCCTCGGAAACTTGATTTGACCAAAGAACCTTAACTAGCTTGAACACCTTGTTACGTGTACTTCTTGTCTTAGTATCGAGGATCTTGACCGGACGTTCCTCAAAAGTTAGCGTCTCATCTAACTCTATAGACTCGGGTTGAATGACATGGTTAGGGTCATGAACATATTTTCGGAGTTGTGATACATGGAAAACATTATGGACATTGGATAACTCCATAGGCAATGCTAATCGATAAGCCACTTCTCCAACTCTGTCCAGTATCTCGTAAGGACCAATATATCTTGGGCTCAATTTCCCTTTCCTCCCAAATCGCATGACCCCCTTAGTTGGTGAAACTTTAAGTAAAAACTTCTCTCCAACTTCAAATTCCAGCACCCTTCGACCTTGATCTGCATAAGATTTTTGTCGATCTTGAGCCGCTTTCATGTTCGCTTGAATGGTCCGCACTTGTTTCATGGTTTCTTCAATCATTTCCGGCCCCAAAGTCAATGAATCACTAATGTCACTCCAACACAAAGGGCTCCTGCATTTCCTCCCGTATAATGCCTCATAAGGTGCCATCCCTATACTAGCATGGTGACTATTGTTATAAGAGAATTTGATCATAGGAATATGCTTGTCCCACGACCCACCAAAATCCATCACACATGCCCTCAACATATCTTCGAGAGTCTGAATTGTTCGCTCTGTTTGACCATCTGTTGCAGGATGAAAGGCGTTACTAAACTTAAGTATAGTACCAAAAGCCTGTTGGAGTTTCTCCCAAAACTTCGACAAAAATCTCGAATCTCTATCCGATATGATATCTCTGGGAACTCCATGCAAACGTACTATTTCCCTCACATAAGCATCTGCTAGCTGTTGCAAACTCTAAGTATCCTTCATGGCTATGAATCTAACTGTCTTAGTCAGACGATCAACTATAACCCATATGGCGTTCTTTGCTGTCTTGGTAAGTGGTAGTCCCATTACAAAATCCATGGAAATTGACTCCCATTTCCACCCTGGGACCTCCAAAGATTGCAATTTCCCTCCAGGTCTCATATGTTGAAATTTTACCTTCTGACACGTCAAACATTTTGACACGAAATCTGATACTTCACGCTTCATATTAGACCACCAAAAGTACTGCTTGAGGTCCTTATAAAGCTTATCCCCTCCTGGATGTACAGAATATGGCGTGTTATGAGCCTCCTCCAAAAAATTTCTCTTTAGATCTTCATCCTTGGGAATACACCACCTTCCCTTGTATTTCCCAGTTCCATCATCATCAATTGCAAACTCAGTTGCCGCCCCTTGTTCCTTCATCTTCTTCACCTTGGTCAGCCATTCATCGGTTGCTTGCTTTCCTCGAATTTCACCATATATGCCTGGTTCCACAGAAAGTGCATTAAATTGGGCATCCACTCGCCCATGCTCTACTACTTCCAAATTTAATCGTCGAAACTCTTGACAAAGTTCCTTTGTTAAGACCATCATGTTTGTTGTGTGACTCGTCTTCCTGCTTAAGGCGTCAGCCACCCTATTAGCTTTCCCTTCTTGATAGACGATATCTAAGTCATAATCCTTTATTAACTCAAGTCATCTCCTTTGCCTTATGTTCAATTCCTTTTGTGTGAATATGTATTTAAGACTTTTATGGTCTGTATAAATCTTACATCTCACACCATACAAGTAATGTCGCCAAATCTTGAGAGCAAACACCACGGCTCCTAGCTCCAGGTCATGAGTGGGGTAATTTTGCTCATATTGTTTCAGTTTTCTTGACGCATAAGCTACCACCTTCCCATGCTGCATAAGCACACACCCTAAACCATTCTTCGAAGCATCACTATATACCTTAAAGCCTTCAGTTCCCGAGGGGAGAGTCAAGATTGGTGCTGAGGTAAGCCTCCCTTTCAACTCTTGAAAGGATTGCTCACACTTATCATCCCATTGGAATCGAGTTGTCTTTTTCATCAAATTTGTTAACGCTTGAGCTATCCTTGAAAAATCCTTAACAAATCTTCTATAATAGCCAATGAGACCTAAGAAACTCCTTACTTCGGTCACAATCGTTGGTCGAGGCCAATCAGTCACCGCTCGAACCTTAGCTGGATCTACAGCAACCCCTTCCTTAGAGATCACATGCCCCAAAAATGCTACCCTCTCAAGCCAAAATTCACACTTAGAGAACTTGGCGTACAATCTCCTCTCTCGTAAGATCTCTAATAACCTTCGTAAGTGATTCTCGTGCTCCACCTTGTCTTTTGAATACACCAGAATATCATCTATGAATACAACAACGAAATTATCCAAATACGGCTTGAAAGTCCTGTTCATGAGGTCCATGAACGCCGCTGGCGCATTAGTAAGTCCAAAGGGCATGACTGTGAACTCATAATGGCCATACCTAGTACGAAAGGCTGTCTTAGGTATATCTTCCTCCGCAATCCTCAATTGATGATACCCAGACCTTAGATCAATTTTCGAAAAGATTCCAGCACCTTTAAGTTGATCAAACAAGTCCTCAATTCTCGGCAATGGGTACTTATTCTTTATTGTAACATTGTTCAACTCCCGGTAGTCAATACATAGCCTTAAAGAACCATCCTTCTTTTTCACAAAAAGTACTGGTGCTCCCCAAGGCGAGACACTTGGCCTTATATAACCCTTTTCTAGCAATTCCTCTAGTTGTACTGATAGGAGGGGTTTTCTTACCAAATAAAAAACCCCCGTCGCAGTATGAGTGGGGGTGTTGGTAGGCCTTTTATGTCGTTAAAAATAAAAGACTTATCAAAAGTAAATTTCTCCTAATCTCCAATTACAACTAGTGTAAAGGGCAAGTAAGGTTTGTATCCACAGAGAACGGATTTATGTTGATTTAATTGTGTTAATATATATTTGGATTATTAAAGGGGAGAATCACTAATTCCTTAGCGATATTGGTAACAGGGGGGGGGGGAATTGGAGATTTTAGTGATAAAAGAAACTAACAACTAAGTGATTACGGGAAAATTCTAGTTTTAAAGAATCTTAGGATTCGGTTACAACGACTCTGACTCGGCTAATTGAATTAGACTCTCAATTACCAAACCACTTCAATACTCAATTAATTATTGACAAGGGTAAACTCTTGTAGTCCCCTTAATTAGCTAGACAAGATAAATCGTAAATTGCCTAAAACCCTTAATGTTCAAAGAACACGCAGTGAACAAAAGCTTTAAGAACGGAGACACAATAAGAACGCAATTGTTTAGAGAATACGTAATAAACAATTAACGTTTAAACAAGCTCTACTAAATTGTTCACAATAAGAATACGCTTAAGCATGAACAAGATAGTTGCTACTCGAGGTTGAACACAATAATCGATTGTGTTCAAACCCTAGTAATGATTTTGTAAAATATAATAACAAGACAAAGATCAAGCTAAAACATTCAACAAAACCAATAACAATTCATATAAGAGCAAGTAAATAATTGAAGTAAGGAAATAGTTTAGAGTTAGAGAATCCTCACAAGGAGCTTTTTAGAATCATTGAAACCAATCCCAAGAACAAGTTTAAGCTACCATTTCCATTGATGAACAAAGATTCTTCATTGATTCCATAATAAAAGATCAAAATTACAAACTAAAGATTAAAGAGTTTTTGAAGTAATCTAAGGAGAAAATAGAGAGAATTTAAGCTAAGGAACTACTTGAACATGAAAAACTAGCTTTTATACAATGAAAAACCACTTTTCTACTTATACTAAACTAAATTATAACCTAGAAATCAAGTGGATGAAGCCGCGTGCAGAACAGAGCAGATGGGCGCTGGCAGCGCCCTCAAAGGCGCGGGGCGCGCCCCTCCTTGGAAGTACTACTGTAACATGGGCGCTGGCAGCGCCCCATAGGCGCGGGGTGCGCCATTCCTTGGAGGGATACTGTGATGGGGGCGCTGGGTGCGTTTTCTTCTTGATGCTCACTACAATGGGGGCGCTGGCAGCGCCCTCTGAGGCGCGGGGCGCGCCCCTGTAGACTGTCTGCGCAGCTCGGACTAAAATAGCCATAACTCTCTTGTTCCTTAACGAAATAAGGCTTATGACCTACCGTTGGAAAGATATTAAAGAGAGCTACAACCTCCAATTTGAATCACATAAATCCAATGAGTAGATTGGGAGATATTTCTATTTGAAGTTGGACTTACTGCATTTGAAGGTTCACAATAAGGTTTTTCTTTCCCTCTAATGCTTAATGATTTCTTTAAGTTTGCTTGGCGCATGATCAATGACTCCAAAAATGCTCCTAATGATGTTTCGTAGCTCAAGACTACAAGAACACATAAAACCAAACCGCAACTACAAACTACACTTATCCTAAAAAGCATTAAAAACTGTAAATTACACTACAACTTTACATTTCAAGCCAAACTCTCGTTTAAACTCAAAAGTAACAAAATGTGCAATCTTATGCTAAAATTAATTATATAAAGGAACTAAAAAGAAGTTAAATAACTCGTACAAACTGGACACATCAGGTGTCGAACACGGGGAAGGTACTTCGCACTAGCCTAGGCGTGAGCGTCGAACAAGCTAGGTCAAATAATGGTCGCGAGAGGCGAAGGGAACTAACTAAAACTACACTAAGGAAACAAAAACAAAAGGGACTAGGGTAAGAGATCCACAACTCATACCACCATGAATTGTGAGTCAATCGAACTTAGACTTAGGTCATGGATAAGGGGAGGTCGTTCTATGATCGTACCACTCTTTCGAGCTAGTACGATGACCGGAAAGACATATACAACTCACTTTCGTGCAGCGACACATCTAACGAGTCCTAAGCACAAAATCACGCAGACCGGTAACTTTCCCTTGATCGAAGGCCCAACTTTCGTGGTGCTTCCATCAATCGGGCAAAGGAAGTCATCACCCACGTTCACCTTTCGGTCCTTCGGTGGGGATTCTTCAATGAATCCTATGTTAGCTAGACACAAGACTCAACATTACCGAATCCTAAGGTACCGACATTATCACAACCAAAAGCCAAGAAACAACTAAACCATAATCATGGAGGGTTTGAGAAGTTTCACTCAAACCCTAGAAATTAACTACTCAAAATTAATTAATAAAAACATAATTAAAACTAAAACTAAATACACAAATTAACCTAAAACTATGAACAACAAAACTAACAATTAAAACCTAGAAAAACATGAACATTACATAAACACCAAAAACTACCAACTAAACAATATAAACAACTAAATCAACAACAAAATCAAGCATAAACAACTAAATTAAAACAACATAAACATGAGAGTCTAAAGCATTACTACAAGAAACAATGAAGAACTAAGTACATAAAGCAAATAAAAGCAAGTGAAGGAAAGCAAATAAAAATACCTTGAAGAGATTGAAGAACAAGAAGAAGAAGAAGAAGAACAAACTAATCTACTAGCATAAATTGAAGAATACAAGAGTTTACATGAGAAATTGAAGAGAAAACTAAGAAAACTAAACCTAAACCCTAAATTGAGCTTCTAACCTCAGCTTCCTAAGAAATGGGAAGAGGGGGGTATTTATACAACCCCCCAAAAAATGCGAGCAAAAAAAAAGAAAAGTAATAAAAAACGCAGAAAAAGCACTTCAGCGGGCGCTGATGCGATGACAGCGCCCGCTGAACCCTATATTCCTAGGCTTGCAGGCTGGGAGGAAAATTGGCAGCGGGCGCTGAGTTGGGGTCAGCGGCCGCTGCCATCCCTTTGTGAAGGTACTGCCTCAATACAGGGGAGGGACAGCGGGCGCTGAGTTGAGGTCAGCGACCGCTGTCTTCTCCTTTGTGCTCAAAAGTGCTTGCAGCTTCATGATCAGCGGCCGCTGGGAATCCATCAGCGGCCGCTGAAAGGTCATCAAAATGCTACTGCCTTTAGCCTAAAAATGCTCATGCCCAAAACTCATCTCAGCGGACGCTGAGGAATTCTCAGCGCCCGCTGAGGCCTTTTTTTCAACATTGGCAAATGCTTCACCATTCACCAGGACTCATCCCAGCGGGTGCTGAGGGATTTCCAGCGCCCGCTGAGGCCTTTTCCAGCACCAACATGGCATAGAAGACTTGTGGTTTCCTCGAGGTTCCCGGTTCGCTTCCTCGGGTTCCGAAATCAACTCGGGACCTGCAAAAAGGGAAGAAAACGCAGAAACAAGGCAAAATAGAGGAAATCACATAGAAAAAGGGGAAGGGGACTACAAAAGCAAAACTAAGCTAAAAAGCCTAAAAACGCTAACGAAAGTTAAATAATTTAAGAAAATAAACTAATAAAAACTAAGAAAATAACTACCAAAATACCACTTATCATGTACCTTGAGCTCTTTCATCTCAGCAGGCGCCATACGATATGGTGCTTTGGAAATTGATCCTGTACCAGGTACCAAATCTATCTTGAAGTCTGTCTCCCTGACTGGTGGCATTCCAGGAATTTCGTCCGGAAATACATCCTGGAATTCTCTCACTATTGGAATTTCTTCAATTGTCTCCTTCTCCATACTCACATCATTCACATGACATAAGTAAATAGGATAGCCCTTCCTAACATAAGTTTGGAAGGTCATGGCGGAAACAATGCTTATTATAGGTTTGGAAACAACCCCTTGGTATGAGATCCTATTCCCCCTAGGCCCCCTAAGACATATTTTTTGTTTATGACATTCAATTTTAGCCTTGTACTTACTTAGCCAATCCATCCCCAAGATAACATCAAAGTCATTAAGGTTGAACTGAATTAGGTTAGCAAGCAACCCTGTTCCAGCTATGTTAATAGGTACATCTTGGTATAAGGATTTACAAGGCACTACCTCCCCCGAAGGTATGGTTATATTGGCTTGACATGAAGATGTGGGTTTCATTCCGGATTTATTCACAAATGAAGTAGATATGAAAGAATGCGAAGCTCCAGAATCAAAAAGCAAAAAGGCTGGTTTAGAGTTTACGAGAAAAGTACCCGTCACAACATTGCCATTAAGGTTGGCTTCATTCTGATTCATGACATAGATCCTTCCATTGCTAGCTCTACCATTCCCATTATTCTGGCTGTTGTTGTTGCCTCCAGTATTAACATTGTTGTTCTGGCCGTTGTTACCTCCATGAGCATTGATATTTTGGCCTTGACCATTATTATTGTTAGAACGGTTTTTTTTGTTGTAGTTAAAATTTCTTCCATATATACCCGACTCCATTGCTTCCACTGCCTTGACCCATTTGTCCCTGCCCTTGTCGATTAGCATTCTGTTTCCTTGGGCAATCACGTGCCTTGTGACCAGGCTCTTTACACTCATAGCATGTAATTGGGACACCCTGACAGTTGTACCCTGGGTGAATCTTGTCGCACCTTCTGCAAGGACGAGAACCTAGCTGAACTTGTTGTCCTGGCCCTCGAAAATGAGTGCGGTTGTTGTTGGATTGGCGATCATTTTGCTTGTAACCGCCACCACCACCATTATTATTTCCTCCTTGGCGTGTTTTCTTATCATAACCTTGGTTCAACGAGTTGTTATATATATGGCTCTTTCCTTTTGTTTCTGCCTATAACTTCTTCCTCTCTCTTCAGGATCCTCTCCATGTTAGAAGCCTTTGCATAAGCTTCAGCAAAAGTACTAGAGGTGCCACCACCTAACCTTTTCTGGATTCGAAAGGCCAACCCATCCTTAAATTTTTGTGCCTTTGCTCTCTCATCAGGAACCACATTTGGACATAATTTAGCCAGCTCGTTGAATTTTTCAGCATACTCTTGAACTGTCATTGAACCTCCTTGATTAAGCCGACTAAACTCATTAAACTTTTGTCTCCTAATATGTTCAGGAAAGAATCGATCCCTGATGGCTGTTTTAAATGCCTCCCAATTGAAGTTTTCTTGCGCCCTAATACTAGCACCCTCATTTTCCCACCAAGTGTCAGCATTTTCACGTAAGTAAAAGGTGGCTTGGTCAACCTTTTGGGCTTCAGGAGTCCCGGCAGCGGTAAATTTTTTATCAAAATCTCGCACCCAATTCTCGACTAGCATTGGATCTTCTTTTCCCATAAAAAGTGGAGGTTTCAGTGCTGAAAGTTTCTTGGCCATGGCAGCTTGTGGGTCATTCTCGCCATTGTTGTTGTTGGTCACTTGGTTTTGTAGGACTAACCCAAAGTTTTGGGCTAGCTGTTCGAGCGATCGTAGCCTTGCAGCTAATTGCTCAGGGGTTTTAGCCATTTGCAGTTATACTAACCTGCACGATTTAAATAATGGTGTTACCACCATGACAGGTTGCAGTTAATTTCGGTTGTGTTACGGCATTTTCAAGACACACCTTTAGCTTTGCTACGCAGTCCATTAGGACTTAGTAATTATAAGATATTAGCAGAAGGAATTAATAAGACAACCAAGGAACCAAGGAACCATGTCAACTCTAATTAATAAAGTAGCTCAAGTATGGCTTCAAAACACCACTTACTAAGAACTAGAGAATAACAATGACAGTCTTAAGATTTAAAGGTCCCGATGTCGCTAGCATGCCAATATTTTAGTCTATATAAGAGGTAACACTTTGAACCATTTGCAAAAGCAATTAAAGATAGAAGATTCATTTCTCATCATTGGTAACCTTACACTCTGTAAAAATAAGGTTTGAAGTTGAAATACATAAGCAAAGTTTTCAAACCAAAGTTTAAAAAACAAACACACCAAAACAACCAAAAACAAATAATTTATTCAAACCAAACCAAAACATAATCAAAGCAAGTTTGAGAAAATCCTTCTAAAGGGATGCTACTACTACAAACAACTATAATAATAATTTTCTCTAAAACTTCTACTCTTTGTCCTCCTCCGGGTCTTCCTCTGGTTCCTCCTCTGGGTCCTCCTCCTCTTGATCATTATTGCCAGTTGAACCTTTCCCTTCCTCTCCTTCTGTGGTATCAGCATTGTGGTTGCACTCTTGGTCTTGCATAATCTCCATCATACTTTTCTCTAGGTATCCTAAGGTAAGAAACCAACATCCTTTGTAGGCGTACCTCTTGGTGTTAGGAACACCACCCATCATAACATCACTATATTTCTTTCTAAGTTTACCTAATGCTCCTGTCTTTGGAAGGTTGTATATTAAGATCTCAGCTTGCCTTGCAGGTGTGTTAAGGTCAGAATTTCCCCAAAGAGCATTTAGATGGAAACTCTCAATAGCAAGACCTAATCGATGGACATATTTCTGGATATCTTCCCCATGTCTACGCTTCACTTGATAGGGTGAATCAGGTGAAGTGAAGGTGACCTTCCTAGCATTGGCTTTCCTCGGGGTTCGGTATGGGCGAGTCATCTAAAAAAAATCAAGGAGGAAAGAAACAAATAAACATATAAACCCTTAACTGTTTAAAACCCACTCTCATATACTTGGCTTGACCTTTACCATAAAAATGTCCAAAAATTTGTAAAAACATTTTCAAAAACCATAGGCTCTGATACCACCTGTAAAACCCCATAATTTAGGAACCCTTAAAAGAACTGTCCAAGGGCCATCCGTCCTACTTTGGGTCCCAAACTACGGGAGTGTTACTCAAAAGAACCCATTCACTAAGGAAATGGATACTTATTTGAAAAAATATATTTTAAGAAGAAGGAATAAAGAAACATTTAAACTCGCAAAATACTAGACCATTTTACATCTAAAGTATGCATCAGAAGTTTCAAAGTTACAATATTTTAACCAAAACGAGAATAAACTAACTTATTACACCCAAGGAAAAACAAGTTTTCAAAGTCTTAGACATTATTTATAGTAATAGAACTTCTAGCCAAGGTAAAGGTCAATTCTCACTCAACGTTGTGCACCAAACCCATCTGCACCAAATAGCGAATAGAAAACAAACAAGAAGGAAACAAAAATCAGAGAAACTGAGTAATTACGACTCCATCCCGTAAAACAAGTAATTTTATTTTGAAACTAATTTTTAATTTTTAATTTTTAATTTTATTAACAATAAAATATTTAGATAGTATAAATGACATACTCCTTAATTACATTTACACACTTTGAAAAAAAAATAATAAACAATTGAGATAATTTACAGGGTTGCGCATCACCCTGTTTGGCCAAGAATATGTTAACAACATGTCCCTAGTGTACACACCCCTCACTAAACTAATGGGTATCCGCAATTAACCGCGCACCAATAGCATTAGGAGGAAGACTTATGAAAGGTAAATAATGCAATTGTAGTATAAAACCCACTAGAAGCGTATTGGGTATCCACATTTGTGCACCAATAGAACAACATCTAGTAGGGCAACTTGTTCTTCACCCTTTTGGGTTTCATTCCCTTTTTGAATAATTATACTTTTATATCTTAGCTGAATAAAGTAATTACATAGTCATATATTTCACATTGGACCAGAGTTACACAATAAAATTATAGTGTTCAATACTTTCCTTCAAATTAACTAAGGTAACATATATATTACACCATTTACTCGACCCATATTATAATGATACATATCCAACCATTATGTTTTAAAATAATTCAACATTTATATACTTATATACACAAGTACTAGTAGTAAAAGAGTATCATTATTATAATTTATAAAGAAACTACCTATAATCTATATAAACAAATTTCACAACCAAAGCCACATAATACGTTTACCACATAGTCACACAAAAATAGCTTCCCAGCGGGATTCTAAAATTCTTGATGGACATCGAAAATTACCTCGTAGGCACGTAAATTATTGTTCTAACAATTCTCGAATAGCTCCTTGCTCAACGTCGATCTACAATTAAGACAACCCTAAAATTAGGATAGTTACATTACCGTAACTCAATTAGTCCAACGAAAAGAAAGAAAAAAAAAATAAATAAATAAAATAAAAACGGAAAAAAAATTCCTTGAACAGAGACTTACTGTGACGACCCGACTCGCTTAAACCGGCGCGGAAGAAACCGACGAGTCAGATAGCCAGAACTAACAACTAAAATACTTGAAAATAAAAATAAATCCTCAAGTAATCATATTTAATAAACCAAAAGTACAAATACCCACAAGTTTGTACATAACTAAACCAAAATGTTATTATTAATACTACTAACAAAATAAACTCCAAACACGGTCAGAGTTAGAAATTACAAACTATAAACAAAGTCCAAAACTATAAATGAAATACAAACTAAACAAATTAAAAGAACATCGGCACTCGCCCAACCCCAAGCTAAGCAACACCGACATCATCAGAATTACCTGAAAAGTTAACAACAGTCCACTGTCAGTGGCGAGTAACATAGCTGTCCCACCCTAATGTGGATACAAATGATCATAGAATACATCAAATCACCAAATCAGACATACAACACACGATCATGTGAAACAACATATCAAATCATCAATATCCAACAATAATAACGTAAACAATAACGACATCGACGATATTATCCCAAAACTCGACTAACTCCCAATACTCGACTTTAAACTTAAATAATAAATCTTAATCTTAATCTTACTTAATCTTTGGCGCAATCATTCATATACTAGACCGGACTACGCACGTACGAACGCATCTTACGCATTCGAACTTTCTACTATGTTAGGAAATGAGAATCTTACTCCCAAGTCTCGTGAAACCAATCTTACTGGAAATCCACATCCGAAGACAACATAGTAAGACTCCAACTATCCCAATACCGCGGATGGAATAGGGGCAACGTCTTAACCCAAAAACATAGAATCTTACTCTAAGTTTTAGGCGTCTAGCTACGAAATCAAGCTAAATCTTTAATTATTCTTTAACTCTTTAATATCTTAATCATAACTTAATTAATTTCAAGAATTGCCTTTGCGCCTTGATTCTCGAAAATAATCAGTTAAAACACGAAGTTATTCTCAAGAATTGCCTTTACGCCTTAATCTTGAGTCTAACCAACACTTAACCACTTTCTTTAATCCATTCTTTAACTTTCTTTAACATTATCTTTAACTTTCATCTAACTTTCTTTAAAACTTGACTTAACTTTCTTTAACCAAGACTATATAATCTACACTTAAGACTATATAATCATGATCAAAGAATCCTAGACTCATCTCAACATAATCAAGATCCATAATAACCCATAAAGAATCATAAACAACCATCAAGAACTCATAAAGAAATCGTAAAGAACTCATAAAGAAATCATAAAGAACTCAACAAGATTCAAGATCTTCAACCAAGAACTCAATCAAGGCTCAACTCGACAACGCATAAATTCACACACCAATGCTCATGACACGACATAACCATAACATTAATTGGGATGTCAAGCTTATATTAGGAACATGACACGCATGATACTTGATAAAATAAATAAAGCAATTACACCCTTAAAGCTCCACCGCAATTCCATTTTGGTCAAAGCATGATTAATAAATGGACAAAGACATTTAGTCATCAAGTTTTCCAATCAAACGAAATAAGAAACCAAGCCTGCAACTACAAAACCACGCATGACTTAAAAGAAAAGAAAACTAGCCATTGCCTTTCATCTTCACGCATGAAAACAGAGCCCCTACTCAACCAATAATACACGCATAAAATAGCCATAATCATCATCAAACTATCCTAATTTGATCACTTAATCTACCCTATGAACATAGTATACAAATTAGGATACAGAAAGTATGTTACCTATTGATGAATACACACAAAAATACCAAGAACCCGCTGCCCGGAACCAACTACACGGCCCAACTTCATGCAAAACACGGTGCACCACCAACACGAACCATACGGCTACATCCACTCGAACACGGCTCCAATGCACGGCCATCAATCACGGACCACACGGCTGCACCACACGAACTCCACCATGTACGAACCCACTTCGAGCCATACGAACCAAGACCCGAAACTAAACCCAAAAACCCATGTTTTGAACAAGGCAATTGAAGGCTACTTGTGAAATTAGTCACTTAAAGATCAATGGAGTTTGAATCTTTAAGTTTGGGTTTGAATTGATGGATGAACAATGGTTGGGTGTTTAGAGCCAAAAATGGCGTGAGGAACAAAGGCAAGTGGAGGAGAGTTTGTGTTTGGTTTGTGAGCAAAAGATGGCTAAATGGGCAAATGAATGTTTATGCCATACTAATACTTCTATTTATAGAAGTTAGTTAGGTGTGAAAGCAAGGCAAGTGGCAAACTAGCCACTTAAACACAAGGGGGCCAGCTATGGGCTACTAAAATGGGCTTCCAAGTTTAATTGGGCCATTTGCACTAATTCATGACCAATCATGATTAATTTCGCACTTGGCCCAAAACTAAATTAATTAATTAGAAAATTAAATAATAAAATTCTAATTAATTAAAATAAAATAAAACTAAGAAATAATAAACCATAAAATAAAATGGTTACATTCAAGAAATAAAAATGGTCTAAATAAATTTAGACTATGCACCGAAATAAAAATAATTACAAGCTAACAACACGAAAAATAGCCCAAAAATTTGGGGCGTTACACTTCCTACAGAGTCTCATTGTAGGAAAGTAAAATGGACAAGTAAATAAAAAGGTAAAAGAAATTTAAATAAAAGTAATCCTTTTTATTTTGGGGTCATAAATCAAAGTTGCTACAGGAAGAACAGAACAATTGTCTTCTTCCTTAAAAGCTTGTTCACTCAAATAAATTTAACAACTCCTAATACAAGTACTCCAAATTCATTTTCGAGAAACCTAAGATTAAAACCTTTTGATATTGAGAAAGCTGGAAGTCTGAAGATTGAAATTTGGTACTTCAATTAGATAGTTGGAAAGCTAAAGTTATTCAACAATGGTGGGTTTTATCTTCCAAAGAACAAAATCTACTTCGGTGTTTTCTTTTTAAGGGTATGGAGAAAGATAAATTGTCTTATGGTCTTACCTGTTTTACTGAGATGTGGAAAAGATGATAGATAGAGAAGCATGAAGAGTATACATATATAAGGTGTGATTTCCTTCATGAATAAGTAGTCTGATTTAATAAGATGCAACTTCAAGGGTCACAAAATTTTGAGTTAATTCCACATTGAAGCATTGTAACTGTTAGGGAGCTGAAATGAAGGGTTGAGTTTAATATTGAAGGATCTGTTGGATTGGGCATTGAAGGAAAGAAAAATGGATTCTCTTCGTTTCCTCTTTTAATTCCATGCGTGAGTGTTTGGAAATTTTATTATTATTATTATTTTATTTTATTTTTTTGTAAATTATAAGTGATAATTAGTAACTGATTAATTAATTATGTTAAAATACCTATTTTTAAAGTCATTTGAAATTATATATATAGTTTCAATCAGATCTATTAACCGCATTACTTCAATTGGTATTGTACAAAATATCTCGTTTAAAAATATAATTTTACGACTTTAAATGAAACAACAGGCTAAAATTCTTTATCTTTTTTTTGAATAAGGGCAATTACAGACGTCGTAAAAATACTGGGTATGACAACGACACCATGCACTGCCCGGGCGGTGGCAGTATATCCTCGAACCCATGTGGTGTCTGGGGGTTGCCATGTACAGTCGAACTATCCCATTCAATTTCTTCCACCTCCTCAGTACGAAGGGACTGCATCTTGGTGATGGGTGTGACAATGTTGAGGATCCTGGGTCCTTTCTTCCTGTCTTTAGGCTCAGTCTTGGGTGTGGCCCCTGCTAGGGCGTTCAGTACGGCCACAACATTGGCCAGCTTCTCAAGAGTAAACTGAGTCAGAGCTTCAAAACTAGGAGGTGTTGTGGAAGCACCTGCGTTTCTCTTTATTTCTTTATCAGCCGCCGTTTTTTCACTGTTTGGTGTTACTTCTCCTTTTACATTGTTCAAGTTGTTTTGGGATGCCATTTTTCAAAGGTTGAGTTTCTTGATTGTCCAAGATTTTTTGTCAGAATGATTCTTGATTTTTTTTTTTGTAAATTCTTTACGTAAGTTTTTTTGTAAGAATCCCCTCAGACGGCGCCAATTGTTCCGACAAGTCTTAGCGCCTCTGAAAGTGGTGGTGTTCCCAAGTGTTTGGTAAAGTGGTAACCTGCACAAGCACACAAACGGTGAGCTTACCCCGGGGTGTTTTCGGAGAAAGATTCTCCGATGCTTAAGTCAGCAAGAGGATTCAATTCAATTCAATTCAAGAGAGAGAGAGATTTTGTGAGTGAAGGATTGTGTACCTTTTAACGGTAAAATCATCCTCTATTTATAGAGGATGGTTTAATACCCTGTCGGCCTATCTTAAAGCTGGCAAGCACTAGTAGAAAATTGTCTATTAGTATCGCCCCAATAGTATCGTTTGTTTGAAAAATGATAGTAATAATGCTATAATTGTATCGTTTGTTTGAAAAAGGATAGTAATAGGAAAGTTATTAGTATCGTTTTATTGGATATTAGTATCGTTTTTAAAAAAAACGATAGTAATAGCATTTATATTAGTATCGTTTCTATTAGAAACGATAGTAATAGCATTTATATTAGTATCGTTCCTATTAGAAATGATAGTAATAGCTTTTGTATTACTTTCGTTTCTATTAGAAACGATACTAATATAAATTTTTGTAAAAAAAAAGACAGCCACACCACCACACGGACCTAACACTAAATCAAAACCCCAAATACTTCTCAACACCAAATCAAAACCCCAAATACTTCTCATCACCAAAACCCTAACACTAACCACCACCACCACTGAGCAGATCGACAACCACTGCCCGTCGACCTGCTGGTCAGTACGTGCGCTGCTCCGAAGTCGACCTGCTGCTGCTGGCTTTTCTTCTCATGCGTGTTGGCTTGCAGCTGCTACTGGCTGTTCTTCTCGTGTGTGTTGGCTTGCTTCTGTTCGTGGCTGGGTTCTGTTCGTGGTGCATGCTTGGTTGCTACTACACTGCTGCTGGGTTCTGTTCGTGGCTGGTTCGGTTCTGCTGCTGCCTTGAGGTTAGTCGTTCTTCTTTTTTTTATTATTTCATTTAAACAAGTTGTTATTGTTGATTTGTGGTTGAATTTTAGTGGGAAATGCTTTAGATTTACTCTTATTATGTTCTTTATGTGAAAAATTACACTACTAGTTCATGCCCACAAGGTGTTTGTCAAAATGCTTGAATGATAATTAGTAAATAACTATCATTTAGTAGTCATTATAATTATCAAACATTATAATATTAGTAGTATAGTAGTAATATTAGTAGTACAACTAGTATAATATTACTAGTAGTTATTAGTAATTATAAGTAGTAGTAATTATATTAGTAGTCATTATATAATGTTAATGACTACTAACATTATATAACTAGTATAATGACTACTAATTATAATTATCAAGCATTCAAGCATTATAATGACTACTAATTAGTAAATGATAATTAGTAAATGTTTGAATGAAATAATTAGTAAATGAAAAATCACGCTACTAGTTCATGCCCACAAGGTGTTTGTCAAAATGATAATTAGTAAATAATTATTTTATAGTGTGTAGCTTAGTTTGTTTTTACATATTCTATGCCAAGTTTAGTTTTCCGATTTTACCTCATTGAGAGCATAATGAAAAGTCAATATTTGCCTAACATGATGTCAATAAAAGAGCTATGATTTACATCCATATATTAAATTAAATTAAACCATAGAAATGAGCTCCTATTACATGTGATCTCTTTTTTAGAAATATTTTTTTAATCCTTTCTTCCTTTTAATGATAAAATAATTGAAAAGAACTCAATTCTTAATTAAAACGAGTTTGTTCGAAGAAATGATCCATACACAAAAGTGGAGATGGATGAAGTACGGGAGCAATGGGCGAGGTTCTTTCGTCCCTTTATGTTGAATTAAGGATTTTATTAGTAGTGGGTTTTTTTGTTTTTTTTTTTTTTGTATATGTAAGTCTCTATTATTGCCTAGAATCGTTTTTGAATATGCCTTGTATATAATTTCTGATTGATGAAATGAACAATTATTTTGTATAGCATGTTATGTGATTTTTTTTTGTGCTAGTATGTGTTGTTTTGAAATGTTACAAAAGTCTACTTCTATATAGTTGTGATTAGAGTGATTGTTGTTTTGTTATTAGAAATGAATCGTAGTTGGATGTATGGTGATCGACGGGATAAAGCATTTCAAAAGGGGATTACAGAATTCCGTAATGCAGCGTTAGAACATCAAGCTGCCGAAGAACGGAGGCTAGAATATAAGCCATTGATATGTTTCCCTTGTCGTGATTGTAGTAATGTAAAGAGGTGGGCGGACATAGATTTCATAGAGAATCACTTGTATCGCCGTGGATTTAAGGCTGATTATGAGGTTTGGTATTGGCATGGTGAAGAATTGGCTTTTGGGGATGATGATGATAACAACAACGATGTGCAATTAGGGGAGAATCCTTATGAGGTCAATGACACTACAGAGGATGGGAATGATGTCATAGAGGAAAATGAAATGAATGATATGATGGATGCATTTGGAGACCATCTCAATGACAAACCTCGCATGTTTGAGGATTTGTCAAATGCTGCTGAGACGCCTTTGTATCCGGGTTGTATTAAGTATACCAAGCTCTCAGCAGTCTTAATATTCTCAAATTTACAAGCGAAGCACGGTTTGAGTGATGTGGGCTTATTAGATTTTCTGGAAGCTTTTGAGGACATGTTGCACCCCGAGAATGTTCTGCCTAGGTCTGCTTACTATGCTAAGAAGTTGATAAACCCGTTAGGATTAGGATACACTAAGATAGATGTGTGTCCTAATGATTGTGTGCTTTATCGAAAGGAGTATGAAAACTTGGATGCATGTTCGAAGTGCAATTTGTCGCGCTATAAGAAAGTGGAAGGTGATAGCCGTAGCAATAAGAAGTTACCTCCAGCTAAGGTGTTATGGTATCTTAGCTTCCAATTATTCCAAAATTCAGGAGACTTTTTTCAATTCCGGGTGATACAAAGAAATTGGTGTGGCATCATGAGGGTCGAAAGAAAGATGGGCTAATCAGGCATCCCGCCGATTCCAAACAATGGGATGACATAAATAAGGAATTCCCAGTTTTTTGTGATGAGCATAGGAACCTTAGACTTAGTTTAAGTGCAGATGGCCTCCGTGAGTGGTGGTTACAGCAGGGGTGCTTCCTCATGGCCTCCGTGAGTGGTGGTTACAGCCAAAACAACCAGCCCGAGAACATTATAAAATCTTTATTATTTCAGAAAAAGAAACGAAAACAGAAAATAATCTCATGAATAATAGCCAAGCCTTGGGGTCAAACCAAATTATTCTAATGTAATTTATGACATCTTAAATTGTTACTTTCTACCTTCATTTAGTGGAAAATTCTCATTTCCATATTAGGATAGTAATGTACTCTATGTTAGGATCCAAATAGAATGAACATGCATTTAGTGGAAAATTCTCATTTCCATATCACTCCTTCCATCAACCCATTGAATTGAACTTAATCACACACTTAATTTCTACACAAGAAATTAATAAGAGAAGCAGAATAAAGACACAAAAATCAACTTAAGACACAAATAATGCAAATAATATTGTGGATCAATAAACACAAAGTGAAGAACAAATGCAAGTTAACACTAAAGTTTCTAAGTTCAAAAAGGCGAAAAGCACAAATGGAAAGCAAAGAACACAAATGGAGAAAACTAAACAAACTAATCTCAAGCCGCGCTGGGTCACCCCGAGTGAATAATTGGAAATCTTTTTATTTCAAAGATCATTTATGTTGACAAATTGTTCTAATTTTATTCAATTCCACTAAGAAATCTCAAGCAAATATTCAAGAACATATTTCCCTTTGGGATCACACTTTGTATAGAAAATATAGCCCTTTGGGATCACAATTTCCCTAAGGCATGAGAGGGAACACAGTTAAAATACGTTTCATAATTTATTGAAACTTTTTATTTATTTGATTAGTCAATCAATATAAGGTACATTTGATCTGATATTACAATTATAAATGCTATCAATTGGGAATCAATAAAATTATTATATATTACTACTGAAAATATTTCAAACTTAACCAACAAAAAGGAAATGGAGGGAGAGCTTGCACACTTAGTGTATATCAGGTTTTAAGCTAAGATTACTCCAAGTTTAATTTAGTGCAAATTATCTTTCACTGCCTGTCATAGCTTAGGTAGGTGTATAACAGAACATCTTTTTTTTAGTTTGCAAATATTGTGGCCCTAAAAGTCTAAGCAATATGCCGTCTATAACATTACTTATATGTTTTCTTTTCAATCTTTGATTTTGAAGGACTACATTCGAAGATCTGCCCCATATACCAAAGGGGAGTTGGATGAGGTTCGCGAGCAATGGGCGAGGTTCTTCAGGCTAAATTTCGTATTATCCGATCCAAATTAAATAAAATTTGTATTAGTAGCACATTATTTATACATTTTATTTATAGTTACTTCGTAAACATCGATCGTATCAAACGTTCTTGTAAACTATATGTATTTTATATGAATACATCGAACTTGTATTATATATGTATCGTTTACAAATTTTAATTAATTATAAAAATATTATATTATTGTACATTATACAGAATTGAAAAGGGCTACAGATAATGCCGAAAGAGTGCATATTTATAGATATATAGTATATATATATATATATATATATATATATATATATATATATATATATATATATATATATATATATATATATATAGCCTAATAATCAAATATAAATTTAAATAAAAAAATAGTATTAGTATCATTTGTTGCAAAATGATACTAATATAGAGTACATTACTATCGTTTCTTATTAAAAACGATAGTAATAGATAGTCTATTACTATCGTTTTTAGTAAGAAACGATAGTAATAGATAGTCTATTACTATCGTTTGTAATAAAAAGCGATAGTAATAGGTTCTATTAGTATCGTTTTTTCTTGAAAAACGATAGTAATAAGATCAATATTACTATGGTTTTTTATAACAAACGATACTAATAGAACTTATTACTATCGTTATTTACAAACAATACTAATAAGATTCTCTATTACTAACGCCTCTATTAATATCGTGTGAAAAACGATACTAATAGGCTAAAAAAACGATACTAATGGGGGATTTTTCTACTAGTGAAGGACACGTGTCCCATTGGGACTGGTCATGCAGATCGTGTGTTCAGAATTAGTTATAATTCTGAGTGGGTCGCCAAGTGTAAGTCTCTCATAGGTTTAGTTAGTTAGTGAGTGGGGCGTGTGCACTTGAGTGATGTCCTAAATGGGCACCACATGGGGTACTGAGGCCCACTGCCAAAAGATTCCTTTTGGCTTCTTGCTTCCAGGGCTGCTCATTCGAATCGATCCGATCTGATATCCGAAAATTTCGGATCGGCCAAATTGTGATCCGAATCCGACCCGAAAACAACCGGATATCCGATCCGAAAGATCCGAAATTATCGGATTGGATTTCGGATCGATCCAATGATCCGCAATAGTTTTTTCTTTTTTTTGGTCTTTTTCTATATTGATTATTAAATATTCAAAATTGAAGACATAAGAGCCTAAGAATACCTAAGCTGCTGCAGTTTCTCTCTTACGGTGGCGTGCACTTGCAAGTAGGGTTGAGTAGAGTGCGGTCTGAACCGCAAACCAAACTGCAATTGTGCGGTTTGGTTTGGTTTGCGGTTTGAGAATGAAGTGAGGTTTGGTTTCCAATTTTGCCAAACCGTAATTTTGCAGTGCGGTGCGGTTTCCGAAAATCTTGAAACCGCACCAAACCGCAAACCGCAATTTTTTTAATTGTTCTAAAATATTTAATTTCATACTTTTTATTTAGCTTACTACCCTACTGAAATTATGCCTTTTGTTTTTTCTTGGGCCTTATCTAGTTGTTTAAACCCGCAACGCTCTAAAGCTTCTCTAACTCTTTAAGGCTCTAAAAAAAATAAATCTAGTGTTTTTGTTGTCCTTATCAATTACTAATTATAAAATAAAAATTTAAAAAGTGGGTTAAACCGCAAACCATACCGCACCAAACCGTATTTTGCGGTGTGGTTTGGTACGGTTTGATATAAATTGCGGTGCGGTGCGGTTTCAAAAAATGTCAAACCGTATAATTTGCGGTTTGGTGCGGTTTGACGTTCAAACCGCACCAAACCGCACCGCGCACCGCGCTACTTGCAAGTTACAAACAGTCAAACACCGTCTATTTAATATTTACAAAAAAAAAGGGGGGGGGGGGGGGGGTGTGCATAAATGCATGCCTTCCTTTCGAAGAGCCATCAAACATCCTAACAAGATTAAGAGCTTATGCTTGTGGATTTGTAGTCAAGCTTCTTAATCTTGTTAGGTTGTTCTTTTTTTAAGGATTTGTAGTCAAGTATATCTGTGTACTTCAAATTTCAGACTATCAAAGTTGACATATATAAAATCATAGTGAGGAGGCCGGAGATAGGAGTGATATGAGTGAGAAGCGGTGGAGCGTGGAGGTCGGTCTGCCAGGGAGGCCAGGAGTGCGAAGTGGCGGAGATGCAAATTATAAGGTTTTTTGAGAGTGAGAACTATGAGTCTATGAGTGTGTGAGACCGTGAGTGTGACTAAGAAGCGGCGGAGGCCAGAGGGGAGTGTGAAGCGACGGAGGCCGGAGGGGAGTGTGAAGCGAGGCCGGAGGGGAGTGTGAAGCGGCGGACATGACAATTAGGGTTTTCTGAGAGAGAAGTTATGTGATTGTGAGTGACAGTGAGGCTGCTATAACACACAATTGAACGACACAGAAAAAAACCCATATCATATGTTTTCGAATTGGATCAGATATCCGAAAATTCCAATTTTGTGATCCGTATCCGATCTGAAATTTTTCGGATATCCGATCCGAACTATCCGATTTTTTTCCCATTAAAAATATCCGATTTTTTCGGATCGAATCGCTCGGATTGGATCACTTTGAACAGCCCTAGTTGTTGCCGCCAGTAAAGGCTGACAGCCTCCAAGGGTCCGACAACATTAGGATGGCAACAATGGTGTCCTTCGTGGACTGGCAGTTGCGGTGTCCGTGAGCCGGCACCGCCAGATACGGGCGGTATACATCTTGGCATGGACGTCAGTAGGGTGTTCCTTCCGATGTACCGATAGGCCCCATACAGTTTTCATGAAGGGGTTGGTGAGGGCACTAAGAAACCAAGTTAATTTTGTGTGCTGCTGCATTATTGATCTCAGCATTGAGTACTGGCCTGACCCACAAAGAGGCATAAGTGAAGCATACAAAGTGCTGAAATTAGGAGGGAAAGCATGCTTGATCGGTCCAGTTCATCCAACATTTTCAAACTAGACATTATCCTTATTTTTGAATCATAAAGTTCGTTGTTGGTTGCTTTTTGTATCTCTAATTGCCTTTTTTTTTGGGAAATTCCCACTGGTATACCCGAGCTTTTTCGAAATCCCACTGGTATACCCGAGTTTATTTTAATCCCAGTGGTATACCTAAAATTACGTCTAATTCTCATCCGTTACATTTAGAAGGTATATTCCGTTAAATGTATTGGAATATACCTATTTTAAGGTTAGATTTAACTTTAGTTAACAATTTTTTTAATTTTCTTTAAAAACAAATAATATTTAAAACTACTAATATATTAAATTAATGGGTTTTTGCAAAAAATGATCCGATTGCCCCCAATTTGCGTTTCTGATTTGCATCGATTTGCGCACATTGATCTACGTGAAAAAAATAGTCCGCTCATGGTTTTACGGGTCATTTTTATCCTTACGGGATCTGATTTGAGGCCGGATAGATTTTGCAAAAAATTATTTGAATGCCCCCACTTTGCGTTCCCAATTCGCCTCGTTTTGTGCGCATTGATCTACGTGAAAAAAATAATTCGCTGAAGTTTTTACGGGTCATTTTTACCCTTATGGGGTTCGATTCGAGGTCGGATTTTGCAAAAAATGATCCGATTGTCCCCATTTGCATTCCCGATTCGCCTTGTTTTGCGCGCATTGATTTATGTGAAAAAAAATAGTCCACTCTAAGTTTTACGGGTCATTTTTATCCTTAAGGGTTTCGGTTTGAGGTCGGATTTTACAAAAAGTAATCCGATTGCCCCCAATTTGTGGTTGTTTTTCCTTTATTTTATTTTTTGTTTTTTTTTTTCCAATTTATTTACCATTGTTAGTGTTTTTAACAATTTTTAAACAAAAATTTTACTTTTGGGAATTATGTTTAACATTAGGTACACCTCTGGGATTAAAAAAAAACTCGGGTATACCAATGGGATTTCCAAAAAGTTCGGGTATACCACTGGAAATTTCCCTTTTTTTTCCTTTCTTTTTTTTAACTTTAAGATCGTCAAACGGCAAGCAAAACATCAGTAAATGCTTCAAAATCCCAAAACTCGCCTACTCTTCGGTGTTATTGACTTGTTTTTCAATAAATTTCTCGATGATTTTTTCCTTACAATTTTTTTTTAAAAAATAATTTTAAATCAGATTATGCACATGATTCATGTTATTAACAACTTTTTCAATATAGATTCGTGATTTTTTTTTATTTCTGCCACATGTGCATAATTCGACCGTCAAAAATAATATGTGCACACAAACTTCTCTTTCATGATCATCCCACCCACTTATATAACAAATTTACTCATTAAATCCTATGAGCATGCTAGAAGCACAACAAACATGGACTTCATGAGATGTATAGTCACTAGCCTAAGATCAAACCCCCTTTCCCTCCTAATTTTGAACTACATTGATATAACAACTACATTTTCTTGGCTTACATTTTCATCAGCAATCACTCAGTTCAAGCGTACAAAAAACCAATCCAAAATCATATATACTTGCATTTTGCTCCTCTTACTTACAAGTCCAACTTCAAGTCCTCCTTTGATTCCTTCACATCAATAGAAAAAGACATTATAAACAACACATTTTCAATCAAAAGGCCAAAAGCTTAAATCTGAGATAATCTCTTATAAAAGTTCAATATAACAACCTTATTTATAGGTTTAGCTCCCTCAGCTCATCTTTGCCTTTTCTTTCTTTTTTTGTTTCCCCTGCTTTAGACCTTTAAAGTTCCTAATTTTGGAACAACAAATCATGTCAATTCAAGAACGTTTTGATCCAATGCTAAAAACAATTTATGTATTGCATGAATGAATATATGAAAAATGCAAAAACATTAAATTATTCTCTACGAGTAGTTCTCTACCTAGTGCTCCTCTTCTTTCATTTTTAAAAGAAAAACCCCTTTCAAATCCTTTCTTAATTTCTCAATCAACCAATCTAAACACACTATTATTAAGTAGAATAATAATACCCTATATATTTACACTACAGCCAATCATTAAAAGAACTCACTTATAATGACGCATCATTAGCATCATCACTGCATGCCTCCTCGCCAATTTCTGTCAAGTTTCAAGATATTAATCACGTTAATGTTTGAGTAAGGTAATTAAAAAAGAAAAAGCCATAAAACAGGCCTTTAAAAGGTATCATATAAATGAACTCACGTACCCAAAAAAAACGTTTGCACATCTTGTTTAGAAGCCTCAGATGTACCAAGAGATCCATCCTCCTATAACCGGCACTATAGATCCCAATAATTCGACCCCTTGAATCAAAAACAGGTGCGCGTGAACAACCAGGGATCCCATGTAACTCATGTCCTTGAACAAAATACGATTCATTACTAATATATGAAATTTCTCCACCATCTATTATATCAGAACACAACCTCCTTTCGAAACAAACAACCCAGAAGTATATGTGAAATTATTTTGATCCGGCGACAAGATCATGTGCAATGGTTGTCCAATTCTAACTCGTTTCCCAATTCTAGCATACTCAAATCTTAATTTTCTTCTCCCATTCTTGACATCCTTTATAATTTGCAGCAATGCTAGGTCAGATTTTCTCTCTGTTTTTACGACCTTAGCAATGTATCTTACTCCATTACAATCAACATTTACTCTTGAACCAGACTCATAGTCAGACTCAAACAGATGAGATGCAGTCAAAATATATCCATGTCTACTTATCAAAACCCCATGTCCAGAATGATAACCAGATGTAATATATATTAGAACAATCTTTTTCTGCATTCGTAGCAAAAACAACTCTTTATTCTCGACTGAATCCATAGTTTAACAAAAAAAAATCTATCTAAATATAACTTCTTTCTTCAGATTTCCTTTCTTTTGAATCTAAAAATATATTAAAAATTAATTGATATATCAGTTTAACAAAAAAAAAAAAAAAAACCCAAAATCCAAATAAATTGAAAAAAAAAGAGAAACAAAATCACCCATAAGCATTTAACAAAAACCCAGAAGGATCCCAAAAAAAAAAAAATTCTTGAACAATTGCATATTCATGGTGTCATTAAAAATCAATTACAAAAAATAAAATTACAAAAAATCAGAATAAGTAAATAAACAAAAACAAAAAAACAAACAACCCAATCTAAAAAGAAAGAAAAAAAGAAATGGAGAATGAGAAATTGAAAGGTATACCTATGTTGGAGCTGGTTAGGTCGACAGGATGGTGCAGTGGCGCCGAGCAAAACGGGCCGGTTCGCCGGAGAGAGAGCGTAACGGCAAGGCTGTCGGCAGGGAGGCTGGGCTAGTGGGAGGGCGACTAGGCGAGGAGGGTTTACGGAGTGAGTGAGCTGAAGTTAACAAAGAGTTTGAGTGTTTAGGGAGTAGACACAATCACAAAGTGTGAGTCTCTCAGAGAATTTTTCTTTTTCAAAGCAAAGGTGTACCCACTACCGACTTTTTGTGGTCTCAATTTTATTTTTAAGAAAAAAATTTCGTTCATTTTTTTTTTTTCTTTCATTTTCGATTTTCTCACATCCTATTCATCTCATCCTCTTCATCTTTTGCTGTTGATTTTTTTTATCTCTCTCCTAACTGAGTGATTTCGTTCATAATATTCAACAATCAATCTCAATCGCAATTTTCATTTTTTTAATACTGTATTAAAAAAAATGAATATTTCGTATTAAAAAATGAATAATCATTTTAGTTATCGCAAAAGTGAATGTAAGTTCAGGTTCTTTGTGCTAAAATGAATATTTAGTATAACAAAATGAATATTAAGTTTAGGTTGGTGCAAAGTTGATTGTAAGTTCAGGTTCTTTGTGATAAAATGAATATTCAATATCAACAAAATGAATATTCAATGTTAAAAAATGAATACTTCCTCCGTTCCAAAAAAACGCAACAGTCAACATTTTGCACTATTCATATTATATACTTTGATTAAGTTTTGAGCTTTATACATAATAAAAAATATAGTCAAGTGGGATCTTGTTAGATTCGTCACGTAAAATACTATCTTAATATCAACTTTTTATAATTTTTAAATATTCATAATTACAGTTATTAAGGGTCAAAGTAGTGTCTCGACATGCGTGAAATGTTGACTGTTGCATTTTTTTGGAACGGATGAAGTATTTGATATACAATTATAAATATTCGTTTTAGTTGTTGTAAAAGTGAATGTAAGTTCAGCAATTTTACGATAAAATGAATATTCAGTATTAAAAAAAATGAATATTCAGTATTAAAAAATGAATATTCATTTTAGTTGTTAAGGCTAACACGCTGACACATGAGAGCACAATTTCTCTATGTGCTGCCGGGAGCATTGTAAACTGTAGTTTAAAAAATTAGTTTTAAAAAATGAAGATTTTATTTATTTTTTTTCAAAAAAATATTGTAGAGTACAAAAATGAAGATTAAAGATAGAAAATAAATGTATATTGTAGTGTAAAAAAATGAAGATTCTTAGAACCACAAAAAGTTAGATGATCATGGGTGCACCATATAACAGTTGCTTATTGGGTCCGCCCGTCATGATCAATGAACATAAATACGAAGATCTTATCAAGTCATGGGCCTTCGTGATTGATCTATGCGTGTTCTATCTTGAATCAATAGGTCCCCCCTCATTGATCGATGCATGTTCTATCTTGAATCAATAGGGCCTTCATTATTGATCGATGCGTGTTGTGTTCATTCTATCTTGAATCAGTTACAGTCTTATAGAATACATTATATTGTTGGGTTTATTTTTTTTTTTCTTGCGGAATACGTTGAATTATAAATTGATCGAAGTTCAGTATTGTTTTTTAAAAAAGAAATACGATTGAAAACTATTTATAACCAAAGATTGATTTTATAATCCCTGCGTGTTCAAATGCGGGAAATAATTGATTAGTTGAAAGAATTATTATTCTATAAGAAAACAAATTATCAATCAACAAATTTAATAAAATTTTATTAGTTAATTTATTATTTAATTTTTCTTTTTAGCGGTGGTGAATTTGTACGGGAATTATGTGTTTTGCAGTAATGGCTGGGCATACGGCAACAATGAATGGGCGTATAACGGTGATGGTTGGAGAGAATGAAGTCATAGCCTAGTGGTTAGGGCTTCAGAATTCCAGGCACGAGGTCCTGGGTTCGATTCTCACCGCACGCATTTGCGAGGATTCCTTATTATCCCCCTACAGATGCGTGTGTTGGCTAAAATTGGGCCGGGTGACCTGCAGTAGGACCCGGTTCCAAGGCCTAGTATCCCACACATTATCCTATAAAAAATAACGGTGATGGTTGGACAGTGGTCATGGCTTGTGTGAAGGGGGCTTGGACCGGTTAGTTTGACAATTTACAATGGATCAGACGGTTTGATCTAATACTTTTATTTTATTGTACAATAAATAGGACCAACTAATTAAATGCAATTTTTTTAAAGTTGTTTAATGGAAAAATTGATATATAAATTTTACAATACATTGTAAAATATTACTTTCGCAAAATTTGTAGAATCTTACTATTCGATTTTACAATCCAATCTTTAACATATCTTTTCGATCTAAGTTAAAATATCGATCTTAATAAACTTTAATTTATCATCTAAAACTTTGTCCATACCCACAATAAATTGAGCAGCTCTAAATTTGTTACCCAAACAAAAGTAATTGGGTTAGAAATATAATATCCTTCAAAAGGTGAATGTGAATGATAGATATTGTTTCTAGACAAAATTAGATACTGTACAAAATTAATAAACTTAAACTATATTGTTCTTAAATTACACTAGCCTATGAGAAAAGCAGCAGACTGTTGAGTCGAGTGGCTCATCCACAAACATATTAGCAATGCCTTCTTAACAAAACTTTTTTTGGCAATGGCCACCTAAGTAGAAAACAAGATAATAAGATAAATGTCAGTAATAATTGATTCATTGTCACTTCAACAGCAAATGATTTCCGCATTGCCCAAATATTTTCCGTACTCCTCTCCCTCTCATGTAAACAATATTCGCAGACACTATTCATATGAAAGGGAGGAGAGTGTGAAAATCAACTACCCACTTTCTCATTTATTTGTAGTTTTGTAATGTTTATTTTCTCATAATTTTAATGCTAGTATGTAATGCCCCAAGCCCTTTTTTTTTTAATTTAATTCACTTTCTTTATTAACATTCACTGATTTTTGTAACAAATCACCCAAATCACTGAATTGCAAGCACTGGCCTCTGGCCTATTCCTACATAAAAGATTCAACCCAATTGAACAAACCATAAAAAATTGAGCACACATAGATTGATTGAGATACCCAACCGAAATTGGACCCAAAAAAAACACTAAATCGCTAAAAGTACAAAGAAAATGATCCAAAGTTGAAGTTGATCTCAAATTTTATCCTCCAGCTTTTCTTCTTTGATAAATGAACATTTTTTTCACTCCATTTATGAGTCTAAGGGCCTGTTTGTTTCAGCTTAATTTCAATTCAGTTCAGCTCCAATCAGTTCAGTATAGTTGTTTTACTAATTTGATAATAAGACACTAATAACTATTATTGTTATCATTACTATTCCTATTATTATAACGATTGGTATTACTATTATTATAAGAATTACTATTCTTGTTAATATATTTATTTTATATCATTGGTTTTTTATACGAATGAATCATTAATGATTGAAATGATAATTGTAGTTAACAAATTTCATTTTAGAATGAACAAATATTATTCAATAAAACACAACAATAACATTAATAATAATACTACCAACAATAATAATTGTAATTGTTGAAATAATCATACATTTTCATACATTTGTTGAAATAATACATTTTTATATAAAACAAAACAAAAAGAGTTAATTGTTGTTGTTAACAAGAATTGATACCTTAACCCTAGTTAATTTTGAGAGTGATTGAAATTTTCATTTTTGGAAATTTTGCTAGGAATGTTTGAATAATAACTTTGGGGCAAATTTTCTACAATTGATATCAGATTATTCTTTGTTGGAAAAAATAATTATAAATTGAAATAATAATTTTCATAGTTGAAAAAATAATTTTCATACATAAAATAATAATAATTATAATAATTTTCATAGTTGAAATAATAATTATAAGTTGAAATTATTATATGTTACTTAATTTTTTAATCTCCTATACTTGTACATACTAAAAATAATAATTAGAATTAAGTTAAGTTCAGTTCAGCAGCAATTAGTTCAGCTGAAACAAACAGGCCCTAAGAAAGTGAAAAATGCAATATGCTTATATACACCAAACAAATCCATAAAAATTCATTAATTATTGCTCTTAGCCGTGAAGCATACTCTTGTTTTTCAGATTTACCATGTTTTAAAACGGAAAAAACTTTTAAAACAAACGAACTCCCAAAAATTTCTAATTTAACCACACAAAAATTAAACCTTTAACCAACTAACAAATTTCCAAAACCCCAATCGATCTTAGCCCTTTACACAATACCATAAGCGGTCGTCCACCGCTGACTTTAGTGGCTCTCTGCCGTGTCACTGTGCTGTCGCTGCTATGGATGTGGTTGCATGATATTCTCTCTTTGAATTTAAATTTTAGGGTTTAGTTGAGCAAGACTTGGGAATTGGTATGATGAAGATAACACGTAAGAGGCTTAGGTTCAAATTTTAACAATCTGTAAAAAAATTATCCGAAAAGACTGAAGAAAAAAAATTGAGGAATTGGTGAATTGCGATGCATATATTTGGGGTTATCTGAAAAGAAGAGAAAGATGAAGGATCTTTTTTTTTCAAAGTGAAATTGCTAACGTTAAGTTACAACGTCTGTTTGCAAGGACACAAAAAATGGTTGAATGGAAGCTTATAGGTACCAATGAGAAATTTGAAAAAAAAAGTGGATACACCTTACAAAAGTCAAAACCTTGTGGGTACACATGAGAAAAACCAAAAAATAAAATAAAATTACTTATTACCAACATGTTACTAATCTCTTTAAATTTACTTACTACCAATCCCCATATCCGTTAATATTCAACATATTTAAGAGTAAACCGTTAAATTACTTTAATCTACCCTTAATTAAATCATAATTCACCCCTCAATCAATCAAAGCCTTAATCCCAAAAGAGGGGTCAGCTAACATGAACCAAAGTGATCATTCCATAGAGTCCTCCACAGAAATAGTAGGGAACGTCCCCGCAAAATTATCACTTTGGCTCATGTCATAAGATGTGACAAAGTTCTATGCTGGCTGTCACTAGCCTACATACCGCAACCCTCCTCCTTTATCAGGGCTTAGGACCGGACTTGAGTGTCACTAGGTGTCACTCACGTGCGGAGTTGGGACCCCAATCATAACTCACCCCTAATTAGATTAAAATCACTCATATTCTATTAAACCACTCTCTCTCCTCCCCTCACCCTTTCTCTCTTTTCCACACCCACTGCTCTACCTCCACCACTAACAAAGTAACAATACTCTAACCACCATAGAGTTTGGGGTTGTCGAATCCAAGCGCTACTGCTCAATACTCTAACCTCCAATACACCCACATATTGTTGAGGTTGTCGAATGTGCTGTCTCCATCGCTACTGCTCAATCCAAGCGTCCCGGAAAGGAGTTTGGGTTAAGATTTTTAGCTTGTTTAAGGACATGGATTGATGGTTGCCACAACATAATCCAATTATTAAAAGGATTGAACTGGAGTTAATCTTTCAACCTTAGAACCAATTAATTTGCTAAGCCAATGTCAATTTCTTTACAGTAGCTTAATAGTGTGTTCTTTATTAGTTTTATCCAGTTCCATAGCACAAAAGAATGTCCAGGTCAATCATCATTTGGTCTAAGTTAGTTAAATTTTCGTCCAGGTTAATATTTTTTAATCCAGGTTAGTGCTTATTTTGTCCAGGTTAGTACTTATTTTGTCCAGGTTAGTACTTATTTTGTTCAGGTTAGTGCTTATGTTATCCAAGTTAGTGCTTATTTTGTCCAGGTTAGTGATTATTTGACCAGGTTAGTGTTTATTTTGACCAGATTAGTGCTTATTTTGTCCAGGTTAGTGCTTGATAAAAATTTGGACTTGATAAAAATAAGGTTTCACCTGAATAAAACAAGGAGTAACATGGACAAAAAAAAGATAAACCTGAACATAATAAGGATTAACCTGGACAAAAATAAGACTAACCTCGATAAGTAAACAACTAACCTAGACAAAAAAGCAAACCTTGATCAATCAAACCTAGACCAAAAACATATTAACCTGGACCATAAACATATTAAGCTGGAAAGTTTTGTCAGTGTGTAGTGTGTTGTTCAGTACTTTGTTTTTCGTGGTGGGATATATTAGCACTGATATGTCATCATCACATGGCATATATCGTAATTATCATGAGCAGTAGGGATTAATTTGTAGATGGCACTCAACTACAACTGGAAGTGGAATTAAATTAGGTTATATGTGCTTTAAGTTGACTATTTCTTTTTATATAGCTTGTGTTTTTTTTTTTGTTGGGCTCGTCTGACCATTTTGTTTGGTCAGACGAGTCTGACATAATAGTTTCTCTATTTCTATTTTCAATCCATCAATTTCCATTATCTTTGCTAAGTGTCTTAGCTATCTCAATTTTGGCTATGTCAGTCCATCACACAACAACCAACTTAATATGACCCCAACCAGCCCCAGCCAACTGAAATTGATGGACGACTGAATAACCCAAGCCAACCAAAATCCTTGCAGTAACCGGCAAGGGTAGTAGTGTTGAGTAGTGTTCGTCCATTCGTCAATTAATTCCTGGTGATTAGGTTGGAGCAAATTGTGAGTTGAATTATGGGGTTTGTAGTACTCCATCTGTTCCAATTTAAGTGCTACATTTATGTAGAATTTACACTTGGACGGAAGGAGTAGCTATTTTGGAGTGTTCGATTTGGGGTTGGCTGGTTTCATATGTTGGTAATGGTTGGTGATTGATTGATGAGTCAATTGATGGTTGTCGTTGTGGTAATGTTGGTGACGAGATGGTGGTGGGGGTTTTGATGAGGACGTGGTGGTTAAGTTGTTAGCTGGTTAGTAATAAAGAGGAGAGATAACTTTAATTTTGGGGTTTTACTTTTGGTTTGGGGTTTAATTAATTAAAAATCAATTAAAATCATAAAAACCAGAATTTTGAAGTATATTCTGTTAAAAATTTCAAAGATTCGGTAAAATTTTGACAAAAAATCAATTTTGGTAATAGAACCAAACTAATTGTAAGATGTTGGTAATAATTAACAATAATTTTTTCTTATTTGGTAGTAATTTGCAAAGTGGCCAAAAGTCGTGGTAGTAATTCGCAAATTTTCTCTTATCAGTAATGAGGACACATCTGAAGCCTTAGAATTGTTTCCAATAAATTTCGTTTTCCCACACCATAAACCGAACATAAAACTAATCCTCAGAAATATGAAAATAATTACCGATTCAAATTTCTGCTGCTCTGAGGAAATATGTCCAGTGGAAAAGGTTCAATGCCACTGGCTCTCTTGACAAACAATTTGAAGGGCTCATTGGCCTTATCCAATAGTACACTAGCAAACTGTACCACAAAAAAAATGAAGGTAAAATGAGCAACGCTGCAAATATGACTTAACAATTTTATGACACATTAAAGAAGCGAAAGCTGCCATTACAGATTTACTGCATTACACACCATCTTTGTTATGACCGTTATAAACTTGAGTCAACTTGATTTAATTTAGAATCATGCAAGACCACTTTAAAGAAAGAACAAGCATTTTACTATTTAACTTAAGCACCCTCATAGGTGGTTAAAGTGATATCAAAAAACACAAGGTTAAACCTCCTCATCCAACCCACGGTAGTATCCTAGTATGGCAATATAGCAGCTTTTGCTTCAAACCTTTCCCAATAATATATGTATCATATAGAGTATTACAAAAATAATACTATAGCTAGAAAGTAAAAATCTTATACCTACACAAGACCCTATTTTTACATTTACTATTCAAGCTTAATATTACTTCTCATTTACCTGCTCTTTATTATCATAACCAGAAGGCAGTATACTACAGAATGCCTACCATGGCAATTCTGGATCCCAGATGCGCATTTCTGATTTGATCATAAGTTGTTGTAAATTGTAGGTAACGTGAAAAGAAAGTAGAGATTTTGATTCTTTTGGAAAAATATAATACTGCAAATCATAAACAGCCATTTTTTCAGAGTTCCAACGGAACTGCTGAAAGAGAAACAAATGTTGCTACAAGGGGCTCAAGGGGGATATGAATAACAAGACATGCATTCACGGCCCGTTTGGTAGCCGGTTATAAATGGAGGTAATGGGAATGAATTTATAACTAAATTTGGAACGGAAATCAAAATCCATTCCCATGGCGGTGCTACCTTAGCTCCAATTTATCTAATTTTCTTCACAAATATTCATTCCCATCAAATATCACCCTCCCCAATGGAAATGGATGAGAATGAAAAATGAGAAAAAAATTGAAGCTTGGGAATGAAAAATTGTTTTCCATGGAGATTATAAGGTTCCTCCTTAACATAGTTACACTATAAATTCATTACCATTACCACAATTTATTACCAACAACCAAATGGGCCGTCAGTGTTCTAACATCAACAGATGTGCAAAACAAAGGGCTGCAGTGATAGTATTCACTCAAGAAGATCCATCAAAAGTAGCCCACTCGATAACAAGGAAACTCAACAAAAAAAAGGGGGGGGGGGGATAGTAAAGGACACATCAGAAATTGGCCATATTGCAACAATTTCTAGACATATTTGGTTCTGATTTCACCGGTTCTTTATACTTCCTCCTTTTTTTTTACTTGCATCTAATGATGCACAAATTTTAAAGAGACGAGAAAGATAGAGAATGGGGGAGACATGGGGCCCATGTGATTGGAGAAAAATAGAGATAAAGCATGGCCCAAATTGGAAATGATGCGAGTATTTTGCAACTTCCAAAAGTAGAAAACGGTGAATGTAAAAAAGTTGGAGGAAGTATTTTCTTTTCTACGTTATCATGTATTATCTTCAATGAGACTATCTTGTATATATGAGCAATTAAAGTATCATTAAAACAGCTTAAAATAAATGAGAGGTTCTTCAGATATGATATTTAATGTGGTTAGAAGTAGCTAGAATTTGGGATAGTTGTGGAACCAACACCACAACAAGCCTTATCAATGGTGTTATCTGCATCAAAACAAGTTGATAAGACTCAACGAAATTAAGATTAATTATTGTCTGCATCAAATTCACCTTTACTCCTAGCACTTCTGAGATTATCAAACCTAAGGGCTGTAAGGGTTAGTTCTGTATCCTAGCAAATTTATATTGCAATTTTGTCTAATCTGAATTAGTTTTTTTGTGCCTTTGTTATGAATTTCGGTGTCTTCATCAATTTTTTTAAGTCCTCTGTCCTTCATAACTACAATTGAAGCAAATAAGCTAATCTAGATATCAGGATCTTTTGAGGTTTTATATTCTAATATCAATCCACTTTTCAGAATTTTTATTTGTTTGCTTAAGAAATTAAGAATCAGTTTTCCTTTCAGTGTTTTTTTCAATTCATTTAGTCCTCTCTATCCTTAATAGCTAAAATTTCAGCATAATGATCTAACCTCAATATCAGGATCTTTTAAGGTTTTAATATTCTAATACTTCCACTTTTCTTTTTTCTTTATAGCTAAGATCAGATTTCTTTTATAACTGCCCTAGGCACAAGGTAATATTACAGCTTAATGAATATTTCATATCAATTCATTTATTGCTCGTCGTTTGGTTGTTGAGATCAGTGGGAATGAGAATTACTTTTAGGGGCTTTTTGGTTGGGTGGAAAGGGAAAAGGGTAAGGGAATACAAGCCCATTATTCCCTTACCCATGTTTGCTTTTATTTTATTTTTTCATTCCTTTACCCCATTTTAATTATTAGAATTACCCATTTTAACTCTTTCCCATTCTCTTCTATTTACTTAGGAATCAATACTCATTCCCCATTTCTTACCCATTTAACTTCAGACACCCTCATTCACTCCTCCTCACTCTCTCTGAACTCTCATCACTTCATCAGTAAACCCTAGCAGCAAGAGTCCGACCTCCGGTGAGTCCGAACTCCGGCTTGTCAACAACGACAACAAAGGTAAAACTCGAATCTCTCTTCCTTTTCTTCTCGAATCTCTCTCAGTATTTTTTTTGGTTTTTTTCCTTCCTTTATTTTGCAATTTTTTTGAATTAGATTGTGAGTAATTGAAGTTATGTCTTATTTTTGTTTGTCTCTTTAAATTTTTATCAATTTAAACTCTTTTCTTCTTCATCAGATCTAGTTGTTCATGGTTTAGGGTTTATTTTACTTGTTCAGAATTTTTAGGGTTTATCTGTTCATAATTTTTTATCTGTTCAACATTTTTAGGGTTTATTTTACTAATTTTTATTCTGTTCAAGTCTCTGATTTTATATACTAATTTTTTTTTTGCTCGTCTCTGATTTTATTACTATTTTTTTTTTTTGCTTCGACTATAAACCTGCTGGTTCTGTTCAAGTCTGTTTATTTTACGCATTCAATTTTTTTTTTCTTTTGAATGCTTCTTTAATTATAGCTTATGTGTGTTTTTCTTTTGTTTTGCTTTTATTCTATAAATCATTTTTTTATATATATTAGATGTACAGAACTTGTAAGTTTAATTTGTTCCTTTTTATTGCTTTTATATAATTAATCATTTTTTTTTGTAGTGTTGTATTGCTTTTGTTTAATTTAAAAAAGCAAACATCTTGTTGTATTGCTTTTGAATGTTAATGTGTCTTACTAGTTGCTACTTTTTGTGTTGCATAATTATTCTATTTGATAATATATATTACGCACTATGAATATGTACAGAAATGGCTCGTTTTGGTCCTCCTATAAGAAGAGAGTTGCAATTTCTTCAATTTATGCTACTTATGAATAATATTGTAGTGTTGGCACATTTGATGTCCTTTGCGGAGTCTAAAACTTAATGTAATCCACTCCAATTTAAAATAACCAAGAGAATTAAAAGGAAGTTGAGGGTGATTAACTTGAACAGGATAATAAGAGAAAGTGATGTGTTGTGTAGGAGCCATCTTCGTATGAATCGTTTTACTTTAAATTGTGTGAATTGGTGAGAGATGTTGGTGGTTTAAGGGACACAAGAAACATGACAATAGAAGAGATTGTTGCTATGTTTTTGTATGTATTAGCACACCATTAAAAAAATAGAACGGCGGCTAGTTATTTTTATCTAAGTGGTGAAACTGTGAGTAGACAATTTCACTTGTGTTTAAAGGCCGTGTTGAAGTTACATGGTATCTTACTAAAAAAAAAACCGAGCCTATAACAGAACATTGCGATGAAGATAGGTGGAAGTACTTCAAGGTACTTGTTTCTATTTTTGTGTTTTTTTTCCAGATTATAGAAATGCTAGAATTCTTACAATGTAAAGGGTGTTGTTATGTGTGACTATAGAATTGTTTGGGTGCACTTGATGGAACAATGATTAATGTGACCGCACCCTCCATTGATCGATCTAGATATCGAACACGAAAGGGTACCATTGCAATGAATGTGTTAGGAGTATGCTCACCTGAGATGGAGTTTATATATGTCTTACCTGGATGGGGAGCTTCGGCTCATGATGGTCGGGTTCTTCGTGATGCTATTTCTAGGCCTAATGGGTTAAAGGTTCCTAAAGGTAATTTGGTACAAACATTATATTGTTTAGTAAAAATCTAAATAACAAAATGAGTAAATATATAACAAGAAATTATTTGTTTTTTTAAGGTTGTTGTAATCTTTGTGATGCCGAATATACTAATGGAGAAGGATTTCTCGCACCATATAGAGGGCATATGTATCATCTTAGGGAGTGGAACAATAGCCGTCATCAACCAAGAAGTGCGGAAGAATATTTTAACCTAAGACATGCAATGGCTAGAAATGTGATTGAGCGGTGCTTTGGGTTACTTAAGGGAAGATGGACAATACTTAGAAGCCCTTATTGGTTTAGTTTAGAAAGTCATAGTCGAATTGTATTAGCTTGTTGTTTGTTACACAACTAAATTAAGAACTATATGCCACCCGGTTCTATTTATGAGGATGTGTCGGATGATGAGAATGATGATGGAGATGACGGTGATGATGACGAAGGAAATGAAGTTGAGTATATCTCATTTATTGAGACATCCGACCCATGGAAAATTTTCAGAAATTCTATGGTTCAGACTACGTTCAACAATTGGCGGGCTATAGCACAACATAGAGTTTGACTAAGCTTTCTAACATTGTAATTTGATCTATTGAACTACTAGCACTTTGTTTCTTTATGTAGCTTATGTATTTTTTCACGTGTTGAGTAAACTATTAATGTGATGTTTTGGAGTATTTATATATTATTGGTGTTTTGGTAAATATATATTTTGTTAATATTGTTTAGTAAATATGTGATATATTTTTATTATAAATTTCAAGTATTGAAATAGGATGGAAGAGAGCAGTGCAAGTGGTGGGAGAAGAGTAAAAAATAAGCGTTTCTGGACTAGTGAGGAAGATAAGGCTCTCGTGGCAGCCTTACATGAGCTATCTTTGGATCCTCATTGGAAATGTGAGAATGGTTTTAAGAATGGCTATATGATTCGTTTCGCAGAGGTGATATCAAAGGCAATGCCAGGATGTGGACTCAAAGCAACACCTCACATTGATTCCAGACTAAAAACTCTTGTGCCTAAGTTTAGATCTATTTTAGCAATGTTGGAAACTAGTAGGTTCAAATGGGATCAAGGCAATACAGATTAGGGAGATACAGGTGCATACTAAAGGCATAATTAATAGGAGTCAGCGACTACAATCACTTAAATCTTAATACAAATATATGTAAAGCAATACCTTTAGAGAACTCCCAACATCTTTATCATCAATCTGAACTATGACATCATCCGTGCATATCCCAGCATCAGAAGCAGGAGATCTCTGTTCCACCTGGTTAATACGGAGCAGTCATCTTATGATATATAAACAACTTAAAAGAGTAGAAAATCACAATCAATTGTGAACCAATGTATGCACACTTCAATAAGTGCGTTTGTCTAAAACAAAATTTTAAAAATTGCCCGGGCAAATTGCTCAGGGATGAAATAAGAATGAATCTAAGAATGAAGTTTTAGGTAGATCAATGTTTAAGTTGAATTTAAACCATTAGAATTTGATATAAATAAATAAGAGTATTTTGAGGAATTATTATATATGAAATAAGAATAATAATTAAATTTGTATTCAATCCTATATTATACATTTAGAGAAAAATAAAATCCAATTCATGTGTGGTGAAAAAGTTAGTCATAACCCAACTTTGTTAAAGTTTGACTCTAAGTCAGAGGTTGGCTGAAATCTAGACGATTTCACATTCAATGTCCCACAATCCTGCATATAGCATAACATTCACAATTTGAGTTTATGACAACAGCAAATGTTGTTATTTATAAAAATAAATTTTGGTAATTGCCTATAAATTTGAAAAGTCATCTTTTTAAAGTGGAAAAAGAAAGTCTTTTAAAGTTTCTTAAAAGACATGAGTGTTATTCTCAATTTTGTTGATCAAGGTTAGAAAAGGCTTTTGGACATAGTGTGAACAAAATCTTATATGAATCTACTTTTCTTTAAGTCTAAAAATTCTATCTATCGTGTTAAGCATGAAGCATTGCATTCGTGGATAAAACCATAAGTGAAAACTTTGCCACAGATAGATCTAAGAATTAGACACAATACAGCATGGGGTACAACCAGGGGCGGCGCCAGGTAGGGTGAGACACAGCGCCCATTGCGTTGCTTCATGGCTTTTAATTTATTTCAGTTACCCCCTAACGGAATCACAATTATATAATATAACCTGCATATATCTGCATCAAAACTGAAGGTGGCTCAACGATAAAGTGCATGTTCACAAGGTTACATGAAACTTGATCATAGGTTCGAGCCTCACCACATGCATTTCTTTGGTTCTTTATATTTTCTATGCTTTGCTTTTTAAAATAGTTGAATGTATTTCTTTGGTCTAGTACTCTAGTTTCATCTGCTTCTTTCCCTTGATTTAATAATATAGGCTATTTGGTGAACTGCAACATTTTTTCCCAATTTTTTTGGGTTTTTTTTTTTTTTTTTTGCTCTGTTTTTTTAAAAATAATTAAATATATTTTTTGTCTTTTTTCATCTGTTTTTTCCCTTGGTTTAATGTAGGTTAGTCGTGAATTGCACCATATTTTTCCAATTCTTTTGGTTCTTTTTTTCTTTATTTAAAAAAAAAGTTATTTATATACTCACTGAATGATTTAATGTAAAATGTGAATAATAATAACGTCAAATTAATTCAATATAAATAAAGAAAAATTATTTTATATGGTATAAGAACGAAATCATGAAGTGATTCATGTCATTTTTATACAATTGTCGTCCCCCTGATATAAAAAAAAATCCTGACTTGGGTACAACAATCTTTGCAACCAAACCTTCGTAGCTTATATCCAATACAAAAAAAGGAACCATGAGTGCTTTTGTTACTACAAAGAATATGAACTTAACATTCTGCTACCTTAAGCATTTTGAAAAGTTTAGCGCAAGAAAGAAACAAAAATTAGCAGGAAAAAAAAAAAAACTCATAAATCTCCTAAAATACAAAACTAGATACATCCTTAGTTTGGGTTCTTTACATTCCTAAAAACATTTCTTTAAAAAAAGTTAAAATGTATAAATACCTTTCTGACCAAAATGCCGCTTAGGGTATCGGGGCAGCTAAGCCTTAACTTTTCCAACTCACCCAACTTTGCTCTGTCAAGGTCAGATATTTCAAGACCAAGCCATGGTCGGGGGACTTCCCTGGTGCAGCCACAAAACAAAACAAAACAGAATAAACATAAAAAATTTATCAGCAAATTAACAGCAGCTATTTAAAACAAAACAACATACTGTAAAACAAAACACAACAACATTAAACAAACATAATAATAAAAATCTTATCCAAATTAACCACGGCTATTTAAAGACAGCTAAAGCATTGCAGTTGAGGGACCATAATTAAATGAGATCAATTCAATGTAAAAAATAACCTCATCAGAGTCATCACCCAAGTAACATATAACCTCATCACCCAACTCACTTAGAAAGCAGAGCTTCATTTCGAGAATATTCAACATGCATATTTTATAACCAACTAGAATAAACAAGCTAATTACTTCCTTGTCAATGTAGCAAAGAATGACCGATAATACCTACACTTCTATGGGCCAACCATTAAAAGGTCCCTTGCCATAAATTGAGGGACAAGGCAGCATATTTTACAATTGGGTTGATAGAGGATTTTCCTATAACAATTGGATAGGAACTAGGCTCTCTTTTTTTAGGTAGACCCAGCGTTAAGCCCTTTCCTTTTCGCAACGGTTATAGGTGAAGTAACAAGGTCTATTCAAGATGAGGTCCCATGGGATATGTTGTTTGCGGATGATTTTGTTTTGGTAAATAAAACAAAGACTGGGGTTAAAGCCAAATTGGAGCAATGGTGGCAAGGGTTGGAACCTAGTGGGTTTAAGCTAAGTCGGAGCAAGACAGAGTGTTTGGAATGTTGTTTTAGGACACATAGGAGGGAAAACAATGATGTAGTGAGATTAGACGAAATGGACTTGGCCACGAGTGAATGCTTTAAATATCTTGGGTTAATCATTCAACAAGATGGAGATATTGACCAAGACGTGGCTCACAAGATTAAGGTAGGTGGTTTAAATGGAGAGCGGGCACTGTAGTGTTGTGCAATCATAATATCCCATTAAAGTTAAAGGGAAAATTCTATAGGACGGCTATAAGACAGGTGTTGCTCTATGGTACGAAATGTTGGGCCTCTAAGAAGGAGCACATTCAAAAGGTAAGGGTCACAAATATGCGGATGTTGAGATGGATATGTGGGAACAAGCTTAGGGATAGACCGATAGAATAAGGAATAAAGATATCCGCAAAAGGTTGGTGTCGTTGTTCGTTGATAACGAATGCAAGCTAAGGGAAAATCGTTTGCATTGGTTTGGACATGTAAGAGGGAGACCTCAGGGGGGTTCGAAGAGTCAAAGTATGGGATCAAGGTAATTTCAAACGGGGTAGAGAGAAACTTAAGATGAATTGGTTGGAAGAAATTAGAAAAGATATGAAGAAGTTAGGTTTACAGGAAAACAAGGCCCTAGATCGTAGGGAGTGGTGGAGGAAAATCTATGTGGGTGGGCAGAACCGGGTACCCGGAAAGTCCCGGACCCGATGGGTAATGGACCCGGTTCAACTGGATCCTGCATTTTTTTGGAACGGGACTCGGACCCGATAGGAACTAGGTACTCGGTAACCTCATTATTTTTTTATTTTTTTTTATAAAATAAAATTTAAGATCATTTTTAAAAAAAAGTTAAGTGACTTAATTAACGGTAAATTTTGATACACGTTCATGGTTTAATACATATTACAGAGTAGTATACTTCCTCCATAATTTGAAATATAAGATACAAATAATACTTTGAGTCTTATGAAAAAAAATTGGGTACCCAGTGAACATTAGGTACCTAGAACTTTTTCATTGAACCAGGTACCCGGTTCCAAGAATAGGTACCCCGAACCGAAACTGGTATTTGAAACCCAGAACTGGTCCTGGTGGAACCGGGTCCGGACCTGTCGGGTCCTAATCGAGTCCGAGTCCGGTACCGAGTATCCAGTTTTTTTGCTCACCCTATGTGAATAACCACACGGAATGATAACTTTTGATACATGTAGCCAACCCCATTTATGGGATTAAGGTTTTGATTGATTGGTTACACTTTTATTTTGTATATGACCCCACTAATAAATTAATACTTCTCTCTTCCCACTACAAAAAAGTCAAGGCCTCACTCTCTCTCATTCAAATAAAAAAATACTCCACTAACTCCTATCGCATCTACCTTTTAAATATAATAATATTTGACAATCACTCAACTACTTATCATCTAAAACTATGTGCATACCCAAGTGTTACCACTAAATTGGGACGGGGAGTAAAAAATGATCTAAAAATCATCGAAGTGTTTAAAAAAAATATATTAGAGTAAATCCATAATAAAAATCATTGATAATGGAAAAACCAATAAAAAAAAGAGTAAATCCTAATTTTTTATTATTGATTATTACATAATAAAAATCATTGATTATTCTCAGAATAATCATAATTGAGTAATAATCCTAATTTTTTATTTTTTATTCTTAGAATAATTGATAATTGAAAATCAATAAGAAAAGAGTAAAACCTAATTTTTAGACCCATAATTGGTATCGGTTTCACCGGTACGATATCGAGTACCCCAATTTTTCGCTCGCTCCTAGGCATGCTCCAACCCCTCTCAACACCAGCCCCAAGGTTGGGAAGACATTATAATGGGCTTTGTTGAAGGAATGCCCAAGTCTCATGGACTTGATACACTCATGGACTTTATTAAAGCGTTACAGATGTCCTCGACAGCAGCACAACTGTACCCCAAATATAATAAAACAAGTCTACTGCCCCATCTCGAACAAGCCTTTATCTCTCTCCTTCCTCATTTTTTTTTTTGGTAAATAAAAGATTTTATTACCAAAATGAAGAAAAGAGTTTAGAACACCACAAAAACCAAACCATGTTGCAAAAGCATCAACAAGGGGGAACCGCCACCTTCTAGGAAGGGTTCAATTCCCCTTTGACTATCATATGCATCGACATGCCCCAAAAAAACATAAAACACCCCCACAAACCACAAAGGTTACAATAATAGCAGATGCCTCATAGCATCAGTGCTTCTACAGGCTAAGTAATACAAAACATCTCTAAAAACATTATCAGGAGGTTTGCAGCTGCCATTAAACACCTTGTTATTGCGTTGGATCCACACAACATAAACAACCTCATCCAGACCCATGATGAGCAGCTGTCTCTGCCTCTCTTCCCTCTGCTGCAAGCCTGAGCCAACCTAACAGCTTCACCAAGTGTAACAGGGTGTTGAGTGATCCGCAGCACCTACAGCAATCTGCCCCAAATGTCCATACTATAATTACACTAAAAAAACAAATGATGTAGAGTCTCATCATAATCCCCACACAGCCCACATCTTGGATCAACAAGAATATTCCAACTTTGAAGTATGTCCTTGGTTGCAAGCCTATTTTGGATGGCAAGCCACAAGATAAACACACTCCTAGGGGAGACTTGATTGTTACAAACAACCCTGCTCCAAGGAGGCTTTGGAGCAACTGGTCTAAGAACAACATACAGCTTCTTGATCTTCATTTTGCCATTTTGCACTAAATTGTCCCAACCCCCAACTCTATCCACTAACTCTCTGCATTTTAAGACTCTCTTGAGGACCCAGGAGCACTTGGAAGGAGCAGGAGCGGCCCCTAGTTTCTTCCTTGCAAAGTAAAAGGTATGAACCCATTTGACCCATAAATTATCAGCTTTATAAGACAAGTCCCACAGAACTTTCGTGATTGCAGCCTTATTCCAGTCAGCTAACGCTAGAACATTCCAACCCACAACAGCTTTGGGGAGACATACCTGATCCCAAGCCACACTAGCTTTCCTTCCTCATTTTTTGTTCTTTGAGAAACAGTAACCTTTTGGGCAATATCCAACTCAAACAACCTTTGTGACCGATATGGCGGCAAAACTCAGGCATAACCTTAGCGTATCATACGAACCCGGACAAAAGTGTCATCTTTCGACAAAACATTCTACATGGGGGAATCTTGGTACAATAAACCTAAAATTTGCATCAACTAAGCTGCATTGCGATGTCGCGGCCGCAATTTTCCACCATGCTCTGGCCTATCCATTATCCTCAACCTTTACCCCTTGTTTCATCTCCTAACTCAACCTATCCACTATCCTAAACCCTTACCCCATATGGCTGTGGAGTTCTCACCATAATCTATGCTAGTTACATGTGTGCTATACATTGACTTTTACTAGAATTAATTAGATAATTCAAGAATAATACTCTTTTTCTTTTTTAATTTTCTGTTAGGTTGTTAACTATTTTTCTGTTAGGTTAATAACTGTTTTCTGTTAGGAGTTTGTTAGTAGTCATGAGTTGGCTTAGCAAGGGCAATTAAGTCTTTGTTTTAGCAAGTCTATTAGCCTATAAATAAAGGGATGTAAATCAGTTTAGTCATGAATGAAAAATATCAGTTTCTTTGGGTTTGTTAGTTTGGGAGAGTGCTTACCTCTCGAAAGTAAGCAACACTATCATCTACTATTTCTGTCCAATTTTACTAGTGTGCAGCAACTTGGTATCAGAGCCACCCTTTCCTGGCAGCGAGATGGGGGGAACCACCCAGTCACAGCGAATGGAGACGTTGGAGTCAAAGCTCGCCGCCCGACCACCATCCATGGAAAAAAATAGAGGTCGCGGTCACATTCGCTGAAACGGTCGCGTTGTCGTGGGAATCGCTTGTAACGGCAAAAAAGAACATTTCGCGGCTGTCGCGGCGTGAATTTTATCAAAAAAATCACATAAGCTCAATAGTAAGCTTTTTCAATCTTCATTCATTCTTATTTGTTTTCGTATCACATTATGTCAAAAAAATATTATTAGTCAGTTATTATTATTAAAATTAAATAATAATCTAGTTTATTTATTAAAAAATTTAACTATTGCAAAGTACATGTATGGCTTCTCTTATTCTTTTCTTCTTTTAATATGTATTTTATTTTATAAAAAACGGGCAATTCTTGCAAAAACGCGTTATAGAACGGGCATTTTACCGTTACGGAACGCCATCGCGGCGATTTTTGTGTGAATTCCAACTCTCAGTGCTATAACGACATTTCATGTATCGGCAACTCAGAAACAGGTTACAGAATGGCCGAGTTTTAATTCCATGCCACCATCGCGGATCAATCTTCGCTCGTACAAAACTCGTTGCAGCAAATCTCACTAGGGTTAGAACAAGTGTCGAAGACCCTAGCAAAAGAATCTCACTACTCAAAGGGTAGACAAGAATCAAGAAGATCAGGAGAAAATGATGTCATTATTGCGAGAAGAGCAAGAAAAGTTTAGGGCTGAGGTTTGCTCTCAAATTGCTCAGATTAAACCATGAACCTTTGAAAAGGGATATGGAGGATCGTTCGCCGGGGGCGGTCGACCACCACAAAGGGGGAACCCAAGGGCCATGGCGGTTCAAGAAGCTCGATCTTCCCATCTTCGATGGTTCGAACCCTAACGGGTGGATCTTGAGGGTGGAAAGATTCTTTCAGTTCTACAAAATGACAGAAGAGGAGAAGTTGGAAGGGGCGGTGGTGGCCCTTGAAGGCAAAGCCCTGCAGTTTTATCAATGGAAGGATAACCGGCAGAGGGTGGAGACTTGGGACGACTTAAAGAAGTTGCTCTTGCGATGCTTCAGGCTGGCGGCGGCGGGGGCCACTCTTCACTCACAATGGTTGGCGGTGAGACAGCAAGGAACAGTGGATGGTTATATTGAAAGGTTTATTGAAGAAATATCCACGAGCCAATTTCTTAATGGGCTTAGGGATAACCTTAGGCATGAGGTTATTGTACTGGAGCCCACTTCTTTGGACCATGCCATGGAGTTGGCCCTAAAGGTAGAAGGGAAGAGTACTCATGGGGGACAAAAGAAAAATGGGCCTGGGCTTATTCTTTCAAAACCCCAAAATTATGCCCCATCTCCAATTAACCCTAACTCCCCAAACTTTTCTCAAAGCAATTTGGCCCCACCATCTTTTACCCATTCCAATTACCACCCAAAAATCACCTCCCCAGATTGAACCCGACTCACCCAAGTTTTACCCATCAATCAACCTCTTCCATCAATAGCCCATACACCTTATGCTTGAGTGATAAGGAGCTGCAACATCGACGGGATAAGGGGTTATGTTTTCGCTGTGAGGAAAAGTGGTCACAGGGCCACCGCTGCAAAAATCGTAAGCTGAGTGTGCTGATTTGTGAGGAGGAGGCTAACGCGGTTGCTGAGGAGAACGAGGAGTCACCCACGTTCCCACCTTGAGGGCAAGGTGGTTCTTCGGGAGGCGGGAATTGCTATACATTGACTTTTACTAGAATTAATTAGATAATTCTAGAATAATAATCTTTTTCTTTTTTAATTTTCTGTTAGGTTGTTATTGTTTTTCTGTTAGTTTGTTAACTATTTTTCTGTTAGGTTAATAACTGTTTTCTGTTAGGATTTTGTTAGTAGTCATGAGTTGGCTTAGCAAGGGCAATTACGTCTTTGTTTAGCAAGTCTATTAGCCTATAAATAAAGGGATGTAAATCAGTTTAGTCATGAATGAAAAATATCAGTTTCTTTGGGTTTTGTTAGTTTGGGAGAATGCTTACCTCTCGAAAGTAAGCAACACTATCATCTACTATTTCTGTCCAACTTTACCAGTGTGCAGCAATGTGACACACCACATCCTTAAGGAACCACAAGGGTAGTCCTCATCATATGGCATGGCTTACCTAACTTTGAGGCCACACAGGAGAATGAGATAGCAACCTACCATCGTTTTCCAGACTTCTATATTCAGGACAAGATGGATCTTTGGGAGGGGTATTGTCATACACCAACCCATACATTCTGTGAGACTCACCTACTCACGTCGCAACAAACATAGTAAACAGGGTATTAAGGGAAATCCTTGTTGTGTTGGTCCAATAAAGTGGGAATAATAGGATGACAAGTACTATATGTGTATGTGCGCGCGCGCAATGAGCTTTTGTTATGATAGGACATTCAAAAAAGTGAGCAATTATACAATGTATTGTCCGTAAAGTAGTGGAGTGTGTCTAAATTACCTGACCATTGCACTATCTAATGGCGATAAAAAGAAAACATCTTCCTCTATTTCTGTGTTTATTCATTTATTTATAATCATTAGCAGCATCATATGCTAGGCAGATCATAGTGTGTACTCGTTGCCCATAGAAAATTTTCAACTATAGGCAATTGAGCAATTGAGCAATTCAGAATATATAATATAATTATATATTATATAAATGTAATACTCAGAAAGTAAGCATAATACACAACCTATAATACATATAAAAGAATAAAAAGGTGCTAAAAAACACCTTTTTGCCCCTCTAAAGCACGTACTTGCACAAATATTATCCTTATCCAAAAAGGGCAACAGTTGCATTAGGATCGTTAAACAAAAATTATTAAAAGGGTAAGTTTACTACCACCATGTTTGAGCCATACCTATACTTCAGCAAGTGCTCCAAGCATTTTAAAACTATGTTGATAGGTAAAAAAGGAGTGCGAGCAGGCTTGTAAAAGTTCAGTCCAATGACGCAACCATTGTAAGTAATAAGTGGTCCTCCAATACCATTCTGGAAAAAACAATAAGTTAACAAAGTTGGACAATGTTACACTTGCTACAAAGTTGAAACGAAGACAAATTCTATAAAATAAAACATGCACTGTTGCGCATATATTGTGTTCAGGATAACCTCTTAATCTATGCTTTCACCAATACCATAGATATACTTACCAAAAGTAAGCAACTACAATAGTAATTCGTACATCAGTCAAACTGTTCCAATCTGCTAGTAGATATTACGATATATCATTTTTGATACACTTACGGCCCATTTGGTTGTTGGTAATAAATTTTGGTAATGGTAATGAATTTATAGTATAATTTTGTTAAGGAGGAACCTTATAATCTCCATGGAAAACAAATTTTCATTCCCAAGCTTCAATTTTCATTCTCATTTTTCATTCTCATCCATTACCATTGGGGAGGGTGGTATTTGATGGGAATGAATATTTGTGAAGAATATTAGATAAATTGGAGCTAAGGCAGCACCACCATGGGAATGGATTTTGATTTCCCTTCCAAATTTAATTATAAATTCGATCCCATTACCATGATTTATAACCGGCTATCAAACGGGCCGTTACTGCACGAGTTTTACTCGCAATATATGTGTTAATGATGCAATAGTGCAATAGTGCATTAGGGCAATTGAATTCAGTGGCGCCTTAGGCGCGCTTTAGTGAGTCTTGGTGCGCCTCATTGAAGTGAAGCAAAGTAATGCAACACTGTAAATCTGGAAAAAAATTTATCAAAAAATTCTGAGGTGCACCTCGGTACGCCTTGGCATACCTTGGTGCGCTTTAGTGCACCTCACTTGGGCCTAGCCACAAATGTCTCGCCTTGACCAAGTTAAACGCTTACCCCCTAGCAACTAGGTGCGCCTTTTCAAACAATGTCAACATCTATTTTTCAATAATTGGGATCAAGTTCTTTTACTCTTGAGCATTAAGATAACTTCTGCTAGTTATTCTACTGAATGCATGACACTTACAAACTATAAGGTATGCACTTTGCGGAAGCAATATGCAAAGCTAGCTCACTTTGTTGTTGAAGGAAGCTCGTATGCAAATTTTCAGTTTCTTTGGTTGGACTTGGAACAGTTAGTGTTTGCTTTTAAGTAGAAACTAAGTACTTTGTACTTAAGTTTCACTTTGAATCCTAAATCAATTAATTAAAGCCTTTCTCTGGAGATGGTTGTTGCCCTTGAACATTAAAGCTTTCCTAGTTAATACTTCCTCAAAATTTGAGCGAAATTTTGTCAAAAACCCCTTAAGTTTTGTCAAAAAGACCATTCTATTTTTATTTTAACCCACAAACGTTTTTAACAAAATTTCTTGTTGCACCTCCAAACCATAACTTTTGTAGAATGCTAACACACGTGGGAAGGTGGGCCCACTTTAACTAACACTCCTAACTAAGGATGGATTAAGGAATTAAGAGCAAGTAATTAGGTAAAATTAAACCATCAACGCGGCAACGCCTCCACAACTGCCACCACCTTGGTTTTGGAAAGCGCGCTTCAGGCGCGCCTAGGCGTCAAGCGACCCTAGGAGTTGGGGAAAACGCTTCTGATGACCTAGGGGGCGCGATTCCAAAAAGCGCGCTCTTTCTCGCCTGAAGCGATGAGGCGCTAGCCTTCGGGATAAAAAGCACTTCATGTATGTTATACGTTTTAAAAAAGGGGGGGGGGGGTTATTATGTTTTGAGTTTTGACAGCTGTACAGCAAAAAAAAAAAAGACAGTTGTAATGCTTTTACTCTTTTCAACGGTGTCTTAACCTTTTATCTTTACATTATTTTATACTAGGTTAGTTCCGTGCGTTGCACGATTTAGATAATAATTTTTGGTTTTTTTTTAACAAAATGGTACTTGTTATTCTATATGTACAAAATATGAATTTATAAACTTATTAATTTCAAATAATGATTTGTCAACGTTGGAACTTGTGCAATGATATTAACAAAAAAATAACATCATCAATTAATTTTGGAAGGAAAAATTTTAATGACAAAATGACACATGTACAATGATGACTTAAGTAATACTTTGTTTTAGTAAATAGTATAGATTTTTATGCAATAAAATTCAAAAGAAGAGAGAGATTGTCAGTATCATGACTTCATCTTCATCACCTCACTCGAGATTGTGTCGTACTCTCTCCGCCGTCCTCGCTCCTCTGTTGACTCGCCGCCATCACTGCTGCAACCTTCAGGTACGTTTTCTTTCTTTTTCTCCTTTTTTTTTTCTTCTCTACCTATTTTTCCCTTTTTTTGCTGCTGTTTTTTTGCTTTCTTCTTCTAAGTCCACTCGACATTTCTCCTTCTTTTTCCTTCTGTTTTTGCTGCTAACCTGCTATTTACTACACTTTCTGCTTTTTATTTCCTGAGATTTTTTACAAATTATGTATTATTTTTTAGATTAACTAGTCTATTGACTTGTTACTTGTAAACTTATATGTTCAATTATGAAATCAATTTAGAGTTTAGACATTCTTTTGATTGATTTTACTTGCAATTTCAGAAATGTCCGGTAATGGAGGAAGATATTGACAACAATGGAGATTATGTTGAGGACGAGTATGAGTGTGATGATGATGATGATGATGATGATATTGATTTCTAGTGTTCTATTCTACTGCAAAGTCATCAACCAAGCTTCTTATGTTTGCTTTCTTCTTCTTCTCAATAAGTTTTTGCCTTTTGCGGTAGCATAGCATGAACAATGCCTCATTATATCTATTTCTACATTAATAGTATTGTTATTTTATTATTTTGAGTACTATATATGCTCTACTTTTTATCTATAAAGGATTTGGCAAAAAAGCGGCGCTTAATGTCCTAAAAGCTAGCGATTTCGACTAGCGCCTAGGCTCTAGGGACCCTTGGCGCTTCGCGTTTTTTAAAACTAAGGCCACCACCATCTATCACCATCTTAAAAATCAACCACCGCAAAACTGCCACCCACTGGAATTGGTTCCAAGAGTCCCAAGTCCAGTTCTCCAAAGAAAAAAAAAAGAAGAAGAAGAAACAAGACCCTGTTCAAACAGGTTTGATTTCGGGTCCTTGTTTATTAAAGTATCTAATACATTTAAAAGTCGGTAAACAAAAAGGCCTAATCCTACCAAAAGGTCCAACACTAACATTGAGAATCTAAAATACTCCTTTACTGTCATCTAATCTAATGCCTGTGGAGATTTCGTGATTTGCATCCAAGCCACATACTCTTTCTAACTGACAAATTTCTTCCTGCTATCCTTCATTCCATACAAGCCACATACTCCATTTCAACACTTATTCACGTATTTCTTATTTTGGTTTTGTCTTTTGTTATTTCTTTTTTCCTTTTGAATCTTGATAATTTTTCAGGTTTGTGCTTATTACTTCCCTTTATAATTCTTTCTAATTCATCAGGTTTGTACTTTTATTTCAATACTATTTTTATTCTTTATTGCAGTTTCAATTTTTCTCCCTATTCTGCATTTAACTAGGTACCCAACTGGAACCTAAGTTAGAGAAATTAATGTTTGACCAACAGGGTACTGGTTGTGCTCGACCTTGATCACAACCACCCAAGAACCCTATAATCAAAATCGCTAATTCACTACCTTCAACAACCTTAGTTTTAAAAAGTCACGCAGCAAAGCGCACGAGATGGGGCTTTTTTAGGTGAGGCGCAGATACCTACACAAGGCGCACAAGGAGCAGGGAGGTGCACAAGCCGTGCATTTTTCTGTCCTAGCCTCCTAGGCACTTAAAAGGGTTCAATGATTCTTTTTATTAAAAAAAAAAATTAAAAAAAAAAAAAAAAAAACACTTATTTGTAAGATAAATAAACACATGGGACTATTATTATACCACACATGCTTCTAATTTTGAGAAATAATGAAGTATGGGCATAATTATATATTGAAATTTAAGGTGCGAAAGAATGAGAGAGGCATATTCTACCACATATCATATGGAGTAGTATTGATCTTGTATTTCTAGTAAGCCATCATATAAGCTTGGACTAAAATTAATATCCAAAAAATCCCATGATCAACAATCACTACCTTCAACCAACACCACCACCAATCACCACCACTAAGTCCAAAGTTGATGAACCTTCAGCCAACACCTTAGTTTTCAAAAGCGCAAGGCGCACCATGGCGCAAAAGGTACTTAGACCCCAGGTGTGAGAGGCAAGGCAAAGGCACGCGCCTTTCAAAGGGGCAACTTTATATATTTGTATATATTATATTAAGAGCCCAAATTATAGTACTTTTAAGGCCTAAATATTTACAGTAAGGCTTGATCATAGCTATTGATTTGTGGTTAAATTTTTTTATTAAAAGCATGTCTTAAAATAGAGTAAAAATAATGCATAAATATATACACTAAATTGAAATATTGTACTCCACTGTTACAAAATATTGTTTCATTTATTAAAATCAAGAATTTTTTTAATAAAAAACATGGTGGTGGGTGGTGGGTGTGGGTGGGGGCTAATTGGTCTAATAAAAAACAAAGTGAACCTCTCCTAACTTTTTATTTTATTTTTAACTTTTGAAAGAAAAGGTAAAATTAAGGGGTTCACAGTTCACTACACATGGTCACAAGATGAAGTGTAAAGCTTTGACTCATAAGTAGTAGGTTAAAAAAGAAGGGCATTGTTAAACATCGCCCATCAATTTCTAGACATCACCCACATATATGAAGACACTTCCTAAACTACCCTTAATAAATCTACATCTTATTCCAAAAAAAAAAAGGAAATTTGGTTCACCCATTCCCTCTCCCGTCTTAACCCATGCGTAAAAAAATTGAAATATCTACCTGCACCATGTGACTAAATGTGTAATAATTAAAATATGCAACAGAGTTTAAAAGGGGAGATTGTTATTACCTTAGTGATTTCACTGCTTGCAATAAGTAGTTCTTCACAATCTAATTCAGAGTCCTCAAACCTGGACCAGGAAGATGACCAAATTTATAAAAAGGCTATATGATAGGAATGATAATATTAATTACTATGAGATCTACACGTGCATAGAGTCTAGATCTTTGCACATAATCACAATTATGATGGACATTGTTTACATGGTACCGAGTAAATAAAAAATAGGTATGATTGAATATTTAAAGGTAGGATTTGTTTTATCCTAAAGAACATATAACAATTCATTCCTACATATCAAAAGCACTATGACAGAGAAAAGGGTAATTTACATAAGCTTGCCCGGTGCTGCCATAATATGGTAAGGATCATTATGATATCGTCCCAAAGCAATTACTTCCATTCCTGGACAGAGTTTAATGAATTCTGCGGCATCCAGGTGAGGGGCAAGCTGAAATCGCAGTGAATGATCGGTACGAACAACACACTTCGTATAATCATCAACATTTCCAATAACAGCAGCTTTCAATTTAACACCAGACTTGATTTGTATAGCAGCAAAATTGAAATGGAAGTCATGGCCAAGTATTTCACCCTCAAACAAACTACCATCTTGCAAATAGACTGTCACCTGCCACAGTAGTCCAATTTGTCAGTTTACAAAAAATCACAAATGCAGTCCCTGCCATTACTGAGTATGTATGAGAATGTGAGCAACATAACTCAAATGATTACAAAAACAGGTCACTAACATTCTCCCCTTGGTAAAAAAAAATAGCCACTAGCATATCTAAGCATTGAACATTGTTAGAGCATTTGACTCATATAGCCAGCCACACTTGCAAGGTTATAACTCAACTAAGTAGAGTGGAATTCATACGGAAACACATAGAAGGGGCTTAATTGGCACACCTAACCCTTACATTCAAGAAACATTTGCTATGCTGTACAATTTCTATTCAAAATTCAAATTGGCTAATTCGTGAATTTGTATACAGAGAAAAAACAGTATGAAACTTTGCCTAAGTGGATTCACATTATGATTTAAATACCAATGGATTGCTCTTTCAAAAGATTTTTGATTAACCAAAACAATTTTTAATCAAAATATTAATTCGATAAATGTGTAAAAAGTGTTAACAGGCAGAAATTTCAAACAAACTAAAAAGTGTATATGCATATATATGCTCCCTCCATTTTTTTAGTTGTTCCACTTGCTTTTTCACACTTGTCTAAAAAAAATTAACTTGTCATATCTCTAATTCTATATTTGTAAAAATTATAAATTATATATCTAGAAAGTATTTTTCGAGACAATTTTAACTAGATCCCACATGAGGGAGTGTATATATATATATATATATATTCAACCACAACCAACATCCAAAAATTACTTCCTCTAAAACATAAAGCTTTCAGAAATTTTTTAACTTCATGTACAAATTCTTATAAAGAGGTGTCATGGTTTTAAAACACATATCATTCAAGTGAACAAACAAGTTGGCATAACAAACAAGTACTCCCTCCATTACGTAATACTTGCAACGTTTGGATTAAGGGTCTTTCTTAGGCAATTTTGTTAATTGTAGACTAGGAAAAGTAGGAGAGAGAAATGTAGTAGGTTAAAGAGGGAAAGTGCAAAAACAAAAACAAAAAAAAGTACAATTACATCATCTTGGAATTGAGGGAAATTTTACCAAAAAAGAAAAAAGGTAACAACCTAATGATGATGCAGAGAATCAAACCTTTATATCATTAGCTATAGCATTATCTTCTTCAGGGCATCTAATAAGAGTAGCAGAAGTCAAAATGGTACTATAAAACTCATCATCAACACCATATGAGTTCACTATAGTCCCTGAACATATAAATAATCGTTGGGCGCCTGTAAAGAAACAGAAGTTAATACAAGTATGTGATCCATAGACCATAATAACTAGAAGAATGCTCCATTCTCCAAGGTTTCAACAGATGATTTCTTTCTCTTTTTAACCTTTCAAGTTGATTTTCTCAACAATATCTTGAAACGAGTATACACCAAGCAATAAGAAAAAAGAAAATCATAGCATACAGCACACATTGGTCGTAACAGATTCAGAAGGCTAAGAGATACCAGTGTGGGATATGAGAGAAACCACAAATGGAGAAGCATCCAAAGCAACATGCTTTATACTCCAATCCAAATTCTTATTGCACTCGAGATAATCATCAAATCTCCCAAAGTGATTTGCCTTTTCAGAGTTTATACCTGCAAATTTGCAAAATTATAAGGGGGTACTAGATGCACAACAAAAAGCCTAAATGCACAACAACGTAAATAAGGGGGGTACTAGCTATGTTTAAGCTCTTACCACAAATACAACTACTTTGTATTTATTTTAGGTGATTTAAAATTTTAGCACCTAAACATTTAAGACGACTTAAAAGTGTTGCCAAAGAGAGCCTTAATCTAATTTCCTTTTATTCGTTTGCAATTCAAAGGTAGTTCCTCTTGCTAGCCCTTTACAAAGCTCACCTCCTAGGCGCGGCTTGCTCCCAAGCATGAAAGGCACGCGCCTCGTGTGCCTCAAAGCGCCTTTGGTAAGGCACGCCTTTGCGCCTCAAGGAAAATAACTAAGATTTAAGTTATAAATTGAAGAATGATGGACATTTTTTCAAATTTAGAGTACCTTAGCTTTACATATATGATAAAAGTAACAATTGCTTTGGTTTGTACCAGTTGATTGGTACCAAATGAACAAACTGGTAGTCACGATATGCGGTATCAAATGAACAAGGCAGTTGAACGTCATGAATACTGAGATTTAAAACCAATTATATGGTCCACATGCTGACATAGATTGACGGTAACTAAGATACACGACTCTAGGTAATTTTCAGGTTTAAAATTGTTTATTAAAAAAATAAATAAATAAAGTCAAATCATGGATCAAACCAATTCTACCATGAACTCAGCCAATGTCAAAATGCCATCCATCTTCAAGCACAAATTTAGGAAACAAAGGATATAAACCACAAGAACAACACAAAAGAAAAACTAATGTATGAATGAAAGATACCATATCGTGGGAGACATGGACGAGGTACCCTCCTCCAAGGATTGAACAACGGCTTTGGAGTGTTCCAAAATTTGCGTTTCCTTGAATTTGAATTTGAGCTTGCACACATCTTCCACAAACTAATACCAACAAGTACCAATGCAATACAAATATGCAACTGTAAGTGAGTGAAAGAAAATTAAAAACTCCATTAAAAAAAAAAAAAAATTGAAGAAAAGATCAAAACGCATTCAAACAAAGTACAACAGATCAGAGCACACAAGATGCGACTTGCAAGGAGGCCCAATTCAGCAACAATTTGGAATTATAATCTAAAAAGAAACAACATTTACATTTGTTTGAGGATTCATGTAGCCCTAATGAAATTGCATAGTATAAATGGGCACTATTTACAATTTACATCACCTTTAATAAATCCTAACCTTTATGGTTCAAAAAGTTGTGTCTGGTCTAATATGTTCTAAAGTTCGGATTTTTAGGCTAAAGGAACGGTTTTTATTAACTTAAATCAGATATGGACCCAAATAACAAAGTAAATCAATGAAACATGCTTTAATAAATCTAAAATTTATATTAAAACCCATTAAAATTTAGATTTATAATACACAGTGAAAATCTCGGGTTTAAAACAGGATTAAATAACAATATTAAATCAAAATTTAATCACATATAACAATTTCTAAACTTTATTTCAAGAATCTAAATAATTGAAAAGAAAAGTTTTCTTTTTAATATAAATGTATACCCCCAGGGACAGCAGCAGGGGAACAGCAGCAGGCGGCGGCCGGATCTGGAAAAATGCGACAGGCCGGCGATCAGGTGGCTCCGGTGATGGTGAGGTTGTGAGTGTCGTGGTGGTGTTGAAGAGGAGAGGAGAGAGCAAAGTTTTTTTTAATAACAACACGCACTGCAGGGGAGGTGGCTGGCGGACCTCCGGCAATGTAGCAGCGGCACGGCGGCAGGTGGTGGTGCGTGGGAGAAGAGGTTTTAACTTTAATTAAGTAATGCCTTCTTGTTTATTCTTTTCCTCAAGTGTTTCTTTCTTTTTGTGAAAAACTACTTCTTCTTGACTATTTTGGTTTCAGCCGTGGCCCTCCGTCACAAGTCACAACTTAACGTTGTTTTGTTTTTGCTGTGGGATTTTGTGCTATTATTTCTGAAATGTTTTTAATAAAACTCTTTTATTTGTTTTGTTTGGTCTCTCTCACTCATTTGGCATCCCCTTTGCTGTGTTTGGTCTTGAACATTTGTTTGTTAGGGGTATTTTTCCATCTCAATTCTACTTCTTCTAAATTCTTCTTCTTCAAATGTTTCTTCTGGCTCAAGGACAAGGAATGCATCAATTATTCATGGCAACCCATCATTTTGGCATGGGAACGCAGCAATCGAAAAATAAATATTCAAACATTGGTGATGAAAATCGTACCTTCTGCAACTGATGACCTCCAATAAACTGGACGAAAACGGAAAAAAACAAATCTTTCTTCGTCACCCAGAATTTAGGGCTCCATTGATTGAGCAAAATAGGGAGATGAAGAGTTTTAGGGAGTGAGATGTGACTAAGAGACGGTGTTAAATGAGTTGTGAGTTTATTAAGAGTTTTTTATCCTTTTAATTTTGTAAAAAATCCCACAGCAAAAGCAAAAGACCGTTAAGTTGTAACGGAGGGTCACGGCAGAGACCAAACATAAAATAAAGTGTTACTATGTGGAAGTTAAAAAAAATTGGGTACCGTGTAGAAAAGCCAAAATCACAGTGGTACCAGGTAGAATTTCCCCTTTTTTTTAGAAAGTGTCTCAACTCTCAAGTGTTATCTAGCTTAAAAGTAAAACAATCATTTAAAAAAAATCTTTTTTGGTTTTTTTTTCACAAAATAATTAGGCCTTTTTCTAATTGAAATAGATTTATGATTAAAAAAATATTGAAACTGAACCAAATTAAACTGATGTGAACTAAGTGGATTTAAATTGAACTAGACTGATTAGTACTTATGTGATTTATTGGTTTGGTTTGGTTAAAGTTCTTCAACCCATTTATATTAAATTAGTTTGGCTTAGTTGACATTGTTAAACCCATATATTAAATTAGTTTGGTTTGGTTGACATTATTCAATCCTTATATCAAATTAGTTTGGGTTGGTTGGCATTGTTCAACCCATATGAGTAATTGATTAGTTTAATTTGGTTGAAATGGTTCAACCCATTGTAAATATTGGAAATAAATAATTGGGTGTCAATTTATGTGATCATGTCCTAAGTATTAAAACTTGTTTGATTGTGTTTGCTAGTGATTGATTAATTAATTAAATTCCTAATAACGTAAAGTGAAAGATGGAATAGCAATACAACTCTAAAGGTTGCATGTCTAGAGTATTGACTGCATAGTACGGGTTTAGGTTTAGGACAAATGTCCTGTAACGGAGTCGTATTGATCAACGTACTCTATTTGGTTTGGATAATGGTACTTGGAATATAGTCGTTGCCCCATTAGTTAGGTTTTGACATCTCTGATTAACTCAAGGTTGGGGTTAGGGAGTCGCGCCCTTACTGCCATATATACCACTTATTCTTATTTCTTGGGAACCCGTGGTCTGTTGCTTATTCCGATTATAGGATTAAATAGGTTGTGGATGATAAATTGAAATTGTTATTATGGAAAGAGTCCAGAAATTTAGTTGGTCATGAATTGAATGGTAATGTTATAGGTGGGTTGATAATTGAAATCTTGATGTTTTATTGTGTCATGCATTGCTATAAGTGTAATAGGTTGTTGTATAGTTTATGGATATGTAAGCACTCAACTTTTATGCTGACTCGTATCTTGTTTTTGTTCTTGGTTTCTACCACTGACCCTGTGATGACCCATCGGGTGTTTGGTGAACATTCGTTCAGTGCTAATTTGGTTAGTGCATGTTCAAGATGCATTAATCAAGGGGATTTACTAAAAAGAGTGATTTCTTTTGTAATTTGTTTTAAGTATGACTTATTTATATATTTTCAATTATTTGGGTTTCAAATTGTTTTATTATTGTTTGTTTAGGTTTTTAAGTTAAAGGCCTTTATTGGTTCGAATTTGTAAGTTTTCTAAATTTATTTGGCTCAAAATTTTAAACATAGTCATCTTGTTTTAAATTAGTTTTCGCTACAACATTTTGAGTAAGCCGTAACGTTATCACATAGTGGTGTCCGTAACGCTCTAATAATTCTCTTATGTTTTATTTGAAAAATGGTTTTTATAAAGAGAAGAAATTACTAGGTTTAAAAAATATGACCCGCCTAACCCGAACATTACCCGCCTAACTTGACTAACATAGGTCAAACGGATTTAGAGGTCAAGCTTTAACACCTCAATCACTTTAAAGAATAAATGATTATTCTCATTGGTATACATCGGAATTTGCGTATTCCCAGTGGTATACTTGAGTTTTAAAAAATCCAGTGTTATACCTACATTATTAATGGAATTCAATAACCACTTTTAAAGGTTGTTTTAGGACATTAACAACCATAAACTCGGTTTTTTCTTTTTATTTAGTCAACGGTGGTTACCTAAAAAAACTAACTATAGTTAACCTAAGTATGTTTATGGTCAAATTAGTGGTATTTTTATTTAGTCAATGGTGGTTACCCAAGAAACAACCTTTAAAAGTGGTTATTGAATTTCATTATTTATTTAGGTATACCACATTACCACTGGAATTTTTTAAAATTTAGTTATACCACGTACTGGGAATACGCAAATTCTCAGGTATACCAATGAGAATAATCCAAGAATAAATGTTCTAAAATTGAAAGAAGGGAATTTTACATCGTTAAATAAAAACACCCCAAATCAAGAAAACCTAGCTAGACCCTACACGAGTATAATTGTTGGTTTAGATGATTAATTGTAATTTAATAAATCATGCTTGATATTGCTATTGTCCTATGCGTGTATTTCTCTTGGAATGTTCGAATGTTATACAATTAATTTGTATTTGATTATCGAGTTAGCTATGCTCATGATTTGACCCTTTTGCTACGAATAATTGTTATCGTTTGTCCTTACGTTATGGAGTCTAGAATTAAGATTGAGTTACAATTTAGAATTTAATAAAAGTAAGACGTATCGTTCACAGTTCAATAAAGACCCTAATAATATAAGATGATAATGATAAGATTAAAACGAAGATAAGATAAGAATTTAAAAGAATAATAAAATGATTAACTATGAAGTGACCGCCCGCTTAGTGGTATACGAGCCACTAAACCGGGTTAAGTCGAGGCCATTGTCCAGCTACGGTACGTGGACAGTTCTGGATCCTATGATGTGTTGTCGTCTAGGTAGTAGTAGTAATACATGAGCTACTACTTATGAGCTATGGCCATAGCTTAGGCATAGTCCTCACATGAGGGGGTGATCGGTCCATTTTAAGCGTTTTCGTCTTTATTTTATGTATTTTAGGGTGTTTTAGCTTAGTTTTGTATTTTCTTAGGTTTTGTGTGTTTTCGTGTTAGTTTTGTTCTTTTTCTTAATAATTCGGCCAAAATATGTTTCTTTGAGTTGTCTCGTGTTTTGTGCAGGTAATTTCGGGTGTTGTACGGGTCGTGAGGGGTCCTGAACGGATCCCGAGCAGTCGTAGATAGCACCGAGACGTTTGGAAGCACTTAGTAAGTAAGGGGGGACAAGAATGATGCGACACGACCGTGCAGGCTGACCGTGCACGGTCGTGCAAACTCCAGAGAGGCCAAAAAATGGGCACACGATCGTGCAGGAAAAATCTGCACGGTTGTGCAACCCCTCCTTCCCAAGACCATGACCATGCAAGGTTCAGCTGCACGGTCGTGCAGCTCACTCGTGCAGAGGTCAGAGTGACCATTTTGGAGTGCACAACCGTGCAGGTAAACATTGCACGGTCGTGCAATTTGTTCTTCATTTCGCCACGACCGTGCAAGGTTCAACTGCATGGTCGTGCAACTAAGTTGCACGGTCGTGCAGCTTATTATTGCACGGTCGTGTAAGACCTGAAGCATGAAAATCCCTGTTTTTGGCCGTGTATTACTTAACTTTTAGAGACTAGTTTAGGGGTTTGGAGCTTTGTTTTAGAAACTAATATTCAGATTTACTCTCCAATTTTGAAGTGAAAAACCCCAAAAATATTCTTAGAATTTTAATAATCAAAAAGTGAGATTAGCATTTTGTTCTTCAATTCTTATTTCTCTATTGAATCTCAAGATTCCTTGGCTTCATTTGATTTCCAATCCAGGTTTTGTTTTGTTTTAATTCATTGATGTTTAGATTTTAATCTCTTAATTCTTGTTGTTATTTTAGATTTGATTGAATTTGATTTGCTTCTTAGAATAGAATTAATTAAAGTTCATGAGTTTTGCTTTAATGGCTTCCATGAGTGAGTAGTTCTTTTTCTAGGGATTGGATGACTTGATGTTATTGATTTTGGAGGTTAATCATTGGATTGGTTTAGTGTTTGAATAATCTTGAATGTATTTTCTCTAGAATTCTTGAACCTTGCATGATATCTTGGTGAAGAGTTCATGTTGAGTTTGGTGATCGTTGATGGTTTAGATAATTGCTTTCAAGATTTCTATGAGAATTTCTTAATTGCTAGATATAGTGATTAGGATTGTGAATTGATAAAAGTATTTGACGGACTCGATTTTAGGTTTTGCTAATTTGGCTAATCGAGAGAGGTTAATTTAGCGTCACCTAGAATTTCCTATTGCCTAATCGAGAGAGGGTTTGGGATTGAGTTCATATATAGTGCTTTTTGAATATTCATTTTGCAATTGAGATAATCGAACATGAGTTTATTCAATGATTGTAATTCCTCCGGTTGAAGTAACATTAAGGAGTCTAATCCTTGGAGTTTTAGTCATTTGGTATTCAATTTTGTTTTAGATTTCAATTCAATTTCACATTTCTCTCAACATAAAATTAGACCCTTGGATCATTTTGATTACAACTAAATCCGTGTTAGTTTCTTGTGGATCGACCCTAACCCCGCTAATACTACGTTTTAGTTCGTTAGGTCCTAATAAATTGTATATTTTTTTGGCGACTAGGGCCACGACACCCTGGGAGCCGATCAGGGGGCTACGGTTAGGATACATGAGTCTTCGCTGACATGTTCTAGGAAAGTTGGGTGCAAGCGAGATCCCCTACGAGCATTGATGATCGGGGCATGGATTAGCACTTAATAATTGAAATGTTAAGTTAAGAAGATAGACGTTTAAGTTGATTAGTTTCCTAAGAATTCGTATGTCATGCGTTAGTATGTCATGGTTTGATTATATGTTTCCGCTGCGATGATAGTCAGGTAAGTCCTCTTCTATGATGCTTTGTTGTTATTTGATTGTTGCCAAGTCGCTTGATTGCTTTATTGATTGGCTTCTGATTGATTATATGCTTGCTTTAGTTCTATTATTAAGTAGAACATCCTAATTACTCACCACTGACAGTGGACCCCATCCCATTTCAGGTAACGATGATGAGTAAACTTGAAGTGCTAGCGTGGGCTTGGGTTTGTGAGCTTGGGAGCATAGTAGTTTTAGTTACCCGTTTATTATTAGTTATTCTTATTTTATATTTGGATTTCACTAGTTTGTTTAGTAGGATTTGACTACAATGTAGAACTTTGGATATTCTTATCTTGTTTTGGGACTTTTCTAGCATGTGAAGTCTAATAAAGAACAAATTATGTTTTGAACTCTAATATTCTCTGCTTTTATATTTTATAAGTTGATAAGTGACGGTCCGACTTGTCAATTTCGTTGAAATCGACGTTACAGAAAAACGGGTCGTTACATGGGCAATCTCAACCAACTTTTATTAATGCTTTAAATTTGCACATAACATTATATATTCTTCTTATCATAGTAATTTGTATAGTCGGTTAGATTTTTTTCACAAGAGTAAGACATATATACATACCATGTGAAAAAAGTAACAGCGGAGAACATTAAAACAAGGGAATTTTATGAAAACCACCTTAAGTTATAATCCTTTGTGGAAAACCCCCTTAAATTTTTTTATTTGGAATAAAAACCCTTGTTGTATTGGAATTCTTAATTTTTATTCTCATTTGTAATAGGAAATATGGAAACTAATAATCTCATTTTTCACATTGACAAAAGTCAAACTCCTCAAATTAATTTTTTAAAAAAACCCAAAGGTAGCATGTTTATTGTGTAAAATGTCGGTATTTTTTTAATGTGATAATGTGTGGGATACTAGGCCTGCATCTGTAAAAGGTAAGATAAGGAATCTTTACAAATGCGTGTAGTGAGGGTCGAACCAAGGAGCTCGTGCCTGAAATTATGAATCCTTTGCCACTAGGCTAAGACATCATCTCTATTATATAAGCCAAGGGGGAGATATGGTGTCCCCCCTAGAAAAATCTAAAATACCCTTGGTTTTTTTCTAAAAACACAAACTACATAATTAAGGAAAGTTCTTACAAATTTTTTATTCTATTAAATAAATATAATACAAAATATATAGTTCAAAAAAATAAAATAAAAATTTGTAAATTCATATTTTTTGATTCTCTACAAATTGATACTCATATTGATATATTTTTTAACATAAAATTTTTTACCTTTTGATTATAATGGAAATTTGGTAGTAGAGAAAAAAAATATATAGTGGATCAACTTTTTCTTTTTTCATTTTTTGATATGAAAGAAATTAAATTTGCATATTATTTCCCTAATTAATAATATCAAAAAATTGATGAGAACTCATATTCAAATCTTATTTTTTTGTTGTTTATTTAGTATTGTATAAAAATATATAAAAAATGTTGCCGCAAAATAATATATTTTAGTATTGTATAAATATTATATAAAAAATTATATAAAAATTATATAAGTCAATGGAGGAGCTATGATGTCCCCCACGAAAATAATTATATATCCTTAATTAACTTAAAACTATTATAAAAAAAATTACCTTATTTGTGCTCCAATCAAACAATTGATTCTTTAATTAATTCAATAAAAAGGTAACTTTGCCTTTATCATATTCAATTTTAATGTTTTGAATTAATTCAATAATATATCAATTACATGTTATTTTATTCTATAAAATAAAATGAGTTATTTTATGCAAAAAATAGATTATTTTTTTAATGTTTTGTATAGCTTTGTATTTTTTGATACAATATCTTATTATAGTTTGACTAGCATTATTAAATATATTGCTATTATTTTATTTATTTATTAAAAAAATTCAATCAATACTAATCTTTTGTAAATCTTTACATGGTGCCCCAAGTAAAGCTTTGATTTTAATACTAACTATAAATTGTTGTTGCAAGCAGCGTAAATGGATGCATAAAGAATTAAAAATGTGTTTTAATTACTATTTTAAAGTAAATTAATTTTTCTTCTATACCAACATAGATATCAACTTAGTTACAATCATTCAATTTGGACTTGGTTTATTACTATCGAGTAACACTAAGCTCTAAAATCAGCACGCATAGCGTGCACAAAAAGCTAGTCCTTTATATACAAAGTCGGTATGTAGTAAGTAAAATGGACATGATTTGAAATGTAGTAAAATTAAAAGATTACAAAAAAATCATTAAAATGAACTTTAAAAAAAATTCTGAAAATTCACTACATTCTTCCTAAATATGGAGTATAAAAGTAAATAAATCATAAAAATATAACAAAATTTAGAAAATATAATTAAAAAAATAAAAAAATCATAAACAACATGCTTCCTAAATTTCACCTCAAATTCCTAAAATAGTCTTAAAAATTCCAACACCAACATAAAAAAATGCTAAATTTAACCCAAAATTCCTAAAACATTCCAACACCAACACATACCGACCTAGGCTAAAACGTGTAAGAATCACGTTCAAATCAAGGCGTGAAATTACCCTATTGCGTTTTGGCCTAGGTCGAAACGTATTAAAATCATGTTCACACCAAGGTTGAAACGTGTAAGAGTCACGTTCAGACCTAAGACTAAACGTATTAAAATAAGCAACCTCTTATGCTATTCTTTGAAGTATATTAGTTTAGCATAAGAGGTTGCTTATTTCAAGAAATCAAAAGAAACAAATATCTTTTAATATTACAAGATATTTTGTTGCATCAAATTAGTTTATCAAGTTTCGTGGCTTGAAAAATTTTATTTTTGAAGAATAGCTTGATAATTTGTATATTGAATCCTTGAAGCTAAACTTCAAGTTTTTTGGCAGCAAATCTGGAATGACATGTTTCTCTAGGGCTAATCTTGATCGGGGATGGGCCGATTGATGATTTGTTGTGTAATGACCCTTTAAGTGGTGAGAGTTAGTCCCGATCATTCAACAGATTTTCATATCGGCTTGTACATATTTGCTTAATAAAATTTTGTTGTGTAATGACCCTGTTTTATTTGTTTTGTGAATGATTTTTTTTTTATTCTTTTACTTTTTATAAAGATAAAGATTATATCTTAATACAAATGTACATGTTATGGCTAATATGATGTTTCTCTTTAATATTGCATACACTAAATTAAGCTAATTTGTTAAATTACTTATTGCTAATACACCATATTATTTTCCGTAAACGCATCATGGCTACTTGAATACCTCTTCAACACACGATCCGAAAGAAAAGATATTTTCTAGGCTTGTATATTATGTACCAGGCTTCCGTAACCTAAGATTAATCATTTATAGTTTAATTTTGGTCGTCAAATAGCAATAAAATTTGCCTTGAATGGATTTTATAGTGGTCAAATTGCATTTTAAACATTTCTTTTTCTTTTTACAAGTCTTCTTTTGGCTTAGTATGTAACTAGGGTAATACTCGTGCAATGCACGATTGTAATTTTTTTTATATATATTTATCAAGATTAAAAATAATATATACATATTATCAACAATTAAAATAATATATTTTAAAAAAAGAGCAAAATCAAGCGAAATCTAATTTTACGCTCTGTATTATTGTATTAGTTTTTGAAATTATATTGTCAAATTTAAAAGAATATATTTTTATAAGCGTTAAGTCACCAACAACTATAATTTATGTACACATGAAAATTGTATAAACCAACTACAAATTTTCAAGCTGTCAAAAAAAAAAAACTTTCTCCGTTCCAAAAAAAAAACGCAACAAACTTATTTGCACGCATTTTAAGGAAGATATTTAAATGTCTAAAAGATCAGATTAATATATGTAATTTTAAGACAAGTAACCTATAACATCATTGTTACTTGTGTTAAAATTATTTTGATTAATTTGCTCATTTACACCCTTAAATCACTTTCTTAAAATGCGTGCAAAATGATTTGTTGCGTTTTTTTGGAATAAATGTCTAATAAATGAAGAATTTTTTGAGAGCTGAACATGATAAAAAAAAAAAATTAGTAAAATCATCTTATTTCCCCTCTTTTTCATACTATTTCCCCCCTCCTTAGTGTCTTAATTTTTGAATCTTGAATTGCCTGGTTTTTTTTTATTATTATACTTTAAGATCATCAAAAGGCAACCAAAACATCATCAAATGCTTCAAAATCCCGAAACCCCCTTCAACTTTACTCTTGCAATGTTATTGACTTGTTTTTCAATAAATTTTACAATGGTTTTTTCCTTAAAAAAAAATAAAATAATTTTAAATCTAAGTTATGCACATGATTTTATTGACGACTTTTTCGATATAGATTCATGGTTTTTTAAATTTCTACCACATGTGCATGATTCGGCCATCAAAAATAATATGTGCATAAATCACAAGTCAAATAAGGGTGAACTTCAATTCAACTAATACGTACCCAAAATTCTCTTTCATGATCATCCCATCTACTTATAACAAAATTTACTCATTAAATCTATGAAGCACAACAACACACGGACTTCATGAGATCAAACCCCCTTTCCCTCCTAATTTTGAATTACATTGATATGATAGCTACATTTTTCTGGCTTACTACTAGTAAACTTCAAAATCTTGTTTTCCATCAGACATCACTCAGTTCAAGCATACAAAAAATCAATTCAAAATCATATATACTTGTATTCTGCTCCTCTTACTTACAAGTCCAACTTCAAGTCCTCCTTTGATCCCTTCACATCAATGGAAAAAGATATCATAAACAATACATTTTAAATCTGGGATAATCTCTTATATAAATAATGAAAGTTCAATATAACTACCTTATTTATAGGTTTAGCTCCCTCAGCTCATCATTGCCCTTCCTTTCTTTTTTGTTTCCCCTGCTTTAGACCTTTGGAATTCCTAATTTTGAAGCAACAAATCATGAAAGAAAATATAAGATACTCCGTATAAGAGATGAAGAAGATTAGCCAATTTATCCAAAAACTCAGCGTATAAGTAGATTAGGTAGGAAACATCAAATTCCAAAGACATGTGATATGTCCACAATGCAAATAAAATAGTAGTCTGTAGTCTTAGACACGGATGGTGTATATGATTCAAGTACTACAGCTTAATGTACATTCTACTTCAAGCAACTTCATTGCAACATGAACATAGGTTATACTTTTCAACATTCATTAGTTAACGAATGTCAATTTAAAAATGTTTTAGTCCAATGCTGAAAACCATTTATGTATATTGCATGAATGAATATCGAATGAAAAATGTAAAAACATTAAATTATTCTCTACGAGTAGTTCTCTACCTACTGCGCTTTTTCTTTGCTTATTAATAGAAAGACCCCTTTTTGAATCCTTCCATAATTTCTCAAATATCCAATCTAAGCACACTATTTATAAGTAAAATAATAACACTATATTTACACTAAAGTCAATCATTAAAAAAACTCACTTGTAATGACGCATCATCACCATCATCATTGCACGCCTCCTTGCCAATTTCTGTCAAGTTTCAAGATATTAATCACGTTAATGTTTGAGTAAAATAATTAGACAAGAAAAGACCATGAAACAGGCCTTGAAACGGTGTCATAAAAATGAATTCACATACCCAAAAAAAACGTTTGCACATCTTGTTTAGAAACCTTAGATGTACCAAGAGATCCATCCTCCCATAACCAGCATTATAGATCCCAATAATTCGACCCCTTGAATCAAAAACAGGTGCACCTGAACAACCAGGGATCCCATGTAACCCATGTCCTTGAACAAAATATGATTCATTACTAAAGTATGAGATTTCTTCACCATCTACAATATCAGAATGTAGCCTCCTTTCGAAACAAACAAGCCCAGAAGTATAGGTGAAATTATTTTGATCCGGCGACAAGATCATGTGCAATGGTTGTCCAATTCTAACTCGTTTCCCAATTCTAGCATACTCAAATCTTAATTTTCTTCTCCCATTCTTGACATCCTTTACAATTTGCAGCAATACTAGGTCAGATTTTCTCTCTATTTTTACGACCTTAGCAATGTATCTTACTCCATTACAATCAACATCTACTCTTGAACCAGACTCGTAGTCAGACTCAAACAGATGAGATGCAGTCAAAATATATCCATATCTACTTATCAAAACCCCATGTCCAGAATGATAACCAGATGTAATATATATTAGAACAATCTTTTTCTGCATTCGTAGCAAAAACAACTCTTTATTCTCGACTGAATCCATAGTTTAACAAAAAAAAAATCTATCTAAATATAACTTCTTTCTTCAGATTTCCTTTCTTTTGAACCTAAAAATATATTAAAAATTAATTGATATATCAGTTTAACAAAAAAAAAACCCAAAATCCAAATAAATTGAAAAAAAGAGAGAAACAAAATCACCCATAAGCATTTAACAAAAACCCAGAAGGATCCCAAAAAAAAAAAAATTCTTGAACAATTGCATATTCATGGTGTCATTAAAAATCAATTACAAAAAATCAGAATAAGTAAATAAACAAAAAAAAAAAACAAACAACCCAATCTAAAAAGAAAGAAAAAAAGAAATGGAGAATGAGAAATTGAAAGGTATACCTATGTTGGAGCTGGTTAGGTCGACAGGATGGTGCAGTGGCGCCGAGCAAAACGGGCCGGTTCGCCGGAGAGAGAGCGTAACGGCAAGGCTGTCGGCAGGGAGGCTGGGCTAGTGGGAGGGCGACTAGGCGAGGAGGGTTTACGGAGTGAGTGAGCTGAAGTTAACAAAGAGTTTGAGTGTTTAGGGAGTAGACACAATCACAAAGTGTGAGTCTCTCAGAGAATTTTTCTTTTTCAAAGCAAAGGTGTACCCACTACCGACTTTTTGTGGTCTCAATTTTATTTTTAAGAAAAAAATTTCGTTCATTTTTTTTTTTCTTTCATTTTCGATTTTCTCACATCCTATTCATCTCATCTCTTCATCTTTTGCTGTTGATTTTTTTTTATCTCTCTCTTAACTGAGTGATTTCGTTCATAATATTCAACAATCAATCTCAATCGCAATTTTCATTTTCTTAATACTGTATTAAAAAAAAATGAATAATCATTTTAGTTATCGCAAAATGAATGTAAGTTCAAGTTCTTTGTGCTAAAATGAATATTTAGTATAACAAAATGAATATTAAGGTTAGGTTGGTGCAAAGTTGATTGTAAGTTCAGGTTCTTTGTGATAAAAATGAATATTCAGTATTAACAAAATGAATATTCAATGTTAAAAAATGAATATTTGATATACAATTATAAATATTAGTTTTAGTTGTTGTAAAAGTGAATGTAAGTTCAGGAATTTTACGGTAAAATGAATATTCAGTATTAAAAAAAATGAATATTCAGTATTAAAAAATGAATATTCATTTTAGTTGTTAAGGCTAACGTGTTGACGCATGAGAGCACAATTTCTCTATGTGCTGCCGGGAGCATTGTAGACTGTAGTTTAAAAAATTAGTTTAAAAAAATGAAAATTTTATTTATTTTGTTACCACTAAATTGAGCAGCTCTAAATTTGTTACCCAAAAAAAAGTAATTGGGTTAGAAATACAGGATCCTTCAAAAGGTTTCAAAAGGTGAATGTGAATGATAGATATTGTTTCTAGACAAAATTAGATACTGTACAAAATTAATAAACTTAAACTATAATAATAATAATAATAATAATAATAATAATAATAATAATAATAATAATAATAATAATAATAATAATAATAATAATAATAATAATAATAATAATAATAATAATAATAATAATAATAATAATAATAATAATAATAATAATAATAATAATAATGTTCTTAAATTACACTAGCCTATGAGAAAAGCAACAGACTGTTGAGTCGAGTGGCTCATCCACAAACAAATTAGCAAGGCCTGCATAACAAAACTTCTTCTGGCAATGAACACCTGAGTAGAAAACAAGATAATAAGATAAATGTCAGTAATAACTGGTTCATTGTCACTTCCTCAGCAAATGATTTCCGCATTTCCCAAATGTTTTCCATACTCCTCTCCCTCTCACATAAACAATATTCGCAGACACTATTCATATGAAAGGGAGGAGAGTGTGAAAATCAACTACCCACTTTCTCATTTTTTTGTAGTTTTGTAATGTTTATTTTCTCATAATTTTAATGCTAGTATGTAATGCCCCAAGAAATTTTTTTTAATTTAATTCACTTTCTTTATTAACATTCACTGATTTTTGTAACAAATCACCCAAATACAAGACAGTCATTTGAGATCTTTATAACAAGCATTGCAAGCACTGGCCTCTATTGAGCATTGCAAAGAACAAAAGCTATTGAGCATTTCAAAATGTTAGTTAATCAGCTGGTATTTGGCGGGATTTTACATTTGACAAGGCAGACTGTTTTGGGATGAGAAAGCCCAATGATTACAGAGAAGATTGCAGAGTTGATTTTAGGAATAGGAAAATTGTACATACCGTAGAGTACTAAGGGTATCATTATCAGCAAACCCAAAATAAAAGGTTCACAATTTTTCTCTCATCCACATCACTCAAAGTCTCAAACCTAATCATTTATAATTCAACTCTTAACAACAAACCACAAAAAAAGTTCATCATTGTAAATATAGCTGTTGGGAAGTTTTTTTTTTTTTAAAAAAAAAATTATATCAATATAGGTGTCTACTTGTAGAGTATTTAAAAATATGAATTTTGGTTTGATTAGTTTTTTTTACAATATACAATTTTAATTACAAATAGGAAATTAAATTTAGTTTTTTCTCTCTCCTCCCCTCTCTCCTGGCGTAGCTTATGCTGATTGCGGTTGAATTTTTGCAAACTAGTTTGGAAAACCAAACTTTTGCAAAATGGTTTGCAAACAAACCATTTATTGTTTGCGGATAAGAACCAAAAAAAATGGTTTGGGGTTTGCAAACCATTTTTTGGTTTGCTGTTAAGCATGCTCTAACTAGTAAGGGTTATTTTTTATTTTATTTTTTTGGTTTACAATATCTTTATTGGGTGCATTTGAGACTTAGGCCGCGCTATTTTGGATTTAATTTTTGAAATTTTAGATCAGATCAGTTCAATTCAATTCAATATAGACACGTTCAGTTCGGTTTAGTTTGATTCATCTCCTGTTAAGTGTATTATTTTTTTAAAAAAAAATTTAATTCAGTTTAGCTAAATTCGCACAAATTCAGTTTAATCCACTTAAATTCAGATTAATTCACTCCAAAAGAACAAAGCCCTAGACTAAAAGTTTGCAGTCAATTAGAACCGGGATTGAGCATCCCTCGACCGTGGGGATTCAAACCAAATGTATTCTCCTAGATAGGCGGGGATCCCAAAAAGTATATCTGAAAACTGGATGCATATATATCTAATAGAAAATTAAATGAACAATCTGAACAATTGCATAAGCAAAATAACATATTAAATGAAGAAAATACAACATGGGTGTATATAACTATATACATCTGGGCGAACAATTTGATTTTTCGTATACTCCATAATTACTAATCTACTGCACAATTGAGTAATTTGACTAAAAAAACAAGATGTGCGTCAAAACTAGAAGTATACATTTACAAGGAACCTCAAGCTCACTATATCCTGTTAAATTCTGCTTCAACAGAGGAAACCACTTACAGCGACCATGGACCCCTGAAGAAAATAAGAGGAACTAGAATTACAAGTTTATTCCAAATGTTCATAACAAATAAACACCAATGCATTCATGGGATGAGAAATACTGCAAGAGCAACATAATGCAGTTAAAAAAAACCAAAAATTAGTTAAACTCTCACCAGATCCAATAATCCAAGCGACCAAGTATATATTCACATGTATAAGCAAACTTGGGAGAGACTGCATTGAAAACCAGAATGGATAATGATGGTTCTATTAATCAGAATCACCCAAAAACTTTGCAATATCAAAGCTTTTCAATGCACTTTCTTGCTTGAAAAGGGGCAAGCTTTCACATTAGCATATCACAGGAACATCTGATCCCTGAACCCTAGACAGGGCACGACTAGATTGAGGCCAACAGTCCAAACCATTGAAGAATGCAAAAGTCTCAAGAAATCAGCAACTTTTCCTATGCATCTCTAATCCTTCTTCTATCTCTAGTAGCCATTTTCTCTCCATACCTCTGAAATATGTCTGCTAAGTCAAATAATCCAACTTCTCGCAATTTCTTTCCAACTTCCTCAAACATGAACACACCTTCCTCATTTGAGTAGTACTGCAAAAATTTGTTATAATCAAAACTCGGCACCTCAAGTCCTCTCTTCATGGTTCTTTCAGTGTACTTGGTGGCTTCCAGAACTTTTCCGGCTTTAACCAAACCCCCAACAAATATGGAATCAAAATTAATGAGGGGGTCATGCCCTTTCCTTCCTCTCTTCCCTAGATGTCCTTGCAACAACATGATATAGGTATGCATAATAGGCTCACACCCTTTTCTTATCATCTGCCTAAAAACTTCAGTTGCCTCAGCTGCTTTTCTCGATTTGAGAAATCCCTTGATCAAGGCATGGTACATGCTTATATCTGGTTTCTGGGTATTTTCCATAATCAAAGATGCCTCTTGAACTCGATTTTTGGAAACGAGCCCGTATATTATTGATGCTAATGTGGCATTATCTGCCTGGATTTTTCTCTTTTGCATTTCTTCAAATACCACATAAGCCTGAGAAAGCTTGCCCCTTTTACACATCCATTTGATAACAATATTATAAGTAGAAAGCTCAACTTCCTCCATCCTTTTTACCCTCATTGCTTGAAAAAGTTTTAGCCCTTGATCAAACTGATTATTCTTGAAGAACCTCTCTATCATTGTATTTACAGCGTTTATGTCAGGTTCCATTCCTTCATCTACCATCAAATTCCACAGCTGTGAAGCCTCTATCACATCTCCAACATCACAAAACCCACAAATTAAGTGTTTATAAGTAACCTGATCTGGCTTGATACAATCTTTCAACTTCACCACAACATACTTAGCCTCCTCAACTAGCTTTTCCCTACAAAGGTTTGGAACAACTTTATTTAAAGTATCCAAACTATAGCCATACTCGTGAGAATTCATCAAGTGAAAATACTCCACACATTTCTTCAACTCCCTAGCAGCAGCCAATGTTTTCAAAGCAATCCTAAATGTCTTCTCATTAGCAAGTTTTTGCTTTGCCGCTTCATGTAACAATTCCCAAAAAAGATCGATGTTTCTAGACTTGCCAATCACATCAAGCAACTTATTGAAGGTGACAGATGTGTGGGTGAAACCAGGGCAGGTCAAGGTGAGCTGATAGAAACGGTATACCGGCCGCCATGAAAGGGGGAATTTGTTGCATACTTGGAGGAAAAATTCGTGGTCAAGGCTGAATTGGGTTTTCGAAAGGTGTGTTTGGAGCCTGGAATTTGATGCATCTTGTTCTTGGTAAAGGATCGTGCAGACCCTCAGAAGATGATCTGGGTTGACTGGGGTCAATGGGTCATTTGGCAAAGGAGTATGGGATAGGTTGAGAACGTGGTTGCCAGTCGTATATGTTTTTAGTGAGTGAATGCATGTAAGGAAGTTGATTAATGGCCTTGTGAATACAATTCTTCTACAGTGCATTAGACCTGAATAAATAAAAGTATAAAACAGAAAAGAATTAGAAGGATTCCCAAGGGACTGAAGGAGCAGCAGAAAAATGGAAAAAGCTCTCATACTCATTGGATATAAGGTCAATATTCCCCATTATAAATTGTATATCAGGAAGAGGAAACAATAAAAAGAATAAATCCTAAAAACGAAAAAGTTTTCCAAAAAAAAATGTGAAATCTTCTGACCACACTACAATATCAAAAAAACCTTAATCCTGAAACATGGGGGCTGGCTGCATGAATGATATCATTAAGGATATGCACAGTTCCTTTTCAAATTCGTACTTCGAAAATCAAAGAATTAATCATTCCTCTACTACACAAGTAGATTAACTAAATCTGTAACAATTAATGACAAGAATTGACAACATTCTGTTTCGTTGTTTTCATTTCTTTCCATTATCATATGTTTGAGTTGATTTTGCTTCTTTTAACAGAATTTTGAGAGTTCTATCCAATAAAAGCAGCAATAGCAGAAAAATGAAACCTCGATAATTTTGGCCCAAGTCCAAATACTTCCAGGACACTATCTTCTTCACAAATTTCAGAAAATTGTCTAATCCTAGTTCCAAAAAGATCAAGAACAACAAACACCAAAGTGGAAACAACCTAACGGCCCGTATGGTAGCCGGTCATAAATGGTGGTAATGGGAATGAATTTATAACTAAATTTAGAAGGGAAATCAAAATCTATTCCTATGGTGTAACTAGTTTAGCTCCAATTTATTTAATTTTCTTCACAAATATTCATTCCCATCGAATATCACCCTCCCCTATGGTAATGGATGAGAAGGGAAAATAAGAAGAAAATTGAAGCTTGGGAATGAAAATATGTTTTCCATGGTCATTATAAGGTTCTTCTTAATAAATTACACTATAAACTCATTACCATTACCATTACCAAAATTTATTTACCAACAACCAAATGGGCCGTAAAAGCTAACATAGAAATAAGAATTTGTATCAACCCTAGATTCCTTTTCTTTATACTTGAAACCTGAATTAAGAGCTTAGTTAATTGAACCAACAAATGATTTATTGTTATCAACTTGCTCAACCACAAACCCAGGTTGAATTAGATGCAATGCAAAAAGATATGATAGAATAACTATTGCCCCCGTAACCAATTATGTGCAACAAAAGAATATTTTTATACCTCATAAATAATACCATTTTGTTTCACATAATCGGTTACAAATGATTTATTAAGAATCCAAACATTCAAGCAGACAGACTTAAAATTTTCAAAATAATGCCCTAACCTTTTAATAGATGGCAACCATACAACGAGTCAACAAGGGTAGAGTAAAGAACAATGAGACGACAACTGTGATTATATGGGAAAGAAATTATGGAGGAATAATGGCCTGTTAGATAAAGTTAAATTGCTTCCCACTAAAGGCCTCAATTTTGCGTCCATATTTCAGGAACTAGAACAATTCAGCCTTGTAGTTGTAGATAATTAGTACAGCTTAATTTAAAGAGATTGTATTGAGTCTATAAGCCCATCGGCCTTCTTATTTTTATTAGAGAATCATGTTATTAGCTCTTATTATTCTGCTTTATTCTGTTTTGTAGACAGTTATCTTATTTTGGTATGCTGGTCCTTGATGTTGCCACTTGGAAGACTACCTAAGAAGATAAGTTTGGGATCATGTGCTAGGGCACCTGAGTCATTTAAATACCTCTGTAATGCTCTCTGTGCAGCCATACAGAAATGCACAGAATGATGACCTCAATACTTCAATAGAACATGAATGTTTGAATGGCAGCAATTCTCACTTTGTCATCAAATTGATTTATCAAAATTGTTACTTGATATAAATGACGATATGGAACAAGAAACATGTGAACCCAAATCCAATACTGTGGGAAATATGATGGTTTGATACAAAAGTTGGCAACTAAATTTTTTTTTTTCTTATGAAAGATGAAGGTTATAATATTAGAATTGCGAGACTCAGATGTCCTTAGAAAAAAAAACGTGTAACATGTTACTGTTGGATACTAATTACTCAATTACTATCACACTCAAGTACTAGAGTCATATAGAATGTAAATTAGCGTTAAATCAAGACACGTTACTTTAGTGGCCAACCTAATACACACTTTTCCCTTAAAATGTGCCTCGGTGAAATAGACATAGAGCAATTAGCTGTACTATTAATCTCTCGGATAATATTAATAACATAAGAAATACTATGACCAAAATCCGGTGTTCACTTTTCTCAACTACTTGTTGGATCACACACGTTAATATGGTAAACTATTTGTTACTCAAATATGCCCATATTGCAAAGGTCAGCCACCATTAGTGACCGATTTTCCTTCCTCTATATTATTTTCTAACACATATAATAGGATGTGGGGAAAAAAGAAAATGTTTCTTTCAAACCAGAAAATCTAAACAGAAATATTCCACAACTAACATATAATTAATTTCTTAATTCAAAAAGCGGTGGATCCAAGAATTGAGGAAGTGGTGTATGGATAACATCAATAACTAATTAAAAAACACAATCTAATATCATACAAAATTTCAACAAACACATAGAATTACAACTGAGTCAAGGGGTCAGGATCACAAAGATTCGAAATGAAAAGTTCCAATTACAAGCATCAGACAAGGGAAAGGTCCACAATAAAATGTCTGTTCATACAATAATCTCAAGCATCACCCTTTTTATTCTCAACTTTCAGCAGTAAAACAAAAAGTTAGTAACTAGTAACTACCCAACAAAATAACAAATGACCATAATGGCATATCATTAGCTCTACTCATGACTAAACTTGATACATTGCATCATTTTTAATATTACATCCGTTTCTTTTTAAACACAATGATTTAACATAAAGTAGAGAGGACGCGTCAAATCGTTGCGTTTAAAAAGAAATGGAGGTAGTATAAAATTTGGAAACTAAAAGAGCTTATTTGAAGATAGAGATTACAAGGAAGAAGGAACCTCATTAATTGAATCACGAGTCAGAACTCCATAACACAAGGAAAGGGAGAAATATGGGTAGAAAAGAACAAGGCAGCAGCAAAAAACATCAATAACCAGTGAACAACAGCAACAACAACACTAGAGCAGGGCAGGCGAGCAGCCCGCATTCCACCCAGTTGATCATTGTAAGAATGGTGATGGATTGCAAATCCATCTTTTATTACCTACTGGATTTGTCCTTTTTGCTGAGCCATTGTAAGAAGTCCTAAAACAGCTCCTACACAAGAATCCATCACCATTTTTTGGAGCTCTAGTGGGTAAAAAGTCAGAAATTGATCGCTACATAGTGATGTTAAGCAACCGAACAGAGCTTAAGGAAAAAGGACAAAGATACAGAGCAGTGTGGGATCTCGCCTTCCTTGACCAAATTCGTACCAATAAACAAGTGCACAAATACATATTTATCAAACAAGTAGCACACAAAACAAAAGGCTGCATCTTTCGCAAAACTATATTCAAGCCATTCATATTTATCAAACCAATCTAACATTAAAGCGAAGCATACCTCCAATTGATTGTTGAGGGAAATTGTGATCTAGAGTTTGGAGAGGAAAATTTTGATATTTTTTTAGATTTGTTCCGAAATGCTACAAACTTTTCATGGTCACAGAATCCTAACATTTTACAAACTCAATTCAAATTAGTAAACTAACAAAGTAATTAAACTAAAAATACTAATAAACAAATATTAAATAATTAAACAATGAAACAAATTGAAAATTAAACTAAACAATCAAAAAGAAATAAAATATAACAAACTAATTGAACAAATTCAGGAAATTATACTGAGGACACCTTGCATATTCTCAAGAATTGCCCTAAGGTTGTTAGAGTTTGGGAGTGTTTGCCTCCTGAGTTTGTTATTCCAATTTCAGTTGGGGGTTCCAAGCAATGGATTAGTGAAAATATTGCCTCTAACCTCTCTTTTAACCTGGTCCCTTGGCCTACTTTTTTTTCCTTCCTTTGCTTTCAAGTGTGGAAAACCAGGAACAAAGTAGCTATCCAAAGAACAGACTATGATTCACCCCAATCCATCATTAAACAAGCCTTAACTAATGCCCTTGAGTTCATAGGTCACTCTTGCCCCAACCCCAACAGTGCTAGGCCCTTAGGTCAAAACCTTCTCCTTAAGGTTTCTCCAGGTGAACTATTGATCAATGTTGATGCTTCTTTTGTCAAGTGGGATACCCCAGCAGGAACATGAGGAGTTTCTAGAGATAGCACAGGGGCTTGGAAGAAAGGGTTTATGAAAAAAATCTATGCAACTAATGTTTTATGTGCAGAGCTACTTGCAATCCTCAATGGTCTTCAGCTAGCTAATGATTATGATAACCATAGTATTCTCATTGTTTCTGATTCTCAGGAGGCTGTAAACTTGATTAACTCCTCTCTTTGGTATAATAATTTCAGTTTCAATCTGGTTTTTGAATGTAGGGAGCTACTCCGGCAGAGGGAGAATCTGAGGTTGGAACACAGGCCCCGAGTGGCTAATCTTGTTGCAGATCGTCTAGCAAATGAAAGTAGACTAGGGATGTATGTTTGTAATGATTATGTAACTCTTTCTACTATTCCTAACTATTGTAGGGAGATCATCCTCCAAGATTGTAATATTTTTAACTTTTAATTTCAGTTCTTTCTAATCAAAAAAAAAAAAAAAATTCAGGAAATTATAGTTGATTAATTGAACAATAAACATTGAATTGTTTAGATTTCCCATGGTGGTTTTTACATGCTAGTCTTTAAGAGCAGTGAGCACCATCAAGGCATCACCACTCAACAAAGTGTTTCCCCCAACAATCATAACTCAAAATAATTGAACAAATCCAACAAATTAGAACTGTACAAGGAAATTATAATTGAACATAAACATTGAATAGTTGAACAATGAGTCAAAGAACCAATGAACAACGAAGAAAGTGAAACAAATCCAAGAGAAAGGAGCAGATACCCTACTGTTAGTTGTGTAGGTGAGCGACGTGCCGACGCAGGGTTCTGCAGCGCAGCAAGAGTCGTCGGAGATAGCGAAGGGAGTGCCGGCAGTGAGGGGATGTCAGGATGTGAGCGACGACGGCTACTGTTACTGGTAGTGGTGATTTTACGAGTACTAATGGTTTTGTTCAAATGCAAATAAATGGAATTGCGTATAAAAAAAATGGAGATATTATCTCAATTTTTTCCCTCTCTTTTCTGGCGAAATTTTTTCCTAAATTTGTTGCCCATGGATTTCTCTCTCACAATCTTCTTGTATTACTAGATATACATAATAATTTCTCTTTTCTATTTGCTAAATATACATTTTGTATAGTTATCAAATTTTCTTTAATTTCCATTCATCATATCTATTTATTAAATTTGGTAGTTCATTTATAAAATATGAATACTCTATCCGTAACATATTAATGACAACAATTTTTCTTGCACGCACAAGGTAATGATTTAAGGGTGTAGATGAACAATTAATCAAAATAGTTTTAATACAAGTAAGATTGAGATCATAAGTTACTAATCTTATACTCCCTCCGTAACGTATTAATTTCACCCTTTGTTTTTTCAGCGATTTAAAGGTGTAAACGAAGGAGTTAATCAAAATGGTCTTAGTATAAGCAAGAATGTGATTATAAGTTACTAATATAAAAAATACTTTGACAAATTTGGTCGTTTACGCCCTTAAATCGCTTCCTCAAAATGCGTGAAAAAACAAATGTTGAAATTAATTCGTTACGGAGGGAGTAGTTATTTTTGATCAACTTGTTCGTTTGTACCCTTAAATCGCTTTCTTAAAGTGCATGCAAAATAACTTGTTGCTATTAATATGTTACATAGGGAGTACTTGTTTATAATCCATAAGTATCAATATGGGTATCAATTTATAGGGAATTTAAAAATATGAATTAACATATTTTTATTTTATTTTTTTGAACTATATATTTTGTATTAATTTTATTTAAAAATATAAAAAATTTGTATGAACTTTCCTTAATTATGTAGTTTGTATTTTTTTGGAAAAATACAAGGGCATTTTAGACTTTTCTAGGGGGGACACCATAGCTCCCCCTTGGCTTAAATAATAGAGATAAGTATCCATTTGTGAAAATCGAGTAAACATTTTAAGAAATGTTCAAATGTAAATTAGTCTGTGAATAGTGCATTCGGGTGCACAATGAATATTATGCATATACGAACATTTAAAACAAATATATATATATATATATAGAGTCAGGATCTGCTAAAAACCTAATTTAAGTTAAAAACTAAAAACTGTTGATATGAACCGTTAGATTTAGATCAATGGCTGACAATTGGTTTAGAAAATTAAAATAGTAAAATAGGTACATACAAGATTAAAGAGGGTTCATATAAGATAAAAAGGGTACATATTATAGGAGAGACAAGAGAAGAGGATTAAGCAACACTTTGTAGCGGTACATATAAGATAAAACGGGTACATATAAGCTAAAGGGGGTCACACAAGTAGCATTGCAACGAAAACTTCTAATTTAAAAATGCTTGAATAATTATATGGTAAATTTTACTAAAGAAGTGGTACATATGAATATAGAAGGGTACATACGAAAGAAGTGGTGATAACTTCAAAACGTTAAAATTTAATGTTATAATTCAACCTATGTAGGATTTGAACCTACATCTTTTGTGTGATTACACAAATGCTCTACCAATTGAGCTAATAGGTTTATCATAGTAATTATGAACCACTCATCAAAACAATTCATAGAAATAGATGCATATTAAATTCACAAAAGGGGAACATATTAAATTCATGGGGCACATATTAAATTCAGGGGGCGCATATTAAAATCAGGTGTACATATTAAAAACATGGGGTACATACTAAATTCAGGTGATACATATTAAAATCAGGGGATACCTACATATCAAAAGGTTGTCATTTGTCAAAACATTTACCTTGAAATAATATTAAATTCAGAAGGTACATAATATGATCAAGGAGTACATACTAAATTCAAGGGGTACATAAAGATGTCAAAACATTTATCTTAAAATCAAAGGGGCTTTCTTACCTGCAATCTGCATATAGTATTCCTTTGTTTGCTGCGATTGCCCTTCAAAGTCGATAATCTTCATGGCTATCCCATAGAAGATAGAACACTTCTATACTATATAAAAGCAATACTTCACTATTTTTTTTTTGACATGTGATTCTTTGTGTTTGTACTTCACGCTCTTGTTTGCCGCGTCCTCTTTACCGCCGCCCACCCCCATGTATTTCACGCTGATATTCACAGTCTCCTCTTCATTCCTTTTCTATGGTGACACTCTTCCTTCATCTCCATTTTACTCATTCATCTCATCCATCCTCATCCTCATTTTATCTTCATCTCGATTCTTCATTTAAATCATCTCCATCTCGATTTTAATCACTCCATTGCTACTGCCTCTCTGCTCCTCCATCTCCCTGCTACTAATCTTCCTCTTCTTCATCTTTTAGATCTTTTGGCTCATCTGCAACAATTTCTCCATTGAAGCAAATTCGAAGTTTTCGAATGAAGCAAGTCCATTTTGAGGTATATTTTTCTCTTTTTCACGATCTAGGGTTTTGGGTTTTTTCCCCCATTTTCTTCTCGTTTTCATGATCTAGGGTTTTTTGGTTTTTCGATTTTATTTGATTAGTTATTCATTTAGTCTAGGTATAATTTGATTTTTTTCTGGTGGGTGTTGAACATTCGGCCTCTCCTCTCCTCCATGGCTTCCAATCTGGGATTCAATCTCCATTGAAGCATGCTCAAAGTTTTCGAATGAAGCAGCTCCATTTTGAGGTATTCCCCCCCCCCTTTTTCATGATCTAGGGTTTTGATTTTTTTTTTCTCTTTTTTCCATTCTTACGAAGTTACGATCTAGAGTTTTTACGTTTTTCGATTTGGGTGGTTTTGTTTGTAGATATCGAATTTTTAACTGTGTTTTTGTTTAGAGGTTAAGGTCTTATTTGAGCATGGACTGAACCTGATGTTTTTGTTTTTCGTGGTTTTTTTTGAAAAAATTATGGTTTTATATAAGAGTAATAATTCGATCAGATGATCAGTTATCAAACATCATCTTCTTTGTTTTGTTGAAAGATTTAAGGTTTGTTTATTGATTTTTTATTTTTAAAAAAATTTCTGGGTTATGCGCATTCTCTCTTTCTTCTTTTTTGTTGTTATTATTGTTATTCTTTCTGAAAACCCTATCTGATCTCTTTTAATCTTCATCATGTGTTTTTTGACATCCTTCTTCCTCGAGGCTAGCAATGAGGTAATTTTCTTCAATCTAAATTTCACATTTTTAAATATAATTATGTTTTTTTTTTGGTTTAATGTGTTGCCCAATTTAGGTGGTTAAATCTTTGGAGATACTCAACATTGCTAATCCAGTGGTTGGGTGATTTAGATGCTTCTTGTGTTTTGTTTAGAGTTTAGGGTTCTCGGTCATTTTTTCCATTATTTGTGTTTTAATTGTTTGTTGGTGATGAGACAATTTTTATGCACACAACCTATGTTGCGTGCATAACTGCAATTTGATGATTTTCTTTTTAAGTTGGTCTCTTGTGATTATCTGTTATTAATTTGATGTTTTTTGTGTTTTGTTTAGAGTTTGGGGATATTTTTCATTTTTTTATTGTTTGTTTTTGGATTTATGGTTGTAGATAAGACAATTCTGATGCACGCGGCCTATGTTGCACACATAACTGCAATGGTGCGTGGTGATGCAAGGGGTATTATAGTACCAATGAATTTGACTGCCTTCAATCAATCTTAAAAAAACGGTTATGGTTGGATTTAACTAGGGGCACTTGGTCGTGTTCTTCGAACGGTGTCGAATTTTACCATTTGTTGGCCACGTATGGAGCTCCTTTCAGGCGTATGGAGCGTCGAATTTGGTGTTGTAAGTTTCCATTCTTTTCCCTCTGATTTTATTGATTTTTGAATCCCTAACTTTCAATTCGATTTCGAAACCCTAACTTTCGAATTCGATTTTGTTCATGTTGGTTTGTCTCTGTCTTTTTCTCTTTTTCAGATCTAAACATATTTTGTTGATTTCTTTGAGGTTAAATTTTCTGATTCTTGGGTTGGATTGACTCTCATTTTGTTCGAGTTTGATGCCAAGCATTCGGTGAATTGTCACTCATAGCTAATAAGGTGAGTTTATTTAGTTTGATTTCTGAATTTATTCTTGCGATACTTTGCTTCATATAAACCAGTATAACAAGAAATTAAATGGATGGGTTTGTAATAAAGTTTATTAGGCCAAATTTTTTCTTGCGATACCAAAGTGCTTCATATAAACCAGTATAACAAAGACCTAACAATGGTGAGTTTATTTAATTTGGAACATTTTATTGTCAGTGCTTGACTTGGTTAGAACTGATAGTCATCTCGAGTTGTACAAGGACCCAAAAAAAATGGCCAGAATGTCGGATATTCTTGTTCTTTATGCATGGGTTTATATTGAGACGGGATACTGCTACACACTCAACAGAAAACAAACACTGAATTAAGATTTCTTAGGCTTGTGTTCGAGAGACAAGCTACTCTCCTTAGTTCCAAAAGGTCAGAATATATTTCATAGCATAAATGACTGAATAATACAGCCTTATTTATAGGGACTTATTCCTAAAACAAAAGACTAAAATGCCCTTACTAAGACTAAAACAGAAAATACTAAAAACAGAATTAAAACATCAATACTTAAAAGACTTGACTTAGTCAACTATTTTATGCTTCCTTCTAACATATGTTTCCTTTATTATAGGTCTGTCCGGATGTGCAGCAATACCCTCCCCCCAAAGAGCCACCTTGTCCTCAAGGTGGAATTCTGGGAAACGCTCATTAATGACTGCATGTCTTCCCAAGTTGCTTCAAAAGGTTGTAGACCCTCCCAAGCAATGAGTACTTCAGGTGTGGTAGAGTGGGGTTTGGGGCGTACTCCTTGAACAGAAGCTGGAGTGACACTTAAAACCAAGTCCGAGCTGAGTTGGGGAGGAAGGTTTGGCAAGACAGGGGCTGTTCCAATGGCAGCTTTGAGTTGAGAAACGTGAAATACAGGATAGATGAAGCTTGGTCCCTAGTGGGAGTTGGAGCTTATAAGCCACTGCCCCTATCCTCTGAATGACTTCAAAAGGGCCATAATAGCGGGCTGCCAGCTTCTGATAGGGCCTGCGAGCAAGAGACGTTTGGCGGTAAGGCTGGAGTTTAAGATAGACCTGATCTCCCACTTCAAATTCTACTTCACGCCTCATTGAATCCTCATAGGACTTCATTCTTTGCTGGGCCTTGAATAAATGAGAACGTAAGTCATCTAAAATTGCATCCCTTTCCATGAGCATATCTTCCAAAGAAGAGTTAGGGGTGGCACCCCTGTGGAACCTGATTACCCTCGGAAGATCCCTTCCATAAAGGGCTTTGAATGGAGTGCATTTTGTAGCGGAATGGGTACATGTGTTATACCAATATTCAGCCCATGGGAGCCATTTCGCCCAAGTTTTTGGGTGGCTAGAAGCAAAGCAACGTAAGTAGCCCTCAAGCCCCTTATTCACCACTTCGGATTGCCCATCAGTTTGTGGGTGATAGGAGGTACTTCGGTGTAAGACAGTCTGCTGTAATTTAAAGAGCTCACGCCAAAATCCACTCATAAAAATCCGATCTCGGTCAGTTACAATAGAGTGAGGGAACCCATGAAGTCGAACCACTTCCTTTACAAACAAGGCAGCCACGGAGTAGGATGTGAAGGGATGTTTGACCCTAATGAAATGCCCGTATTTAGTTAAGCGATCTATGACTACTAAAATGGTGTCAAATCCCAAGGAACGAGGGAGGCCTTCAATGAAATCCATGGTAATATCTTCCCATACTTGTGTTGGGATTGGTAAAGGTTGTAATAACCCCCCCCGGGCTTAATGAGGACAGCTTATTTTGTTGGCAGATATGGCAGGCTGCAACATAATTTGTGACATCCTTCCGCATCCCTGCCCAGTACCACTCATGAGCAAGTCTTTGGTAAGTCTTTAGTTCACCCGAATGCCTCCCCCCCCCCCCCCATAGGAGTGTCATGGCATTCTTTTAACAGAATGGAAACAAGATTGGAGGTGCGCGGTATATATAACAATGCGCCCCTTGAACTTTAGAATTTTTCCTTCTAGCACAAACCCCTTAGGGACCGGTCTCCCAACCCTTATGGCAGCATGCAACTCTGAAATGAAGGGGTCATTTTTGATATGTTGATATACTTCTTCCCATGGAACACCACAAGTAGCAACCAAGGTGCTAAGCCCTACCTTGCCTTCATACTTCCTTGATAACGCATCAGCTACCACATTGGTAGTACCCATCCTATACATAATGTCAAAGTTAAACCCCAAAAGCTTGCTCACCCATCTCTGATAATCAGGGCCTACCTCTTTTTGTTATAGTAAATACTTGAGGCTTTGATGGTCGGTTTGAACTACGAACTTTCTGCCGAGGAGGTAATGACGCCATTTCTTGACAGCTAGAACGATTGCCATAAGTTCTCTTTCGTAGATAGGCTTGGCCTGGGCCGTGGGCCCTAAAAGCTTGCTAAAGAAAGCTAGGGGATGGCCCTCTTGCTGTAACACTGCCCCTACTCCATTTCCTGAGGCATCCGTCTCCAAAATAAAAGATTTTTTAAAATATGGCAGAGCGAGGACCGGGGCTGAAGTCAGAGCAGTTTTCAGGGCTTGGAAGGCTTGTGTTGCTTGTGATGTCCACCCGAAGCTGTCTTTTTTAAGCTGACCAGTGAGGGGGGCTGTAATTTGGGCATAGTCTTTAATGAATTTTCTGTAATATCCTGTCAAACCCAAAAATCCACGAAGATCCTTTAAATTCTTGGGGATGGGCCAATCTTGCATAGCTTGTATTTTCATAAAATCCACTGCCACTCCTTGTCTTGAAATCTTGTGGCCTAAATAAGCCACCTCAGATCTTCCAAATTCACATTTCTTGAAGTTAACATACAATTGATGCTTTCTTAATAGAGTAATGTATATGCTCAATGTGTTCTTTTTCCGTCTTGCTATTAATCAATATATCGTCAAAAAATACTAGTACAAATTGGCGGAGATAGGGTCGGAATACCTCGTTCATAAGGGCTTGAAAAGTGGCCGGTGCATTTGTAAGGCCAAAAGGCATCACAAGAAATTTGTAATGTCCATCATGTGTACGAAATGCGGTTTTAGGAACATCGGAAGCTTGTACCCGAATTTGGTGATAGCCCGATTTTAAATCAAGCTTAGTAAAAATGAAGGCCCCATGTAACTCATCCATCAATTCGTCAATCACCGGTATGGGGTACATTTATCGGCGACCGTGACTTTGTTTAATGCCCTATAGTCGACGCAAAAGCGCCATGACCCGTCTTTCTTTTTTACTAAGAGAACTAGGCTGGAAAAGGGACTGTTGGAAACTTGTATTAACCCCGCTTGAAGCATATCGTAGATTAACCTTTCGATTTCTTTTTTTTTAGCAGGCGAGTACCGGTATGGCCGTACGCTAATGGGGTTGGTGCCGTTTTGTAGCACAATTTGATGCTCGAATCCCCTCATAGGTGGCAGTGTAATACCTCGTATTTTTATACATTAATATATGTATTTTATACTATATTTTATACGTATCTTATACTCATGTGCACGTATTTTATGCGCCTAAATGAATATTTTATATACTTTACGAATTAGGATTAATAAAATGTTTTAAAGTAAATATTTACGAAAATACAATTAATTGAATATTTATATAATTTCTTTATATTTACAAAAGAATTTTATAAGATCATATTTGAAAGTAATATTAAAGGTTTTAATTAGGTGTTTTGGACATTGTTTATAAAATTAAAATTTTCTGATTCGAAAAAGGGTACAAGTTTTATTTCCATTGTCGCAAGCCCAACCCAGTAGGAAACCCTAAATTAGAAAAACCCTAAATTAGAAAAAAAAAAAAAAAAAACTTTCATTCACTCACTGTCTCTCTCACGATAACAAGTTAACTTCAACAGCAACGCCCCATGATGCAGCCAGCCAGCCACGCCTCAACCACCACAGCTGCCACCTGTGCCCCGCTCCGGCCGCCACCGCATCAAAGCCACCCCCAACCTCTGCCTTACCCTGCTGCGGGTGTCTTCTTAAAAAATAAACTTTTAAGTGGCCCGTACACCACCGGCAGCGGCAGCCAACGACACAACCACCACTGGAGACCACTTTCGTCCGTCTGCCACTGCACTCACTTGCCGTCGACGTGCCTCGTCTGCCGCGTCGGAGTCTGCCGTGTCAGCGCCGCCGTCGCCTGCTTCCCTCTCTTTTCCCCTGCTGTACCGTGAGGTACTATTAAAAAAAAACCCTTATCATCCGGTATAAGGTAATACACACTTGACCATTTGGAGTTGTATTGTTTATATTTCGATATTATTGTTTATATGTTATTGTGAATTGTAATTGTTGATTTTGTGATACTATAATTGTACTATTGATTTAATTTGTTTCAATTGTTATTATTTTGTTGGAACTGATTGAGTATTGTTTTGAGGCATTAGTTTTATTGGGTCTAGGTTATTAAGTTCGATATTGACCGAGAAAATTGATTATTTTGAGAACCCATGCCATTATTGTGATCCCGTTGTTGTAACCCTATTGTTCAGATTGAGGAATCAAGATTGGAATTATAATTTAATTGATTTTGGGATGAGGTTCGGAGTTATTATTATTTAGAACTTGGTTATTGGTAAGGAGATGATGTGATTGGTTATTCTTTTTCCCGTAGGTGGGACTCTGGTTTTGTCGGCCGTAGGTGGCTATTGGATATTTGGTTCTTTGTATTTACGGATTCGAATTACTCGTGGCCAAGGCTAAATATAATAACAATGAGCATGGCATAACTATTGGTGGATTAAAGTAGATTGAGACTATGATTATGAGGTTTATATTGGGGTTTGATAAAGTTGACCTTAAGGTTTGATATAGAGTGTGGTATATGTTTTGACTATACGTGTAATGTAGTCTAGTACTACATCATTATATGATCATGTTTATTTGATTTATTATATTAATTAGTTGGCTGTTTTGGTAAGTGTTGTATTACTCAGCTTTATGCTGACGTGTGTTTGTTTGTTCTCTTTGTGCGTCTTTTGTCCACTTTTCTTTCTTTGGTGGGCCTGTGATGATCCATCTTTTCATTCGGAAATTATGGGGAGCAGTGTGGGCTATTCTAAAGACAGGTTGATCGTGATTCATGGATGAAGTCGTGAAGTTGGAATCGTATTAGTATTTGTATGTGTAATTAGCTCTCTTGTTTTTTTTTTTAAGTTGTATTAGTTGGGTTTTGTAAGCCTTAGCACTTGACCTTTAGGGTTAAGTGTGGCGGTAATACCTCCGATAAATGTTGTAAGCTTCCGCATTTCAAAGTAATATATATTATTTTATATTATTTCTTATATATTCTGGTTAGTAAATCGGGGGTGTTACAGGTAGTCCTTGCGGGGTATCAAACACATCCTCGAACTTCTTTAAAATGGGCTATCAAACACATCCTCGAACTTCTTTAAAATGGGCTGTAAAAATTCTGGAATTTCCATTGTAGTTCCTTCGTCCATTTGACACAACTCGACCAATATCCCTCCTCTTTCCTTGTGGACTGTCCGCAAGATAGCTCTTAAAGAAACCTTAGATCGTTCCAAGCTAGGGTCCCCTTTAAGTGTCACACGCCTACCTTCATAAAAGAACTTGAGGATTTGTGTTCTCCAATTAGCCAACATTGTTCCCAACTTTTCTAAACATTGCATCCCTAAGATTAAATCTGAATTTCCCAAAGGAATGGGAAGAAAATCTTCCACAATGACAATGCCTTGTACTTCAATCTTGACTTCTTTACATTCTCCCTTTCCTTGAACCGTGACTCCGTTTCCCATGGTGACCCCAAAAGACTGTGATGACATGGTAGTGGGCAACTGAAGTTTTCGAACCATCTCCAACGAAATGAAGTTGTGAGTAGCATCGGAGTCCACCATAATTATCACTTCTTCACCCCCGATTTTCCCTAAGAGCCTCAGTGTTTTAGGGTTAGAAATTCCAACCACAGAATTGAGGGAAAGAGTCGACAAGGTGACCGTCATTTCTCCCTCAGGCTCCTCGTCCTTTTCTCCGGTGAGGTCCTCCTCTAGTTCGTCACCGTCTCCATCATGGACCAAGAGAACGCTGAGATCCGAGCGCTTGCAGTGGTGGCCGGGGGCCCACTTATCGTCGCACCGGAAGCACAGGCCGCGTTCCCGACGGAGCTGCCACTCGCCGTCGGTGAGCCGTCTGGGTTCTGCAGATTTTTTAGTAGTTAGGGTTAGAGGGCTATTGATTGAATTGGAAGAATTGGGTTGTGATAAAGATGGGTGGGTGGGTCAGTTTCTTGGATTCGGATTTGGGTAAGATGGGGGTATTGGAGTTGGGCTTTTAAAATTGGAGCTGGGCTGTTGACTATTTTGTGGGTATTGGGTGATAGAATTAGATTTAGGGTAAAAGTTATTGGGCCCCATCCTTTTGTAATTTCCAGCACTTAACTTTCCTTCAACCTTTAGGGCCGATTCCATGGCTTGATCCAAAGAATTGGGCCCCAGCACTACTATTTCTTGCCTCAAATCCTCCCTTAACCCATTCAAAAATTGCCCTGTTGATATTTCTTCAGTGACTCCAGGAAGAGGGGCAAGTAATTCAATAAACTTATCAATATACTCATCCACCGTTCCCCACTGCCGCACCGCCAGCCACTGGGCGTGGAGGGTTGCACCGGCAGCTGCCACCCGGAACCTCCTCAAGAACAACTTCTTTAGTTCACCCCAAGTCGTGATGTCCCTTCGATTATGTTCGAATTGGTAGAAGGACAGTGCACGGCCTTCCAAAGCCACCACGGCGCCTTCCAATTTTTCCTCCTCCGTCATCCTATAGAAATGGAAGAAGCGTTCCACCCTCAAAATCCACCCGTCCGAATTTGTACCATCAAAGGTAGGAAGATCCAATTTCTTGAACCGCCACGGCCCTGAAGCTCCACTATTATGCGGTCGTTCCCCACCTACGTAAGACACCTCAGCTTCTTTTTCTCTGTCCCGCGAACCCATTCTTGCAAATTGGACAGTCACTTCAGCCCTAAATCTTTCTTGTTCCTCCTGTTGCTTCATCAATCTCTCCGAAATTTGCTGCAGGGAATTCTGAACCAATTCTGATTGGTCAGTAATGGTAGTCTTCAGCGCGGCTAACTCCGAATCCATTGATTCCATTCTTTGAGATTGCGTGGTGCTCACCATTTTTGCCCAGGATGGTCCTGCTCTGATTACCAATTTGCTGCACACTCAACAGAAAACAAACACTGAATTAAGATTTCTTAGGCTTGTGTTTGAGAGACAAGCTACTCTCTTTAGTTCCAAAAGGTCAGAATATATTTCATAGCATAAATGACTGAATGATACAGCCTTATTTATAGGGACTTATTCCTAAAAGAAAAGACTAAAGTGCCCTTACTAAGACTAAAACAGAAAATACTAAAAACAGAATTAAAACAACAATACTTAAAAGACTTGACTTAGTCAACTATTTTATGCTTCCTTCTAACATATGTTTCCTTTATTATAGGTCTGTCCGGATGTGCAGCAGATACTTCCGAGGTAGTGATGCTATATGATTAAGATTTCTACTTGTTCATTTTTCTGGCCTTTGTTCAAAAGTCTAAAAATGTTTTTTTCTTGATTCATATTTTTTTAATTGAATGTGTTTGGTGTTTTGTCTTTGGTTCATGAATGAGTGACTTACTGTCACCATTTGTTGTTCTTTTTTAGAATGATGCGGATGCATTTTGTTGCTTATTGCAGGAAAAAACTATAGAAGTCTCATGTTCATATAATCATATATGGTGCCTATATTGAGTAGCGTATAGAAGTGAAGCCGGAGAAGATGCATGGTGAACTCATACCGATGAGTCCATTTATGTCATTCAAAGTTAACCTGCTGTAATTTTTTTCCTTCAATCCAGCTTGTTGTTAAAAGACTATCAATATCAATCCCTTAACTTGGGAGATTGACATTTGTGCTCTTATAATATAAATTGAGCCTTTTCAAAAAATAATATAAATTGAGAAACTGGGATGTTAGATTTTTTTCTTAATTATCATCTTTTTTCAAATTATTATTATTGTTGTGGCCTTGTCATGAGTTATATATTAGATTAACTTTAACGGCCCGTTTGGTAGCCAGTTATAAATCATGGTAATGGGAATGAATTTATAACTAAATTTGAAAGGGAAATTAAAATCCATTCCCATGGTGGTGCTACCTTAGCTCCAATTTATCTAATTTTCTTTACAAATATCCATTCCCATCAAATACCACCCTCCCCAATGGTAATGGATGAGAATGAAAAATGAGAAGAAAATTGAAGCTTGTGAATGAAAAATTATTGTCCATGGAGATTATAAGGTTCCTTCTTAACAAAATTACACTATAAATTCATTAATATTACCACAATTTATTACTAACAACCAAACGGGCCGTAAGAGTTTTAATTTTTTTAAAAAACATTCTCTTTTAAGTTTCCTTGATTTTTTTGCTGCCTTTATATATAGAGTATAGGTAATGTAATTTTTTTCCCCACCTTCTTTTATAGAAATACTTATATACACCTAGGTGAAGGCGTACCCAAGGGTAATTTTGCTCATTTTATTTTTTTGCAAGCACTTCCAGCCCCACCCCATCTCCCTTGTAGTGTTTTTTTCTCTTCTAGAGTTCCAGTTGATTGAGTTTGTTTGGGTGAAGAAAGGGTTGCTTCCTTTATCATTAATTTTATACTTTGGGGTTTATCTTTTACCAGCTTGATCATCAATTTACTTCACCCACTTCCCTCACCTTTCCTCCATATCTTCCCTGAGCATATCTCAAATGCAATTGGTAAGTAGCTATTTATTGGTTTCTTTGTTGTTAATTTATTAGCATCTTTCATTATATTCTGGTAAGCACCTAAGCATGGCACATTCTTGCTCATATGGTTATACTATCTATACATTATTTCCATACGTACGTTTGATGTAGGATTAGGGTCATTTTGACTTTTGAGTGAAGCATTGTTTTGTATCATGTGCATTATTTCCCCTTAAATATCTTCAAATGCATCGTGCTTTACAATGTAAGTTTGGCCTTGGTTCCCTAATCAGTATTTTTCAGCCAGAGGATGACTTAACTCATTTTAATGGAACTTTTCCATTGTTTAGTTACAAGAAAAATGATTCTATAATCTTGTTTTTAATTCTATAAACCTCTTACTTTTAATTTTGTTTCAAATGTGATAGTATTTGCTTATTACTTTATGATTGATCATATTTTGTTCCAAATTATAATAGGTGAAAGCAAGGAATGAAAAGTATCAATATGTGTATGTGGCGAAAGCTAATAAGCATTGTTTTCATTATAGGTATGATTTCTTCACTATCTATTTCAATTTGATTTCTTTGCCTTTTAGTTTTTTCCCTTGAACCTTTCTACAAATGGCATTCTTAATTTGAAACATTAAATCGTAGCTTATTAATAGACTGGTTAAATTAAATTCATTTGGGTATTTCAGGGTGTTATTGCTTGATCTTTGAGCATTAATTGTATAACCAGAAAATTGAAGAACAACTCTAGGGCTTACTCTTCTGATATTGTTTGCAGTAATATCTTTTTTTAGGTTTTGATTTTTATTTCTTATTCTGCATTTAGTTTCATGGGTTTTGATATTTTTTAGGGGATACCGTTGTTGCTCTCAAATTTTTTTATGAAAATCTAAAGTGGAAGGGGTTTTAGGATTTTCTGTTTTTCCTCAATTGATTACATGAACTTTAATGGATTTAATTCTGGATTTACGAATTTTGATTTAATTAGTTGGTTTTAGTTTTGACAAGTTATCTCTTTAGTTGCAAAAAATTTGCATCTTTATTTGAGTTTTTTTTTCTTTGTAAACTATGATTTTTTTCCCTTTGTTTTCTAGGGTGAGACAGCCTGCATTTGTATTTGGTTATATAATTAGTCAACATTTTCGGGGTATTATGTGTTTCATTTTTCTAATAGTTATATAATTTGAAGAGTTTGCCTATTTATATAATTTGAAGAGTCTGCCTATTTATATAATTTGAAGAGTCTGCCTATTTGTCTAATGTATATTTATCGCGTTTGTATTTGGTGTTAGGTGTAGTTTGGATGTAAGTTTAGGCAATGATGTAAGTTAGTCTCTCATCATTAGCGAGATGGATTAGCGATTCGGTTTCTTATCATTGTTAAGCTTCCTCTTGGCATGTTGTGTTGCGTTCTTGTTGTTATTGGTTACAGGCTTAGAATATGATTTCAGTTCCTGTCTCTCAGCATCATCATCATTTGTAAGATGGGTCTTTCTCTTCTCTGCCTCTTTTTATGTTTTCACTATTTAAGGTTTAGTGTAGGTATAGCCATCCATGAGGTGAGTTCACCGGGTTTGTCAGGTTGCGGGGTCGGGTCCTCCTACTTAAGGTGCTCGAGCTTGGTACGTGCATCCTCCCAGGTGCTGCTCCATGTGGATGGGGACTGAAAAGCTGGGTTGGTGTGGAAGAGTATTTGGATGGACTGGACACTTCCAATGAGCCTCTTCAGTCTCTTGGAAATGGGAGAATCAATGAAGACTGCTTGTTTGATTTGTCTGAATCTATTTATCTGCTTATTATCATCAATCATCAATCATCAATCATCACACTAGAATTAATTGTAATAAATCATGGTTACTCTTGAAACTATATTTTCTGAATTTGTACTATACGAGTATCTTTGATCAACTTAAAATGCAGTAAAAAAATTTTGATCAATTTTCTGAATTATCCTTTACCATTTAGTTTCAAGAGAAGTCAGTAAAAAACCATGATTGTCTTTGATCAATCATGGTTACTCTTGCTTCACATGCTTCAAATTGAGGAGCTGTATCTTTGATCAATTTTTGAGTTGTATTAATAACATTGTATAAAGATATCTATATGAATTATTAGAGCTATGTATTAAAAAAACTCTAGATGTGTGTATATATAATTATCCTTTACCATTGATTTAACAAAACATCGATAATTTATTCATGCATTCTCAAATTTTTGTAAATATTCAAATCTCAAACAAACAATATGTTTATATGATTAGATTACAATCCAATACCTATTACACACATTTACATACATATCTTTGCGAACAAATTACTTCGTACGATAACTTGCAAAAAGAATGGTCAAATAATTACTCGATACATTAAAGTGATACATCAAAACTAGCACTGTCAATTCAGGTCAACAGTTCAGTTTTGGTTTTAACCAATCAGTTTGGGTCGTTTCAGTTCAGTTAATTTCAGATAATTTTTTTTACAGTTCAGTTCAGTTAATTTTGATTTCAGTTCAGTTCAGTTCAATTTTTGTACGGACATATTTTAGTTTAGTTGAGTTTCAGTTAATTGTTCAGTTTAACCAATCAGTTAAAAATTCGAACGGGTGCAATTCTGTTCAGTTTTGGTTACAGTTTTTTGGTTACAGTTTTTTGGTTCAAAATGTCGACAATTCAGTTCAGTTTTGGTTCAAAATGTCGACAATTCAGTTCAGTTTTGGTTCAAAATGTCGACAGTTCAAAATGTCGATAATTCAGTTCAGTTTTGGTTACAGTTTTTTGGTTCGGTTATCTTAGTTCAGGTCATTTGAGATTATAATTTTGTAACTCCAAACCAGCTTTGAGATGAATATTTAGTAGGAAATTTCTTACCGCTAGTCGGTCGCATGCAAATGTGTAAAATCGGTCGCAAATCACCTACCCATATTTCCAGTAGGAAATTACCTACCGCATTTTCGGTCGGAAATGTTGAGAAATGCGGTAGCAAATCACCTACCAATATTTTTTATTTTTCGATAGGAAATTACCTACCGCTAAAAGTCGGTAGGAAATGTTGTAAAATACGGTAGGTAATTTTTCGGACCGAAAATCGGTCAGAAATGTACAATTAGCGACCAACGTATTTCCTATGATTTCCGACCGATTTTTACATTTCCTACGTTTATGGGGGTAGGTAATTTAGCATTTTCTTGTAGTGTTCAAAACAGTTCGGATAATATTGTATCATTTTTTATTTAGTTTAGTAATATTCAAATTAAATTAGTTTCAAGTCATTTTTAGTTTCAGAAAGGGTGATATAGGAATAGGATCGTGTGAGAAAGGGTGATTTAGGTAAGAAGGGTTTTTATGTGAGAAAACATCTACACCGTTGACAATTTTAGATCTAAGAGTTGATGTTTGATCTTTATTTTTTTTAGTAAGGGCAAATTGGTAATTTAATTTGATTTATAAATTTCTAATTTTTTGATTAAAAAAATCTGTTTTTTTAAAAAAATGTTACGTTTTTTTTTTTTATAAAAATCATATATTTATTTTTTTTATAAAATAATTTTTTTTTTAATTTTTTTCCTGATTTTTTTATTTTTATTTTTAAAAATTTATTTTTTATATATAAAATCTATTTTTTTTAATCTAAAATTCTACTTCATTTTTTTTGTTCGGAACATCTTAATATGCTCCAAATTTTATGAGTCATGTTCTAAAATTTTTACGACATGTTCATAATTTATAAGCTTTGTTCTAATTTTTATACACCATGTTCTAAATTTAATTAAAAAACCATGTTACAAAGTCATAATATTCTAATGTGTATATGTTCTTAAAATAGTAAAAATATTAAAAAGCCATATTTTAAAGTAGTTTATTGTTTTTTTATTTTATTTTAAGTAGATGAAATATTAAAAAATTTATAAATCATGTTCTAAATTTTATAAGATATTATCAAAACTTTATACAATAAGTTTGAAATTGAATAAATTTATTTTTTAAAAAATAAATAAAATGATACGTTTATAATAAAATTATGGATATTTCAAAAAAATAAAATAAAATATACACCTGAACAATTGAATATTATTTCAAAATATTCTTAATATTTTGTATTGAGGTTGATCTATGGAACCCGTAAAAAATTAAAAAATAAAATAAAATAACTTATTTAATGTTCTAAATTTTATTAACCATATTCTAAATTTTATATGATATGTTCTAAATTTATATGACATGTTCTAAATTTTATATGACTAATTGACTATATGAGAGGATAACGGTTTAACAAATTCCAAATTTTAGTTGTTTTTTTGATAAAACATAAATTTAAGTTTTTTTTTTTTTATAAAAATAAATTTTAGTTTTTTTGATAAAAAAAAATAAATTTTAATTTTTTTTGGATAAAAAAATATTTTTTTTTTATTTATCCCCTAACAAATAGGGGTTAATTACGTAAGTTTTTTAGTTAAAAAAAATTAATCCATTAAATCCTAACCATTAGATCTCACTGAAGGACGCTCTAGATATATTCTCACATAAACAACGTTTCTCACCTAAAGAGGCTTTCTCACATGATCCTGACCATATATATATATATACACACTAAGCATTTGGAACATTAATTATATTGAACATTTAGAACGTTCATGTTCTATTTTAAGAGCACTTGGGTGTAGAAAGAAAAATTCAAATATATGCGCAAAATATATTATTCATATAGAAACACTAAACATTCATTTATTTTTTCACAAAACATAATAATGTTCATGGAAAGAAATTTCTTAGATATCTATTTGCTTTTGTTGGTTTTCACTTTTTCATATACATTAGTTTAAAGTGAATTTTCATTTATAGTATTGATCCAAGTTTGCATAGCATAGTATGATTATTTTAGTGATTGCATAGCATGCCACATATAATATTTGTAAATTAATACGTATTTTTTTTTTTTAAAAAACATATATATTTGAAAAACTAACAACAAACATTCAGTATCCATAAATGAACTTATATACTCTATAGTCTATATACATAATTGAACCATCCATGCATGAAATTGAATGTACAATGTTTGTAAGAGGGTGAACAAACGGCTACATGGATCCGGGTCCATAGAATAATTTGCGTCATATACGACTTCAATGCTTTATTTATAGCTAATAAGCTCAATAATCAATATACATGAAAGGCTTCGCAATCCCTGTATGGAGTTTCAAGTTCTAAACTACATACATTCTATATGAGGAATTCTATCTTGATTCACAAATTTATTTACATATATTTATGAGAGTAGAACCATAAAAAATCAGTTCTACAAAATGCAAACATTCCTCAAGAAAAGTGTAACCATCTATATATAGATAATTATATATGAATGCATGCCAAAATAGGCAAGCAACATGTACTTGAATAGATTTCTCAACTCCTAAGGAAGTTCCAAGGTCCAGTTCCTGTTCCAATTCTGCAACAACATTAAAAAAAAAAAAAAGTCCATTAGTCATTATTAAGGCCTGATCAAAGGTAATTCCAAGCTTTGTGTAGGTAGTATTTAGTTCAAGATACACACCTCCAAAACCCAGCAAATGCTCGAAGGCTCATGTAAATAGTTAGAGCATAAAATTCGAAGAAAGAAATATCAAACATAAAATGCTCACAATAGACACCATCACCTGATAAAGGATTTGAGAATTATTAATTAGGATAACAAGTTGGGTTGGAGGTTATTACTATGTTACTTTAGATACAGATAAAGTCTCTGCTCGGATCTGGATGTCCAAGTGTCCAACTCAGCCAATTCAAGTATCTTGTCATGTCTGACACGACACGAGTAGACAAGAGGTTATCTTAAACGGATGATGGATCGGGTGACGGATTGACAAAATGAACAAGAGTTAAGTCCATGAAAAGGGCGAACGGTACGTACTGGGATGCCTATAGTAATCAGGTTCAGGACATCGACATCCTTGGTAAACAATCTCGCTGCAAACTTCAATCCAAATCCGAGCATGAAAGACAAGATCAATCCTAGAACAAACCGAGCTGCATATGATACGGGTCAGAGTATATATATATATATATATTTTAATTTACTCCCTCCGTCTCTTATTATTTGCACCATTTTCATTTTTGGAGTCAAAAGTTTCTTATAATTTTGACTAATAATTCTTGATTTATGAGACAACATTATCACGTAGGATGTCCTTTGATTCTGCCACAACGTGAAGTTTTTAAATAAGTAAATTTTATAATTTTTTGTAAGACATAACTTCAGATATTTGCGATTTGAATTAAAGGTCATGCAAAAGAAAATGGTGCAAAAAAATAGGTACAAAGGGAGTACATGATAGCAAAAACCATTGCTCTAGCGTTAGCCAATTTGGACCACCAAGGGCTTGTTTACTTCAGCTTAAATTCAATTCAGCTCTCAATTTCCTTCTCTTATAAAATATTACTTTCAGCTGTATTCAGTTCAGTTCAGTTCAGCCGTATTCGGTTGAAGTAAACAGGCCCCAAATGGAAGAGATAAAACATTCCTGCAATACTCTTGATGCAGTAGATGTTACTCTCTCTAAATCATTCTTTGCAAAAGCACTTGCAAGTATTGCCTGCAAAATGTGAATAATATCCTAAGTGGTGCAATAGTCTAAGATGTATAACAACATATGTGTAATGTTGATGTGTGGAGTAAGGTAGAAAGGGTAGCTCGAGGAGGAGCAGAGGGCGCTGGGCGCGCCTCTGAGGGCGCTGGTCGCGCCAGGCTTCCAGAAGCTCGAGTATCAGACCCAACGATGGCACGGGGCGTGCGTATGGAGGCGCGGGGCGCTAGTAGCGCCTATCTCCCAGTAGCTCTTCGAGGCTTCTGTTCTGGTGGCGCGGGGCGCGCCTTGGTGGGCGCGGGGAGCGCCCCCTCGAGCGGTACGACGATTTCTCCTTTTAAGTGGTGGTACTATAAATACGACACTTAGGTTTTCTCTCTCTCCTCATTCATACATAACACATTTCTTGTAATCAAATACAAATTCTCTCTAAACCTCAAACTATAGTTTAAGCATAGATTTGGAGTGTTAGCTTTACAATTGTATACAATTGGAGCTTGTTGTATTTGGTTGGATTCTTCATCAATTTTAATCAAAGTGCAAAAGGGTGGGTTTTTCTCCCAGTTCTCGGGTTTCCCACGGTAACTCTATCTTCTTTACTCTTTAATTTCTTCTATTGCTTTGGATCTTGTTGTTGCTTGCTATCTTGTAAGTTTGTTCAACTTGCTTGGTGATTTTGCTTGAGTTATGGGTGAATTGTGAACTTGCTTGAGCTTGTCTTTGCCATAACAATTGGTATCAGAGCCGGAGTGTCATCTTTGGTGGTTTGTGGCTTAGGGTTTGAGCTTAATTTGTAGTTTGTGATTGAACAACTCAAGTTTGGTATTTTAGGTATTTGAGGTTTAAATTATTGGTTTATAATTTTGAGACCTTGATTGTTAAACCCTAAAATTAATCATGAAAGATGGTAAGATGAAAATTGAGAAGCTTGATGGGAAGGACTTTGGCTTTTGGAAAATGCAAATAGAGGACTATTTGTATCAAAAGGGTCTTTATCAACCTCTCGATGGCAAGAGGCTGGATAGCATGAAGAAGGAGGATTGGAGAGTGCTAGATAGACAAGCACTTGGAGTGATTAGATTGACTTTGAGCAAGAGTGTAACTTATGGGGTCAAGGACATAACTACGATGGAGGAACTACTTAGTACATTGTCAAATATGTATGAGAAGCCTTCGGCCATTAATAAGGTGTTCTTAATGCGTCGTTTGTTTGAGGTCCGGATGAATGATGGTGGTTCGGCCGCCGAACACATAAATGAGATTAGTTCGATTTTGTCCCAACTATCATCGGTCGACATCAAGTTTGAGGATGAGGTGAAAGCCTTGATTTTGCTTTCTTCGTTACCTAGGTCATGGGATACGGTGGTTTCTGCAATAAGAAACTCTTCGGGGAAAGAAAAGTTGAAATGTGATGATGTTAGAGACTTAATCCTAAGTGAAAGCTTGAGAAGGAAAGAGTCGGTGAGTCATCGAGTAGTGCCTATTCTACTGAGGGGGAACGAGGGAGACAAGCAAAGGGTAACTCAAGGGGTAGATCGAAGAGTAGGGGGAGGAGTAAATCGAAAGGAAAATCTGGAATTGTGTGTTGGAATTGTGGTACTAAGGGGCACACCAAGCGGGAGTGTCCAAATTCCAAGAAGAAGGGAGGCTCGGGGAAACGGGAATCTGATAAACATAGTTCATCGGTTAGTGTGGCTTCGAGTGATGATATCGGGGATGCCTTGGTTCTTAGCGTGGACAGTCTAGTTGAGAACTAGATACTTGATTCCGGCGCATCATTTCATTCTTCTCCGTGCAAGGAGTATTTTCAGAACTTCAAGAGTGGGAGCTTTGGAAAGGTATATCTTGCGGATGGAAATTCATTGGAAATTGAGGGGAAGGGTAATGTTGTGATCAAGACTTCAAGTGGGAGTTCATGGAAGCTTGAAAATGTGAGGTATATTCCCGGGCTAAGGAAAAATCTGATTTCTGTGGGTCAGTTGGACTCAAGCAGCTATAGGGTCATGTTTTGTGAGGGAAGTTGGAAGGTGTCTAGAGGAGCCATAGTGGTTGCTAAGGGCACTAAAACAGGTACCTTGTACACTACCTTAGGGTGTACGAACATGGTGGCTACGACTGCAGATTGTGACTCCAAGCTATGGCATACTCGGCTTGGTCACATGAGTGAGAAAGGGATGAAATTGCTAGCTTCAAAGGGTAAGTTGTCGGGATTGAAATCAGTCGACATGGAATGTAACGCCCCAGATTTTGGGCTATTTTTCATGTTAGTTGCTTGTAATTATCTTATTGCAGTGCATGGTCTAAATTCATTTAGACTATTTTTATTGCTTAAGTGTAACCATTTTATTTAATGGTTTATTATTTCTTAGTTTTATTTTATTTTAATTAATTAGAATTTTATTATTTAATTTTCTAATTAATTAATTAGTTTTGGGCCAAGTGCGAAATTATTCATGATTAGTCATGAATTAGTGTAAATGGCCCAATTGAACTTTGAGCCCATTTGAGCCTAAGCCCAACCGGCCCCTTTCTCTTTGGTGGCTTATTTTGCCACTTGTTCCATGTTCACACCTTAACCACTTCTATAAATAGAAGAGGTTGTAAGGCTTTAGAACTCATTTTGCTCATTTGCTCATTTACAATTCCTTGCCATCAAGTTTAAACACAAAACACTCCCTCCATTTGCTCTCCATGCTCACACGCCATTTTGGCCTATAATTACCCATCATTTGTTCATCATTCTTTCTAATCCCAAACTTAAAGATTCATCATCTATTGATCTTTAAGTATCAAAACACAATCTAAACCCCAATAATTTCATTCAAGATCACTAGTCGGGTTTGGTTTTTGAGCATGGTTCGTATGGCTTAGTGGGTGCTCGTATGATGATGTGGTCGTGTATGGTGGTGTGCGTGGTGCTGCACGGGTTCGTGAAGGGTGCCGTGCGTGAAGACCGTGCAGTGGCAGCCGTGACTGCGGGTCTGTGGCGGTTCGAGTGGTGCCGTGTTGTGCCGTGAGGATTGCCGTGTTGCTTGGCCATGCATGTCTCGTTCCGGGCAGCAAGTTCTTGTATGTTTTAGTGTTTAATCTTATTAAGGTAACATACTTTCTCAACTTATTTGGCATACTATGATTCATAGTATAGATTAGATGACTAGGATTGATTTTAATGAAGTTTTGATCATGTTCTTGATTATGGATGTAATCTGATTTTGTGTTGTTTAAATGATGATTTTGATGATTGAATACGATTATTTTATGATTGAATATGTTGGTGACCGGTCCATTTAGGACCTCTTTCTTAGCTTCTTTTAGCTTGAGTTTTGGTCGTTCTCGGCTTTATTTTATCGTTTTTAGGGCAGTTTAGCTTAGTTTTGAGTTTTCTTAGGTTTTAATTGTTTTTGTGTGAGTTTGATTCTTTTTGCTAATAATTGGCTATTATATATGTTGCTTGAGTTGTACCGAGCTTTGTGCAGGCAATTTTGGGCTTTGAACGGGTCGTGAGAGGTCCCGAACGGATTCCGAGAAGCCGGGATTGGCGCCGAGGTGACAATGGGACACTTGGGAGCAAAAAAGGCTATGGATGTAGGCCACACGACCGTGCAAGAAGGCAGTGCACGGTCGTGTAGATCGTGCAGCCCCTCTTTCACAAGACACGATCGTGCAAGATATAACTGCACGATCGTGCAGACCCCTCGTGCAGAGATCAGAAGGTCCATTCTGATCTGCACGATCGTGCAGTCTATCCTTGCACGATCGTGCAGATTCCACTTCGTTTCGCCACGATCGTGCAAGTTTCAACTGCACGATCGTGCAACTAAACTGCACGATCGTGCAGCCTATTACTGCACGATCGTGCACGGTTAAACTCGAGATTTTTGTTTAATTAGCCATTTGCTTTGTAATTTTTATTATAAATAGGAGGTTTAAGCATTGTTTTAGACACCAATTATTTTCTGATTTTTTTAGAATAGTTTTAGCTAGCTTAAACACTCTCTAATTGTAGTTTTAATTCTCTCAAGATTTCAATTCAATTCAAATTTAGTTTAGTTCTTCAATTTTCTTATTTTCAATCTTTGTAATCAAGAATTCATTAGTACCATTCAAGTTTAATTCCAGGTTTTGTTTTAGTTCTTCATTGTTAATTTTGTTGAGTTTATTAGTTTTCTTGTCATCATTTTAGTTTTATTAGAATTAGGTTTAATTCATAGATTAGTTTTAATTGAATTTCATGATTTTAATTCCAATGAATTGCATTAGTGAGTAGTTCCTTTTTCTAAGGATTGGATGGCTTGATGTTATAGATTTTGGGGTTAATCTTTGGATTAATTGTGTTTGAATAATCTTGGTTGTAATTTCTTAATTGCTAGAGATAGTAATTAGGATTGTGAATTGATAAAAGAATTTGATGAATTCGATTTTGGGTTTTGCTAATTTGACTATTCGAGAGAGGTTAACTTAGCCGATCCTAGAATTTCCTATCGCCTAATCGAGAGAGGGTGTTGGGATTGAGTCCATTGAGTACTTTTGAATGTTCACATTGCAATCGAGATAATCGAACATAAATTGGTTCATTGATTATAATTCCTCCAATTGAAGTAACATTAGGGAGTCCAATCTTTAGAGTCTTTTAATCTTGATAATTTTCTTTTACATTGAATTCATTTCTTGCATTTTATTTTAATACTTGTAGTTTAGGTTAATTTTCAGCATTCAATCAACAATTAAAAGATCCTTGGATCATTCTAAATTCACGACCAATTCCGCACTAAGTTCCTTGTGGATCGACCCTAATACCACTAATACTACGTGTTACTTGTTTAGGTTATTAATTGTATATTTGATAGGCATCTAGGGCCGCGACACCCTAGAGTCCGGTCAAATTTTGGCGCCGTTGCCGGGGAACTTTCTTTTCGGTTTCGGTAGTGAACCTTGGTCCGAGTTATAGTTTTCTTTTTGTTTTTGTTATTTGTTTTGGAATAAATTGTGATAGTCATTGCTAATCTCTTTCTTAGTTGTGGTTTTGCATGCACACAAGGTCAAGAAGCTTGCCCTTGTTCCCGGAAATATCTGAAATAGAACGTGTTTTTCATCACCAACGCCGTGTACAAGAAAGGGAAAGAGTGATCCAACATCCCAACATAATCATGGCCGAAGGAGGAAATGACAACATCCTATTTAGGGATTTCGGGAATCCCGGAGTCTACGAACTAACCGGGGGTATACAACTTCCAACAACCACGTCCAATTTCACCATCCATCCTCAATATACAAGGATGGTGCAAGCGGACCAATTCTCCGGGAACTTGAACGAAGATCCTATAGCTCACCTAGATCGTTTCTTGGAATTGTGCTCAATGATTCAAACGAGTGAAGTTTCTCAAGACTACATTCGCATGCATTTGTTCCGACAATCCTTGACTGGGAAGGCCAAGATATGGTTAAAACATTTGAGGCCCAATTCTTTGACGACATGGGGTGAAGTAGCTAAAGCCTTTCTAAAAAAGTTCATTCCCGAAGACAAGACCGCGGATTTAAGAAGGAAGATAATGAGCTTTGAGCAAGATCCCGATGAATCGTTGGGAGAAGCATGGGAAAGATTCAAGGAGCTCCAACGAGCTTGCCCACATCATGAACTTGCAAAACCAATGTTGATGCGGATTTTCTATGACGCTCTTGATCCAATCTCAAAGGCTCAACTTGATGCCGGGGTGGGTGGTCAAATCAAGACCATTCCCCAAGCTCAACTTGAAGAAAGAATTGAAGAGGCTATTCAAGATTATGCATGGAGCACTCGAAGAAGGGCAACATCACAAGCTCAAGCTCCTCCTCAAGTCAAAAGGAAAGGTACCTTTGAGTTAGACCCGGATACATTGAAGGCCTTCATGGAGAACATCATCGACAAGAAACTAAGCAAAGGTGAAAGTTCAACCACAAAACCATCTCAACAAGTCTACCATTATTCTTGCGAAATATGTGGGGGCACGAATCATGATGCTTCATATTGTGGTGGAGCCGACCCGGAGCATATAGCGGCTATTGGAACAAGGTATGATGGTAACCAAGGGGGTCCAAGAGGCGTCCAAGGGTATGGCAACCGAGGTTTTTTTTTCAATCAAGGTTATGGTAATCAATTATATCAAGGGGGTCCACCTCAACATGGCTACAACAACAATCAATGGGATTCTAATGTCTTCAATCAAGGTTATGGTAATCAATTATATCAAGGGGGTCCACCTCAACAATGCTACAACAATAATCAATGGGTTTCAAAACAAGGGGGATCAACTAGTGACAAATTCATTCCACCTCCCATGAGACAACAACCATCAAGACCTCCATTCAACACTCCTCAAACTTCTTCTTCAACATTTCAAGGTCCAAAGCAAGATCAAAGTCATGGTACGGATTCTAGCCTCCAAATGATCATGCAACAACTACAAGCAATTCAAATGGAGCAAAAAGAAGAAAGGGCTCACCGAAAGATCTTGGAAACTCAAATCGCTCAATTTGCCGAGGCAAAAGCTACATCAACAACCACTTCAACGGCGGTGCCTATCTCTTCTTCCTCCACCGATGTGAGGCCCATCCTTAGAGTTGAACTTCGATCGGGCAAAGGCTATGAGGGTCCTAGCATGGAGGAGGAACCACGACAAGATTCAATCCCGGACGACAAAGAAAGTCAAGGAAAAGATGGGGAAAAGGTTCAACAAAAGGTAATTGATCCAATAAAGAATTATGAACCACCACCACCTTATCCTCACCGAATTGTGGAGAGGAAGCTAAATGATAAATTTGCCCAATTTATCAACTTAATGAAAGGGTTGCACATCAACGTTCCATTCTTGGAGGCTATGTCTCAAATGCCTACTTATGCTAAGTTCTTGAAGGATGTGCTTACTAATAAAAGAAAAGTTCCGGATGAGGTGATCCAATTACCCTATCAAGTAAGTGCTTATGTTGACAAGAAGCTTCCTCAAAAACAAAAAGATCCAGGTAGTTTTGCATTACCGGTAAAGATTGGGGATTTGGAACCAATCGGTGCTCTTGCGGATTTGGGGGCAAGTGTAAGCCTCATGCCACTATCAATAGCAAAGAAATTGAACTTCATGCTTATTCCCACCCAGAAAATAATACAATTGGCGGACCGTACTAATAGATGTCCTTGTGGAGAGCTTGAAGATGTTCCGATCCAAGTTGGACATGTTTTTGTTCCTTGCGACTTTGTAGTGATGGACATGGAAGAGGACCCAACAACTCCTCTCATTCTTGGTAGAGAAGCGCTCAAAACTATGGGAGCAATAATAAATTGTAAAAGAAACACTATCACTCTTGAGGTTGCTAATGAGAGAGTTATTTTTGAACTTTCTCATTCTCTAAAAAATCCTATGGTGGAGAAAATATGCCGGGTAGAGGTACTTGATCATGATATTGATAGTCTTGGAAGGGTTTCACTCCAACCCCAAGACAAACTTCTTGAAGCAATCCAAGATTCCAATGACGAATTGAGATCGAAAGGGGCAAGGCGGTATGAATCTAAGCTAGAGGAAGCACCAACGTGCTTACCTCATGAGGACGTATATGAGGTTTTAGATGCGGAAAAAGGTAAAGAGGAGAGTACCACGCCTCCTCTTAAGGTAGAACTAAAACCTTTACCCCCCTCCCTTAAGTATATTTATTTAGATAATGAAGGTCTTAAACCCGTAATCGTGAATGCTACACTTGATGACAAATCTCTTGCAAAACTTCTTGAGGTTTTGCGAAAATATCAAGAAGTCATTGGGTATAGCATTGACGATATAAAGGGCATAAGTCCCACTTTAGTTATGCATAGAATCTCCCTTGATAATGAGAGTGCCTCCTCTATTGAAAGTCAAAGAAAATTAAATCCTACCTTAAAAGAGGTAGTTAAAAAAGAAATTTTAAAACTACGTGAAGCCGGAATCATCTACTCCGTTCCCAATAGTAAATGGGTGAGTCCGGTTCACGTAGTTCCAAAAAAAGGAGGCATTACCATTATTGAGGGAGATGATGGGAATAAAATCTCTACAAGAACTGTTACGGGATGGCGTATGTGTATCGATTATAGAAAACTTAATAAAGCCACCCGTAAAGATCATTTTCCCCTCCCTTTCATGGATGAGATGTTAGAAAGGTTGGTTGGTCATTCACATTTTTGCTTTCTCGATGGATATTCGGGGTTTTTCCAAATTCCGATACACCCGGATGATCAAGCAAAAACTACATTTACATGCCCGTTTGGAACATTTGCATATAGAAGGATGCCCTTCGGCTTATGTAATGCTCCAAGCACTTTTCAAAGGTGCATGATGACCATCTTTTCTGACATGCTAGAAAAGGAAATAGAGGTATTTATGGATGACTTTAGTGTGGGAGGTTCGTCTTTTGACATTTGTCTCGCAAACCTTGAAAAGGTCTTAAGGCGATGTCAAGAAACGAATCTCATCTTAAATTGGGAGAAATGCCATTTTATGGTTGAGGATGGCATTGTCCTAGGCCATAAAGTGTCATCCAAAGGAATTGAAGTAGACCCGGCAAAGGTTGCCGCGATTGAGAAACTTCCTCCACCATCCACGGTGACGGGAATTAAATCTTTTCTTGGACATGCCGGTTTCTATCGGCGGTTTATTAAAATTTTTTCTCAAATCGCTAAGCCTTTGACGAATTTACTTCAAAAAGAAGTAGAATTTAATTTTGATGAATCTTGCTTGCAATCCTTTAATTTTGATGAATCTTGCTTGCAATCCTTCAAAAAGAAATGCTCGCCGTAGTCATTGCAATAGAAAAATTTCGCTCCTATTTGATGTGCAACAAAGTGATAGTCTTCACCGATCACATGGCAGTAAGGTATCTAATGACAAAGAAAGATGCAAAACCGAGGCTCATAAGGTGGGTTTTATTGTTACAAGAATTCGACCTTGAACTTAAAGATAAGAAAGGGTGTGAAAACTTGGTAGCCGACCATCTATCTCGGTTACCAAGTGTTCATATAAATGAAGTAGAGGGAGGCCTACCATTTATAGATGAGTGCCATGGAGAATCTTTGATGGCTATAGCAACCCATTCCATCCCTTGGTTCGCAGACATAGCAAATTACTTGGCAAGCGGTGAAATACCGTATGGGTACTCATCTAAAGAAAAGAAAAGATTCTTCAAGATGGTTAGGCATTATTTTTGGGAAGACCCATTCTTGTTTAAAAAATGTGCGGATGGATTATTCCGGAGATGCGTTGGAGAAAATGAGGTCCGGGAAATTTTCGAAAAATGTCATACCCACGTATGCGGGGGCCATGGAGGACCAAGGAAGACTATAGCACGCATTCTCCAAGCCGAGTTTTGGTGGCCAAGCATGGCCAAGGAAGTAGCAAATTTGGTAAGAGGTTGTGATAGGTGCCAACGAAGTGGAGGAATTTCCAAAAGAAATGAGATGCCTCAACAAAGAATTCTAGAGGTGGAGCCTTTTGACGTTTGGGGGGTCGACTTTGTAGGTCCGTTTGTTAATTCAAACGGAAATCTATATCTTCTAGTGGCGGTTGATTACGTTACCAAGTGGATAGAAGCAATTCCGTCTCCTACAAATGATCACAAGGTTGTCGTAAAGCTCTTGAAAAAGCTTATTTTTCCGAGATTTGGAGTTCCTAGGGTGCTTATTAGCGATGGTGGATCTCATTTCGCCAAAAAACAATTTGAAAAATTGCTAGCCAAGTATGGAGTTCACCACAAGGTAGGTCTACCTTATCATCCTCAATCTCAAGGCCAAGTTGAAGTTTCAAACCGGGAAATCAAGAACATCCTCACACGGGTGGTCAACAAAAGTGGAAAGGATTGGTCACTCAAGCTAGATGACACATTATGGGCTCTCCGGACAGCTTATAAAACTCCAATAGGAACCACCCCTTTCCGATTGGTATACGGGAAGGCGTGTCATTTACCGGTAGAATTGGAGCATAGAGCGTGGTGGGCATTGCAAGAGCTTAATATGGATTTAAACCAAGCAGGTGAGAAAAGATTGATAAGGTTGAATGAGCTCGATGAACTCCGGTTCGATGCCTATGAAAACATGAAATTGTATAAGGAGCAAACAAAGAAGCGGCATGACCGGATGATCCTTTCCCGAGATTTCAAAATTGGAGATAAGGTACTTCTCTTTAATTCAAGACTTAAGTTATTTCCCGGGAAATTAAAATCAAAATGGTCGGGACCTTTTGAGATTGTGTCCACCCGGCCATATGGCTCATTCGAAATTAAGGGTTCGGATTCTACATTTTGGGTCAATGGGCAAAGATTGAAATTATACATCGATAATAATGACCCAAAATGCATTGGGAGGTTGATTCTCGAGTCAGCCTCGAATTTGGACACATGAGCTCCAATGATTAAAGTCGAGCTAGCGACTATAAAAATAGCAATTTTAATTTATTTTTCCTATAAAAAATTAATAATAAGAGAAGAATTTAAAAAAAAAATAATAATAATAAATAAATTATATAATTAAATAATTAATATTTATAAAATTTTATATAATAAATATTTAATAATATTAATAATTAATAAAAATAAAGGAGACAAAATATATGGTCGAAGAACAGAGTGCACGATCGTGTAGCTCATTCTGCACGATCGTGCCAAGGTCAGAAAGATCAGGTAAGAATTGCACGATCGTGCAGACTAAGTCTGCACGATCGTGCCAAGGTCAGTAGCTTCTGGGAAGTAAGTTGCACGACCGTGCAGGCTAAGTCTGCACGATCGTGCCAAGGTCAGTAGCTTCTGGGAAGTAAGTTGCACGACCGTGCAGGCAAAGTCTGCACGATCGTGCCAAGGTCAGTAGCTTCTGGGAGGTAAGTTGCACGACCGTGCAGGCTAAGTCTGCACGATCGTGCAAAAGTCAGTTTTTTTTTTATTTTAAACTGCACGATCGTGTAGGCTATCCTTACACGATTGTGCAGACTTCACTTCGTTTCGCCACGATCGTGCAGCTTATTACTGCACGATCGTGCAGCACGAATTTTTTAAAAAAAAAAATTAAACCCTTATCCCCCATTCCCCTCTCTCCTCACCTTTCATTTCAACCAGCACGAGCAGCAGCAACACGCACGAGCTCTCTCTCCATCTTCTTCCTCCATTTTCTCCTTCATTATTTCACTCAAAACTTCACCATTTTCATTTTCTTTCCTTCTTTTCTTCCTTATTTTCTTTCCCCATCTCCATTTTTCACTCCATTGAAGGTATTTTCTAACCCAAATTATTTCTAGGGTTTGTATATTTTCGAATTTTTTTTTTTTTTTTTTAGCTTCTTTATGTGTTTATGTGTTAGATCTAATAGTGTATGGCTTTAATTTATGCTTTTAGTTTGTTTTTGTTCATTTTGTGATAGGGATTCGATTTTTTTGTTATTTTCTGTTTTTTTTTTTTTTTACTCGCTTTTTTCGTTCTTTTTCTCCCTTTATTTGGGTTTGTTAGGGTTTATATTCTTGGAGTGATTTTGGTTCCTTTTCTGTTGATTTTAATTATTTGGATTTAGTTGGTAGTTAATTAAGTATTTTATTAATTTTATTTTAATTTTTAATTTATTTCTTCTATGCTTTTGAATGCTTGATTATATTATTTGGAATCTTTTCCAGAATGACAGGAAAGCGTCAAAGGAAGGGTAAGGGGGTGGCCTCGGCATCCGGGGGCGCCTCTGCCCCTCCTTCGAACACCTTGGGTATAGTGTTCACTTCAGAGCAGCATGTGGCCAACTTCCGGAAACTGACCGACAGGAAGCTGCGTCCCACTCTTTTTAATGATTGGGGCTCAGTCGACCTTTTGGGGATTCGGGAAGAAGTCCAAACTATTGGACGCACTTTAGGATGGGAGGAGTACCTCCTAAAGTGCGAGAACACTTATCGGCGACCAACGCTGGAGTTTCTCTCCACGTTGGATTATCGGATTAACCCCGGGGTTCAGCGAGGCACTCCAGGCCGGCCTCGAATTCAGGTAAAATTCCAACTTTTCAATAAAGAGCATTTAATTTCCTTAGAAGAGTTTAATAAAATATTCACTTGGCCCACGGACGGTATCCTTGGGCCACTTGAATTCACCCCAATCAAAGGCAACCCCCAACCCTTTTGGGAGGCCATCACGGGGACTAATTATAGATACAGCGGGCGAGATTGTAAGGCTTCGCAAATCCTCCAGATTGCATTGCGTTACATCCACCGCGTTTTTTCTTTTACTTTATTTTTTAAAACAGAATCGGGTCAGCTTCCCAAAGTTGACCTTCTTTTTTTAAGGCACGCCCTAAACCCAAATGACCCCATGGCCAACTGTGGGGCTTATCTCCTCGAACGTTTGGTATCGATTCGAGATAAGCCTCCCATTGCTATCACTTGTGGTGGGATGATCACCATAATTGCCCGGCATCTGGGGTATGGTGATCGTCTCAACAACGGGGATTCCATTTTGGTAAAGGGCGTGAATAAGTTAACCATGCCAATCTTAAGGGACATGGGATTTTTTATTTCCGACAACCCCCTAGCACCCCCATTTACACTTCTAGTTCTTTGGGGCTCCAACCGAGTTAAATGGACGAATTTGCCATCCGACACTAGTCGGATGACAAATCCGCACTTTTTGGCTCCCCCTAGAAACATTTTTGAGGATGGGGATAATAGGGGAGATGGTGTCAATAATTTTAATAATGATAATTTAAATAATATTAATAATAATTTTAATTATGATGATGCCGATGGCACCCAGCCTCAACGCGAAGACGTTGAAATGGGAGAGGCAGGGGGGTCTCATCCCCCTCTAACCGACGCCCAATTGATCTTGAATCAATTGGTTGAGATGCGCCTATCTCAGGATTTTTTTTATAACTCGACCCGGGATAGCATTCAAGGGTTGAGGCGTGATTTGGATCATGTGGCGAGGGTTAGTTGGCGTAACCATTTGGCCAATGTCAACCAATCCTTGGCACCCCCATTCCCGAACCACCCCGAATACCCTCCGGCGTATGACTATTCCCCGGGTCCATTCCAAGAGCCTCCCGCCTATAACATGTATCCCTATGGCTTCCCTTATTTCCCTCCCGGGGATAATGAGGGGGGGCCATCAGGGACATAAGAGGCTCGTCTTCCTAGATTAGCGCTTTCTTTATTTACTTTTACTTATTTATTTTCTCTATATTTATTTTCTTTTTAATTTTGAAATTATTTTACTTTAATTCTCTAGTTAGGTTTTTTTTATTTTATTTTCTTTCTTTATTTTTGTTATTATTTTTGTTATTTTGTTATTATTATCATTATTGTTTTTGGAGCTATTTCGCAAGGAGCTTACGTGGTATAGCGCCGCTTTGGATTCCGGTGAGATCTCTCCACTTCTATTTATTAATTTGTTTTCTTAGTTTTAGGTTTAGTTTTAGGAAGAGTTGATAATCGAGGATGTTTGGCTTTTAATTTTCGGCTTTCAAGCCCAATTGAGGATTACTGGTTATCGATGGCGTTGGGCCTCGATTTTATTTTGATTGGTTGCTTGATTCTTGATTATGTGTTAAGCATGCTTGATTTTTGGCTCCTTTAATTTTATTTTATTGCGTGTTTATTTAATTTTAGTTTTTTCTTTGTTTTCCTTTCTTTTATTTTCCTTTCTATTTTCTATTTTCCTTTTTCTTTCTTTTTTGTTTTCCTCTTTTCTTTTCCTCATTTAGTCGACTTTGATGTAGTTTGTGCATATTTGAACATTTGTTTTTCTTTTTCTAGTGAATAAGGCATGCTTAGGAGCTTTTCTTTTGACCTTTTAGGAGTTGGCGAGTTTTTGCAAACTTGTGCAAACTTTGTGTTCTTGGTTAGAGGTACCGGTAAGATTGGTTGAACCTTAGAGGAATTTGAAGCCTACTAGGAGTATTTGCACCTTTGGGGGGGGGGGGTTTAGGTAGCCTTCTCCGTGTATTCTTAGTTTTGGGGCATTATTTCCTCTACCTTTGAGCCTTGATCAAGAGTTTGTCTAGGATTCCCGAGTTCAAGTGACCGAGCCACCCTTGGGGACGACGAAGGCATTCATTTCTTAGATTATTTCATTTTTCTCCCTTTACATTTACTTTTTCTTTTTTTTCCACATTTTGAGATTAGGCTTTTTTCATTGCCAAATTGGTTTTGTTTTTTCGTTTTTCCTATTCACTTTTGGAGCCCTTTTGAGCTTGAACCTTCATTTCTTTAAGCCACATTACAAACCTTTTCCTTGCTTTTATTTCACCCTTCTAGATAAGTGAAGTTAGGGATCTTGGTATTGTTTGGTATAAGCGTTGAAATTGTACAGTTTAAGTTTCTTAGGTCCTCTTTTGGTGGATTTTTATGAGAAATAAAAGCCGATAAAATGTGAAAAAGGCAATATCTTCAAATTCAAAAAAAAAAAAAAGAAGAAGAAAAACAGGAAGTAGCATTTCATATTTTGGAGAATGAATTTTTATCTCAGAAATTTCATTTCAAAGTTAACAAAAAAAAAAAAAAAAAACAACAACAATAAAAATATCAAAAATAAAAAATAAAAAAATAAAAAAATAAAAAAATATAAAAAAAATATAAAACAATTCCAAGCTTCCTCCTTCCATTTCTCACAATGAGGACATTGTGTCCTTCAAGCTTGGGGGGGGGGGGGAGGAAGTCAAGAAAAAGTTTTTTTTTTTCTTTCTTTTAGGACCTTGTAAATTTTTTGGGTCCATTTGGTTTAGATTGTTTTTTGAATAAGCTTGGGGGAGGTTTCCCCGGTAGTTTGGTTAGAGTGATCCCTTGTGTTTTAAACTTCACTTTAGGATACCACCACATAGCCAAATTTTTCCATACCCTTACCCAAGCCTTACGTTGCATCCATAAGAAGTCCTTCCGACCCATGCGGGGTTGAGTCCTCCTTGTCTTTCGGGAACTAGCCAAGTATATTGAGCGGGCGAATAAGGGGAGTGATGGGGTTAATTCTAGCTCTACAATAAATGATCCATTCACAACGGATCCGATTTCCCTTTTCTTTCCGGTTCCTTCGAGGAATCATGAGACACTCCTAGTTAGGTGGATTTGAACTCTTTGGTTAGTTTGTGGTATGATTGGTAGGACTAACTTTAGGACTATTAGGTTGTGCAAAGTTTTCTTAAGTTTCTTTCTTTCTTCCTTTTGGGTCAATTTCTTAGGTCCTTTGCATGCCAAGTTTGGTAGAATTAGGAAACTTTGTGTTCTTTTGTGTGCATTCTCCTATTTCGGCTAGAGGTTTTATTTAGTTTTCATTTTCCTTTAGTTTTAGTTTAATTTGTAAGAGTTATGGGTTAAACTCTTTGGAAACCCTTACGAGAGCATACTCGTCCTCTTTGGCAACTTTGGGGTTTAAAGGGCTTGTTACTTGCGCTAAAAGTGACCGTGATTCCTACGAAAGTGAGTTAGGTTTTTGTTTTTGTTTTAGCATTAGATTTGCTTTGCTTGAGGACAAGCAAAAGGCAAGCTTGGGGGATTTTGACCGGTCCATTTAGGACCTCTTTCTTAGCTTCTTTTAGCTTGAGTTTTGGTCGTTCTCGGCTTTATTTTATCGTTTTTAGGGCAGTTTAGCTTAGTTTTGAGTTTTCTTAGGTTTTAATTGTTTTTGTGTGAGTTTGATTCTTTTTGCTAATAATTGGCTATTATATATGTTGCTTGAGTTGTACCGAGCTTTGTGCAGGCAATTTTGGGCTTTGAACGGGTCGTGAGAGGTCCCGAACGGATTCCGAGAAGCCGGGATTGGCGCCGAGGTGACAATGGGACACTTGGGAGCAAAAAAGGCTATGGATGTAGGCCACACGACCGTGCAAGAAGGCAGTGCACGGTCGTGTAGATCGTGCAGCCCCTCTTTCACAAGACACGATCGTGCAAGATATAACTGCACGATCGTGCAGACCCCTCGTGCAGAGATCAGAAGGTCCATTCTGATCTGCACGATCGTGCAGTCTATCCTTGCACGATCGTGCAGATTCCACTTCGTTTCGCCACGATCGTGCAAGTTTCAACTGCACGATCGTGCAGCCTATTACTGCACGATCGTGCACGGTTAAACTCGAGATTTTTGTTTAATTAGCCATTTGCTTTGTAATTTTTATTATAAATAGGAGGTTTAAGCATTGTTTTAGACACCAATTATTTTCTGATTTTTTTAGAATAGTTTTAGCTAGCTTAAACACTCTCTAATTGTAGTTTTAATTCTCTCAAGATTTCAATTCAATTCAAATTTAGTTTAGTTCTTCAATTTTCTTATTTTCAATCTTTGTAATCAAGAATTCATTAGTACCATTCAAGTTTAATTCCAGGTTTTGTTTTAGTTCTTCATTGTTAATTTTGTTGAGTTTATTAGTTTTCTTGTCATCATTTTAGTTTTATTAGAATTAGGTTTAATTCATAGATTAGTTTTAATTGAATTTCATGATTTTAATTCCAATGAATTGCATTAGTGAGTAGTTCCTTTTTCTAAGGATTGGATGGCTTGATGTTATAGATTTTGGGGTTAATCTTTGGATTAATTGTGTTTGAATAATCTTGGTTGTAATTTCTTAATTGCTAGAGATAGTAATTAGGATTGTGAATTGATAAAAGAATTTGATGAATTCGATTTTGGGTTTTGCTAATTTGACTATTCGAGAGAGGTTAACTTAGCCGATCCTAGAATTTCCTATCGCCTAATCGAGAGAGGGTGTTGGGATTGAGTCCATTGAGTACTTTTGAATGTTCACATTGCAATCGAGATAATCGACCCTAAGTTCCTTGTGGATCATTCTAAATTCACGACCAATTCCGCACTAAGTTCCTTGTGGATCGACCCTAATACCACTAATACTACGTGTTACTTGTTTAGGTTATTAATTGTATATTTGATAGGCATCTAGGGCCGCGACACCCTAGAGTCCGGTCAGTTGGATTTAAGATCATGATGATTATGTTTGTAACGACCCGACTTTTTAGACATGTCGATTTACGAAGGGAAATCGACAAACGGATCATTACCAGCTTAAAATAAACAATAAATCAAATTATTTGAACAAATGGATTTACTTTTATTAAATAATCAACTAATAACCAAAATAACTCAATATCCTTTATTACACAAATTATCTTAAAACTGTCCCAACATGCCGGGATCATAAAATAAACTAAGTAATTGTTTTTAATGCATGAATCATCTAATAAACTAATTAACTAGGGTCCTCAGCTACTCAAGCCCATCCACGAAAGCCCGTTAATCAGCAGCGTCTTCACCTGAAACTGAGGGGGGGGGGGTCCACCGTCAGTGGCGAGTAACTAGGCTGTCCCATTTAATCGAGGGACCACCAAACACATAATATCATAGGAAAACACATAAAAACTATACAGAAACTTAATACATGCTTTACATGCAATCATACAAAATATGTATAAAAATACGTACAAATATACGTAGACGTATACGTACAGAATACGTATAAAAATACTTAAACATATACGTACAAAATACGTATAAATACACATGCAGAATACGGTTAGAATACGTAATTCCTACGTATAATGTACGTACAATCAACCCTGCATTATACGGTTAGAAATACGTACAAAATACACTCATCATTCATATACATACATACGCATACATTTATACTTTCATACAAATTACAGAATCACAGCGGAAGACTTATATCATTCTGAATCATATTCTTATAGTGTTATACAATCATAACCTATATTATCCCATATTCCTCAAGTCATAGCTTATACCTTATCTTATATCCTATGTTATGTCATAACATAAATAGTATATATATATATATCTTAACCCAAACTTTCCATCAACTTATATTATAACTTGTCATATATTATAACCTATGGTTTCATAATCTTATCTTATCGTAGTCATTTCATAACATATCGTATCTTTCATTCATATTCATATCATAACTTTCATTTCATATCGTAATCATATCAAATCATATCATTCGTTGGACCGGTCACTATAACTCGTTGTGGATCTCGTGTTTCACCACAACTTTCCTAGAACATGCCGGGGTGAGCTCGTGTACTCAACCCGTAGCGGATCTCGTGTTTCACCACTAAGCCTAAGCTATGGCCATAACTCCCAAATAGTAGCTCGTGTACTACTACTCAGACGGCTACATATCCTAAGACCCAGAACTACTCGGGGGGAACTCAGCCTGACTACTCGGGTCATCAGGTGCGTTCGTCCCATTGAGCAGTGGCTTCGACTTAACCCAGTCTGACTACTCGGGTCATCAGGTGGGCGTCCTTATCTTATCTTATATCTTTAATTAATCATATCATATCATATATTGGGAAATACTAGGTGACCGTAATAGGAAATGAAATGTTCGGAGTCCCAGGAAAGAGAGGTGCGGCACGTATATTGGCCACCTTAAATACCAAGTCTTTCCTAGCCAGAGACCGAAACATGACATGTATAGCTATTACTCTGTTTCCTTTCTTATCCCTAGTAATATCTTATTAACTTCTTATTGTAACTTATCCCTACTGGTACTTAATAATAATAATAATAATAATAATAATTATAATTCCTTTAATATATAATAATCATAATAAAATAATGACAGTTCCTAAAATTATACTAATATTATTATAAGTCAAAATAATTAACCTAAAAATTAGTCAATAATAACCATTTGTTCGACATTTTAGGGGTAGTTGATGATTAAGTAAAATTCATTAATATAATAATCAACCAAGTCAATTATATTAACCATAATTCGAATAATTAATAATTGTCACCAAAAATTGCACAAAAACATGATAAAAATTCCACCTTTCATAAATTTGACCTACTTGACATATATATAAATATAATTTAGCAAAAGTTCACACTTTAAATCAATTAAACACAATCATCAAACATCAAATAAATCAAATTAAATAATCATGTAAAATAACAACTAACAACAATAATTACCTAAAACATAATAAAAATCCTATTTTTATTTATTCAATCTACTCGAAATATATATATATTACCCAAAATTCATGCTTTAATTTAATCAAGTACAATAATCATCTATTAATCATATAAACTTATATAAACAATTTAAATTACACTATTTTACGCAATCTGATCTTAAAGGATTAAATTAAGATCAACCATCTAAAGGTCTCGAATAGTCTGGAAATTTTAATGGATGTTAAATATAGGTTAAAGGTTTAACTTGCATAAATTTAGTTTAAAAATAACATCTTTTACTATTTTTAAGTGATTTTATAACTAACCGGTCAGATTAGGCGGAATTCGGTTTCAGAATTTTCTGCCATAGCAAACGATCTTTAAAAATTACGAAACAATTACACAAGCTTTAAAACAGTATTACGGACTTCGACCTAAAATTTCGTATCCATTCGATTTGATTAAGTATATTAATAAATTCGTAAACCGATTCTGAACAGTTTTACCGGTTTGAAAGATTAAATTATTTCAAGCAATAAAAGGACGAATTTTGTCACGAAATAATTCATGATTCATAATAAAACAACAAAGAAACTGCCATGAAAAATTCATCAAGAAATAACACGATTTGATTAAGAAATAAATTCATACAAGTAATTATTCAACAATTTCAGATTTCAATAAACTACATAAAATAATCAAAAGAAATTTCATAATAATTCATAAATATTACATGAATACATCAAGAGAATAACATGATCAATATTTCATATGGTTCGAAATTTTCGAATAAATAAGCAAACATAAATCCTACAATTTTCATGATATAATCCTAATTAACTATGTGTTCTTTCTACCCAAGATTAAATAAGAAAGCGAAGTTACCTGGATTCGCTTAAAAATTCCAAAAAAAATCACCCCTTTGGTGAGGAACACACACGGCACACACAAGAGAAAGGAAGAGAGAAAACTTTGAGTGAAATTTAGAGTTTGTAACTTTTTGCAAATTAGGGACCAAATAATTATATGGGTCCTATTAATACAAAGAGAAAAGAAAATAACAAACCCTAATGTATTAGTTAGGGGGTGCCGTGTGGAAATAGAAAGACTAGGGTAATTTAGTTAGTTTGTTAGCTCACATTTGACTTGGTTTAAAAATATAATTAATTTAATTATTTAAACATTATAATTAATATTAATTAATTAAATCAAGAATTAATATTGACCCAATTGAAAGAAAGAGGGCCGGCCAAAGAGAGAAAAGAAAAGAGAGTTGGGTCTTTGGCCCAATTTGAGGAAAAGATCGGACTAAAAGTTAAAACAGTCCAAAAATAATGGGCCTTTTGGACTTAGAATTAAATAGGGCTGATAAAATAATTAGGAGACATGAAAATGAAAATAATTGGGCTCGGGTTTTGGCCAAAAAAAATAAAAAGGTTAGGGCCAGGCTAAAAAAGTATTAAATTCTACACAAAATAATAATTAATTAAATAATAATTAATTTAAATAGTCAATTGATTATACATTTAATCAATAAATAAACATCTAAAATATCCCAAATTTTCGGGGTATTACAATGTTTAAGTTGGATGAATTTTGGATAATAGTAAGTTGATAATTCATGGTTTGATGATGGTGATATGCGTGTGATGTATGGTGTTTGGATGAGTTCTTGGTTGAAGTTCTTGAATCTTGATTGGGTTCTTGATTGAAGTTCTTGAATCTTGGATGAGTTCTTTATGAATCTTGGTTGAGTTCTTCAAGTTCTTGTTGAGTTCTTGATGAGTCTTGATAAGTTCTTGGTTGAGTCTTGGAAGTTAAAGAAAGTAATGTTGGATTAAAGAAAGTTAAAGATAATGTTAAAGATAGTTAAAGAATGAATTAAAGAAAGTGGTTAAGTGTTGGTTAGACTCAAGATTAAGGCGTAAAGGCAATTCTTGAGAATAACTTCGTGTTTAACTGATTATTTTCGAGAATCAAGGCGCAAAGGCAATTTTTGAAATTAATTAAGTTATGATTAAGATGTTAAAGATTAATTAATGATTAGCTTGATTTCGTAGCTAGACGCCTAAAACTTAGAGTAAGATTCTATGTTTTTGGGTTAAGACGTTGCCCCTATTCCATCCGCGGTATTGGGATAGTTGGAGTCTTACTATGTTGTCTTCGGACGTGGATTTCCAGTAAGATTGGTTTCACGGGACTTGGGAGTAAGATTCTCATTTCCTAACATAGTAGAAAGTTCGAATGCGTAAGATGCGTTCGTACGTGCGTAGTCCGGTCTAGTATATGAATGATTACGCCAAAGATGAGTTTGGATAAGATTATTTGAGTCGAGTTTGTTATTGGATGAATTTCGCATGTTTTGATGTTTGGTTTGGATATCTGATTTGTGCTATGTTCATGTGTATTCCCATTAGGGTGAGTCAGTTATGTTACTCGCCACTGATGGTGGACTGTTGTTTGTTTTACAGGTAATTCTGATGATGAGGTTCTTGCTTAGCTTTGGGTTGGGCGAGCGCCGAATTTATGATTTGTTGTACTTTTCGTTGTTATTTGATTTTGGATAGTTTTTGAACTGTAGTATGGACTTGTATACGTTGGTTTTGGACTCTGACATGTGTTTGGAGTTTATCGTATATTAGACTTTGTAGTTTGACTTTTGGTTTAGTATTGTACAAACTTGTGGGTATTTGTACTTTTGGAATTATAATAATAATATCTTGAGGTATTAGTTTTAATTTTTAAGTATTTGAGTTGTAGTTATGACTATTCGACTCGTCGGTTTCTTCCGCGCCGATTTAAGCGAGTCGGGTCGTCACATGGAATTTTAACAGAGCCGAATAGGTTAAATGAAGTTTTAGGATTCAAGTTAAACCCGGGAGTTTAGAGCTTTACCATTCCCGAGTAATAAACCCCAAATTAATATTAAGTAAAGGGAGAAGAGTGTCGGGTAGACGAATCCGGGATAGGACTCTTTTTCCTACTTTCTTTTGTGTGTATTCTTGACTTGAGTGTGGATTGTTGATTCACATTGTTTGTTTATTTGTGTCCTTATCGTGTTACGTCTCGACATGTCCACACCTCGCCGGTTAAGTTCGGGACGACAGAGGTTACGAGCGCTCGAGGAAGCGATTCTTACGTTAGCGCACCATAGTCGTTTGCCATCGGGATCGCAGTCGACGTTCGATCGTATCGCTCGTCTTCCACCACCGACTTACGATGGGGTTGCCGACCCTACGGCGTTGGAGAGTTGAATCCGCGAGATAGGGGAGCTCTTCGACGCTACGTTTTGTCCGAGCACGAGAAGGTCCAGTTCGTCGCCTACTACTTGCGAGGAGAGGCCGATAACTGGTGGAGCATAGCTAGGAACGCGCGTTTACCCTGCATTCGATATCGTGGTACGAGTTCGTAGCTAAGGTCCAGAAGAGGTTCTACCCCGACGAGTTGCGGTGGCGGAAACCAGAGGAGTCTCTTACTCTTATCCAGGGTAAGATGATAGTTCAGACGTACCCCGATTAGTTCGCCGAGTTATCGAGGTTCGCTACGTCGGTCGTTCCATTCGAGGAGGATGCCAGCTAGAAGAAGAACCCTGACGTTGCTATCTTTTGGGAAGCCCGATTTAGTGCTCCTAGCAGTACCCCCCCTCCGACCGCTAGTTCGCATTAGGGTTTCGATGGTTTGAAGTGTAGAGGTTGCGGCAAGGACTTCCACCCAGGGAAGCGATGTGACGGCACGCCTATGGCATGTTCCATCGGCAGGAAAGGAGCTTTCGGCATCGGCTAAGTCTCCAATGAAGAATCGAGTCCATTGTACGACTGAGGCAGCAGCAGAGGTCCAGCTAGTTATAGTCGCTGTTCCCTTATTAGTTCGTTTATAACTCTCCCTTCTGGAGAGGATTTTGTTTGTCAGCCCGAGTTCTGAGGATTGTCTATCGTTTTAGCTGGAGAGCAGGCGACGACCGATTTGAAGGAATTCACGCTGATGGAGTCCAATGTTGTTATTGGCATGGACTGGCTGTCGAGGTATCGAGCGATCATTCGTTGCCGAAATCAGTCAGTGACATCCCGAAGACCGCTTTTTCGTACGAACTACGACCACTACGAGTTTTGAGGTGATGCCCTTCGGGCTCGCTAACGCTTTACCCGTGTTCATGGATCGGATAAACCGGACTTTTCATCACTTACTCGATAAGTGCGTCGTAGTCTTCTTCGATGATATCTTAGTCTAAACGAGAGACGAGTCTGAGCATGCAGATCATCTCCGTATACTACTAAGGATATTATGGAGCAACGGGTGATTCGCGAAAATCTCCAAGTGGGAGCTCTGTCTTCGCGAATTTGCATTCTTGGGTCACGTACTCAGCCAGGAAGGTGTTAAGGTAGACCCGGCTAAAGCATTTAGGGGTGTAAATGTAATACCCCGAAAATTCGGGATATTTTAAAATTTTTATTAATTAATTAAATGTATAATTAATTAACTATTTAATTGATTAATATTTAATTAATTATTATTTTGTGTAGCAATCTAATTATTTTGAGCCTAGCCTTAACCTTTTCATTTTATCTTGCCAAAACCCGAGCCCAATTATTTCCTTAGAATCGGTGTTGCACGACCCCTTTATCCTTTTTCTTTTTCTCTTAGTTATTTTATTTAATTCTAAGTCCAAAAGGGCCCATTAAATTTCGATTGTTTTAATTTAATCTGTTCTCTTTTTCTCAACTGGGCCAGTGACCCAACTTTTCCTTCCCCTTATGTCATGGCCGGTCCTTCCTTTTATTTGGGCCAATGTTTATATCTTTTGTTCAACTTAATTTATTTAAATGATTTTAATTAATCAAATTAAATAAATTAAATAGTTAATTTAAATTCTTAAACCTAGTCTAATCTAGTTGCCAAGCTCCCTAAAAATTCTCAACTCTCCCTATTGCTCCTCCTCCCTCACGGCACCCCTATACAATTAGGGTTTGTTGCTTTCTTTGCTTTCTTTCTTCTATAAATAGGCCTTATGCAACCTAATTAACTCCTAATTGCAAAAAGGCTTATAAACCCTAAAAAGAAAAAGAACAACTTTCTCCCCTCCTCTCAAATAGCCGTGAGCCTCATTCACCAATTGGTGAATTTTTCTTGGAATTTTTAGCGTAATCAGGTAACTTTGCTAACCCGTTTAATTCCGGAACAACCTATTCACATAGTTAATTAGGATTAGAAGCATGAAAATTATAAAAAGAATTAGTATCATGTTAGGGTGTTTTTCGAACTACATGAAATTTATGTACATGTTATTTTTCTAGATTATTTTATGTAGATTCTTGAAATCTTTAATTGTTAAATAATTACTTGTTTGAATTTATTTATTAATCAAATCTTGTTATTTCTTGATGACTTTTTCGTGGCAGTTTCTTTACTGTTTGATTATGAATCATGATTTATTTCGTGGCAAAATTCGTCCTTTTATTGCTTATAATAATTTAATCTTTCAAACCGGTAAAACTGTCCAGATTTGGTTTACGAATTATTAAAGATACTTAATCAATTCGGATAGCTACGAAAATTTAGGTGGAAGTGAATAATAGTATTTTACAGCTTGTATTAAATTTTCGTAATTTTTGAAGTTCGTTTGATATGGCAGAAAAATCTGAAACTGAATTCAGCCTAATCTGATTTGTTAGTTATAAAATTTCTTAAAAATAGTAAAAGATGTTATTTTTGGACGAAATTTATGCACATTAAACCATGGACCTACATCTAGCTCCCATCAAAATTTCCAGATTATTCGAGACCTTTTAATGGTGGTTCTTAATTTAATACTTTAAAATCAGATTGTGTAAAATATGGTGTTTTAAGGATAATTTTAATGTTTATTATAAAGTTCGCTATGATTTATTGGTTATTGAATTTAATTAATTAAAGATGTAATTTTTGGTATTGTTGTTCATGATTTTCGAGTGGTGTAAAATTTAAAGAGTAGTATTTTAATCATGTTTTAGGCAATTTATGTAATTAATTGTAATTTTTATGAATTTATTAAATTAATTGTATGACGATTGTATGAATTCATCTAATTATTGTGATTTTAATGGAAATGTCGAGTGACCCTAATTTATTTGGTCAATTTTAGTTTAATTTTGACTTATAATATTTTTGGGAATAATTGTTATTATAATTATAAAAGTTACAATTAAAGGAATTATCAGGGATAAGTTGTAACGTGAAGGGGTAGATAACATTATTGTTATTATTATATTACGAGTAAAATGAGTAATATTATTATTAGTATTATTATTATTATTATTATTATTATTATTATTATTATTATTATTATTATTATTAAGTACCAGTAGGGATAAGTTACCATAAGAAGTTAATAAGACATTAATAGGGTAGGAAAGGAAACAGAGTAAGAGGATATTAATTTGTTTCGATCTCTGGCTAGGAAAGACTTGGTATTTAAGGTGGCCAATATACGTGCCGCACCTCTCTTTCCTGGGATTTCGAACATTTTATTTCCGATTACGGCCACCTAGTACTTCCCGATTTAAGTAAGATAAGTAAGATAAGGATGCCTGTGCGGTGGTGCAAAGGTCACCAATCGGGTTTAGTCGACGCCACTGCTCAATGGGACGAACACACGAGTTCCCCCGCGCAGTTCTTGGTTCTAGAATATGGAGTCGTCTAGGTAGTTCTTGCAAAGGAGGGCTGCTTAGGGGTTATGGCCATAGCTTAGGCTTAGTTCTTGCAAAGGAGGGCTACGGGTGGGACGCAAAGGTTCACCCCGACATATTTTAGGAAAGTTGCGGACGCAAAGGTTCGCTACGAGCTGAAGAAGACAGTCCGCAAAGATGATAAGTTAAGATAAAGATGTTATGAAAATACGTGATGTTATAAGTTATGATATGATATAAAGATAAGATATGATATAATAATGATAACCAAGTTATAAGTGTTTATAATATAAGATAAGTATGAAATGTACGTGCTACGAATAGTATAAGTCTTCCGCTGTGTATATCTGTATTTGTATGACTTATGTATGTATAAGTGTATGTATTTGTATGTTGTACCCGTATTGTGTACGTAGTTTTGTACGTATTCCTAACCGTATTTTGCAGGTATCATTATACGTATAGTATACGTACCTTATACGTATTTTAGTACGTATTTCTAACCGTATCTCTGCAGGTATTTTTATACGTATTTTATAAGTATTTTTATACGTATTTTTGTACGTACCCCGTATGAATGATTGTATAAGACGATATATGTTTATGTGTGATTTTCTTGCGTGATTCTATGAGATTATGTGATTAGCGGTCCCTCAATTAAGCGGGACAGCCTAGTTACTCGCCACTGACGGTGGACCCCCCCTCAGTTTCAGGAGATGATGCAGCTGCTTAGCACGGGCTTTCGTTGGATCGGGCTTGTGTGGAAGAGACCTGTAGTTTAGCCTTTATTTTCCTAAGTTATTCAATAAGAATTTTTATGCTACTAGTTGATCCCAGCATGTTGGGACGGAATTAGAACAACTTATGTAATTATGATTTTTGGATCCATTCAGACTTTTGGATTATAGTTTATTAATTTAATAAAAGTTGCTTAGTTTTAATTAATTAACTTAATTTATAGTTTAAATTGTTTAAGTAATGATCCGTTTGTCGATTTTCCTTCGTCAATCGACAAGTCCAAAAAGTCGGGTCGTTACAGTAAATGTGGTCAGGAAACCGCTTCGACCGACCGTTCTTCGACCGAAATCTTATTGTACCAAACCTATTTTTGACAGACCTTACGACTGATGTTCGACTAACCCCATTTCCCTTATTGAACTTATTTACATGATTGATGAGTACCATCATTGTTACCATAAGTATCACTATCAATTCATTGTTGTTTCCAATTGTTAACAATATTGTTATTATCCTTATTATAGTCAATTCATTAATATCCATGTTGTTATCATCATCATCATTCAGGACCATCTATCATATTGATTATCATCATCTAATCGATATCATAAGTTCTTAACCATTTATTTTGAGCATCATAATCCATCACCATCATCCATGTCATCATCATCATCATTCATGATCGTTATTATCACCTATGATCATTATCATCAACGTTATCATCACCATACATAATTGAGGCCATCATAATTCATTAACATTATTCATGTTGGCCAACATCGTGATCAACACCGTTTCACCTTGCATCATCCACCGTGTTTTTGGCCGTCGTAATTAATATCATCCATCATTACTATGATTGATCAAGTGATAATTTATGCCATTGACTCACCATCATATCGTTATTTCTATTGTTAACCATATATATATATATATATATATTTGTTGACACCAGATTTAGTCCCCTGTCCCGAGAGAAGGACTCGATGATGATAAATAAACTCACTTTTCTAGAAGATTGACTAATTGTGTGTTACTGGACATTATTAAGCCTTATTACAACATTTTTTATTTTCAACCAAAAATTATTTCAAAATTATATTACAGTCGTATAGTAGACTGAAAGAGCTTCAAAACGGTATATTACGTGTCCTATTTGGACTTACAAATCAAAAGTTACGGCATTTGAAAAATTTGGGTTAAATATTTTATTGCTGACGAATCAGCGATTCTAATTAGGATACGCTGACCAATCAGCGCGTCCAACTAGAATACGCTGATCAATCAGCGTAGATATATTTCATACGCTGATACAGCTAGCGCAAGATAATATACTACGCTGATTATTCAGCGTCAATTCTTTATTTTCGCTGATTTATTTCCTCATTAATTGATTTCTTTGCTATTATTTGAGCGTATTTTGATTCGACACGCTAGCAAATCAGCGTGTTTTGGAAACTTACGCTGATTGTGTTAGCGCGTTATAATATTTTGCGCTGACGAATCAGCGTTGCTTTCCAAAACGCGCTGATTTGTTAGCGACTTTCCTAAGAAAACGCTGCTATATTTTTCTATAAAAACCCTCAAATTTCATAAACAAGGCACGGTTTCCTTCTCCTAACTCCCTACTATTAATTACTCATCAAAATACTTCTGTTCTTGGAAAATAATTTCATCTTTTGGCTAAAGGTTTTAATTTATCAAGTTTTATAAGGCGAAGTTCTGTCCAACTTAACACTCAAGGAAAAATCTTCGAACGAGAAGTGGTACGTTTCCTGAGAGTCTTAAATTAATTTATTTTCTTTGTACATGTGTATAATTTTATAGTTTATTTTATTTATATTTTTTTTTGTTAAAAATGAATAAATTTGATTCAAAATTGCTAGCGTAAAATTCTGGTACGCGCTGATATATCAGCGCGTTTTATTATTATGCGCTGGCATATCAGCGCGTTTTATTATTACGCGCTGGCATATCAGCGCGACATTCTTCATTATGCTGATGTATTAGCGCGTTTTTGTTTCTTACGCTGATTTATCAGCGTTTTATTCATATGTACGCTGATATCTTTTATATAAAAAAAAGTTTCAATTTCTTTTTTTTTATTTAATTTTTTTTATATGCTTTTTTTTATTAAATTTGATTATTTAAAAAATCAGCGTCAAATTATTTTTTACGCTGATTTATCAGCGACCAATTTTTTGATACGCTAATATATCAGCGAGTAATTTGTTAACGCGCTGATATATCAGCGTAACTTTCTGGGACGCGCTACTATATCAGCGCGTCAAAATATTTTGCGCTGATTTATTTTTAATTTTTTATTTTTTTAAATCGTATTTATTTATTTATTTATTTTTGAATAACTTGTATATTAGCAATTGAGAGAAATTAGTAAAGGCCGCCTACGGGCTAATATGACGCATTCCGCCATATTAGTACCCTTGCCCCCGAATTCAATCTTTGGTTCGCATGACCATTCTTTGGAGTCATCCCCGTGGGTTCGAAGGGGCAAAATCGTGCTATTTAGATCCGTCCCTAAATCGTGTCTCATTCGTTCTTTTGATCTAAATACATGGTTTATGAGTTTAATTCCTAAAACTAATTGGCGACTCCTAATATAATTGACCATTTTAATACTTTATTTCTTACCTTGAACAAAAAAGTGGGGAGCCGGCCGTGGCTCCTACAGTGGCGACTCCGCTGGGGACAACTTAGGAAATTATTTCGATAATTTTCTATAGAGGGCAAGACTTGAAAATTATCTCTCAATTTTATATACTTGTTATATTTAAACAAATTGCTTTTTTTATTTGATTTTATTTTATTTGATTTTATTTGATTTTATTCATTTGTTTGTTTATTTATTTATCTATTCATATTATTGCATACATGTGACAAACACTAGGCCTCCATGCGTTTGAAATATGTCTTAGGCTTTACCCTTTTATTATAACCTTTCGGGGAGGAACTGTTGACTTGGCGGGGCCCATGGCCTCTAAATAGCCGAGCAAAACGGAACCTTATCCCAACTACATCAATTTCCAAGCTGCCCATGGTGCTTGGATGGGAGACACTTCATATCTGACGGTTTTTTCCGCAAAGTGTTGAAGCACACTCCTTAGATGTAGGACCCTTACTTTTGACCCCATAACCATAGAGACTTTGCATAAAGTTGTAAATTATATGATTGTTACTTTTTATTTTTATTTTTTTTTCCTAGTAATGTTTGTTTGTCTAGGTGACATTAGGATCCTAACTTACTTAAATTAATTACGAGATTTATGTTAACTTCATTAAAATAAATAATATCTTTCGAATATGTTAAAAAAAAAAGATTTTCTTAATATTACCCTCCCGATAGGATTTTATTACTTGAATCTCAATGATTTTTTTAGATGTCATTTTTTTTAATTTAGTTAACATAATCTCGAGCTAATTAGGAATTAACTGATACTTCCCTTATTCATTAAATAAAAAAGGATTTGATTTGCATTAATAAATTCACAACTCAATTGAAATTTGAAATTATTAATGCAAATTAAATCAACTTAGAATTTGACTAAGTACATCCTTTAGGTAGGATTTAATTAGCCTAATTCCAAAATTTTAATGAATCTAACTATCCAACTTTTTTTCCCTCTTATTATTATTATTATTTTTTTTTTCATTCAACTTTAAAAAAAAATTAAAAAATTCTTTTTAAAAAAAAATAATTCAAAACCAGCGTTTTCACCTAAAAAACGCTGCTCTGTCAGTGCATTTGGGTTTGGAGCGCTGATTTGTTAGCGTAATTTTCCCTACAACGCTGATGAGTCAGCTTTTCATACTCAAACGCGCTAATTATTTTTTTTTGTTTTTTTCTCTTTCTCATTTTTTTTTTCTTGTTAATATTTTTTTAAGGGGTCCTAAACTTTGTAAATGCAATAAATCACTCCTCCAACTTGTTTTGTGCTACAAATAAAATCAACATTCACTTGTGCTCATTTACAAGAATTGTTCATATATATTTTATAATTGTTCCAAAAAAATAAAATTTTAAATTCAATCCAATAATCATTTAATAATGACTCATTTTAAGTCTTTCAAGTCATTGGCTCATTCTAAGTCATTTAAAATATGGGCTCACATATGTCCGTATTGCAGTATATATAGGCACATGAACTTAAATAAATAAAGTCTTAATCCATTTTATACATAAATTTGAAGAAAAAAATGCAGCGTCACACTTAAATTTACGCTAATTGATCAGTGCTTAATTCCCATCTACGCTGATTGATCAGCGATTCATTTCTTGCTACGTTGATGGATCAGCGACTATCTTCTTTTATCGCTAGCTAATCAGCGTTCATTTTTTCTATACGCTGATTGTAATCTTCATTTTAGGGGTATTTTATGATTTCTTCGTTAAAATAATCCTAAAATTATATGAGTCCAATATGTTCATTACAGAACCACCATGGGCTTTAACAACCATTTATTTTCATTTTAGAACTACGCATGGCCTGATTCCTTTCTTGTGATACGTAGGCAACTTTTTTTTTTGGTTCGGCCTCATCATGATATAACTTTATTTCAGGCATATTATTGGCATAAAAAAATGTTGAAAAATGCCTAATGTAAATAATAAAATTGTTTGCATAAGAAATTGATAATATGTATTTTCTTCTTTCAAATTAAAATTCACTCTCAATACGATGAAAAATGATACATTCCCATGCATCGAGGGACTTGAATTATGCAATAATTTTTTTTAGACCATTCGTCTATTTTTTTTTTTATCTCAATAAACACATTTTTTATGAGATAGTGTTGAATGAAACGAACCCTTGGTCTACTTTTAAAAAAAAAAAAAAACATTTATACAAAAATGTTTTAGATTAATGGACCCAAGGTTCATTTTCTTTTAAATAATCCATTTGGGTTATTAAAAATAGTGTGCCACATGCATACTCTTTGGATTGGATAATCTTAAAAGATAATATTTCTAACATTGGCTATCAAATTAAATTGAAAATTCACTCGAATGTACACTCGAGAAAGCTCAAAAAATTGAATGACAACCACAAGGAAAATTGAAAGCCGAATCTAGCTTAGACCACCCCCTCCTTCACTTCAATTTTTTTTCCTCATTTTTTTTTTCCTGACCTTCTTTTTTCCTTCATTCTTTAAATACTATATTCTTAAGCTATCAAGTCCAATAGAATTGTACTTAATTATCTCTATATTCCATAACATGAGATTCATATCTAAGTACTTTTCAAATCTAACTAGGAAAATTGTCTTGTTTAATTGAAACACAAATCAATATTATTAATGCAATGAGTTTGAGAACAAATATTCGGCAAAGCGTAGACAATGCAACTCAATTAAAATGCATTAATAATTTCGCATACCTCCATATTGATGTATCATTATCTTCGCTAACTTTCATTAAATAAAGTTGTCGATCATTAAAGAGCAATTAAATTGACCCAAATAATCATTCTATTGGGTCAAATATTATGCTCTAATGTATGTTGTGGGCTATATAAACCCAAATTTAGGCCTAACTAAAGCCTTGAAAATAGGAGGCTCATTCTAAGTCCACCTACAATGATGAATGACACAATACACCAACACAAGAGGCAATTTTGTCACCTTTTAATCTGAACTACTTTAAACCTACATTGTGATCCACTTTTTTTTTTGGAAGCCCTTTTGAGCCCAAACACATGGCCTATTTTTTTCAACCCATATCATACTAAACTTGGGAATGGGAATTGTGCTAGGACTATTATTGGACAACAATTCTAATTGGAAAGTCATAAATCAAATAAGTTGACTTCAATGTTCAATTAATTCCAAATGCAAAGTATGTGGCAAAAAGCCTCAACATTAAAGTCTTAAAAAATAAAGTTGTTCTAAACAAAGGAAAGTCAATCAAGATATAATAGTATAGCACATTGGGGTTTCATTTTAGGGTATTTGAGCCTTTTTGTCCATTTCTTTCTTAAACCCTAAGCCTAGCCACAATACAACCTTGGAAAAGCCCTCTTTGAGGTGTGCTTTATTAAGTGTCTTAATTTTCATCACAAATGACTCAGATTGAAAGAGCTACGTAAGGCCTGATTCCAACTCGAATTGGATACGTATGCAACCTTCTATAAGGTGCGGCCACACTTGTCCTACATTTTAAGGACTTCCAATAAAATAAAATAAAAAAAAAAAAACTGAGCAAATTTTTAAGGGCTCACAAAAGGTCCTTCAACCACAAGACTCACCCTAAGTCTTGTATATGTTCAATTTAATTAAAGGCGCATAAAAAACGTCCTAAAGTATTACATTAATATCACTTAATTTAAACATGACATTTTTCATTGTATATATATATTGGTAGCATTTGTTCTTCTTCCATTTTCTTCTTCTTCTTCTTCTTCTTCTTCTTCTTCCTCTTTTGCTTCCTCTTTGTCTCCTTCTTTTTTATCACGACCAAATTTGTTTTCCTTTAACTTAGGATTTCAATCCCTAGCCACCAATTTATACAGAGTGATTTGTTTCATCCTTGTACCAAACTTCTTCTATTATTTCTTTTCCACAATCACATAGCCCACATAATTTTCATCACACCTAAAACCGTTTAGGACTCTTAGAACCTTCATCTCAACTTATTCTTATTTCACAATAAGTTCAATCTAATCACTCATTCCTCATAGCAAGGATGCCACTAGTAGCTTCCCTTCCATTAAGATTTGGTTTTCGTAAACAATTTTGGTCTCTTATTACTTTGAGCATTATCTGATAAGCACATGCAAAATCGTGAGTGAGCATTATATCTCTTACTTCTTCACAAGAGATTATCATAACATGATAGCCAAGTTAAAAAAACACTTATCTTTTAAAATATGAGAAAACAATTTTCAACAATGGAACACTTTTGAACGATCAGATGAGCACATTGTTGGTTAAGAAGCACCAATGAACAATCATTTATCAAGTATTGCTTGTGTTAAAGATAGGACCTTGTTTTTTTTTTTTTCTTATTTCATTTTTTTACTTTGTCATATATTTTTTTTTTCTTTAAATTATTATTATTATTATTATTATTTTAAAAATTATTTTTTATTTTAATTGGAAAAAAAAAAGTTGAGATATCCCCACTCCTTTAATTTGTATTCTACTCCTAACTTACTTGATTGACTAACTTATTATTTTTTAGTGTACATATTTTGCTTTGTAAAAACACATGCATACCCTTTAATAGGGGACTACTTTTTCTTTCAAGTTCTTCTGAAGCCATTCGCTTCAATCCATTGCTAAACATTCGACAATTCTTCACTTGAAAAATCTAATTTTAAGTGAATAATTTAATGTTTTATTATTTTTGGGGAATGTCAATAATCCTCCATATAAAATTATCAAAAAATGAAAAATAGACCCTTGGTCTAATGCATAAGCCCATTGGTTTAGTCGTTTAGATTACAAAAGTTTGGCCCAAAGTCATAAATTAAAATTAGACTCAAAGTCTTGTTAAATAAATTTGAACCATATGGTTGAATTATGAGTTTTCAATCGCTCAAAACAACAACCAAAACTAAGATTACCGTCCATTAATCAGTTGCGGTTTTCAATAATTTTGTTGTTACATTAGCGATAAATTATTTCAATCGCTGATCATGTCAGTCTAATAAAATTTCCTTCACCAACAGAGCCTTGCTCACTATCTTTACTTAAGTCCTGCTCACTAGTCATATTTGGGCCGTCACCATCTTCAAGCTTATAATCTCTAGGAAACATTGTCCTTCGACACTTTTACAGATATCTTCCTTGGTTTTTTATGATCAATTTCCTCCAGAAAAGATGTAGACATCTTCTACTGCAAATATAGAAAGCACACTACTTTCTAAATATTTAAGAAACAATTAAACCTCTTATTTAATTTACATGTAGCACATTGTTACATATAATTTAGATATTTTTTTTAATATCAACTTAATGGGATTTGAAGCACTTTACTTCACAACACAAATCATTAATCTCAATTAAACAAGATTTGGAGCACTTTTACTTCAAACTTTCAAAGGCCCAAAAAAAATCCCGTATAGGATTTTTAAGGCTAAAGGGTCTAAAAATGCTCAAAATGCCAAAATAAACCTCAAATTCTTCATCCATTCAACCTATTTATACATGGGGCAACATTTTTTGAGCAATTAAACATGATAAGTTCAAGATACAAACTAAACACAAGTAGTGCTTAAAAATCTCCATTGGAGTAAAAGGGCAATTGTTACTTGAATTTTACAATTTAACTCAAAAGCTTTAATCTAGCAACAGTGGTGAAAAATGGAGGTTGAAGATAACAAATTTAGATTTTCCAAAAAAAAAAAAAAAAAAAAACAGCGAGTCATATTAAGAATCGCTGAAACTTCAGCGCAAATCTTTTGAACACGTTGATGACTCAGCATGCTTTTGTACTTCGCGCTGATTCCTCAGCGGATTAAACATTTGCTCGCTGACTAAAAGGTCTAAACTTGCGTTGATAATGTACAGGTTGTTTCCTTCTTTCTCATTTTCTTTCCTTCTTTCTCATTTTCTTTCTTATGTTATTTCTTATCTTGCTGCATGCTCATTTACTTATTTACTCACTTTGTTACAACTTATAGCAAATAAGCGAATTTACTATCTTTTGCTAAGCTCGTAGTAAATAAACGAATTTACTACCTTTTTTAAAACTCTAAGTAAATAAGCGAATTTACTTACTTTTCTATAATTTATAGTAAATAAGCGAATTTACTATCTTTTGCTCAACTTTTTAGTAAATAAACGAATTTACTAATTTTTTCCCCCGAAATTTTTAGTAAATAAGAGAATTTACTTACTTTTCTTTTCTACAATTTATAGTAAATAAGCGAATTTACTTACTTTTCTTTTCTACAATTTATAGTAAATAAGCGAATTTACTATCTTTTGCTCAACTTTTAAGTAAATAAGCGAATTTACTACCTTTTGCTAAACTTTAAGTAAATAAGCGGATTTACTAACTTTTCCTAAACTTTTTAGTAAATAAGCGAATTTACTATCTTTTGCTCAAACTTTTAGTAAATAAACGAATTTACTAACTTTGCTACAACTTATAGTAAATAAGCGAATTTACTATCTTTTGCTAAACTTTTAGTAAATAAGCGAATTTACTTACTTTATAGTAAATGAGCGAATTTACTATCTTTTTCTCAACTTTTAGTAAATAGGCGAATTTGCTAACTTTTTCTAAACTTATAGTAAATAAACGAATTTACTACCTGTTGCTAAAAATTTTAAATAAGCGAATTTATTACCTTTTTCAAAACTTTAAGTAAATAAGCGAATTTACTTACTTTCCTACAACTTATAGTAAATAAGCGAATTTACTATCTTTTGCTCAACTTTTAGTAAATAAACGAATTTACTACCTTTTTTCAAAACTCTAAGTAAATAAGCGAATTTACTTACTTTTCTACAATTTATAGTAAATAAACGAATTTACTATCTTTTGCTCAACTTTTTAGTAAATAAACGAATTTACTATCTTTTGCTAAAACTTGTAGTGAATAAGCGAATTTACTATAAGCAAGTCTACTCATTTTTTCTCAAATGTTTTCTCGCTTTAGTAGATGAACGAATCTGCTAAATTTTCTTTCAATAAATGAGCGAATTTATTACTTCTTCTATTTCTTTTTTTTATAAAATTTTCTATCTGTCGATTTCTTTCAAAGAAATTGATTACTTAGAAAAAGATTTTTTTGTTTTCCAAAATTAAAGGATAATTTTTTAGTTATGTTTTGGAAGCCACCCGCTTTCTAAAACTTTCACTCGTCCATCGGTATTTTTAGGAGCCCTTGGTTCCGAATCTAAAGTCTCGAAAAGCGATTCGAGCATACTTTGATTGTCGTCTTACTCAGACTCAATCAAAGTGGGGGCTAACTGTTGACACCAGATTTAGTCCCCTGTCCTGGGAGAAGGACTCGATGATGATAAATAAACTCACTTTTCTAGAAGATTGACTAATTGTGTGTTACTGGACATTATTAAGCCTTATTACAACATTTTTTATTTTCAACCAAAAATTATTTCAAAATTATATTACAGTCATATAGTAGACTGAAAGAGCTTCAAAACGGTATATTACATGTCCTATTTGGACTTACAGATCAAAAGTTACGGCATTTGAAAAATTTGGGTTAAATATTTTATTGCTGACGAATCAGCGATTCTAATTAGGATACGCTGACCAATCAGCGCGTCCAACTAGAATACGCTGATCAATCAGCGTAGATATATTTCATACGCTGATACAGCTAGCGCAAGATAATATACTACGCTGATTATTCAGCGTCAATTCTTTATTTTCGCTGATTTATTTCCTCATTAATTGATTTCTTTGCTATTATTTGAGCGTATTTTGATTCGACACGCTAGCAAATCAGCGTGTTTTGGAAACTTACGCTGATTGTGTTAGCGCGTTATAATATTTTGCGCTGACGAATCAGCGTTGCTTTCCAAAACGCGCTGATTTGTTAGTGACTTTCCTAAGAAAACGCTGCTATATTTTTCTATAAAAACCCTCAAATTTCATAAACAAGGCACGGTTTCCTTCTCCTAACTCCCTACTATTAATTACTCATCAAAATACTTCTGTTCTTGGAAAATAATTTCATCTTTTGGCTAAAGGTTTTAATTTATCAAGTTTTATAAGGCGAAGTTCTGTCCAACTTAACACTCAAGGAAAAATCTTCGAACGAGAAGTGGTACGTTTCCTGAGAGTCTTAAATTAATTTATTTTCTTTGTACATGTGTATAATTTTATAGTTTATTTTATTTATTTTATTTATATTTTTTTTGTTAAAAATGAATAAATTTGATTCAAAATTGCTAGCGTAAAATTCTGGTACGCGCTGATATATCAGCGTGTTTTATTATTACGCGCTGGCATATCAGCGCGTTTTATTATTACGCGCTGGCATATCAGCGCGACATTCTTCATTACGCTGATGTATCAGCGCGTTTTTGTTTCTTACGCTGATTTATCAGCGTTTTATTCATATGTACGCTGATATCTTTTATATAAAAAAAAAGTTTCAATTTCTTTTTTTTTTATTTAATTTTTTTTATATGCTTTTTTTTTATTAAATTTGATTATTTAAAAAATCAGCGTCAAATTATTTTTTACGCTGATTTATCAGCGACCAATTTTTTGATACGCTAATATATCAGCGAGTAATTTGTTAACGCGCTGATATATCAGCGTAACTTTCTGGGACGCGCTACTATATCAGCGCGTCAAAATATTTTGCGCTGATTTATTTTTTATTTTTTAAATCGTATTTATTTATTTATTTATTTTTGAATAACTTGTATATTAGCAATTGAGAGAAATTAGTAAAGGCCGCCTATGGGCTAATATGACGCATTCCGCCATATTAGTACCCTTGCCCCCGAATTCAATCTTTGGTTCGCATGACCATTCTTTGGAGTCATCCCCGTGGGTTCGAAGGGGCAAAATCGTGCTATTTAGATCCGTCCCTAAATCGTGTCCCATTCGTTCTTTTGATCTAAATACATGGTTTATGAGTTTAATTCCTAAAACTCATTGGCAACTCCTAATATAATTGACCATTTTAATACTTTATTTCTTACCTTGAACAAAAAAGTGGGGAGCCGGCCGTGGCTCCTACAATATTATATTGTTGTTTTAGTGATGATGACAAGTTTACCACGATAAATTCCATCCTCTTAGCCCTGAGATTCTAATGATATATATATATATATATATATATATATTTTTTATTATAATCTTAGCCATCCTACTCCTCATAAATCGATATAGTTCATCGAGATATTCTTTGATCTCTATATATTATATTTATATCAGACTTTTATTAACGTCTTTGCTATTCTGATCATTCAAAGGTGGGCATAGTTCGATTCCAACATTCTAATCCAGATATTCTAAACTAACTAACCCGAAATATCAAAAGCTGATATGGATTTGTGTATTGATTGATTGTTTTGGAATTTTGCTCGATCATCCAAGACAAACTGGTTGCTTCCTACTTTTGGCCTTGATCGACCAATTCTAACCCGTATACCATTTTTCGACCATTTGATCGTTCTTACACCTCTAAAAGTTAAGGCTATAGTTGAAGGGAGTAGCTCGAGTATGTGTCGGAGGTTCGTAGTTTTTGGGTTCGTAGCTGAATCAGAGGATAGTCGTTGCTCCTATCCTTACCTGCCGAGCGACGAGGAGGATCTCGAGGTCTATAGTGGTGCGTCTAAGAATGGCTGGAGCATATTCAGGACTTCGACCGAACGCTTTTCGATCGGGCAGGCAAGACGAGCTGAGTGGCTGAAGCATCAAGTCGCGAGGATCGATTGTGCTTTAGTGGAAGCCGAGGTTCCGTCAGATTTCGTCTGACTTTTTGTGTGCCGAGCCCGGATTGTTGATGGTGGACAGTCTCCTTCGCCTTAATTTCGGGACGAAATTCTTTTAAGGAGGGGAGATTGTAACACCCCAGATTTTGGGCTATTTTTCATGTTAGTTGCTTGTAATTATCTTATTGCAGTGCATGGTCTAAATTTATTTAGACTATTTTTATTGCTTAAGTGTAACTATTTTATTTAATGGTTTATTATTTCTTAGTTTTATTTTATTTTAATTAATTAGAATTTTATTATTTAATTTTCTAATTAATTAATTAGTTTTGGGCCAAGTGCGAAATTATTCATGATTAGTCATGAATTAGTGCAAATGGCCCAATTGAACTTTGAGCCCATTTGAGCCTAAGCCCAACCGGCCCCTTTCTCTTTGGTGGCTTATTTTGCCACTTGTTCCATGTTCACACCTTAACCACTTCTATAAATAGAAGAGGTTGTAAGGCTTTAGAACTCATTTTGCTCATTTGCTCATTTACAATTCCTTGCCATCAAGTTTAAACACAAAACACTCCCTCCATTTGCTCTCCATGCTCACACGCCATTTTGGCCTATAATTACCCATCATTTGTTCATCATTCTTTCTAATCCCAAACTTAAAGATTCATCATCTATTGATCTTTAAGTATCAAAACACAATCTAAACCCCAATAATTTCATTCAAGATCACTAGTCGGGTTTGGTTTTTGAGCATGTTTCGTATGGCTTAGTGGGTGCTCGTATGATGATGTGGTCGTGCATGGTGGTGTGCGTGGTGCTGCACGGGTTCGTGAAGGGTGCCGTGCGTGAAGACTGTGCAGTGGCAGCCGTGACTGCGGGTCTGTGGCGGTTCGAGTGGTGCCGTGTTGTGCCGTGAGGATTGCCGTGTTGCTTGGCCATGCATGTCTCGTTCCGGGCAGCAAGTTCTTGTATGTTTTAGTGTTTAATCTTATTAAGGTAACATACTTTCTCAACTTATTTGGCATACTATGATTCATAGTATAGATTAGATGACTAGGATTGATTTTAATGAAGTTTTGATCATGTTCTTGATTATGGATGTAATCTGATTTTGTGTTGTTTAAATGATGATTTTGATGATTGAATACGATTATTTTATGATTGAATATGTTGGATTTAAGATCATGATGATTATGTTTAAGTTGGATGAATTTTGGATAATAGTAAGTTGATAATTCATGGTTTGATGATGGTGATATGCGTGTGATGTATGGTGTTTGGATGAGTTCTTGGTTGAAGTTCTTGAATCTTGATTGGGTTCTTGATTGAAGTTCTTGAATCTTGGATGAGTTCTTTATGAATCTTGGTTGAGTTCTTTAAGTTCTTGTTGAGTTCTTGATGAGTCTTGATAAGTTCTTGGTTGAGTCTTGGAGGTTAAAGAAAGTAATGTTGGATTAAAGAAAGTTAAAGATAATGTTAAAGATAGTTAAAGAATGAATTAAAGAAAGTGGTTAAGTGTTGGTTAGACTCAAGATTAAGGCGTAAAGGCAATTCTTGAGAATAACTTCGTGTTTAACTGATTATTTTCGAGAATCAAGGCGCAAAGGCAATTTTTGAAATTAATTAAGTTATGATTAAGATGTTAAAGATTAATTAATGATTAGCTTGATTTCGTAGCTAGACGCCTAAAACTTAGAGTAAGATTCTATGTTTTTGGGTTAAGACGTTGCCCCTATTCCATCCGCGGTATTGGGATAGTTGGAGTCTTACTATGTTGTCTTCGGACGTGGATTTCCAGTAAGATTGGTTTCACGGGACTTGGGAGTAAGATTCTCATTTCCTAACATAGTAGAAAGTTCGAATGCGTAAGATGCGTTCGTACGTGCGTAGTCCGGTCTAGTATATGAATGATTACGCCAAAGATGAGTTTGGATAAGATTATTTGAGTCGAGTTTGTTATTGGATGAATTTCGCATGTTTTGATGTTTGGTTTGGATATCTGATTTGTGCTATGTTCATGTGTATTCCCATTAGGGTGAGTCAGTTATGTTACTCGCCACTGATGGTGGACTGTTGTTTGTTTTACAGGTAATTCTGATGATGAGGTTCTTGCTTAGCTTTGGGTTGGGCGAGCGCCGAATTTATGATTTGTTGTACTTTTCGTTGTTATTTGATTTTGGATAGTTTTTGAACTGTAGTATGGACTTGTATACGTTGGTTTTGGACTCTGACATGTGTTTGGAGTTTATCGTATATTAGACTTTGTAGTTTGACTTTTGGTTTAGTATTGTACAAACTTGTGGGTATTTGTACTTTTGGAATTATAATAATAATATCTTGAGGTATTAGTTTTAATTTTTAAGTATTTGAGTTGTAGTTATGACTATTCGACTCGTCGGTTTCTTCCGCGCCGATTTAAGCGAGTCGGGTCGTCACATGGAATTTTGTGAAACATGTGTCTTCGGCAAGCAGAAGAAAGTTTCTTTCACGAAAACCAAATGGTCCTTGAAGAAGGAGAAGCTAGAACTTGTGCACACGGATGTTTGGGGCCCATACCCCATCAAATCCCTTGGTGGTTCTCACTATTTTGTTACCTTCATTGATGAATCAACCAGGAAAGTATGGGTTTACTTCATGAAGCACAAGTCGGAGGTAAGTGAGAAGTTCAAGACTTGGAAGGCGGAGGTTGAGAATGCTTCAGGGCTAAAGATAAAGGCTATCAAGTCCGATAATGGGGGTGAGTATGAGTTGCAAGCTTACAAGGACATTTGTAAGGAGAATGGCATTATTTTGGAGAGGGCGATTCCAGGATAGCCTCGCCAAAATGGGGTCGCTGAACGGATGAATAGAACACTACTTGAACGGGCAAGGTGCATGAGGTTGAATGCAGGTCTTCCTAAATGTTTTTGGGCAGATGCAGTTAATATCGCGGCTTACTTGATAAATCGTGGTCCCTCAGTGCCTTTGGATTTCATGATACCGGAGGAGAAATGGAGTGGAAAAGAGGTTTCTTACTCTCATTTGAAGACTTTCGGTTGTGTGGCCTATTTGCAATCCGAAAAAAGAGACAAGCTTGATCCAAAGGCCATCAAATGCTACTTCATTGGGTACGGTGATGTGAATTATGGTTATAGGGTGTGGGATCCTAAGGGCTGGAAAGTTCTTAGGCATTGTGACATTACTTTTGATGAGAGTTCTTTGTACAAGGACAACTTTGGTGGAAAATTTGTAGAGAAGGAAACGACTGAGCATGAAGATGAGTTTGTAGAGCTAGATGGGCATAGTGTTAGAAGTGGCGGGCAAGCACAAGAAGAAGAACTTGATGTGCCAGTTCAACAACCATCTCCTCTACAAAGGGTTCATACTCCTGTGGTTTCAAGTTCGAGTGATTCAGAAGATGATGAGCAAGATGTTACAAATGATGTTGAGGTTCCAGACGAACCACAAGTTACTCCTCCAAGAAGATCAACAAGGGTCATAAGGGCACCAAATAAGTATTCTCCATCGGCAAACTATTTGTTGTTAACTAATTCGGGTGAACCGGAAAATTATGTTGAAGCAATGAAGTTGGGTGACTCAAAGAAGTGGAAGAAATCAATGAGTGAAGAAATGAGCTCGTTGGACCGGAATGACACTTGGGTGTTGGTGAATTTGCCTAAGGGCAAGAGGGCTCTTAGTTGCAAATGGATCTTTCCTAAGAAGGATGAACCGAATGGAAATGTTCGGTACAAAGCAAGGCTTGTAGTGAAGGGTTTCTCACAGAAGGAGGGCATTGATTTTCACGAGATTTTTGCTCCGGTGGTGAAGATGACTTCTATAAGAATTTTGCTTGGGATCGTGACTTCAGAGAATATGTTCCTAGAGAAAATGGATGTGAAGACAGCGTTCTTACATGGTGATTTGGAGGAAAAAGTCTACATGAAGCAACCGGAAGGGTTTCAAGCTCCAAGTAAGGAGGACTTGGTGTGTAAGCTTAAACGAAGTCTATATGGGTTGAAGCAAGCTCCGAGGCAATGGTACAAGAAGTTTGATAGTTTCATGCTAAGCAATTGATTCGTGAGAGCGGATGGAGATCATTGTTGTTATTTCCAAAGGTATGTAGATGGTTGTATCTATTTACTTTTGTATGTTGATGACATGCTTATTGCGGGTACTAATATGGAACTTATCAATGACTTGAAGAAAAGATTGTCTTTAAGATTTGAGATGAAAGACTTGGGTGAGGCCAAGCAAATACTTGGCATGAGAATTTCTAGAGATTCATCAAAGGGCATTTTGAGGTTGTCTCAAGAGGAATATGTCAAGAAGGTGCTCCTTCGGTTCAACATGGTTGATGCCAAGCCTCGACTCTCACCTCTTTCATCGGATGTCAAATTGAGCAAGGAGGATTGCCCCAAGACAAAGGAAGAAAAAGGAAGGATGGCCACTTTTCCTTATTCTTCGGTCGTTGGTAGCATGATGTATGCTATGGTATGCACAAGACCCGACATTGCTCAAGCAGTGGGAGTTGTTAGTAGATTTATGTCAAATCCGGGTGAGAAGCACTGGGAAGCTATTAAATGGCTCTTGAGGTATCTTAAGGGTACTTCGGGTATGGCTCTTTGCTATAAGAGGGAACGGTGTTATTCTTGATGGTTTTGTTGATGCTGATTTTGCGGGATGCTATGATTCGAGTAAGAGCACTTCGGGGTATGTGTTTACTATTGGCGGGACAGCCATTAGTTGGTTAAGCAAGCTACAGAAGTGTGTCTCCATGTCTACGACAGAAGCTGAGTATGTTGCTATGTCAGAGGCGGGTAAGGAGATCGAATGGCTGAAGGGGTTCCTAAATGAGTTGGGTCATCAACAGGGTGGATGTGTGTTGTATAGTGATAGCCAAAGTGCCTTACAATTGGCTAAGAATCCTGTATTTCACTATCGTACCAAACACATCAAGCGGCGTTATCATTACACTAGGAGTTTAGTGGATGATGGAACGATGAGTTTGAAGAAGATTGCCGGGGCTAAGAATCCGGCGGATATGCTCACTAAGGTTGTGACTAGTGAGAAATTGGGGTTATGCCGAACCTCAATTGGTCTCGTTCAATAAATGACTGAGATGCTTGGTCTCGTTCAAAAACTAGAAAGAAAATTACTAACAGGGCATAAGAGAAAAGAAGTGTAAAAGAAACCTGGCCAGCAACCGCGAGCCCATCAGCAAGAAGGGATGTCGCCAACCAAACTTGTAGGCAGACCTGAAACGCGGCCATTGGTGTGGGCCCTAAGCGGGCAGCCATAGACGCGGCTAAGGTAACGTAAAATGCTACAGCTATAACCCGCATTAAAAGAAGAAAACCTGCAAAAACAAGCTAGTAAACCTCGAAATAATTTATTTCATGAACACATTAAGCATCTTTTTGATTGATAGAAAGGGGATATCTTGGAAAGTATAGTATATGCATTTCTTACCGTTTTTGAGAAACTGGCCGAATTTCAGGTTTTTCATGCTCGGAGGTAGGAGATTAACTAGCTGAATTAGTCTCCAAAACAATATGACTGAGATAAAGTACCTATTGAATTCAACAATGGAATTTGTGTTACAGAAAACTATACATTGTGAACAGTGCTAAAAGTCAAACTGAACAGTGCTAAAACTTAGTGTGATATAACATGGGCAATGGCAGCACCACTGACACCCAACCTGAAAACAAAGATAAAAACCGGGTCAAAAATTATGTTAGTTAAATCCCCTGCCACTGTGAAATTCAACTGAAAACATCAGTTAGTGATAGTACATCAAAGCAGTGTATGGTCGTATGGAACGTGTTAGTTGGTATGGTGGTTAAGCTTGCACTGTTCATTACGTACTCACCTACCGGTGGCATATATAGAGGGGTTTTTGTGTCCTTAAAACCCCGGAAAATTCCTTGCATAGCTAATGAAAGAAGAACAGCCGATGCACCAAGGGACCTTAATGTCAAATATCTTTGAGCCGGGTGTAGCAAAGGAGAGTCCTGGTAAAACATATTGTGAAGATGATCTCAATAACATACGCGAATTTTTTTTAACTATAGTCTTTTTATTGTCAAATGCATATTGTTATATTTGCCCCTTTTAGTTTCTACAAAATAAAAAATAAGCTCTTATCATATTAGTAATATTTCCTAATTTGTGCAACTCATTAACATTGTACCATGATTGAAATTGCCCTTGTTAGGCCCTGTCCTTTTGGACTTATTTCAAACAAATTCAGTTCAGTTCAAAATCCTTCAAATTCATTCCGTCCAAAAGAACAGGGCCTTAACTCCTTACTTTTTATGAAAAAATGTTCCCTTATACAGATGTTTGTCCCCACAATTTCGAGCAAAATGTACTTACAGGTTTGACACCCATATAGTTCAACAATGGCTTTGCTAGAGAAATGAGGAAAATCGCTTGAAGAAAGCCGAGAACTGCACCAACAACCAATGCCGAAGAAGCAGATGGAATGTGCCTCCTCTGAGTCTTAGAACTTTCAATGCTCGAGTTCCTTGTTTCGGACTTTAAGCAACTCTCACCCGAACCTAACAGAACATACCATATTCTTATTTTATGTACATTTACACTGAAACTTTAATAATGCTAAAAACAAAAATTACCTGATTGAGGCAGCAGTTCTTTTGCTTCATTATTACAACCAGAATTAGATTCCAAGCACTCAAGCTCTTGTTGTTCAGAACTTGTTTCAGCCAATGCATCTTCCTCGGCCACGAAAGAAGTTGTCACGCTTACAAGAGGGAAAGAAGTTATCATTTAGTTAACTCGATTTGGGATGCAAATTCCATGGGAAACAATGCAAGAAGGAGGATAAAACAAAAACAAAAATGCGTTGATGAAAGGTAAGTGTTTGTCCATATAGACAAAGTACCTGTTCTTTTGGACTTAATTCCTCGCAAATTCAATTCAATTCAGTTCAACTCCTGTTAAGTCTAGGATTTTGTTTAATTTAGTTCACGTCAGTTCAGATTGATTCAATCCAAAATAATAGGGCAAAAATCTTCCCAAAATTATTGCATGAGTTTGACATTTCTACATGTAACAATTCTATGTGATTGTTGCATGGCTAAAATAAACAAGAAAACCTGAAAATTATGTAAACTGAAGTTGATAAACACACTAAACAAAAATTGCCTTAAAACATTGCCAATACAAAATTGAACTGTTTGGTTTTTTAAATTACAACAACAACAACAACAATATCAAAGTCTCATACTCTATTTCACCTAAAAATAACATTAAATGTGAAAGAGAAAAGTTACCAATTTGGCCAATGAAAGCAGTGTCAACCAGAGAAGCAATGGGATCAGCTGTTAAAGCCAATGCAGCTGGAAATGCAATCTGTGCTATTTCAATTCCAAGCTCATCCATCTTAAAAGCCAGCCTATTTTGCATATGTATAAACAATTAATTTTTTAGCTTTTTATAATATTTAAACTTTCCTAAAACATAATCAACTAACCCCAGTAAACAAATGTTTGATCCCCCCCCAAAAAAAAAAAAAAAAAATTCTAAATTTTAAGATACATAAAAATAGTACAAACATCAAAGGAAAAAAAAATGTAGTAAAGTGATACAAATCCGGAGGTACACTCATGAGTATCGATAAAATGGTACTCACCTCCTGGTGAACATTATTCAAATTTCAAAATTAAACCAAATGAACATTCATCATGCTTAATGAACTTTAATTTATTATGAAGAATATCTTGTTATAGGTGTTCATGGTTATTGGAATACATCTCATCAGGGGCGGAGCCAAGGGGGGGGGCTGGCGGGGGCCTTGGCCTTCCCCTTGGCCAAAAATTACTAGTATATATTACCTTTTAAGTGAAGATAAACTACAAAAATATAGTAGCTCAATTGGTTTGATTGATTGTTTGCACTTCTTTAGACGGGGGTTCGAGCCTCACTAGCTACATTCTTAACATTTTTGCTATTCACCATTTTATTACTTGCGATATTAATTTCGGCCCCCGTAATAAAAAATTTCTAGCTCCGCCACTGCATCTCATATCTGTCAAATACATAACTTAATAATATTAATAATGTGAAACTTTTTTGAATAAAATAATAATAATAATAATAATAATAATAATAATAATAATAATAATAATAATAATAATAATAATAATAATAATAATAATAATAATAATAATAATGTATTTAGTGATGAGAATACATCTCCAAGATGTATTAGGCATAGCAACAACATAACAAATTCTTGGATACAAACAAAACAAAAGAAGGAAAACCAATTATTAAAATACAAAAACAGAAAAGGGCAAAAGAGGAAGTAAGACAAGGAAATTGTACCTAGCATTCTTGAAGAAGATGAATAGGGGAATTTTACTCTTGGTTTGTGAAAAGCTTAGTCCATCTCTTCATCTGCCATGGCTACTTTCAAAAAATACTTAAGCGTTTTCTTCTTCCATTTTTTGCATAAACATAAACAATAGGATTTTTTTTTAATAAATTAATGTTTTTCAGATGATACTTTCACAATTTCATGAATTCATTTTTTTTGGTACAAACTCAATAGTAGTCCATGATGATGACTGGACTCAAGACTAAATGAAGAGCCTTAATAAACCAGAATGTAAAGAGAGAAACAAAATTTATTATAGCACCCAAAAAAGGTACTTATTGGAGGGTTAATGTTTTATTTTAATTTTAATGTAATGAAATTAAAGTTATTAAACTGGTTTTTATGATAATTAATTGTAGTGGAGCTATGTCTAACAGAGAAACTTTTCAAGAATAGGGAAAATGAAGGAATAAAATAGGTGGGTACTTTGGCTTTTGCAGAAAAATGAAAACTTGTTGCATATATTTTCTTACTCACTTTACAAAATAAAAATATTCAGTTTTTTTTTTTTTCATAATGTGGTGTTGTTGATGCTCGACACGTGGTGAATGGTATGAAAGACTGAAACTTCCATCATCAAATCATGCCCTAGTGCCCTACTACTCCATCAATAAAGAGTTATATTACTCACTCCACTATTCACCTAAAAATTATGGTCCAAATGAGAAGTTAGTTGAGAAGACGAAAAAAAGTACGATGTCATTAGTTTTAATACGATAGTCCATTAGTCTCTATTAGAGCCGATCTCAGCTTCGATCCGATTTTTCCATTTCTTTGTGCGAGCTTTGAACATTTAAAATTAGGTTTTTTGGGTTATTTTCAGATCCAGCCTGAAAAAACTCAAAAATCCCATCAAGTCCTCACTAAATTTTTGGGTTTGAATTTTGGTCCAGAAATTTAAGCTCAAACTCAACCCGTCTAGGCGTCTAATGGGCTTCATTTTATGCATTGGACATGACCCAAATCCAATCCGGCCCATGATCACCTCTAGTCCCTACCCTATCATCAGGGCCGTCTTAAACTATTTGGGGGCCCTGTGCCAATATAAAAATAGGGCCCTCAAAATATAAAAATAAGATATTTACATATATTAAAAAAAACCAAATATATTATGATATAAATTACATGTTTGCTACTGTTAAAGCTAAGAATTCATTGTTTGTAAATAAACAAATAAGGAAGAGAGAATTACTTTGATTGATATTATTTACTATATTTTGACCAAATTTGTAAAACATAAATATATTTCCTTCGATTTGTTTTGATCGTAACAAATGAATATTTTATGTTTTACAAAAATACGTATTTGTTACTATTATAACGGATAAAAGGAAGTATATACTTCCTCCGTTTTCGAAAGAATGCAAGAATTTTTTTTCCTCACAAATAATACCCTACGTTGCATTCTTTAATGTTTGACTCAATCTAGTATTTCATTTTAACTCTTTATATACAACATTAAAAATGGTATTGGAGGGAAATTTTTGAGAGTTGGTTTTGGAAATATTCTAACATAAAATATGAAATGATAAGTAGGAGTATTAAAGATGGTAGCTTACCACATTAATTATGACTTGCCTTTATTGATTTGATTATTGCATATACTAACAAAGGGTAATAAAATATGCAAAAGTTTTACTCCACTTAGGGTGCGTTTGATTCGTCTGAAATTTTCTGATCTGATCTGGTCTGGTCTGGTCTGATCTGGTCTGGTCTGGTCTGATCTGATCGATCTGAAATTTTTTGATCTGGTCTGATCTGATCTGAAATTTACTGATCTGGTCTGATCTGATCTGCTCTGATCTGATCCTTGGTGAAATTTAATTGTACATTATTATAAATGTAAACTATTATTAATATTGTTTAGAATAGAAATAGAAATAAAAATAAAAATAAAAATAATAATAGAACTAAAAAAATAATAATAGAAATAAAATTAAAAAGAAAAAAATAAAAATAAAAATGAAAAAAGTAAAGAAAATAAAAATATAAATATAAATAAAGATTAAAAATAAAAATAAAATAAAAATAAGAATGAAAAATAAAATAAAAATAAAAATTAAAATAAATTAAATTAAAATTAAAAATAAAAATAATGAAAAAAAAATGAAAAAAAAGAAAAATAAAGAAAAAAAATGAAAATAAAAATAAAAATAAAAATAAATATAAAAATAAAAATGAAAATAAAAATAAAAATAAAAATAAAAATGAAAATACATATAAAAATTAAATTAAAAAATAAATTAGAAGCAAAAAAATTAAAAATTAAAATTAAAATTAAAATTAAAAGAAAGATAAAAAATTAAAATTAAAAATTAAAATGAAAATTAAAATAAAAATAAAAAATAATAAAAAAGATAAAAATTGAAATAAAAATAAAAAATAAATTAAAAGCAAAAAATAAATTAAAAATAAAAACAAAATACAAAACAAAAAAAATAAGGATAAAAACAAAATAAAATAAAAATAGTTGCTTCACACGTCTTCCATATATATAATGGTAGTGGTGGCCACCGAATGGGCCGGGCCGGGCCGGGTCGGAGTAAGGTAACCCACGAACCAAACCGGTGGGTTACCGGGCCGGGCTGAACCGGTCCGGGTTCGAGGTTAGGCGACCCATGAACCGGCCCACCCGGGTTGGACCGGGTTGGTGGACCGGGCCGGGGACCGGGTTGGACCGGGTTACGGGTTATAACACTCCAACCCATGACCCACCCGTGTAGCACCGGGCTGGGTCACGGGCCGAGTCCGGGCTAAGCGGGCCCGACCCATCAGGGCCAAAAATCGGGCCGGGTCAACCCGGCCTAGTGGCCTCCACTATATAATGGTAACTAATTAATAATTTAATATCATCATTGTGTATTATATATATAATTTTCTTTCAGATAAAAAATTATGTAAATAATTAATAATTAATATTATCCTTAAAAATTGGTCGTAATTTTTTTTAATTCATGGTTATAGTATTACTTCCAAAATATAAGCTAAAATATCACAACAATTTAATTTTTTTTGTCATCAATAAATATAATTAATCATTAGTATGCATAATATTAGAATTATATTATTTTATTTTATTATAAAAATAGAAATAATATTAATTGAGTTATAAGGAACAAAGAACAAAATGCTGATCTGATATTTTCTGATCTGATCTGAATTTTTCTGATCTGGTCTGATCTGATCTGATCTGATCTGAATTTTCTGAAAATAAGCACATGAGTGCTTATATAAGTTGAATCAAACGCACCCTTATATAAGCACTCCTGTGCTTATTTTCAGAAAATTTAGATCAGATCAGATCAAAAAAATTCAGATCAGATCAGATCAGATCCGAAAAAATCAGATTAGATCAGATCAGATCAGAAAAAATCAGATCAGATCAGATTAGCATTTTGTTCTTTGTTCCTTATAACTCAATTAATATTATTTCTATTTTTATAATAAAATAAAATAATTATAATATTATGCATACTAATGATTAATTATATTTATTGATGACAAAAAAAATTGAATGGTTGTGATATTTTAGCTTATATTTTGGAAGTAATACTATAGCCATAAATTAAAAAAAAAGACACGACCAATTTTGAAGGATAATATTAATTATTAATTATTTACATAATTTTTTATTTGAAAGAAAATTATATACATAATACACAATAATGATATTAATTAGTTATCATTATATATATGAAAGACGTATGAAGCAACTATTTTTATTTTATTTTTTTATCCTTATTTTTTTAATTTTTAATTTTTTTTTTATTTTATTTTGCTTTTAATTTATTTTTTATTTATATTTATATCTTTATCTTTATTTTTATTATTATTTTTTATTTTTTTATTTTTATTTTTATTTTAATTTTTAATTTTAATTTTTTATCTTTATTTTTATTTTTATCTTTTTATCTTTTTTGTTTTTTTATTTTTTTTATTTTTTTTGCTTTTAATTTATTTTTTAATTTAATTTAATTTTTATTTTTATTTTTATTTTTAATATTTTTATTTTTATTTTTTATATTTAACTTTATTTTTATATGTATTTTCATTTTTATTTTTATTTTCATTTTTATTTTTATATTTATTTTCATTTTCATTTTCATTTTTATTTTTTATTTTTACATGTATTTTCATTTTTATTTTATTTTTATTTTTTAATCTTTATTTATATCTTTTATTTTCTTTACTTTTTTCATTCTTTTATTTTTTTCTTTTTAATTTTATTTATATTATTATTATTTTTTAGTTCTATTATTATTTTTATTTTTATTACTATTTTTATTTCTATTTTAAACAATATTAATAATATTTTACATTTATAATAATGTACAATTAAATTTCACCAAAGATCAGATCAGATCAGATCAGACCAGATCAGAAAATTTCAGACGAATCAAACGCACCCTTAGATTCGAACCCGCGTGATTGCAAAAGGAGCTTAAAATCTATTTTATTGCCTCACCATTGTGTTGCGGTAAAACTAATGTCATTATATGCGATAATCCATATATAATATGCCTAGGAAATTTGAGGCCCTTCCACTCCATGGGCCCTGTGCAGTAGGTCTACTTGCACAACCCATTCACCGCCCCTGCCTATCATTTGAAGGAGAGGTTGGTAAAAAAAATTATGGTGAGGAAATAAGCTTGGAAAAAAATACAAAAGGAATAAAATTCTGTAAAGGCAGACGTTTGGGCAGTTGGACTAGAAGAGACTCGAGAGAGACGGTTACGTATGTACTTACTTTGACGAATGTCTCTTTGAAATTCCATGCACCGTATCATCAATGTCTGCGTTACTTTCCTTTGTTTAAATATCACCACGTTCACAAGGCTACGAGAAAAGGGTGAAGGATAGCTCATGTGGTTAATGGCTAAGAGTTTTTCTTCCAATTCCAGGTAATTCTGAGATTGATTCTCATTCTCGTCCTTTTTGGCTCATTCGCAAAAAAAAAAAGGCTTAGGAGAATAGACTTCACTAGAATAATACGGTCTCCGGTTTGATTTAGTTGCAATATTAGAGATTTTATATTATATTTTATATATATATATGGTCCAATAAGTTGCAATAAGGTCCAATAAGTTCTAATAAGTTTCAATAGGGCCTAATAAGTACCAATAAGGTTTAATAAGTTCCAATCAGGTCTAGATTATTATTTTTAATTATTGATCAAATAAAATTAATTAAATTAATAATTAACTTAAAGCACTCTTACATAACATAAACCAATTTTATTTTATCATTCTTGTTTTATAATTTTTTTAGAAAAACCAATCAGAGTTAGATTGAATTATACTATTTTTTATATTATAAAATAAAACTTATTTTAATTTTTATTTTGGGTTTGATTTAATTTTGGTCCAAATTAAACTTTACCCATCCTCCATATTATTATTATTCAATCCGTTCTAGTTTGTTAATTTTACTACAAGTGAATTAAGAAAAATTAAATATGTAGATAAGTTGTTATTGAAATTGATAATATTAATTAATGATGGGTTTGAAAAAAGATTTACTAACTATTATTACCTTCTTGAACGTAATTCAACAATAAAAAAAACATAGGTTCAAATGTATAGAATATTATCATCATCATCATCATCATCATCATCATCATCATCATCATCATCATCATCATCATCATCATCATCATCATCATCATCATCATCATCATCATCATCATCATCATCATCATCATCATCATCATCATCATCATCATCATCATCATTATTATTATTATTATTATTATTATTAGTTTATTTTATTCAATCATATTAAATACGTTTCAATAAGTTTCAATCAGGTTTAATAAGTTCCAATAAGGTCTAATAAGGTCCAATAAGGTCTAATAAGTTCCAATAAGGTCTAATAAGTTCCAATAAGGTCTAATAAGTTCCAATAAGGTCTAATACGTTCCAATAAGGCCGGTCTAATAAGTTAAATAAGGTCTAATAAGTTAAATCAGGTCTGATAAGTTCAGATAAATTTAGATAAGTTCAGATAAGTTCAGTTCAGATAAGTTCAGGTCTAATAAGTTGAAGAGAACGCACCCTAAGTGTTTATGGTATCAAATTTAGTTAGTAACAATAAGGTTTTAGCTAATTAATGCCCTAGCAATTACTCATTTGCTTGTTAGTTTTTATATTAAAGCATCAAATAAAAGCATGCATAATAATTATTCATTAAGTACGTACATGATTAGTTTTTTTTTATCATTTCTTCGATGCTACTTTTTTTTCCAGAGGTCATGTATATAAAAGAAAATGGCTATTTTTCCTACGCAATTATTTTATCTTAGGTCATTATTGTACATAGGAAAAAAATTCTAGAAAAAGAAATAAACGAAAGAAAAGTTCCTTGGAGACTATCACATATAATACTTTTGAATTAGAGTGAAAAGATGATATATGTGTTGATAGTATTTTAAGACTGAAAACATCCGAAGATAATACTTTAGGTGCAAGTTTTATAATAATATGTGTTGATAGATATATATCAATCTCACTATGAGAAAGATGATAAAACAAACAATTTATATATAAAAAATAATATAGTCACAACGATCGTCTTATTTGATTCTCAACGTATATAATGTTTTAAAACCTATCTCGGTAATAATATGGCATAATCTAATTTTACCTTGTACATATGAACAACAAAGAACATATGACATAACCAAATTTGATTCTAACAGTATAGCTATTAGACAGGCATTTATATATGGCATAGAGTGTTGGACTTTGTCAAAGTGCTATATTCAAAAGATGAATGTGAAAGAAATGTATATGCTATATTAAAGGTGTGGACATTAGATGAAGGATAACAAGAAGAATATAGGGGTAACAACTATAGATGATAAGATAAGGAAAAACCGATTAAGGTGGTTAATTTGGAGATGTGTGACGGAGATTGATTAATTAATGTACCAGTAAAGAGCTTTGAGGAATTACAAACGAATGTCAAGGTGAGAGGTAAAGGAAGACCAAAACAAACATGAAACATGTACGGCTATATATATGAGAGTTTTTATCGGCGATATGAGATTTTTTGGTTGGATGAGGAAATGACGTTATATAGGAAATGATAAAGGGAAAAAAAATCTAGGCAAATAACTTTCGCGATTCCATATAATGATTCATCCTAAAATAATCTGGCCCATATATATACCCTTGAAAGTTAAAATATCATTGCCTAAATCTTGTTTTAAAGGGTACATAAATTTCAATTGTGTGTACCAATTCAACTTGGTTTTCATGTATAAGAAGAGGGAAAAAAAACTATTTTTCCAATATATGTTGAAGCATTTATTCTAAAGTTGGTAGCCCAATGAATAATAGGCAGTTGATAGATGTATCAGTGCATCACCTACTAATAATTGATCAAACTTTGGACGAAACCTATTTCAAATTATTTGCACATGTTTTTTTCTTACCTTTTTATTTTGGAAAGGGAAATATTTGAGCCACAAGGAGTGAACCATATAATCATACTTAATTACTTAATTTACTTATCAATTGATTTGACTAAGTTTTTGTTGAAGAAAGTCAATTAAGTCAAAGTTAGTTAGGTTAGTTAGGTTTTTATTTTTCTGTTATTAGTTAGTTTTTATTACTAAGTCTTATTTTCTTGTCTTCTTTTTCTTATGTTTTAGTTAGCTTATATAGGTTTAGTTGATTCATTTTACTTACTTGTAATCTTCTATTACTTTCATATTCTGTTTCTCTTAGAGCATTGATACAAGCTCGAGTTCTTTCTACTACTGTATTACTCTTGTACAAACATTCACCCCATTAATAAAGTTTCTTAGTTCTAAGTGCCTGAGCCTGGATTAGAGGGCAGTGAAGGTAATAAATCTTGTGTGTTCTTTTGGTTGCATTCATTGATTTTCTACAATTTGACATGGTATCAGAGCTTGGACTCAGAAATTGATCAGTTTAGAAGGTGTTCTTCATTGTGACATTTGATCGAACAGTTGGTGTGTTGGAAGGTTTGAGCAGTAGGTGTTTTTTTTTTGCAGTTTGATTAATTCATATCTTGTGAATTGTTTTTTTTTAAGTCGGATTATTGAAGTTGACTGAGGGAGTTTTATTTCTCAATTCTTTAGTTTTTGTGAAGTCATAAAGTTTTTTTTTAATTCTTCCAGTTCTTTTGAGTTTCTTTTTCTCAGTTTTTTTTCATAATGGCTGCTGTTCTTGAGGTTACCCAGGATCCTAGTAGTGTCTATTATATACATCCATCTGATAGTAGTTTACAATCTTTTGTTATTGACAAATTTAATGGAGAAGGTTTTAGTTCTTGGAAGAGGTCTATGTTGATTGGGTTTTCAACCAAGAATAAGATGGGATTTATTGATGGTTCTTTGACTAAGTCAGTAGTGACTGATCCTAAGTATAATGCTTGGGTAAGATGTAATGATATGGTGATTGGGTGGATACTTAAGGCATTAGGTCCTGTTCCTGCAAAGTCAGTATTCTTCTTTAAGACAACAAGTGCTATGTGGAAAGATCTAGTTAGTAGGTATGGACAGACCACTTCCACACAGCTATATTCTTTACAAGAAGAGATAGCTTCTTTAGTTCAAGGAAGTGATGGTATACCAGAATTTTTTGCAAAAATTAAGGTGTTATGGGATGAAATGGATGAGTTATATCCTCTTCCTACATGTGAGTGTGGAGGCACCTGCACTTGTAATCTTGCTGCAAAGTATTTGAAAATTTAAGAAGATAGTAGATTGATGCAATTCTTGATGAAGTTAAGGGAGGAATATAAGCAGATTAGAAGTAACATTTTAATGCTCAAACCTTTGCCATCTTTGGCAGAGGTATATAGCATGTTGTTACAAGAAGAAAGGCATAAAGAATTGACATCAAATCAAATAAGAACAAGTTTTCTAGAAGGAGGTATTATGATAGGGGTAATATGATAAGTTTTCTAGAAGTGTAAACTACAAGTCTTCAAATTCTAATGATAGAGGGAACTATGGAGATAGGAAGTTTTTTTTCTAACAGAAACTCACATTTAGTTTGTGAGCACTGCAAGATGGTTGGACATACTAAAGATAGGTTGTAACGACCCGACTCGCTTAAATCGGCGCGGAAGAAACCGACGAGTCGAATAGTTATAAACTACAACTCAAATACTTAAGAAATTAAAACTAATTCCTCGAAATTATTATTAATCAACCACAAAGTACAAATACCCACAAGTTTGTACATAACTAGTCCAAAAGTAAAACTAGAAATACTAAAAATACGAGTAACTCCAACCACACGTCAGAGTCTAAACAACGTATAAGAGTCCAACAATAACGTATAAAGTCTATACAATACGCCAATACTATCTATAAACAACAGAAATAGAAAATACATCAAATAACAGAAACAGTAAACGTCGCTCGCCCAACCCAAAGCTAAGCAAGAGTATCGTCATCAGAAATACCTGAAAAACATACAACAGTCCACCATCAGTGGCGAGTAACATAATTGACTCACCCTAATGGGAATACACATGCACATAGCATAAATCAAATAAACAACATCAAATCAATAAACCAGAGTACAAGATCAACCCACACGTGAACTCGACTCAAACCAACTTAATCAACTATCTTTGGCGCAATCATTCACATTCTAGACCGGACTGTGCTCGTACGAACGCATCTTACGCGATTGAACTTTCTACTATGTTCGGATTTGAGAATCTTACTCCCAAACCCCATGAAACCAATCTTACTGGAAATCCATGTCCAGTGAAACCAATCTTACTGGAAATTCAAAGGATCACATAGTATGACTCCAACTATCCCAATACCGCGGATGGAATAGGGGCAACGTCTTAACCCAAAAACAAAGAATCTTACTCTAAGTTTAGGGCGTCTAGAAATGAAATCAAGCTAACTTTATTAATTAATCATTTAATCATCTTATTAACTCAACCTAACTAAATTAAATTCAAGAATTGCCTCTATGCCTTGATTCTTGAAAGTAACTAGTTAACATATCGAAGTTATACTCAAGATTGCCTTTGCGCCTTGATCTCGAGCCTAACCAATCTTAATCCATCATTCATTAACCATTCTTTAATCAATTTAGACTCAATCTTTAACTTTTAAACCCTTTTCTTTAATTTTCAAGATTCAACCAAGAACTCATAAAGACTCATAAAGAACTCATAAAGAACTCAAAGAACTCATAAAGAACTCATAAAGAAATCATTCAAGATTCAAGATCTTCAATCAAGAACTCAATCAAGATTCAAGAACTCAATCAAGAACTCATCCAAAACCAACTTTCATCACACGCATAACCCCAATGAACCATACGAAAATCCCACTTAAACTCATCCAAAATTCATCAAACTTTAACATAATTATCATGATCATAAAACAACTTATAATCAATCATAAAATCATGAAAAACCTTCATCAAAACATCATATAAACATATAAAAATCAGAATATAAATCATACATAAAATCATGGATAATCATCATTAAACAACCCAAACGTGCATTTAATCTATACTATAAATATAGTATACCAACAAGGTTGAGAAAGTATGTTACCTTATTGAGGATTAAACACAAAATCAACACAAAAAGTGCAGTCCGGAAACAAGTCTCACACGGCCACACAACACGGCACAAGCACGGTCTTCACACGGGTTGCACCCACACGGCACACACACACACGGCCTGCACACCCGGCACCACCACGAGCACGGCCACGAACACTGCAGCACGACCTCTCACACGAGCCACCACACGGTCACCCACTTGATCACGAACACGAACAAGACCCAAAACTAACCCGAACTAGTGATCTTGAATGAAATGAATGTGTTTAGAATTGTGTTTGAATACTTAAAGATCAACAGAGTTTGAATCTTTAAGTTTGGGATTCAAAAGATGGATGAACAATTGGATGGGTTTAATAGCCAAAAATGGCGTGTGAACAAGAGAGCAAATGGGAGAGATTTGTGCTTGAATTTGATGGCAAGAGCTTTTGATGGCAAAATGAGCAAGGGCCTTACTAACTCTCCTATTTATAGAGTTAGTCAAGGTGTGAACACAAGGCAAGTGGCAAGCCTTGCCATGCCTTCTAAAAACCGGCCATGAGGGGCAATTGGGCCTAAAAATGGGCTCTCGTGATTAATTGGGCTAATTTGCAAAAACCGCATGATTAATCATGCATAAATCGATTTAGCCCAAAATATTAAATAATAAAAATTGAAAACAAATATTTCGAATTAAATCAAAATTTTTCACATAAAATAAAATAAATAGTTCAAAAATAAATTTGAACTAACACATAAATACACATAATTATCGGCAAAAATACCAATAAAATCTGGGTCATTACATAGGTGTTACAAATTACATGGTTATCCATCTCATACAGCCAATGGAAGTAGAAGTTTTGCTGATTCAAGAAATAACACACAAAGGAAATATGCTAATTGTGCTTCTGTTGATGATAATGGACAAGCTAGTGAATTAGAGGAGGATATTGTGCAAGCATCTTTTACTAAAGATCAGTACTCACAGATCTTGAAATTGCTGGACAAACAAGGAGATGCTGAGACTACTGTTGTACCTGATTCTTCTGGAAATTCAGCCTATTTTACAGGTAATGCCTATAAGTTTTTCCATAATAATGCACATTGGATTATAGATAGTGGAGCAACTGATCATATTTGTCATGATTTATCTTTATTTAGTTCATATTCTCCTTTGCATAATGCTGATAATACTATAACTATTCCAAATGGCTCAAAGGTTAAAATTACTCATTATGGGACTATACATTTTTCTTTTGGTATTATCTTGAAAAATGTTTTATATGTTCCTGAGTTTCAATATAATTTGCTTTCTGTCACTAAATTATGCAAGGATCTTAAATGTTTTGTGGTTTTTTCTGATAATAACTGTGTTATACAGGGGCCTTCCTTGACAAAGGAAATAGTTCTTGGTAGTTCTAAGTCAGGGCTATATTACACCACAGATTGTCCTGCTCCAAGACAATCTACTGATGGAACCAAGATTTTTGCTAGTGTGCTAACAGATAGAGAGAAAGATGAGGCCAAGTTGTGGCATCTTAGATTAGGTCATTTGCCTTTTAATAAGTGACGAAGAGGTTTTTTCGGTCTCTAAGACAAATAAAACCCCCGTTGTAGTAAGAGTGGGGGTTATCGAACACAGGGAACATGGTTGACATCATCGAACATTTCATCTGTTTTTTGTTGAGCTAATGCTTTCATTTTATTCAACATGAAGAACAAAGAGAGGGGGTGGTTTGGTGAAACTAAGCTAAAACAGAATTTAAATAAGGAAAATAAAAGAGTGGTCTGGTGGAAATATGCTTAAAATATGTTTATTTATCGAATGACTCCAACTATACTCAATTTATGATTATCTATTGCCAAAGGTTTTAATCCTTTGAAGTCTCCTTAGGATAGTTAGACTCTACTTCGGTGCGAATATCTAACTCTAAATTACCAAATACACATTCGGTAAAAGCTTTAGGCATGGAGTTACAATAAAATTAATCGTCGGATTTAAACTCGTCAAATTAAACTTTTTCAATTAACCTGTCTAAATTTCCAAGTTCGATTAACCAAGACTAGCTTAAACTAAGTGAACCCCCTGGGTAAAGTGTCAATTTTACTGAGATGCAATTTGTCAATTTTTTCTAAGTTCAATTAGTGAAGACTAAGTTGGATTAAAGGGACTTGGGTGCTACATAGATTAAGGTTCCAAAAGGCATGAATACTCCAAAATCTAGCTTTAGACCTTCAACCTTCATTAACTAGTTTCGAACCTAATTAAGGTTAGTCTAAGGTCATGTGTTTAAACCATTTTTAGACAATAATCAAGTAAAAGAGTTTAGAAGTAGTAGTGATTCTTACATAAACTTAGTTAATAACATGATTACCACCTTTCCAAAGTGAAAATAAAAAGGCTACATTAATCTAATGAAGAACATAAAAGAAGAGAAGAAAAGGAAGGAGAGATATATACTAGTTATTATTAGATGAAGAACTAGAAGAGTTCAAGCATGACCTTCTTACAAACTCATCATATGCCTATTTATAGGCAATGAGCAAGGCAAGCAAGTTGCCTTTGTTGACTAATGTAAACTTATGAACTAAGCAAAAGACCAAACTAAGGGACTACATTTAAAGTAGAACCAAGGGTCCAAAATGAAAGAAAAAGCAAAAGATGATCATCTTTGATCAAGTAGAGAAATCAAAGATGATCTACTAAACTAAAATGGTGATTATCTTAGTCACTAGCCAAGGGAATTTTGTAGGATAATCTTTACACAAGCTAGGTGGAGGGAACAAAAGCAAGTGGCAGAAGAAGCAAAAACCAAATCAACAAGTACAAGATGCAAGTGGGGTGATGTCGGCAATCACAAAGGTTCAAGTGGATTGAAGTCGGCCAAACAGACACACAGGGCGCTGGCAGCGTCTTGGAGGGCACTGGAATCGCCTTTTGAAAGGACCTCACTGCATCAAGGGCGCTGGCAGCGCCCTATAAGGCGCGGGGCGCGCCCCCTGCAGACTGCACACACAGGTCGGACTAAAATGGCCATAACTCTCTCGTTCCTTGGCGAAAATAGGCATATGACCTACCGTTGGAAAGCTCTTGAAGAGATCTACAACCACCAATTTGAATCACTTCAATATCATTTCTAGATCAGAAGATATTAGAGTTTGAATTTGGTCCTGCTGCATATTGATTTACAAAAACCTTGCTTTCACTTGTTCTTTATTTAGGCCAAAACTTGCAAGTTAATCTAGTTTACAACATAAACTCTAAACTTGTAATCCCCCGTATTTTTATACCCTGGTATAAGATTTAATTATACATAAATATGCAATTTTACGCTCATAACGAATATTTTTGGGTTTGGAAGTAATAAAATAAATTAAATATTTTTTATTTTATGCAAATGTAAATGATTTATATGTTTGAAATCGTTTTTACGAAAATTGTGGGTAATATTTAATAAAGGTTTTAATTGTCGGCCGGGAATCTTTTAAACAGATAAATAAATAAATAAAAAGAATGAAATAATAAATAAATTCAGTGTTTAAACTAATGAGGGCTTAAAAGGGGTTTGCCACAGGCCCAACCTATTGAGAAACCCTAAACAGCTTAACAGTATAAATACCCCAAGGATGAACCAAGTTAGGTCAAAAAGCAAAAAGAAAAAAAAAAATTTCACTCTCTCTCTTCCTCACCGTGAACCAAGAAGAAAAAAAAAAGAAAAAAATTCAAATTTAAACTCAAAACCTCAATAACTATCATCATCTTCAACCTCTAACCACCCAACTACCACCTGCCTACAACCTCCAACACCACTACTAGTCACCGCCGCCACCACCTGCGACGGCCAGCCCTGCTGTGGTGGTTCGTGGGGTTTCTTTTAAAAAAAAAAGAAAAAGAAAACAGAGTCATCTCTGTTTCGCGAGGCACCCGGTACCACCGGACGCAGCACCACCTCGCCGTCGCGTCACCGGAGCGCCGTCTGACCGTAGCCGCCGCCATCTGCTGCCTTGTTGTCACCGCCGGCCGCCGTGCCCCGTAGGTAGAGCACCGTGCCGTGTTGTTATGGTGCTTTACTGTTCAACTTATATATATATATGGGTATGCATATATGTATCCTTGTATATGCGTGTATGTATATATATATATAAATTATCTTTTAGCTTGTTTTTAAATCTGGGCATTAAAGAATGTAATTATACCTATAATTAAGTAATTAATATTATCATCTAGTAATTTACGGGAGGTCTTAGGATAGATTAGAGCTGCTGGATATTTTAGGACTCGAGTTAATACTATTGTCTTTTATATTATAGGCGAGGAATATTACTTAGGCGATTTCTGAAAGGAAAAGGTGGAGTACCACCAGGTTTATTCAAGGTACGCGTGATTGATAAGTGTTCAGACGTAGTATCATGTTAGGACTTTGCATATTTCTATCATGATTGCTGTGATTTTGTGGAACATGATTATTTGTGGTGTTTTAGTTGTTTGTATTACTTGTATTTGCAAACTTGTTAAAAAAAATAGGAAGGATCATTTCATATTCCCGATTATACAAGAGAATATTGCATGAATAGGTTCTTTGAATATTTCATGCTTCAGTAGTAGCAATTTATTTTGAATATGGACAAGTTGTCCCATTCAAGTTTACTAGTAATGCATGAATAGATTCTCCGAATATTTCATGCCCTTTAATAGCTTTGGGATACCACTTAAGACATATGTTCTTAATGGGAATCTCGTTAAATAGACAAGAGTTCAGTGTGTTTTATCTGAACAACAAATTAAAACAAGTGTTATGTGAATTGTATGTGTGTGCTTGTTATGTGTAACAACTCTCAAGACACTAATCACTTAAAGTGAAAGATTTGGGTAAGCATTAAAACTCTCGACAAGTGCACGTCGTGAGTATTGGCATAGATGTGGATTGGGGTCACGGCAGGACTCGTGACTTTAAGGGAACCGTAGGATCCACGTGTTCCATTAGCGGATTGAGCTCATTCCTTTATTTGTGATGTGGGTAGCTCCCATCGTCACCTTCTAGGCATAGACAACTCGCCTGGTGCTTACACTGGCTTCGGCTCTAGAGGGCCACCTAATAATCAATGTGTTTAACAAGGAATAATAACTAATTACTCACCATAGTACTTAAGCTTTGCCATAATTTTTTTATGCAATAGATCTGTATGCTTATTTAATTGCCGTACTCAGCTTTGCTGACGCCGTACAAATTTGGTCTTGTTATTATCTTGACCCTGTGATGACCCAATTATTGGTGAGCAGTCGTTCAGGGTCAAGGTAAGTTTGTGCAGGAATTCAGGGACGCTTATGGGCTTGAGTGATGAGTGGTATTTCTGAAACATTTATTTACTTAATGAATTATCTTTCCAAATTTGATTTGACGTTTTAGTTTGGGAGATTTTAGACATTTTCATTTATTAAGTTGGATTTATTTCATTTGAGTTGATTCAATAAAATTTCAGGGCCTTAATGGTTCCAAGTTGTAATAAGATTTAGTTTTATTTTAACCTTAGTATTATTTTTATTTCCGCTGCAAAATTCTGAGTAAGCCGATACGTTTCCACACGTGGCGATAACACTTTAATAATTCTCAATATTCCTTGAAATTGGCATTTATAACTTGATGAGAATTATTGGGGTGTTACAAAACTTCACCTAAAGCTCAAAGTAATGTAAACACTAAGGAGAATGACCTAAATTACAAAAACAAAGCATTAAAAACAAACTAAAAACATGGTATAACTTGGGCTCATCAATAAGCTTGCTTATATAGTGCCTACTATTGAGTCAAAGACTTGTTCTGTGAATTCTATTTGTCAGATCTGTCCTAAAGCTAAGCAAGCTAGGCTATCTTTTAATAAGAGTGAAATCAAAAGTACTAGAATTTTTCAGCTTTTGCATATAGATATATGGGGGCCTTATAGGCATGTTACCTCCAATAATTGTAAGATGTTTTTAACAATAGTGGATGATTTTAGCAGAGCTACATGGGTTCATTTGTTGAAGCATAAAACTTTTGTTCCTATTTTGGATAATTTTCTTACTTTTGTTGAAAATCAATTTTCTTGTACTGTGCATATTATCAGGAGTGATAATGCAAAGGAGTTATGTGAGGGGCCTATACTTAATTTGTATAGGAGGAAAGGTATATCACATCAGACTAGCTGTAGCAACACCCCACAACAAAATGGGGTGGTTGAAAGAAAACATAAGCATTTGTTAGAAACAACTAGAGCTTTATTGTTTCAAGCTAATTTGCCCATATATTACTGGGGGGACTGTGTGCTTGCAGCTGCATACCTAATTAATAGGATGCCTTTGCAGGTACTTAATTTTTTGTCACCATATGAGAAGTTGTATGGCACCAAACCTAATTTGGATCATATTAGGGCTTTTGGATGCTTGTGTTATGTCTCTATTCCATTACTAACAGATCAAAAATGGATCCTAGAGCTGAGTCTTATGTTTTTTTAGGATATCCCTCTACTCAAAAGGCTTACAAGGTTATGAATATTAAAAGTAGAAAAATAATAATTTCTAGAAATGTCATTTTTCATGAAAAAAATTTTCCCTTTCATTTTCAAAGCAATTCTTCCCCTGGTTCTGTTTTTCAGTTTTTTTTGCCTTCTACTAATCATGATTAATTTTTTGAAGTAGAGGTTCCTATAGCTTAGCACAATAATGTACAAAGTCCTATTGCTTCTCATAATAATTTGGAGATTTCAACTAGCACAGATCTGCACTCTGATGTGCCTTTTGATGAATCTGTTAATGCTAGCAACAACAATGATATTACTAATTCTGTTGGTAATGACACTTCTGATAATTCTAATATCTTGCAATCTGATTTCATTGCTGCTCCTACATCTCAGCCTACAAACTCTATTGTTGTGGATCTTTCAGGTTATTCTATGCCTATAAATTCAGTTGTTAATTCTGATGTTCCTCTCAGGACTTCTGCTAGAGAGTCTAGGCCTCCTAGTTATTTAAACAATTATGTTTGTCAAATTCCTAGTAAAAGGTTTTCTGCAGCACATGTTTCATTGAAACATTAGTGTAACATAGTGTCTTTTCAAGATGTTTTATCCTCTCATAAGGCTTTTGTAGCTCAGGTCATTCCTGCTGAACCCACTTGTTATACACATGCTTCTAAGGATCCTAAATGGGTTGAGGCTATGGACAAAGAGTTGTTAGCCTTGAAACAGAATAATACCTGGGAGATAGTTCATTACCTGAAAATAAGAGACTTATAGGATGTAAATGGGTGTATAAAATTAAACTTAAAGCTAATGGTTCCATTGAGAGGTATGAAGCTAGGCTAGTTGCTCAAGGTTACAACCAAAAACATGGCATTGACTATGAAGAAACCTTTTCTCCAGTAGTCAAGATGACTACAATTAGAACTATTATTTCTGTGGCAGCATGTAAGAAATGGGATCTTTTTCAATTAGATGTTAATAATGCATTTCTTCATGGAGATCTCCATGAAGAAGTATACATGAAAATTCCACCTGGTGTTCCTGCTGATCAAGGTAAGGTTTGTAGGTTGACTAAATCATTGTATGGCTTGAAGCAAGCTTCTAGACAATGGTTTGCTAAGCTACTTTCTGAACTTTTACATCTTGGATTTCAACAATCTAAGAATGATTATTCCCTTTTTATCAAAGTTCAAGGTGGTAAGTATACTATAGTGGCAGTTTATGTTGATGATGTTATTTTAACTGGAGATGATATTTTGTCAATTGTGAAATTGAAAGAGCATCTTCACTGCATTTTTGGGATCAAAGATTTGGGGAGGTTGAATTATTTCTTGGGTATTGAAGTTGCTTACATACCTCAAGGTATTGCTCTCACTCAACATAAATATACTAAAGAACTTTTACAGTCAGCAGGTATGGCTTCTTTTAAAAGTGTTCTTACTCCCCTTCCCCAAAATCTAAAGTTAAATCATTCTGATGGAGTTCTCTTAGATAACCCTGAGTTTTACAGAAGTTTGGTAGGCAAGTTGAACTTTCTTACAAATACAAGGCCAGACCTAGCCTATACTGTGCAACACCTCAGTCAGTATATGCAAACTCCTAGGTCCACTCATTTGGCAGCTCTTCAACACACAATACAGTATGTTGCTTCAACAGCAGGACAAGGCATTTTGCTTAGTGGCAGTTCTTCTATCACTCTTCAAGCCTTTTCAGACTCTGATTGGGCAGCATGTCTAGACTCAAGAAGGTCAGTTTCTAGATATATTTTGAAGCTGGGCAACTCTCCTATAAGTTGGAAATCAAAGAAGCAACCAACTGTTTCTAGAAGTTCTTCAGAAGCAGAGTATAGGGCTATGGCTAGTGCAGCTGCTGAAATAGCTTGGATGGTTAGATTACTAGCTGAGTTGGGTGTGGACAATTTGCAACCTGTTACCCTACTTTGTGATAACCAGTCTGCTATTCACATTGCCAAAAACCCTGTTTTTCATGAGAGAACAAAACACATAGCCATAGACTGTCATTTTACAAGGGAGAAGGTCCTTGAGGGTTTAATTCAGCTCACCTATCTTCCTACTAACAGCCAACTAGCAGATATTTTTACTAAAATTCTGCCTTCTGCTCAGTTTGATGTTTTGAAGTCCAAGCTTGGAATGTTACCACATTCAAGCTTGAGGGGGGTGTTGAAGAAAGTCAATTAAGTCAAAGTTAGTTAAGTTAGTTAGGTTTTTATTTTTCTGTTATTAGTTAGTTTTTATTACTAAGTCTTTTATTTTCTTGTCTTCTTTTTCTTATGTTTTAGTTAGCTTATATATATAGGTTTAGTTGATTCATTTTACTTACTTGTAATCTTCTATTACTTTCATATTCTGTTTCTCTTAGAGCATTGATACAAGCTCGAGTTCTTTCTACTACTGTATTACTCTTGTACAAACATTCACCCCATTAATGAAGTTTCTTAGTTCTAAGTCTTAATAAATCTTGTGCGTTCTTTTGGTTGCATTCATTGATTTTCTACAATTTGACAGTTTTTATTTTCCATGTCTTAATTGATGAATTCATAGAAGATAAAAGAAGTTCAAACAAGAGCCTTGATTTTTCAATTAATATAAAGTCCATACGTTATTTTGAGCTATATTTTGTTGTTGCAAGTTATTTTGAGCTATATAAATAGGGAGAGGGAATGTAACACAAGAATATGAGGTGGGAGTCACTTTGCGACTTCTCTTGACCTTATATAAGATTTTGTTTGAACTATCAATACTCCATTTTATAAATATCAAAATTTAAATAGTTTTTCCCATCATTATATTTTCATTATCCGAATACTATAGGGTATGACCTATTCGCGGGATTATAATATCTCATTCCAATTAGAGCTGACAATCCCTGACACGACACGATAACACGACTCGAACCTGACACGAATTTACTGAGAGAAACCCGAAACCGATACGACATGACACGAAACTGACCCGTTTTGACACGACATTTGTATAACTTTTAACATAATTAATGGACGACCCGAACCTGACACGAAAGTTGACACGAACACGATCCGTTAACTCGTTTTGCCAGCTCTAATTCCAATCCAATTCCTTCAACCCATTCTAATTCATTTCAACCTCATCCGTTCAATCCATTCTAATCCATTGCAAGCATTGCAAGCCACAACCTGAACTTACAATCAACTTTGCACCAACCTAACCTTAATATTCATTTTGTTATACTAAATATTCATTTTAGCACAAAGAACCTGAACTTACATTCATTTTGCGATAACTAAAATGATTATTCATTTTTTTTTTAATACAGTATTAAAAAAATGAAAATTGCGATTGAGATTGATTGTTGAATATTATGAACGAAATCACTCAGTTAGGAGAGAGAGATAAAAAAAATCAACAGCAAAAGATGAAGAGGATGAGATGAATAGGATGTGAGAAAATGAAAGAAAAAAAAAAATGAACGAAATTTTTTTCTTAAAAATAAAATTGAGACCACAAAAAGTCGGTAGTGGGTACACCTTTGCTTTGAAAAAGAAAAATTCTCTGAGAGACTCACACTTTGTGATTGTGTCTACTCCCTAAACACTCAAACTCTTTGTTAACTTCAGCTCACTCACTCCGTAAACCCTCCTCGCCTAGTCGCCCTCCCACTAGCCCAGCCTCCCTGCCGACAGCCTTGCCGTTACGCTCTCTCTCCGGCGAACCGGCCCGTTTTGCTCGGCGCCACTGCACCATCCTGTCGACCTAACCAGCTCCAACATAGGTATACCTTTCAATTTCTCATTCTCCATTTCTTTTTTTCTTTCTTTTTAGATTGGGTTGTTTGTTTTTTTTTTTTTGTTTATTTACTTATTCTGATTTTTTGTAATTGATTTTTAATGACACCATGAATATGCAATTGTTCAAGAATTTTTTTTTTTTTGGGATCCTTCTGGGTTTTTGTTAAATGCTTATGGGTGATTTTGTTTCTCTTTTTTTTTTCAATTTATTTGGATATTTGGATTTTATTAAATAGTTTTGGGTAGCTAAATTAAGATTTTGTTGTGTCAACAACTTGGAAAAAATATCTAATAACTTGTTTTAATATTTTTTTTGTTAAACTGAAATATCAATTAATTTTCAACATATTTTTAGGTTCAAAGGAAAGGAAATCCGAAGAAAGAAGCTATATTTAGATACATTTTCTTGTTAAACTATGGATTCAGTTGAGAACAACGAGGGGTTTTTGCTACGAATGCAGAATAAGATTGTTCTAATATATATTACACCTTATTATCATTCCGGACATGGGGTTCTGATAAGTAAAAATGGATTTATTTTGACTGCTTCTCATCTGTTTGGGTCTGGGTATGAGAGCGGTTCAAAAGTACAGGTTGGTTGTAATGGAGTAAAATACAATGCCAAGGTCGTAAAAATAGAGAGAAAATCTGACCTAGCATTGTTGCAAATTGTAAAGAATGTCAAGAATGGGAGAAGAAAATTAAGATTTGAGTATGCTAGAATTGGGAAACGAGTTAGAATTGGACAACCATTGCACATGATCTTGTCGCCGGATCAAAATAATTTCACCTATACTTCTGGGCTTGTTTGTTTCGAAAGGAGGCTACATTCTGATATTGTAGATGGTGAAGAAGTCTCATACTTTAGTAATGAATCATATTTTGTTCAAGGACATGGGTTACATGGGATCCCTGGTTGTTCAGGTGCACCTGTTTTTGATTCAAGGGGTCGAATTATTGGGATCTATAGTGCTGGTTATGGGAGGATGGATCTCTTGGTACATCTAAGGTTTCTAAACAAGATGTGCAAACGTTTTTTTTGGGTATGTGAATTCATTTTTATGACACCGTTTCAAGGCCTGTTTCATGGTCTTTTCTTGTCTAATTATTTTACTCAAACATTAACGTGATTAATATCTTGAAACTTGACAGAAATTGGCGAGGAGGCGTGCAATGATGATGGTGATGATGCGTCATTACAAGTGAGTTTTTTTAATGATTGACTTTAGTGTAAATATAGTGTTATTATTTTACTTATAAATAGTGTGCTTAGATTGGATATTTGAGAAATTATGGAAGGATTCAAAAAGGGGTCTTTCTATTAATAAGCAAAGAAAAAGCGCAGTAGGTAGAGAACTACTCGTAGAGAATAATTTAATGTTTTTACATTTTTCATTCGATATTCATTCATGCAATATACATAAATGGTTTTCAGCATTGGAATAAACATTTTTAAATTGACATTCGTTAACTAATGAATGTTGAAAAGTATAACCTATGTTCATGTTGCAATGAAGTTGCTTGAAGTAGAATGTACATTAAGCTGTAGTACTTGAATCATATACACCATCCGTGTCTAAGACTACAGACTACTATTTTATTTGCATTGTGGACATATCACATGTCTTTGGAATTTGATGTTTCCTACCTAATCTACTTATACGCTGAGTTTTTGGATAAATTGGCTAATCTTCTTCATCTCTTATACGGAGTATCTTATATTTTCTTTCATGATTTGTTGCTTCAAAATTAGGAATTCCAAAGGTCTAAAGCAGGGGAAACAAAAAAGAAAGGAAGGGCAATGATGAGCTGAGGGAGCTAAACCTATAAATAAGGTAGTTATATTGAACTTTCATTATTTATATAAGAGATTATCCCAGATTTAAAATGTATTGTTTATGATATCTTTTTCCATTGATGTGAAGGGATCAAAGGAGGACTTGAAGTTGGACTTGTAAGTAAGAGGAGCAGAATACAAGTATATATGATTTTGAATTGATTTTTTGTATGCTTGAACTGAGTGATGTCTGATGGAAAACAAGATTTTGAAGTTTACTAGTAGTAAGCCAGAAAAATGTAGCTATCATATCAATGTAATTCAAAATTAGGAGGGAAAGGGGGTTTGATCTCATGAAGTCCGTGTGTTGTTGTGCTTCATAGATTTAATGAGTAAATTTTGTTATAAGTAGATGGGATGATCATGAAAGAGAATTTTGGGTACGTATTAGTTGAATTGAAGTTCACCCTTATTTGACTTGTGATTTATGCACATATTATTTTTGATGGCCGAATCATGCACATGTGGTAGAAATTTAAAAAACCATGAATCTATATCGAAAAAGTCGTCAATAAAATCATGTGCATAACTTAGATTTAAAATTATTTTATTTTTTTTTAAGGAAAAAACCATTGTAAAATTTATTGAAAAACAAGTCAATAACATTGCAAGAGTAAAGTTGAAGGGGGTTTCGGGATTTTGAAGCATTTGATGATGTTTTGGTTGCCTTTTGATGATCTTAAAGTATAATAATAAAAAAAAACCAGGCAATTCAAGATTCAAAAATTAAGACACTAAGGAGGGGGGAAATAGTATGAAAAAGAGGGGAAATAAGATGATTTTACTAATTTTTTTTTTTATCATGTTCAGCTCTCAAAAAATTCTTCATTTATTAGACATTTATTCCAAAAAAACGCAACAAATCATTTTGCACGCATTTTAAGAAAGTGATTTAAGGGTGTAAATGAGCAAATTAATCAAAATAATTTTAACACAAGTAACAATGATGTTATAGGTTACTTGTCTTAAAATTACATATATTAATCTGATCTTTTAGACATTTAAATATCTTCCTTAAAATGCGTGCAAATAAGTTTGTTGCTTTTTTTTTTTTGGAACGGAGAAAGTTTTTTTTTTTGAGAGCTTGAAAATTTGTAGTTGGTTTATACAATTTTCATGTGTACATAAATTATAGTTGTTGGTGACTTAACGCTTATAAAAATATATTCTTTTAAATTTGACAATATAATTTCAAAAACTAATACAATAATACAGAGCGTAAAATTAGATTTCGCTTGATTTTGCTCTTTTTTTAAAATATATTATTTTAATTGTTGATAATATGTATATATTATTTTTAATCTTGATAAATATATATAAAAAAAATTACAATCGTGCATTGCACGAGTATTACCCTAGTTACATACTAAGCCAAAAGAAGACTTGTAAAAAGAAAAAGAAATGTTTAAAATGCAATTTGACCACTATAAAATCCATTCAAGGCAAATTTTATTGCTATTTGACGACCAAAATTAAACTATAAATGATTAATCTTAGGTTACGGAAGCCTGGTACATAATATACAAGCCTAGAAAATATCTTTTCTTTCGGATCGTGTGTTGAAGAGGTATTCAAGTAGCCATGATGCGTTTACGGAAAATAATATGGTGTATTAGCAATAAGTAATTTAACAAATTAGCTTAATTTGGTGTATGCAATATTAAAGAGAAACATCATATTAGCCATAATATGTACATTTGTATTAAGATATAATCTTTATCTTTATAAAAAGTAAAAGAATAAAAAAAAAAAATCATTCACAAAACAAATAAAACAGGGTCATTACACAACAAAATTTTATTAAGCAAATATGTACAAGCCGATATGAAAATCTGTTGAATGATCGGGACTAACTCTCACCACTTAAAGGGTCATTACACAACAAATCATCAATCGGCCCATCCCCGATCAAGATTAGCCCTAGAGAAACATGTCATTCCAGATTTGCTGCCAAAAAACTTGAAGTTTAGCTTCAAGGATTCAATATACAAATTATCAAGCTATTCTTCAAAAATAAAATTTTTCAAGCCACGAAACTTGATAAACTAATTTGATGCAACAAAATATCTTGTAATATTAAAAGATATTTGTTTCTTTTGATTTCTTGAAATAAGCAACCTCTTATGCTAAACTAATATACTTCAAAGAATAGCATAAGAGGTTGCTTATTTTAATACGTTTAGTCTTAGGTCTGAACGTGACTCTTACACGTTTCAACCTTGGTGTGAACATGATTTTAATACGTTTCGACCTAGGCCAAAACGCAATAGGGTAATTTCACGCCTTGATTTGAACGTGATTCTTACACGTTTTAGCCTAGGTCGGTATGTGTTGGTGTTGGAATGTTTTAGGAATTTTGGGTTAAATTTAGCATTTTTTTATGTTGGTGTTGGAATTTTTAAGACTATTTTAGGAATTTGAGGTGAAATTTAGGAAGCATGTTGTTTATGATTTTTTTATTTTTTTAATTATATTTTCTAAATTTTGTTATATTTTTATGATTTATTTACTTTTATACTCCATATTTAGGAAGAATGTAGTGAATTTTCAGAATTTTTTTTAAAGTTCATTTTAATGATTTTTTGTAATCTTTTAATTTTACTACATTTCAAATCATGTCCATTTTACTTACTACATACCGACTTTGTATATAAAGGACTAGCTTTTTGTGCACGCTATGCGTGCTGATTTTAGAGCTTAGTGTTACTCGATAGTAATAAACCAAGTCCAAATTGAATGATTGTAACTAAGTTGATATCTATGTTGGTATAGAAGAAAAATTAATTTACTTTTAAATAGTAATTAAAACACATTTTTAATTCTTTATGCATCCATTTACGCTGCTTGCAATAACAATTTATAGTTAGTATTAAAATCAAAGCTTTACTTGGGGCACCATGTAAAGATTTACAAAAGATTAGTATTGATTGAATTTTTTTAATAAATAAATAAAATAATAGCAATATATTTAATAATGCTAGTCAAACTATAATAAGATATTGTATTAAAAAATACAAAGCTATACAAAACATTCAAAAAAATGATCTATTTTTTGCATAAAATAACTCATATTTTATTTTATAGAATAAAATAACATGTAATTGATATATTATTGAATTAATTCAAAACATTAAAATTGAATATGATAAAGGCAAAGTTACCTTTTTATTGAATTAATTAAAGAATCAATTGTTTGATTGGAGCACAAATAAGGTAATTTTTTTTATAATAGTTTTAAGTTAATTAAGGATATATAATTATTTTCGTGGGGGACATCATAGCTCCTCCATTGACTTATATAATTTTTAAATAATTTTTTATATAATTTTTATACAATACTAAAATATATTATTTTGCGGCAACATTTTATATATATTTTTATACAATACTAAATAAACAACAAAAAAATAAGATTTGAATATGAGTTCTCATCAATTTTTTATATTATTTTGCGGCAACATTTTATATATATTTTTATACAATACTAAATAAACAACAAAAAAATAAGATTTGAATATGAGTTCTCATCAATTTTTTGATATTATTAATTAGGGAAATAATATGCAAATTTAATTTCTTTCATATCAAAAAATGAAAAAAGAAAAAGTTGATCCACTATATATTTTTTTTTCTCTACTACCAAATTTCTATTATAATCAAAAGGTAAAAAATTTTATGTTAAAAAACATATCAATATGGGTATCAATTTGTAGAGAATCAAAAAATATGAATTTACAAATTTTTATTTTATTTTTTTGAACTATATATTTTGTATTATATTTATTTAATAGAATAAAAAATTTGTATGAACTTTCCTTAATTATGTAGTTTGTGTTTTTAGAAAAAACCAAGGGTATTTTAGACTTTTCTAGGGGGGACACCATATCTCCCCCCTTGGCTTATATAATAGAGATGATGTCTTAGCCTAGTGGCAAAGGATTCATAATTTCAGACACGAGCTCCTTGGTTCGACCCTCACTACACGCATTTGTAAAGATTCCTTATCTTACCTTTTACAGATGCAGGCCTAGTATCCCACACATTATCACATTAAAAAAATACTGACATTTTACACAATAAACATGCTACCTTTGGGTTTTTTTAAAAAAATTAATTTGAGCAGTTTGACTTTTGTCAATGTGAAAAATGAGATTATTAGTTTCCATATTTCCTATTACAAATGAGAATAAAAATTAGGAATTCCAATACAACAAGGGTTTTTTTCCAAATAAAAAAATTCAAGGGGGTTTTCCACAAAGGATTATAACTTAAGGTGGTTTTCATAAAATTCCCTTGTTTTAATGTTTATATCTAGGGTGTCGCCCCGAGCGTTGCTCCGATGTTACTTTTTTCACATGGTATGTATAAAAAATGTAACCGACTATACAAATTACTATGATAAGAAGAATATATAATGTTATGTGCAAATTTAAAGCATTAATAAAAGTTGGTTGAGATTGCCCATGTAACGACCCGTTTTTCTGTAACGTCGATTTCAACGAAATCGACAAATCGGACCGTCACTTATCAACTTATAAAATATAAAAGCAGAGAATATTAGAGTTCAAAACATAATTTGTTCTTTATTAGACTTCACATGCTATAAAAGTCCCAAAACAAGATAAGAATATCCAAAGTTCTACATTGTAGTCAAATCCTACTAAACAAACTAGTGAAATCCAAATATAAAATAAGAATAACTAATAATAAACGGGTAACTAAAACTACTATGCTCCCAAGCTCACAAACCCAAGCCCACGCTATCACTTTAAGTTTACTCATCATCGTTACCTGAAATGGGATGGGGTCCACTGTCAGTGGTGAGTAATTAGGATGTTCTACTTAATAATAGAACTAAAGCAAGCATATAATCAATCAGAAGCCAATCAATAAAGCAATCAAGCGACATGGCAACAATCAAATAACAACAAAGCATCATAGAAGAGGACTTACCTTACTATCATCGCAGGGGAAACATATAATCAAACCATGACATACTAACACATGACATACGAATTCTATGGGGGAGATCTTAGGAAACTAATCAACTTAAACGTCTATCTTCTTAACTTAACATTTCAATTATTAAGTGCTAATCCATGCCCCGATCATTAATGCTCGTAGGGGATCTCGTTTGCACCCAACTTTCCTAGAACATGTCAGCGAAGACTCATGTATCCTAACCGCAGCCCCCTGATCGGCTCCCAGGGTGTCGTGGCCCTAGTCGCCAAACAAATATACAATTTATTAAGACCTAACGAACTAACATGTAGTATTAACGGGGTTAGGGTCGATCCACAAGAAACTAGCACGAATTTAGTTGTAATCAAAATGATCCAAGGGTCTAATTTTATGTTGAGAGAAATGTGAAATTGAATTGAAATCTAAAACAAAATTGAATACCAAATGACTAAAACTCCAAGGATTAGACTCCCTAATGTTACTTCAACCGGAGGAATTACAATCATTGAATAAACTCATGTTCGATTATCTCAATTGCAAAATGAATATTCAAAAAGCACTATGAACTCAATCCCAAACTCTCTCTCGATTAGTCAATAGGAAATTCTAGGTGACGCTAAATTAACCTCTCTCGATTAGCCAAATTAGCAAAACCTAAAATCGAGTCCGTCAAATACTTTTATCAATTCACAATCCTAATCACTATATCTAGCAATTAAGAAATTCTCATAGAAATCTTGAAAGCAATTATCTAAACCATCAACGATCACCAAACTCAACATGAACTATTCACCAAGATATCATGCAAGGTTCAAGAATTCTAGAGAAAATACATTCAAGATTATTCAAACACTAAACCTATCCAATGATTAACCTCCAAAATCAATAACATCAAGTCATCCAATCCCTAGAAAAAGAACTACTCACTCATGGAAGCCATTAAAGCAAAACTCATGAACTTTAATTAATTCTATTCTAAGAAGCAAATCAAATTCAATCAAATCTAAAATAACAACAAGAATTAAGAGATTAAAATCTAAACATCAACGAATTAAAACAAAACAAAACCTGGATTGGAAATCAAATGAAGCCAAGGAATCTTGAGATTCAATAGAGAAATAAGAATTGAAGAACAAAATGCTAATCTCACTTTTTGATTATTAAAATTCTAAGAATATTTTTGGGTTTTTTCACTTCTTGAGAGTTTAGAGTATAATACTATTGGAGAGTAAATCTGAATATTAGTTTCTAAAACAAAGCTCCAAACCCCTAAACTAGTCTCTAAAAGTTAAGTAATACACGGCCAAAAACAGGGATTTTCGTGCTTCAGGTCTTACACGACCGTGCAATAATAAGCTGCACGACCGTGCAACTTAGTTGCACGACCATGCAGTTGAACCTTGCACGGTCGTGGCGAAATGAAGAACAAATTGCACGACCGTGCAATGTTTACCTGCACTGTTGTGCACTCCAAAATGGTCACTCTGACCTTTGCACGAGTGAGCTGCACGACCGTGCAGCTGAACCTTGCATGGTCGTGGTCTTGGGAAGGAGGGGTTGCACAACCGTGCAGATTTTGCCTGCATGATCGTGTGCCCATTTTTTGGCCTCTCTGGAGTTTGCACAATCGTGCACGGTCAGCCTGCACGGTCGTATCGCATCATTCTTGTCCCCCCTTACTTACTAAGTGCTTCCAAACGTCTCGGTGCTATCTACGACTGCTTGGGATCCGTTCGGGACCCCTCACGACCCGTACAACACCCGAAATTACCTGCACAAAACACGAGACAACTCAAACAAACATATTTTGGCCGAATTATTAAGAAAAAGAACAAAACTAACACGAAAACACACAAAACCTAAGAAAATACAAAACTAAGCTAAAACACCCTAAAATACGTAAAATAAAGACGAAAAACGCTCAAAATGGACCGATCACCCCCTCATGTGAGGACTATGGCTAAGCTATGACCATAGCTCATAAGTAGTAGCTCATGTATTACTACTACTACCTAGACGACAACACATCATAGGATCCAGAACTGTCCACGTACCGTAGCTGGACAATGGCCTCGACTTAACCCGGTTTAGTGGCTCGTATACCACTAAGCGGGCGGTCACTTCATAGTTAATCATTTTATTATTCTTTTAAATTCTTATCTTATCTTCGTTTTAATCTTATCATTATCATCTTATATTATTAGGGTCTTTATTGAACTGTGAACGATACGTCTTACTTTTATTAAATTCTAAATTGTAACTCAATCTTAATTCTAGACTCCATAACGTAAGGACAAACGATAACAATTATTCGTAGCAAAAGGGTCAAATCATGAGCATAGCTAACTCGATAATCAAATACAAATTAATTGTATAACATTCGAACATTCCAAGAGAAATACACGCATAGGACAATAGCAATATCAAGCATGATTTATTAAATTACAATTAATCCTTTAATTATAATTAATCATCTAAACCAACAATTATACTCGTGTAGGGTCTAGCTAGGTTTTCTTGATTAGGGGTGTTTTTATTTAACGATGTAAAATTCCCTTCTTTCAATTTTAGACCATTTATTCTTGGATTATTCTCATTGGTATACCTGAGAATTTGCGTATTCCCAGTGGTATAACTAAATTTTAAAAAATCCCAGTGGTAATGTGGTATACCTAAATAAATAATGAAATTCAATAACCACTTTTAAAGGTTGTTTCTTGGGTAACCACCATTGACTAAATAAAAAGACCACTAATTTGACCATAAACATACTTAGGTTAACTATAGTTAGTTTTTTTAGGTAACCACCGTTGACTAAATAAAAAGAAAAAACCGAGTTTATGGTTGTTAATGTCCCAAAACAACCTTTAAAAGTGGTTATTGAATTCCATTAATAATTTAGGTATAACACTGGATTTTTTAAAACTCAAGTATACCACTGGGAATACGCAAATTCCGATGTATACCAATGAGAATAATCATTTATTCTTTAAAGTGATTGAGGTGTTAAAGCTTGACCTCTAAATCCGTTTGACCTATGTTAGTCAAGTTAGGCGGGTAATGTTCGGGTTAGGCGGGTCATTTTTTTAAACCTAGTAATTTCTTCTCTTTATAAAAACCATTTTTCAAATAAAACATAAGAGAATTATTAGAGCGTTACCGCCGCCACATGTGATAACGTTACGGCTTACTCAAAATGTTGTAGCGAAAACTAATTTAAAACAAGATGACTATGTTTAAAATTTTGAGCCAAATAAATTTAGAAAACTTACAAATTCGAACCAATAAAGGCCTTTAACTTAAAAACCTAAACAAACAATAATAAAACAATTTCAAACCCAAATAATTGAAAATATATAAATAAGTCATACTTAAAATAAATTACAAAAGAAATCACTCTTTTTAGTAAATCCCCTTGATTAATGCATCTTGAACATGCACTAACCAAATTAGCACTAAATGAATGTTCACCAAACACTCGATGGGTCATCACAGGGTCAGTGGTGGAAACCAAGAACAAAAACAAGATACAAGTCAGCATAAAAGCTGAGTGCTTACATATCCATAAACTATACAAGAGCCTATTACACTTATAGCAATGCATGACACAATAAAACATCAAGATTTCAATTACCAACCCACCTATAACATTACCATTCAATTCATGACCAACTAAATTTCTGGACTCTTTCCATAATAACAATTTCAATTTATCATCCACAACCTATTTAATCCTATAATCGGAATAAGCAACAGACCACAGGTTCCCAAGAAATAAGAATAAGTGGTATATATGGCAGTAAGGGCGCGACTCCCTAACCCCAACCTTGAGTTAATCAGAGATGTCAAAACCTAACTAGTGGGGCAACGACTATATTCCAAGTACCATTATCCAAACCAAATAGAGTACGTTGATCAATACGACTCCGTTACAGGACATTTGTCCTAAACCTAAACCCGTACTATGCAGTCAATACTCTAGACATGCAACCTTTAGAGTTGTATTGCTATTCCATCTTTCACTTTACGTGATTAGGAATTTAATTAATTAATCAATCACTAGCAAACACAATCAAACAAGTTTTAATACTTAGGACATGAACACATAAATTGACACCCAATTACTTATTTCCAATATTTACAATGGGTTGAACCATTTCAACCAAATTAAACTAATCAATTACTCATATGGGTTGAACAATGCCAACCAACCCAAACTAATTTCATATAAGGATTGAATAATGTCAACCAAACCAAATTAATTTAATATATGGGTTTAACAATGTCAACTAAGCCAAACTAATTTAATATACATGGGTTGAAAAACTTTAACCAAACCAAACCAATAAATCACATAAGTACTAATCAGTCTAGTTCAATTTAAATCAACTTAGTTCACATCAGTTTAATTTGGTTCAGTTTCAATATTTTTTTAATCATAAATCTATTTCAATTAGAAAAAGGCCTAATTATTTTGTGAAAAAAAAACCAAAAAAGATTTTTTTTTAAATGATTGTTTTACTTTTAAGCTAGATAACACTTGAGAGTTGAGACACTTTCTTAAAAAAAAGGGAAATTTGGCTTTTCTACACGGTACCCAAATTTTTTTAACTTCCACATAGTAACACTTTATTTTATGTTTGGTCTCTGCCGTGACCCTCTGTTACAACTTAACGGTCTTTTGTTTTAACTGTGAGATTTTTTTACAAAATTAAAAGGATAAAAAACTCTTAATAAACTCACAACTTATTTAACACCGTCTCTTAGTCACATCTCACTCCCTAAAACTCTTCATCTCCCTATTTTGCTCAATCAATGGAGCCCTAAATTCTGGGTGACGAAGAAAGATTTATTTTTTTCCGTTTTCGTCCAGTTTATTGGAGGTCATCAGTTGCAGAAGGTACGATTTTCATCACCAATGTTTGAATATTTATTTTTCGATTGCTGCGTTCCCATGCCAAAATGATGGGTTGTCATGAATAATTGATGCATTCCTTGTCCTTGAGCCAGAAGAAACATTTGAAGAAGAAGAATTTAGAAGAAGAAGTAGAATTGAGATTGAAAAATACCCCTATCAAACAAATGCTCAAGACCAAACACAACAAAGTGGATGCCAAATGAGTGAGAGAGATGAAACAAAACAAATAAAAGAGTTTTATTAAAAACATTTCAGAAATAAAAGCACAAAATCCCATAGCAAAAACAAAACAACGTTAAGTTGTGACTTGTGACGGAGGGCCACGGCTGAAACCAAAATAGTGTACCAGGTAGAATTTCACCATTAAGTAATGGTGCGGCACACGCTGATAGACAGGGGGTTACAAAGTTGATTTTTGTATGGGGTTATACTTTGTAACCCCATTTAAATATTTTGTAACTCATTTAACAATTTGTAACCCCACTTAAATACTTTCTAAACCTAAAAAACACTTTGTAACCCCACTTAAATACTTTCTAAACCTAAAAAACACTTTGTAACCCTACTTTGTAACATCACTTAAACACTTTGTAACCCCCAAAAAACTCTTTGTAACCCCAAAAATAAACACTTTGTAAGTTTGTAACCCCAAAAACTCTTTGTAACTCGAAATAACAGTTTGTAACCCCACTATAACTCCATAATAACACTTTGTAACCCCAAAAAATACATTGTAACCCCACTTAAACACTTTATAACCCAAAAATACTTTGTAACCCCACTAAAGACTTTGTAACACCTAAAAACGGCCGTATTATTTGGAACAGTGCAGTTGGCCGCACGGTTTACAAACCATGCGGACAGCCGCATATAAGAATTTGTCAAAAGAAAGAAACACTTGAGGAAAAGAATTTGTCAAGGCATTACTTAATTAAAGTTAAAACCTCTTCTCCCACGCACCACCACCTGCCGCCGTGCCGCTGCTACATCGCCGGAGGTCCGCCAGCCACCTCCCCTGCAGTGCGTGTTGTTAATAAAAAAAACTTTGCTCTCTCCTCTCCTCTTCAACACCACCACGACACCCACAACCTCACCATCACCGGAGCCACCTGATCGCCGGCCTGTCGCATTTTTCCAGATCCGGCCGCCGCCTGCTGCTGTTCCCCTGCTGCTGTCCGTGAGGGTATACATTTATATTAAAAAAGAAACTTTCTTTTCAATTATTTAGATTCTTGAAATAAAGTTTAGATATTGTTATATGTGATTAAATTTTGATTTAATGTTGTTATTTAATCCTGTTTTAAACCCGAGATTTTCACTGTGTATTATAAATCTAAATTTTAATGGGTTTTAAAATAAATTTTAGATTTATTAAAGCATGTTTCCTTGATTTAACTTTGTTATTTGGGTCCATATTCGATTTAAATTAATAAAAATCTTTCATTTAGCCTTAAAAATCCGAACTTTTAGAATATATTAGACCAGACTCAACTTTTTGAACCATAAAGGTTAGGATTTATTAAAGGTGATGTAAATTGTAAATAGTGCCCATTTATACTATGCAATTTCATTAGGGCTACATGAATCCTCAAACAAATGTAAATGTTGTTTCTTTTTAGATTATAATTCCAAATTGTTGCTGAATTGGGCCTCCTTGCAAGTCGCATCTTGTGTGCTCTGATCTGTTGTACTTTGTTTGAATGCGTTTTGATCTTTTTTCAATTTTTTTTTTAATGGAGTTTTTAATTTTCTTTCACTCACTTACAGTTGCATATTTGTATTGAATTGGTGCTTGTTGGTATGAGTTTGTGGCAGATGTGTGCAAGCTCAAATTCAAATTCAAAGAAACGCAAATTTTGGAACACTCCAAAGCCGTTGTTCAATCCTTGGAGGAGGGTACTTCGTCCATGTCTCCCACGATATGGTATCTTTCATTTGTACATTAGTTTTTCTTTTGTGTTGTTCTTGTGGTTTATATCCTTTGTTACCTAAATTTGTGCTTGAAGATGGATGGCATTTTTACATTGGCTGAGTTCATGGTAGAATTGGTTTGATCCATGATTTGACTTTATTTATTTATTTTTTTAATAAACAATTTTGAACCTGAAAATTACCTAGAGTCGTGTATCTTAGTTACTGTCAATCTATGTCAGCATGTGGACCATATAATTGGTTTTAAATTTCAGTATTCATGACGTTCAACTGCCTTGTTCATTTGATACCGCATATCGTGACTACCAGTTTGTTCATTCGGTACCAATCAACTGGTACAAACCAAAGCAATTGTTACTTTTATCATATATGTAAAGCTAAGGTACATTAAATTTGAAAAAATGTCCATCATTCTTCAATTTATAACTTAAATCTTAGTTATTTTCCTTGAGGCGCAAAGGCATGCCTTACCAAAGGCGCTTTGAGGCACACGAGGCGCGTGCCTTTCATGCTTGGGAGCAAGCCGCGCCTAGGAGGTGAGCTTTTTAAAACCAAGGATCAAATGAGCGTTGTAAAGGGCTAGCAAGAGGAACTACCTTTGAATTGCAAACGAATAAAAGGAAATTAGATTAAGGCTCTCTTTGGCAACACTTTTAAGTCGTCTTAAATGTTTAGGTGCTAAAATTTTAAATCACCTAAAATAAATACAAAGTAGTTGTGTTTGTGGTAAGAGCTTAAACATAGCTAGTACCCCCCTTATTTACGTTGTTGTGCATTTAGGCTTTTTGTTGTGCATCTAGTACCCCCTTATAATTTTGCAAATTTGCAGGTATAAACTCTGAAAAGGCAAATCACTTTGGGAGATTTGATGATTATCTCGAGTGCAATAAGAATTTGGATTGGAGTACAAAGCATGTTGCTTTGGATGCTTCTCCATTTGTGGTTTCTCTCATATCCCACACTGGTATCTCTTAGCCTTCTGAATATGTTACGACCAATGTGTGCTGTATGCTATGATTTTCTTTTTTCTTATTGCTTGGTGTATACTCGTTTCAAGATATTGTTGAGAAAATCAACTTGAAAGGTTAAAAAGAGAAAGAAATCATCTGTTGAAACCTTGGAGAATGGAGCATTCTTCTAGTTATTATGGTCTATGGATCACATACTTGTATTAACTTCTGTTTCTTTACAGGCGCCCAACGATTATTTATATGTTCAGGGACTGTAATGAACTCATATGGTGTTGATGATGAGTTTTATAGTACCATTTTGACTTCTGCTACTCTTATTAGATGCCTTGAAGAAGATAATGCTATAGCTAATGATATAAAGGTTTGATTCTCTGCATCATCATTAGGTTGTTACCTTTTTTCTTTTTTGGTAAAATTTCCCTCAATTCCAAGATGATGTAATTGTACTTTTTTTTGTTTTTGTTTTTGCACTTTCCCTCTTTAACCCACTACATTTCTCTCTCCTACTTTTCCTAGTCTACAATTAACAAAATTGCCTAAGAAAGACCCTTAATCCAAACGTTGCAAGTATTACGTAATGGAGGGAGTACTTGTTTGTTATGCCAACTTGTTTGTTCACTTGAATGATATGTGTTTTAAAACCATGACACCTCTTTATAAGAATTTGTACATGAAGTTAAAAAATTTCTGAAAGCTTTATGTTTTAGAGGAAGTAATTTTTGGATGTTGGTTGTGGTTGAATATATATATATATATATATATATATATATATATATATATATACTCCCTCATGTGGGATCTAGTTAAAATTGTCTCGAAAAATACTTTCTAGATATATAATTTATAATTTTTACAAATATAGAATTAGAGATATGACAAGTTAATTTTTTTTTAGACAAGTGTGAAAAAGCAAGTGGAACAACTAAAAAAACGGAGGGAGCATATATATGCATATACACTTTTTAGTTTGTTTGAAATTTCTGCCTGTTAACACTTTTTACACATTTATCGAATTAATATTTTGATTAAAAATTGTTTTGGTTAATCAAAAATCTTTTGAAAGAGCAATCCATTGGTATTTAAATCATAATGTGAATCCACTTAGGCAAAGTTTCATACTGTTTTTTCTCTGTATACAAATTCACGAATTAGCCAATTTGAATTTTGAATAGAAATTGTACAGCATAGCAAATGTTTCTTGAATGTAAGGGTTAGGTGTGCCAGTTAAGCCCCTTCTATGTGTTTCCGTATGAATTCCACTCTACTTAGTTGAGTTATATCAATTAATTAAGGGTTTTTTGTCCAAAACTACCTTAGTTACACCACTTTTTGTAAAAAACTACCTTACTTACAAAAGTTTGTCCAAAACTATCTTACTTAGCAAATTTCTGGTTGACCACTACCTTATTCACTATTTCGACGTTGACTTTGCCTTTGATGGCCAATTTGGTCGTTTTTTGCTAATTTCGACCTCAAATTTGACCCTTTAGGGCAAAAATGACCCACCAAAACCTTGATAGGGATAACTTTTTTGGCACACAAACCAATGAACGCATATCGAGACAATTTTGTAATGCAAATAGAAGCTTATGCGACCATTTTTTGTAGATTCCGACCTCATATTTAACTCTTTTAGGGCAAAAATGACCCCAAAACATTGATTTGGCTAATTATTTTCGAAAATAAAGCAAAGTCAACGCCGGAACAACGAACAGGGTAGTGGTCAACAAGGAATTGGCTAATAAAGGTAGTTTTGGACAAGCTTTTGTAAGTAAGGTAGTTTTTTGCAAAAAGTGGTGTAAGTAAGGTAGTTTTGGACAAAAAACTCATTAATTAAACCTTGCAAGTGTGGTTGGCTATATGAGTCAAATGCTCTAACAATGTTCAATGCTTAGATATGCTAGTGGCTATTTTTTTTTATCAAGGGGAGAATGTTAGTGACCTGTTTTTGTAATCATTTGCGTTATGTTGCTCACATTCTCATACATACTCAGTAATGGCAGGGCTGCATTTGTGATTTTTTTTGTAAACTGACAAATTGGACTACTGTGGCAGGTGACAGTCTATTTGCAAGATGGTAGTTTGTTTGAGGGTGAAATACTTGGCCATGACTTCCATTTCAATTTTGCTGCTATACAAATCAAGTCTGGTGTTAAATTGAAAGCTGCTGTTATTGGAAATGTTGATGATTATACGAAGTGTGTTGTTCGTACCGATCATTCACTGCGATTTCAGCTTACCCCTCACCTGGATGCCGCAGAATTCATTAAACTCTGTCCAGGAATGGAAGTAATTGCTTTGGGACGATATCATAATGATCCTTACCATATTATGGCAGCACCGGGCAAGCTTATGTAAATTACCCTTTTCTCTGTCATAGTGCTTTTGATATGTAGGAATGAATTGTTATATGTTCTTTAGGATAAAACAAATCCTACCTTTAAATATTCAATCATACCTATTTTTTATTTACTCGGTACCATGTAAACAATGTCCATCATAATTGTGATTATGTGCAACGATCTAGACTCTATGCACGTGTAGATCTCATAGTAATTAATATTATCATTCCTATCATATAGCCTTTTTATAAATTTTGTCATCTTCCTGGTCCAGGTTTGAGGACTCTGAATTAGATTGTGAAGAACTACTTATTGCAAGCAGTGAAATCACTAAGGTAATAACAATCTCCCCTTTTAAACTCTGTTGCATATTTTAATTATTACACATTTAGTCACATGGTGCAGGTAGATATTTCAATTTTTTTACGCATGGGTTAAGACGGGAGAGGGAATGGGTGAACCAAATTTCCTTTTTTTTTTTTGGAATAAGATGTAGATTTATTAAGGGTAGTTTAGGAAGTGTCTTCATATATGTGGGTGATGTTTAGAAATTGATGGGCGATGTTTAACAATGCCCTTCTTTTTTAACCTACTACTTATGAGTCAAAGCTTTACACTTCATCTTGTGACCATGTGTAGTGAACTGTGAACCCCTTAATTTTACCTTTTCTTTCAAAAGTTAAAAATAAAATAAAAAGTTAGGAGAGGTTCACTTTGTTTTTTATTAAACCAATTAGCCCCCACCCACCACCCACCACCATGTTTTTTATTAAAAAAATTCTTGATTTTAATAAATGAAACAATATTTTGTAACAGTGGAGTACAATATTTCAATTTAGTGTATATATTTATGCATTATTTTTACTCTATTTTAAGACATGCTTTTAATAAAAAAATTTAACCACAAATCAATAGCTATGATCAAGCCTTACTGTAAATATTTAGGCCTTAAAAGTACTATAATTTGGGCTCTTAATATAATATATACAAATATATAAAGTTGCCCCTTCGAAAGGCGCGTGCCTTTGCCTTGCCTCTCACACCTGGGCTCTAAGTACCTTTTGCGCCATGGTGCGCCTTGCGCTTTTGAAAACTAAGGTGTTGGCTGAAGGTTCATCAACTTTGGACTTAGTGGTGGTGATTGGTGGTGGTGTTGGTTGAAGGTAGTGATTGTTGATCATGGGATTTTTTGGATATTAATTTTAGTCCAAGCTTATATGATGGCTTACTAGAAATACAAGATCAATACTACTCCATATGATATGTGGTAGAATATGCCTCTCTCATTCTTTCGCACCTTAAATTTCAATATATAATTATGCCCATACTTCATTATTTCTCAAAATTAGAAGCATGTGTGGTATAATAATAGTCCCATGTGTTTATTTATCTTACAAATAAGTGTTTTTTTTTTTTTTTTTTTTTTTTTTTTTTTTTTTTTATAAAAAGAATCATTGAACCCTTTTAAGTGCCTAGGAGGCTAGGACAGAAAAATGCACGGCTTGTGCACCTCCCTGCTCCTTGTGCGCCTTGTGTAGGTATCTGCGCCTCACCTAAAAAAAGCCCCATCTCGTGCGCTTTGCTGCGTGACTTTTTAAAACTAAGGTTGTTGAAGGTAGTGAATTAGCGATTTTGATTATAGGGTTCTTGGGTGGTTGTGATCAAGGTCGAGCACAACCAGTACCCTGTTGGTCAAACATTAATTTCTTTAACTTAGGTTCCAGTTGGGTACCTAGTTAAATGCAGAATAGGGAGAAAAATTGAAACTGCAATAAAGAATAAAAATAGTATTGAAATAAAAGTACAAACCTGATGAATTAGAAAGAATTATAAAGGGAAGTAATAAGCACAAACCTGAAAAATTATCAAGATTCAAGAGGAAAAAAGAAATAATAAAAGACAAAACCAAAATAAGAAATACATGAATAAGTGTTGAAATGGAGTATGTGGCTTGTATGGAATGAAGGATAGCAGGAAGAAATTTGTCAGTTAGAAAGAGTATGTGGCTTGGATGCAAATCACGAAATCTCCACAGGCATTAGATTAGATGACAGTAAAGGAGTATTTTAGATTCTCAATGTTAGTGTTGGACCTTTTGGTAGGATTAGGCCTTTTTGTTTACCGACTTTTAAATGTATTAGATACTTTAATAAACAAGGACCCGAAATCAAACCTGTTTGAACAGGGTCTTGTTTCTTCTTCTTCTTTTTTTTTTTCTTTGGAGAACTGGACTTGGGACTCTTGGAACCAATTCCAGTGGGTGGCAGTTTTGCGGTGGTTGATTTTTAAGACGGTGATAGATGGTGGTGGCCTTAGTTTTAAAAAAGCGAAGCGCCAAGGGTCCCTAGAGCCTAGGCGCTAGTCGAAATCGCTAGCTTTTAGGACACTAAGCGCCCCCTTTTTGCCAAATCCTTTATAGATAAAAAGTAGAGCATATATAGTACTCAAAATAATAAAATAACAATACTATTAATGTAGAAATAGATATAATGAGGCATTGTTCATGCTATGCTACCGCAAAAGGCAAAAACTTATTGAGAAGAAGAAGAAAGCAAACATAAGAAGCTTGGTTGATGACTTTGCAGTAGAATAGAACACTAGAAATCAATATCATCATCATCATCATCATCATCATCACACTCATACTCGTCCTCAACATAATCTCCATTGTTGTCAATATCTTCCTCCATTACCGGACATTTCTGAAATTGCAAGTAAAATCAATCAAAAGAATGTCTAAACTCTAAATTGATTTCATAATTGAACATATAACTTTACAAGTAACAAGTCAATAGACTAGTTATTCTAAAAAATAATACATAATTTGTAAAAAATCTCAGGAAATAACAAGCAGAAAGTGTAGTAAATAGCAGGTTAGCAGCAAAAACAGAAGGAAAAAGAAGGAGAAATGTCGAGTGGACTTAGAAGAAGAAAGCAAAAAAACAGCAGCAAAAAAAGGGAAAAATAGGTAGAGAAGAAAAAAAAAGGGAGAAAAAGAAAGAAAACGTACCTGAAGGTTGCAGCAGTGATGGCGGCGAGTCAACAGAGGAGCGAGGACGGCGGAGAGAGTATGGAACAATGTCGAGTGAGGTGATGAAGATGAAGTCATGATACTGACAATCTCTCTCTTCTTTTGAATTTTATTGCATAAAAATCTATACTATTTACTAAAACAAAGTATTACTTAAGTCATCATTGTCATTAAAATTTTTCCTTCCAAAATTAATTGATGATGTTATTTTTTTGTTAATATCATTGCACAAGTTCCAACGTTGACAAATCATTACTTGAAATTAATAAGTTTATAAATTCATATTTTGTACATATAGAATAACAAGTACCATTTTGTTAAAAAAAACCAAAAATTATTATCTAAATCGTGCAACGCACGGAACTAACCTAGTATAAAATAATGTAAAGATAAAAGGTTAAAACACCGTTGAAAAGAGTAAAAGCATTACAACTGTCTTTTTTTTTTTGCTGTACAGCTGTCAAACTCAAAACATAATAACCCCCCCCCCCCCCCTTTTTAAAACGTATAACATACATGAAGTGCTTTTTATCCCGAAGGCTAGCGCCTCATCGCTTCAGGCGAGAAAGAGCGCGCTTTTTGGAATCGTGCCCCCTAGGTCATCAGAAGCGTTTTCCCCAACTCCTAGGGTCGCTTGACGCCTAGGCGCGCATGAAGCGCGCTTTCCAAAACCAAGGTGGTGGCAGTTGTGGAGGCGTTGCCGCGGTGATGGTTTAATTTTACCTAATTACTTGCTCTTAATTCCTTAATCCATCCTTAGTTAGGAGTGTTAGTTAAGGTGGGCCCACCTTCCCACGTGTGTTAGAATTCTACAGAAGTTATGGTTTGGAGGTGCAACAAGAAATTTTGTTAAAAACGTTTGCGGGTTAAAATAAAAATAGAATGGTCTTTTTGACAAAACTTAAGGGGTTTTTGACAAAATTTCGCTCAAATTTTGAGGAAGTATTAACTAGGAAAGCTTTAATGTTCAAGGGCAACAACCATCTCCAGAGAAAGGCTTTAATTAATTGATTTAGGATTCAAAGTGAAACTTAAGTACAAAGTACTTAGTTTCTACTTAAAAGCAAACACTAACTGTTCCAAGTCCAGCCAAAGAAACTGAAAATTTGCATACGAGCTTCCTTCAACAACAAAGTGAGCTAGCTTTGCATATTGCTTCCGCAAAGTGCATACCTTATAGTTTGTAAGTGTCATGCATTCAGTAGAATAACTAGCAGAAGTTATCTTAATGCTCAAGAGTAAAAGAACTTGATCCCAATTATTGAAAAACAGATGTTGACATTGTTTGAAAAGGCGCACCTAGTTGCTAGGGGGTAAGCGTTTAACTTGGTCAAGGCGAGACGTTTGTGGCTAGGCCCAAGTGAGGTGCACTAAAGCGCACCAAGGTATGCCAAGGCGTACCGAGGTGCACCTCAGAATTTTTTGATAATTTTTTTTCCAGATTTACAGTGTTGCATTACTTTGCTTCACTTCAATGAGGCGCACCAAGGCTCACTAAAGCGCGCCTAAGGCGCCACTGAATTCAATTGCCCTAATGCGCCTTGCCTTGGATGTTGAGTACTCTCAATTGCACTATTGCATCATTAACACATATATTGCGAGTAAAACTCGTGCAGTAACGGCCCGTTTGATAGCCGGTTATAAATCATGGTAATGGGATCGAATTTATAATTAAATTTGGAAGGGAAATCAAAATCCATTCCCATGGTGGTGCTGCCTTAGCTCCAATTTATCTAATATTCTTCACAAATATTCATTCCCATCAAATACCACCCTCCCCAATGGTAATGGATGAGAATGAAAAATGAGAATGAAAATTGAAGCTTGGGAATGAAAATTTGTTTTCCATGGAGATTATAAGGTTCTTCTTTAACAAAATTATACTATAAATTCATTACCATTACCTAAATTTATTACCAACAACCAAATGGGCCGTAAGTGTATCAAAAATGATATATCGTAATATCTACTAGCAGATTGGAACAGTTTGACTGATGTACGAATTACTATTGTAGTTGCTTACTTTTGGTGAGTATATCTATGGTATTGGTGAAAGCATAGATTAAGAGGTTATCCTGAACACAATATATGCGCAATAGTGCATGTTTTATTTTATAGAATTTGTCTTCGTTTCAACTTTGTAGCAAGTGTAACATTGTCCAACTTTGTTAACTTATTGTTTTTTCCAGAATGGTATTGGAGGACCACTTATTACTTACAATGGTTGCGTCATTGGACTGAACTTTTTCAAGCCTGCTTGCACTCCTTTTTTACCTATCAACATAGTTTTAAAATGCTTGGAGCACTTGCTGAAGTATAGGTATGGCTCAAACATGGTGGTAGTAAACTTACCCTTTTAATAATTTTTGTTTAACGATCCTAATGCAACTGTTGCCCTTTTTGGATAAGGATGTTTAATATTTGTGCAAGTACGTGCTTTAGAGGGGCAAAAAGGTGTTTTTTAGCACCTTTTTATTCTTTTATATGTATTATAGGTTGTGTATTATGCTTACTTTCTGAGTATTACATTTATATAATATATAATTATATTATATATTCTGAATTGCTCAATTGCTCAATTGCCTATAGTTGAAAATTTTCTATGGGCAACGAGTACACACTATGATCTGCCTAGCATATGATGCTGCTAATGATTATAAATAAATGAATAAACACAGAAATAGAGGAAGATGTTTTCTTTTTATCGCCATTAGATAGTGCAATGCTCAGGTAATTTAGACACACTCCACTACTTTACGGACAATACATTGTATAATTGCTCACTTTTTGAATGTCCTATCATAACAAAAGCTCATTGCGCGCGCGCACATACACATATAGTACTTGTCATCCTATTATTCCCACTTTATTGGACCAACACAACAAGGATTTCCCTTAATACCCTGTTTACTATGTTTGTTGCGACGTGAGTAGGTGAGTCTCACAGAATGTATGGGTTGGTGTATGACAATACCCCTCCCAAAGATCCATCTTGTCCTGAATATAGAAGTCTGGAAAACGATGGTAGGTTGCTATCTCATTCTCCTGTGTGGCCTCAAAGTTAGGTAAGCCATGCCATATGATGAGGACTACCCTTGTGGTTCCTTAAGGATGTGGTGTGTCACATTGCTGCACACTGGTAAAGTTGGACAGAAATAGTAGATGATAGTGTTGCTTACTTTCGAGAGGTAAGCATTCTCCCAAACTAACAAAACCCAAAGAAACTGATATTTTTCATTCATGACTAAACTGATTTACATCCCTTTATTTATAGGCTAATAGACTTGCTAAACAAAGACGTAATTGCCCTTGCTAAGCCAACTCATGACTACTAACAAAATCCTAACAGAAAACAGTTATTAACCTAACAGAAAAATAGTTAACAAACTAACAGAAAAACAATAACAACCTAACAGAAAATTAAAAAAGAAAAAGATTATTATTCTAGAATTATCTAATTAATTCTAGTAAAAGTCAATGTATAGCAATTCCCGCCTCCCGAAGAACCACCTTGCCCTCAAGGTGGGAACGTGGGTGACTCCTCGTTCTCCTCAGCAACCGCGTTAGCCTCCTCCTCACAAATTAGCACACTGAGCTCACGATTTTTGCAGCGGTGGCCCTGTGACCACTTTTCCTCACAGCGAAAACATAACCCCTTATCCCGTCGATGTTGCAGCTCCTTATCACTCAAGCATAAGGTGTATGGGCTATTGATGGAAGAGGTTGATTGATGGGTAAAACTTGGGTGAGTCGGGTTCAATCTGGGGAGGTGATTTTTGGGTGGTAATTGGAATGGGTAAAAGATGGTGGGGCCAAATTGCTTTGAGAAAAGTTTGGGGAGTTAGGGTTAATTGGAGATGGGGCATAATTTTGGGGTTTTGAAAGAATAAGCCCAGGCCCATTTTTCTTTTGTCCCCCATGAGTACTCTTCCCTTCTACCTTTAGGGCCAACTCCATGGCATGGTCCAAAGAAGTGGGCTCCAGTACAATAACCTCATGCCTAAGGTTATCCCTAAGCCCATTAAGAAATTGGCTCGTGGATATTTCTTCAATAAACCTTTCAATATAACCATCCACTGTTCCTTGCTGTCTCACCGCCAACCATTGTGAGTGAAGAGTGGCCCCCGCCGCCGCCAGCCTGAAGCGCCGCAAGAGCAACTTCTTTAAGTCGTCCCAAGTCTCCACCCTCCGCCGGTTATCCTTCCATTGATAAAACTGCAGGGCTTTGCCTTCAAGGGCCACCACTGCCCCTTCCAACTTCTCCTCTTCTGTCATTTTGTAGAATTGAAAGAATCTTTCCACCCTCAAGATCCACCCGTTAGGGTTCGAACCATCGAAGATGGGAAGATCGAGCTTCTTGAACCGCCATGGCCCTTGGGTTCCCCCTTGTGGTGGTCGACCGCCCCCGGCGAACGATCCTCCATATCCCTTTTCAAAGGTTCATGGTTTAATCTGAGCAATTTGAGAGCAAACCTCAGCCCTAAACTTTTCTTGCTCTTCTCGCAATAATGACATCATTTTCTCCTGATCTTCTTGATTCTTGTCTACCCTTTGAGTAGTGAGATTCTTTTGCTAGGGTCTTCGACACTTGTTCTAACCCTAGTGAGATTTGCTGCAACGAGTTTTGTACGAGAGAAGATTGATCCGCGATGGTGGCATGGAATTAAAACTCGGCCATTCTGTAACCTGTTTCTGAGTTGCTGATACGTGAAATGTCGTTATAGCACTGAGAGTTGGAATTCACACAAAAATCGCCGCGATGGCGTTTCGTAACGGTAAAATGCCCGTTCTATAACGCGTTTTTGCAAGAATTGCCCGTTTTTTATAAAATAAAATACATATTAAAAGAAGAAAAGACTAAGAGAAGCCATACATGTAGTTTGCAATAGTTAAATTTTTTCATAAATAAACTAGATTATTATTTAATTTTAATAATAATAACTGACTAATAATATTTTTTTGACATAATGTGATACGAAAACAAATAAGAATGAATGAAGATTGAAAAAGCTTACTATTGAGCTTATGTGATTTTTTTGATAAAATTCACGCCGCGACAGCCGCGAAATGTTCTTTTTTGCCGTTACAAGCGATTCCCACGACAACGCGACCGTTTCAGCGAATGTGACCGCGACCGCTATTTTTTTCCATGGATGGTGGTCGGGCGGCGAGCTCTGACTCCAACGTCTCCATCCGCTGTGACTGGGTAGTTCCCCCCATCTCGCTGCCAGGAAAGGGTGGCTCTGATACCAAGTTGCTGCACACTAGTAAAATTGGACATAAATAGTAGATGATAGTGTTGCTTACTTTCGAGAGGTAAGCACTCTCCCAAACTAACAAACCCAAAGAAACTGATATTTTTCATTCATGACTAAACTGATTTACATCCCTTTATTTATAGGCTAATAGACTTGCTAAAACAAAGACTTAATTGCCCTTGTCAAGCCAACTCATGACTACTAACAAACTCCTAACAGAAAACAGTTATTAACCTAACAGAAAAATAGTTAACAACCTAACAGAAAATTAAAAAAGAAAAAGATTATTATTCTAGAATTATCTAATTAATTCTAGTAAAAGTCAATGTATAGCACACATGTAACTAGCATAGATTATGGTGAGAACTCCACAGCCATATGGGGTAAGGGTTTAGGATAGTGGATAGGTTGAGTTAGGAGATGAAACAAGGGGTAAAGGTTGAGGATAATGGATAGGCCAGAGCATGGTGGAAAATTGCGGCCGCGACATCGCAATGCAGCTTAGTTGATGCAAATTTTAGGTTTATTGTACCAAGATTCCCCCATGTAGAACGTTTTGTCGAAAGATGACACTTTTGTCGGGGTTCGTATGATACGCTAAGGTTATGCCTGAGTTTTGCCGCCATATCGGTCACAAAGGTTGTTTGAGTTGGATATTGCCCAAAAGGTTACTGTTTCTCAAAGAACAAAAAATGAGGAAGGAAAGCTAGTGTGGCTTGGGATCAGGTATGTCTCCCCAAAGCTGTTGTGGGTTGGAATGTTCTAGCGTTAGCTGACTGGAATAAGGCTGCAATCACGAAAGTTCTGTGGGACTTGTCTTATAAAGCTGACAATTTATGGGTCAAATGGGTTCATACCTTTTACTTTGCAAGGAAGAAACTAGGGGCCGCTCCTGCTCCTTCCAAGTGCTCCTGGGTCCTCAAGAGAGTCTTAAAATGCAGAGAGTTAGTGGATAGAGTTGGGGGTTGGGACAATTTAGTGCAAAATGGCAAAATGAAGATCAAGAAGCTGTATGTTTTTCTTAGACCAGTTGCTCCAAAGCCTCCTTGGAGCAGGGTTGTTTGTAACAATCAAGTCTCCCCTAGGAGTGTGTTTATCTTGTGGCTTGCCATCCAAAATAGGCTTGCAACCAAGGACATACTTCAAAGTTGGAATATTCTTGTTGATCCAAGATGTGGGCTGTGTGGGGATTATGATGAGACTCTACATCATTTGTTTTTTTAGTGTAATTATAGTATGGACATTTGGGGCAGATTGCTGCAGGTGCTGCGGATCACTCAACACCCTGTTACACTTGGTGAAGCTGTTAGGTTGGCTCAGGCTTGCAGCAGAGGGAAGAGAGGCAGAGACAGCTGCTCATCATAGGTCTGGATGAGGTTGTTTATGTTGTGTGGATCCAACGCAATAACAAGGTGTTTAATTGCAGCTGCAAACCTCCTGATAATGTTTTTAGAGATGTTTTGTATTACTTAGCCTGTAGAAGCACTGATGCTATGAGGCATCTGCTATTATTGTAACCTTTGTGGTTTGTGGGGGTGTTTTGTGTTTTTTTGGGGCATGTCGATGCATATGATAGTCAAAGGGGAATTGAACCCTTCCTAGAAGGTGGCGGTTCCCCCTTGTTGATGCTTTTGCAACATGGTTTGGTTTTTGTGGTGTTCTAAACTCTTTTCTTCATTTTGGTAATAAAATCTTTTATTTACCAAAAAAAAAAATGAGGAAGGAGAGAGATAAAGGTTTGTTCGAGATGGGGCAGTAGACTTGTTTTATTATATTTGGGGTACAGTTGTGCTGCTGTCGAGGACATCTGTAACGCTTTAATAAAGTCCATGAGTGTATTAAGTCCATGAGACTTGGGCATTCCTTCAACAAAGCCCATTATAATGTCTTTCCAACCTTGGGGCTGGTGTTGAGAGGGGTTGGAGCATGCCTAGGAGCGAGCAAAAAATTGGGGTACTCGATATCGTACCGGTGAAACCGATACCAATTATGGGTCTAAAAATTAGGTTTTACTCTTTTCTTATTGATTTTCAATTATCAATTATTCTAAGAATAAAAAATAAAAAATTAGGATTATTACTCAATTATGATTATTCTGAGAATAATCAATGATTTTTATTATGTAATAATCAATAATAAAAAATTAGGATTTACTCTTTTTTTTATTGGTTTTTCCATTATCAATGATTTTTATTATGGATTTACTCTAATTTTTTTTTTTAAACACTTAGATGATTTATAGATTATTTTTTACTCCCCGTCCCAATTTAGTGGTAACACTTGGGTATGCACATAGTTTTAGATGATAAGTAGTTGAGTGATTGTCAAATATTATTATATTTAAAAGGTAGATGCGATAGGAGTTAGTGGAGTATTTTTTTATTTGAATGAGAGAGAGTGAGGCCTTGACTTTTTTGTAGTGGGAAGAGAGAAGTATTAATTTATTAGTGGGGTCATTTACAAAATAAAAGTGTAACCAATCAATCAAAACCTTAATCCCATAAATGGGGTCGGCTACATGTATCAAAAGTTATCATTCCGTGTGGTTATTCACATAGGGCGAGCAAAAAAACTGGGTACTCGGTACCGGACTCGGACTCGATTAGGACCCGACAGGTCCGGACCCGGTTCCACCAGGACCAGTTCTGGGTTTCAAATACCAGTTTCGGTTCGGGGTACCTATTCTTGGAACCGGGTACCTGGTTCAATGAAAAAGTTCTGGGTACCTAATGTTCACTGGGTACCCAATTTTATTTCATAAGACTCAAAGTATTATTTGTATCTTATATTTCAAATTATGGAGGAAGTATACTACTCTGTAATATGTATTAAACCATGAACGTGTATCAAAATTTACCGTTAATTAAGTCACTCAACTTTTTTTTAAAAATGATCTTAAATTTTATTTTATAAAAAAAAAATAAAAAAATAATGAGGTTACCGAGTACCTAGTTCCTATCGGGTCCGAGTCCCGTTCCAAAAAAATGCAGGATCCAGTTGAACCGGGTCCATTACCCATCGGGTCCGGGACTTTCCGGGTACCCGGTTCTGCCCACCCACATAGATTTTCCTCCACCACTCCCTACGATCTAGGGCCTTGTTTTCCTGTAAACCTAACTTCTTCATATCTTTTCTAATTTCTTCCAACCAATTCATCTTAAGTTTCTCTCTACCCCGTTTGAAATTACCTTGATCCCATACTTTGACTCTTCGAACCCCCCTGAGGTCTCCCTCTTACATGTCCAAACCAATGCAAACGATTTTCCCTTAGCTTGCATTCGTTATCAACGAACAACGACACCAACCTTTTGCGGATATCTTTATTCCTTATTCTATCGGTCTATCCCTAAGCTTGTTCCCACATATCCATCTCAACATCCGCATATTTGTGACCCTTACCTTTTGAATGTGCTCCTTCTTAGAGGCCCAACATTTCGTACCATAGAGCAACACCTGTCTTATAGCCGTCCTATAGAATTTTCCCTTTAACTTTAATGGGATATTATGATTGCACAACACTACAGTGCCCGCTCTCCATTTAAACCACCTACCTTAATCTTGTGAGCCACGTCTTGGTCAATATCTCCATCTTGTTGAATGATTAACCCAAGATATTTAAAGCATTCACTCGTGGCCAAGTCCATTTCGTCTAATCTCACTACATCATTGTTTTCCCTCCTATGTGTCCTAAAACAACATTCCAAACACTCTGTCTTGCTCCGACTTAGCTTAAACCCACTAGGTTCCAACCCTTGCCACCATTGCTCCAATTTGGCTTTAACCCCGGTCTTTGTTTTATTTACCAAAACAAAATCATCCGCAAACAACATATCCCATGGGACCTCATCTTGAATAGACCTTGTTACTTCACCTATAACCGTTGCGAAAAGGAAAGGGCTTAACGCTGGGTCTACCTAAAAAAAGAGAGCCTAGTTCCTATCCAATTGTTATAGGAAAATCCTCTATCAACCCAATTGTAAAATATGCTGCCTTGTCCCTCAATTTATGGCAAGGGACCTTTTAATGGTTGGCCCATAGAAGTGTAGGTATTATCGGTCATTCTTTGCTACATTGACAAGGAAGTAATTAGCTTGTTTATTCTAGTTGGTTATAAAATATGCATGTTGAATATTCTCGAAATGAAGCTCTGCTTTCTAAGTGAGTTGGGTGATGAGGTTATATGTTACATGGGTGATGACTCTGATGAGGTTATTTTTTACATTGAATTGATCTCATTTAATTATGGTCCCTCAACTGCAATGCTTTAGCTGTCTTTAAATAGCCGTGGTTAATTTGGATAAGATTTTTATTATTATGTTTGTTTAATGTTGTTGTGTTTTGTTTTACAGTATGTTGTTTTGTTTTAAATAGCTGCTGTTAATTTGCTGATAAATTTTTTATGTTTATTCTGTTTTGTTTTGTTTTGTGGCTGCACCAGGGAAGTCCCCCGACCATGGCTTGGTCTTGAAATATCTGACCTTGACAGAGCAAAGTTGGGTGAGTTGGAAAAGTTAAGGCTTAGCTGCCCCGATACCCTAAGCGGCATTTTGGTCAGAAAGGTATTTATACATTTTAACTTTTTTTAAAGAAATGTTTTTAGGAATGTAAAGAACCCAAACTAAGGATGTATCTAGTTTTGTATTTTAGGAGATTTATGAGTTTTTTTTTTTTCCTGCTAATTTTTGTTTCTTTCTTGCGCTAAACTTTTCAAAATGCTTAAGGTAGCAGAATGTTAAGTTCATATTCTTTGTAGTAACAAAAGCACTCATGGTTCCTTTTTTTGTATTGGATATAAGCTACGAAGGTTTGGTTGCAAAGATTGTTGTACCCAAGTCAGGATTTTTTTTTATATCAGGGGGACGACAATTGTATAAAAATGACATGAATCACTTCATGATTTCGTTCTTATACCATATAAAATAATTTTTCTTTATTTATATTGAATTAATTTGACGTTATTATTATTCACATTTTACATTAAATCATTCAGTGAGTATATAAATAACTTTTTTTTTAAATAAAGAAAAAAAGAACCAAAAGAATTGGAAAAATATGGTGCAATTCACGACTAACCTACATTAAACCAAGGGAAAAAACAGATGAAAAAAGACAAAAAATATATTTAATTATTTTTAAAAAAACAGAGCAAAAAAAAAAAAAAAACCCAAAAAAATTGGGAAAAAATGTTGCAGTTCACCAAATAGCCTATATTATTAAATCAAGGGAAAGAAGCAGATGAAACTAGAGTACTAGACCAAAGAAATACATTCAACTATTTTAAAAAGCAAAGCATAGAAAATATAAAGAACCAAAGAAATGCATGTGGTGAGGCTCGAACCTATGATCAAGTTTCATGTAACCTTGTGAACATGCACTTTATCGTTGAGCCACCTTCAGTTTTGATGCAGATATATGCAGGTTATATTATATAATTGTGATTCCGTTAGGGGGTAACTGAAATAAATTAAAAGCCATGAAGCAACGCCATGGGCGCTGTGTCTCACCCTACCTGGCGCCGCCCCTGGTTGTACCCCATGCTGTATTGTGTCTAATTCTTAGATCTATCTGTGGCAAAGTTTTCACTTATGGTTTTATCCACGAATGCAATGCTTCATGCTTAACACGATAGATAGAATTTTTAGACTTAAAGAAAAGTAGATTCATATAAGATTTTGTTCACACTATGTCCAGAAGCCTTTTCTAACCTTGATCAACAAAATTGAGAATAACACTCATGTCTTTTAAGAAACTTTAAAAGACTTTCTTTTTCCACTTTAAAAAGATGACTTTTCAAATTTATAGGCAATTACCAAAATTTATTTTTATAAATAACAACATTTGCTGTTGTCATAAACTCAAATTGTGAATGTTATGCTATATGCAGGATTGTGGGACATTGAATGTGAAATCGTCTAGATTTCAGCCAACCTCTGACTTAGAGTCAAACTTTAACAAAGTTGGGTTATGACTAACTTTTTCACCACACATGAATTGGATTTTATTTTTCTCTAAATGTATAATATAGGATTGAATACAAATTTAATTATTATTCTTATTTCATATATAATAATTCCTCAAAATACTCTTATTTATTTATATCAAATTCTAATGGTTTAAATTCAACTTAAACATTGATCTACCTAAAACTTCATTCTTAGATTCATTCTTATTTCATCCCTGAGCAATTTGCCCGGGCAATTTTTAAAATTTTGTTTTAGACAAACGCACTTATTGAAGTGTGCATACATTGGTTCACAATTGATTGTGATTTTCTACTCTTTTAAGTTGTTTATATATCATAAGATGACTGCTCCGTATTAACCAGGTGGAACAGAGATCTCCTGCTTCTGATGCTGGGATATGCACGGATGATGTCATAGTTCAGATTGATGATAAAGATGTTGGGAGTTCTCTAAAGGTATTGCTTTACATATATTTGTATTAAGATTTAAGTGATTGTAGTCGCTGACTCCTATTAATTATGCCTTTAGTATGCACCTGTATCTCCCTAATCTGTATTGCCTTGATCCCATTTGAACCTACTAGTTTCCAACATTGCTAAAATAGATCTAAACTTAGGCACAAGAGTTTTTAGTCTGGAATCAATGTGAGGTGTTGCTTTGAGTCCACATCCTGGCATTGCCTTTGATATCACCTCTGCGAAACGAATCATATAGCCATTCTTAAAACCATTCTCACATTTCCAATGAGGATCCAAAAATAGCTCATGTAAGGCTGCCACGAGAGCCTTATCTTCCTCACTAGTCCAGAAACGCTTATTTTTTACTCTTCTCCCACCACTTGCACTGCTCTCTTCCATCCTATTTCAATACTTGAAATTTATAATAAAAATATATCACATATTTACTAAACAATATTAACAAAATATATATTTACCAAAACACCAATAATATATAAATACTCCAAAACATCACATTAATAGTTTACTCAACACGTGAAAAAATACATAAGCTACATAAAGAAACAAAGTGCTAGTAGTTCAATAGATCAAATTACAATGTTAGAAAGCTTAGTCAAACTCTATGTTGTGCTATAGCCCGCCAATTGTTGAACGTAGTCTGAACCATAGAATTTCTGAAAATTTTCCATGGGTCGGATGTCTCAATAGATGAGATATACTCAACTTCATTTCCTTCGTCATCATCACCGTCATCTCCATCATCATTCTCATCATCCGACACATCCTCATAAATAGAACCGGGTGGCATATAGTTCTTAATTTAGTTGTGTAACAAACAACAAGCTAATACAATTCGACTATGACTTTCTAAACTAAACCAATAAGGGCTTCTAAGTATTGTCCATCTTCCCTTAAGTAACCCAAAGCACCGCTCAATCACATTTCTAGCCATTGCATGTCTTAGGTTAAAATATTCTTCCGCACTTCTTGGTTGATGACGGCTATTGTTCCACTCCCTAAGATGATACATATGCCCTCTATATGGTGCGAGAAATCCTTCTCCATTAGTATATTCAGCATCACAAAGATTACAACAACCTTAAAAAAACAAATAATTTCTTGTTATATATTTACTCATTTTGTTATTTAGATTTTTACTAAACAATATAATGTTTGTACCAAATTACCTTTAGGAACCTTTAACCCATTAGGCCTAGAAATAGCATCACGAAGAACCCGACCATCATGAGCCGAAGCTCCCCATCCAGGTAAGACATATATAAACTCCATCTCAGGTGAGCATACTCCTAACACATTCATTGCAATGGTACCCTTTCGTGTTCGATATCTAGATCGATCAATGGAGGGTGCGGTCACATTAATCATTGTTCCATCAAGTGCACCCAAACAATTCTATAGTCACACATAACAACACCCTTTACATTGTAAGAATTCTAGCATTTCTATAATCTGGAAAAAAAACACAAAAATAGAAACAAGTACCTTGAAGTACTTCCACCTATCTTCATCGCAATGTTCTGTTATAGGCTCGGTTTTTTTTTTTAGTAAGATACAATGTAACTTCAACACGGCCTTTAAACACAAGTGAAATTGTCTACTCACAGTTTCACCACTTAGATAAAAATAACTAGCCGCCGTTCTATTTTTTTAATGGTGTGCTAATACATACAAAAACATAGCAACAATCTCTTCTATTGTCATGTTTCTTGTGTCCCTTAAACCACCAACATCTCTCACCAATTCACACAATTTAAAGTAAAACGATTCATACGAAGATGGCTCCTACACAACACATCACTTTCTCTTATTATCCTGTTCAAGTTAATCACCCTCAACTTCCTTTTAATTCTCTTGGTTATTTTAAATTGGAGTGGATTACATTAAGTTTTAGACTCCGCAAAGGACATCAAATGTGCCAACACTACAATATTATTCATAAGTAGCATAAATTGAAGAAATTGCAACTCTCTTCTTATAGGAGGACCAAAACGAGCCATTTCTGTACATATTCATAGTGCGTAATATATATTATCAAATAGAATAATTATGCAACACAAAAAGTAGCAACTAGTAAGACACATTAACATTCAAAAGCAATACAACAAGATGTTTGCTTTTTTAAATTAAACAAAAGCAATACAACACTACAAAAAAAAGTGATTAATTATATAAAAGCAATAAAAAGGAACAAATTAAACTTACAAGTTCTGTACATCTAATATATATAAAAAAATGATTTATAGAATAAAAGCAAAACAAAAGAAAAACACACATAAGCTATAATTAAAGAAGCATTCAAAAGAAAAAAAAAATTGAATGCGTAAAATAAACAGACTTGAACAGAACCAGCAGGTTTATAGTCGAAGCAAAAAAAAAAAATAGTAATAAAATCAGAGACGAGCAAAAAAAAAATTAGTATATAAAATCAGAGACTTGAACAGATAAAAAATTATGAACAGATAAACCCTAAAAATTCTGAACAAGTAAAATAAACCCTAAACCATGAACAACTAGATCTGATGAAGAAGAAAAGAGTTTAAATTGATAAAAATTTAAAGAGACAAACAAAAATAAGACATAACTTCAATTACTCACAATCTAATTCAAAAAAATTGCAAAATAAAGGAAGGAAAAAAACCAAAAAAAATACTGAGAGAGATTCGAGAAGAAAAGGAAGAGAGATTCGAGTTTTACCTTTGTTGTCGTTGTTGACAAGCCGGAGTTCGGACTCACCGGAGGTCGGACTCTTGCTGCTAGGGTTTACTGATGAAGTGATGAGAGTTCAGAGAGAGTGAGGAGGAGTGAATGAGGGTGTCTGAAGTTAAATGGGTAAGAAATGGGGAATGAGTATTGATTCCTAAGTAAATAGAAGAGAATGGGAAAGAGTTAAAATGGGTAATTCTAATAATTAAAATGGGGTAAAGGAATGAAAAAATAAAATAAAAGCAAACATGGGTAAGGGAATAATGGGCTTGTATTCCCTTACCCTTTTCCCGTTCCACCCAACCAAAAAGCCCCTAAAAGTAATTCTCATTCCCACTGATCTCAACAACCAAACGACGAGCAATAAATGAATTGATATGGAATATTCATTAAGCTGTAATATTACCTTGTGCCTAGGGCAGTTATAAAAGAAATCTGATCTTAGCTATAAAGAAAAAAGAAAAGTGGAAGTATTAGAATATTAAAACCTTAAAAGATCCTGATATTGAGGTTAGATCATTATGCTGAAATTTTAGCTATTAAGGATAGAGAGGACTAAATGAATTGAAAAAAACACTGAAAGGAAAACTGATTCTTAATTTCTTAAGCAAACAAATAAAAATTCTGAAAAGTGGATTGATATTAGAATATAAAACCTCAAAAGATCCTGATATCTAGATTAGCTTATATGCTTCAATTGTAGTTATGAAGGACAGAGGACTTAAAAAAATTGATGAAGACACCGAAATTCATAACAAAGGCACAAAAAAACTAATTCAGATTAGACAAAATTGCAATATAAATTTGCTAGGATACAGAACTAACCCTTACAGCCCTTAGGTTTGATAATCTCAGAAGTGCTAGGAGTAAAGGTGAATTTGATGCAGACAATAATTAATCTTAATTTCGTTGAGTCTTATCAACTTGTTTTGATGCAGATAACACCATTGATAAGGCTTGTTGTGGTGTTGGTTCCACAACTATCCCAAATTCTAGCTACTTCTAACCACATTAAATATCATATCTGAAGAACCTCTCATTTATTTTAAGCTGTTTTAATGATACTTTAATTGCTCATATATACAAGATAGTCTCATTGAAGATAATACATGATAACGTAGAAAAGAAAATACTTCCTCCAACTTTTTTACATTCACCGTTTTCTACTTTTGGAAGTTGCAAAATACTCGCATCATTTCCAATTTGGGCCATGCTTTATCTCTATTTTTCTCCAATCACATGGGCCCCATGTCTCCCCCATTCTCTATCTTTCTCGTCTCTTTAAAATTTGTGCATCATTAGATGCAAGTAAAAAAAAAGGAGGAAGTATAAAGAACCGGTGAAATCAGAACCAAATATGTCTAGAAATTGTTGCAATATGGCCAATTTCTGATGTGTCCTTTACTATCCCCCCCCCCCCCTTTTTTTTGTTGAGTTTCCTTGTTATCGAGTGGGCTACTTTTGATGGATCTTCTTGAGTGAATACTATCACTGCAGCCCTTTGTTTTGCACATCTGTTGATGTTAGAACACTGACGGCCCATTTGGTTGTTGGTAATAAATTGTGGTAATGGTAATGAATTTATAGTGTAACTATGTTAAGGAGGAACCTTATAATCTCCATGGAAAACAATTTTTCATTCCCAAGCTTCAATTTTTTTCTCATTTTTCATTCTCATCCATTTCCATTGGGGAGGGTGATATTTGATGGGAATGAATATTTGTGAAGAAAATTAGATAAATTGGAGCTAAGGTAGCACCGCCATGGGAATGGATTTTGATTTCCGTTCCAAATTTAGTTATAAATTCATTCCCATTACCTCCATTTATAACCGGCTACCAAACGGGCCGTGAATGCATGTCTTGTTATTCATATCCCCCTTGAGCCCCTTGTAGCAACATTTGTTTCTCTTTCAGCAGTTCCGTTGGAACTCTGAAAAAATGGCTGTTTATGATTTGCAGTATTATATTTTTCCAAAAGAATCAAAATCTCTACTTTCTTTTCACGTTACCTACAATTTACAACAACTTATGATCAAATCAGAAATGCGCATCTGGGATCCAGAATTGCCATGGTAGGCATTCTGTAGTATACTGCCTTCTGGTTATGATAATAAAGAGCAGGTAAATGAGAAGTAATATTAAGCTTGAATAGTAAATGTAAAAATAGGGTCTTGTGTAGGTATAAGATTTTTACTTTCTAGCTATAGTATTATTTTTGTAATACTCTATATGATACATATATTATTGGGAAAGGTTTGAAGCAAAAGCTGCTATATTGCCATACTAGGATACTACCGTGGGTTGGATGAGGAGGTTTAACCTTGTGTTTTTTGATATCACTTTAACCACCTATGAGGGTGCTTAAGTTAAATAGTAAAATGCTTGTTCTTTCTTTAAAGTGGTCTTGCATGATTCTAAATTAAATCAAGTTGACTCAAGTTTATAACGGTCATAACAAAGATGGTGTGTAATGCAGTAAATCTGTAATGGCAGCTTTCGCTTCTTTAATGTGTCATAAAATTGTTAAGTCATATTTGCAGCGTTGCTCATTTTACCTTCATTTTTTTTGTGGTACAGTTTGCTAGTGTACTATTGGATAAGGCCAATGAGCCCTTCAAATTGTTTGTCAAGAGAGCCAGTGGCATTGAACCTTTTCCACTGGACATATTTCCTCAGAGCAGCAGAAATTTGAATCGGTAATTATTTTCATATTTCTGAGGATTAGTTTTATGTTCGGTTTATGGTGTGGGAAAACGAAATTTATTGGAAACAATTCTAAGGCTTCAGATGTGTCCTCATTACTGATAAGAGAAAATTTGCGAATTACTACCACGACTTTTGGCCACTTTGCAAATTACTACCAAATAAGAAAAAATTATTGTTAATTATTACCAACATCTTACAATTAGTTTGGTTCTATTACCAAAATTGATTTTTTGTCAAAATTTTACCGAATCTTTGAAATTTTTAACAGAATATACTTCAAAATTCTGGTTTTTATGATTTTAATTGATTTTTAACTAATTAAACCCCAAACCAAAAGTAAAACCCCAAAATTAAAGTTATCTCTCCTCTTTATTACTAACCAGCTAACAACTTAACCACCACGTCCTCATCAAAACCCCCACCACCATCTCGTCACCAACATTACCACAACGACAACCATCAATTGACTCATCAATCAATCACCAACCATTACCAACATATGAAACCAGCCAACCCCAAATCGAACACTCCAAAATAGCTACTCCTTCCGTCCAAGTGTAAATTCTACATAAATGTAGCACTTAAATTGGAACAGATGGAGTACTACAAACCCCATAATTCAACTCACAATTTGCTCCAACCTAATCACCAGGAATTAATTGACGAATGGACGAACACTACTCAACACTACTACCCTTGCCGGTTACTGCAAGGATTTTGGTTGGCTTGGGTTATTCAGTCGTCCATCAATTTCAGTTGGCTGGGGCTGGTTGGGGTCATATTAAGTTGGTTGTTGTGTGATGGACTGACATAGCCAAAATTGAGATAGCTAAGACACTTAGCAAAGATAATGGAAATTGATGGATTGAAAATAGAAATAGAGAAACTATTATGTCAGACTCGTCTGACCAAACAAAATGGTCAGACGAGCCCAACAAAAAAAAAAACACAAGCTATATAAAAAGAAATAGTCAACTTAAAGCACATATAACCTAATTTAATTCCACTTCCAGTTGTAGTTGAGTGCCATCTACAAATTAATCCCTACTGCTCATGATAATTACGATATATGCCATGTGATGATGACATATCAGTGCTAATATATCCCACCAGGAAAAACAAAGTACTGAACAACACACTACACACTGACAAAACTTTCCAGCTTAATATGTTTATGGTCCAGGTTAATATGTTTTTGGTCTAGGTTTGATTGATCAAGGTTTGCTTTTTTGTCTAGGTTAGTTGTTTACTTATCGAGGTTAGTCTTATTTTTGTCCAGGTTAATCCTTATTATGTTCAGGTTTATCTTTTTTTTGTCCATGTTACTCCTTGTTTTATTCAGGTGAAACCTTATTTTTATCAAGTCCAAATTTTTATCAAGCACTAACCTGGACAAAATAAGCACTAACCTGGTCAAAATAAACACTAACCTGGTCAAATAATCACTAACCTGGACAAAATAAGCACTAACTTGGATAACATAAGCACTAACCTGAACAAAATAAGTACTAACCTGGACAAAATAAGTACTAACCTGGACAAAATAAGCACTAACCTGGATTAAAAAATATTAACCTGGACGAAAATTTAACTAACTTAGACCAAATGATGATTGACCTGGACATTCTTTTGTGCTATGGAACTGGATAAAACTAATAAAGAACACACTATTAAGCTACTGTAAAGAAATTGACATTGGCTTAGCAAATTAATTGGTTCTAAGGTTGAAAGATTAACTCCAGTTCAATCCTTTTAATAATTGGATTATGTTGTGGCAACCATCAATCCATGTCCTTAAACAAGCTAAAAATCTTAACCCAAACTCCTTTCCGGGACGCTTGGATTGAGCAGTAGCGATGGAGACAGCACATTCGACAACCTCAACAATATGTGGGTGTATTGGAGGTTAGAGTATTGAGCAGTAGCGCTTGGATTCGACAACCCCAAACTCTATGGTGGTTAGAGTATTGTTACTTTGTTAGTGGTGGAGGTAGAGCAGTGGGTGTGGAAAAGAGAGAAAGGGTGAGGGGAGGAGAGAGAGTGGTTTAATAGAATATGAGTGATTTTAATCTAATTAGGGGTGAGTTATGATTGGGGTCCCAACTCCGCACGTGAGTGACACCTAGTGACACTCAAGTCCGGTCCTAAGCCCTGATAAAGGAGGAGGGTTGCGGTATGTAGGCTAGTGACAGCCAGCATAGAACTTTGTCACATCTTATGACATGAGCCAAAGTGATAATTTTGCGGGGACGTTCCCTACTATTTCTGTGGAGGACTCTATGGAATGATCACTTTGGTTCATGTTAGCTGACCCCTCTTTTGGGATTAAGGCTTTGATTGATTGAGGGGTGAATTATGATTTAATTAAGGGTAGATTAAAGTAATTTAACGGTTTACTCTTAAATATGTTGAATATTAACGGATATGGGGATTGGTAGTAAGTAAATTTAAAGAGATTAGTAACATGTTGGTAATAAGTAATTTTATTTTATTTTTTGGTTTTTCTCATGTGTACCCACAAGGTTTTGACTTTTGTAAGGTGTATCCACTTTTTTTTTCAAATTTCTCATTGGTACCTATAAGCTTCCATTCAACCATTTTTTGTGTCCTTGCAAACAGACGTTGTAACTTAACGTTAGCAATTTCACTTTGAAAAAAAAAGATCCTTCATCTTTCTCTTCTTTTCAGATAACCCCAAATATATGCATCGCAATTCACCAATTCCTCAATTTTTTTTCTTCAGTCTTTTCGGATAATTTTTTTACAGATTGTTAAAATTTGAACCTAAGCCTCTTACGTGTTATCTTCATCATACCAATTCCCAAGTCTTGCTCAACTAAACCCTAAAATTTAAATTCAAAGAGAGAATATCATGCAACCACATCCATAGCAGCGACAGCACAGTGACACGGCAGAGAGCCACTAAAGTCAGCGGTGGACGACCGCTTATGGTATTGTGTAAAGGGCTAAGATCGATTGGGGTTTTGGAAATTTGTTAGTTGGTTAAAGGTTTAATTTTTGTGTGGTTAAATTAGAAATTTTTGGGAGTTCGTTTGTTTTAAAAGTTTTTTCCGTTTTAAAACATGGTAAATCTGAAAAACAAGAGTATGCTTCACGGCTAAGAGCAATAATTAATGAATTTTTATGGATTTGTTTGGTGTATATAAGCATATTGCATTTTTCACTTTCTTAGGGCCTGTTTGTTTCAGCTGAACTAATTGCTGCTGAACTGAACTTAACTTAATTCTAATTATTATTTTTAGTATGTACAAGTATAGGAGATTAAAAAATTAAGTAACATATAATAATTTCAACTTATAATTATTATTTCAACTATGAAAATTATTATAATTATTATTATTTTATGTATGAAAATTATTTTTTCAACTATGAAAATTATTATTTCAATTTATAATTATTTTTTCCAACAAAGAATAATCTGATATCAATTGTAGAAAATTTGCCCCAAAGTTATTATTCAAACATTCCTAGCAAAATTTCCAAAAATGAAAATTTCAATCACTCTCAAAATTAACTAGGGTTAAGGTATCAATTCTTGTTAACAACAACAATTAACTCTTTTTGTTTTGTTTTATATAAAAATGTATTATTTCAACAAATGTATGAAAATGTATGATTATTTCAACAATTACAATTATTATTGTTGGTAGTATTATTATTAATGTTATTGTTGTGTTTTATTGAATAATATTTGTTCATTCTAAAATGAAATTTGTTAACTACAATTATCATTTCAATCATTAATGATTCATTCGTATAAAAAAACCAATGATATAAAATAAATATATTAACAAGAATAGTAATTCTTATAATAATAGTAATACCAATCGTTATAATAATAGGAATAGTAATGATAACAATAATAGTTATTAGTGTCTTATTATCAAATTAGTAAAACAACTATACTGAACTGATTGGAGCTGAACTGAATTGAAATTAAGCTGAAACAAACAGGCCCTTAGACTCATAAATGGAGTGAAAAAAATGTTCATTTATCAAAGAAGAAAAGCTGGAGGATAAAATTTGAGATCAACTTCAACTTTGGATCATTTTCTTTGTACTTTTAGCGATTTAGTGTTTTTTTTGGGTCCAATTTCGGTTGGGTATCTCAATCAATCTATGTGTGCTCAATTTTTTATGGTTTGTTCAATTGGGTTGAATCTTTTATGTAGGAATAGGCCAGAGGCCAGTGCTTGCAATTCAGTGATTTGGGTGATTTGTTACAAAAATCAGTGAATGTTAATAAAGAAAGTGAATTAAATTAAAAAAAAAGGGCTTGGGGCATTACATACTAGCATTAAAATTATGAGAAAATAAACATTACAAAACTACAAATAAATGAGAAAGTGGGTAGTTGATTTTCACACTCTCCTCCCTTTCATATGAATAGTGTCTGCGAATATTGTTTACATGAGAGGGAGAGGAGTACGGAAAATATTTGGGCAATGCGGAAATCATTTGCTGTTGAAGTGACAATGAATCAATTATTACTGACATTTATCTTATTATCTTGTTTTCTACTTAGGTGGCCATTGCCAAAAAAAGTTTTGTTAAGAAGGCATTGCTAATATGTTTGTGGATGAGCCACTCGACTCAACAGTCTGCTGCTTTTCTCATAGGCTAGTGTAATTTAAGAACAATATAGTTTAAGTTTATTAATTTTGTACAGTATCTAATTTTGTCTAGAAACAATATCTATCATTCACATTCACCTTTTGAAGGATATTATATTTCTAACCCAATTACTTTTGTTTGGGTAACAAATTTAGAGCTGCTCAATTTATTGTGGGTATGGACAAAGTTTTAGATGATAAATTAAAGTTTATTAAGATCGATATTTTAACTTAGATCGAAAAGATATGTTAAAGATTGGATTGTAAAATCGAATAGTAAGATTCTACAAATTTTGCGAAAGTAATATTTTACAATGTATTGTAAAATTTATATATCAATTTTTCCATTAAACAACTTTAAAAAAATTGCATTTAATTAGTTGGTCCTATTTATTGTACAATAAAATAAAAGTATTAGATCAAACCGTCTGATCCATTGTAAATTGTCAAACTAACCGGTCCAAGCCCCCTTCACACAAGCCATGACCACTGTCCAACCATCACCGTTATTTTTTATAGGATAATGTGTGGGATACTAGGCCTTGGAACCGGGCCCTACTGCAAGTCACCCGGCGCAATTTTAGCCAACACACGCATCTGTAGGGGGATAATAAGGAATCCTCGCAAATGCGTGCGGTGAGAATCGAACCCAGGACCTCGTGCCTGGAATTCTGAAGCCCTAACCACTAGGCTATGACTTCATTCTCTCCAACCATCACCGTTATACGCCCACTCATTGTTGCCGTATGCCCAGCCATTACTGCAAAACACATAATTCCCGTACAAATTCACCACCGCTAAAAAGAAAAATTAAATAATAAATTAACTAATAAAATTTTATTAAATTTGTTGATTGATAATTTGTTTTCTTATAGAATAATAATTCTTTCAACTAATCAATTATTTCCCGTATTTGAACACGCAGGGATTATAAAATCAATCTTTGGTTATAAATAGTTTTCAATCGTATTTCTTTTTTAAAAAACAATACTGAACTTCGATCAATTTATAATTTAACGTATTCCGCAAGAAAAAAAATAAACCCAACAATATAATGTATTCTATAAGACTGTAACTGATTCAAGATAGAATGAACACAACACGCATCGATCAATAATGAAGGCCCTATTGATTCAAGATAGAACATGCATCGATCAATGAGGGGGGACCTATTGATTCAAGATAGAACACGCATAGATCAATCACGAAGGCCCATGACTTGATAAGATCTTCGTATTTATGTTCATTGATCATGAGGGGCGGACCCAATAAGCAACTGTTATATGGTGCACCCATGACCACCTAGCTTTTTGTGGTTCTAAGAATTTTCATTTTTTTACACTACAATATTCATTTATTTTCTATCTTTAATCTTTATTTTTGTACTCTACAATATTTTTTTGAAAAAAAATAAATAAAATCTTCATTTTTTAAAACTAATTTTTTAAACTACAGTCTACAATGCTCCCGGCAGCACATAGAGAAATTGTGCTCTCATGCGTCAGCGCGTTAGCCTTAACAACTAAAATGAATATTCATTTTTTAATACTGAATATTCATTTTTTTAATACTGAATATTCATTTTATCGTAAAATTGCTAAACTTACATTCACTTTTACAACAACTAAAACGAATATTTATAATTGTATATCAAATACTTCATCCGTTTCAAAAAAATGCAACAGTCAACATTTCACGCATGTCGAGACACTACTTTGACCCTTAATAACTATAATTATGAATATTTAAAAATTATAAAAAGTTGATATTAAGATAGTATTTTACGTGACGAATCTAACAAGATCCCACTTGACTATATTTTTTATTATGTATAAAGCTCAAAACTTGATCAAAGTATATAATATGAATAGTGCAAAATGTTGACTGTTGTGTTTTTTTGGAACGGAGGAAGTATTCATTTTTTAACATTGAATATTCATTTTGTTGATATTGAATATTCATTTTATCACAAAGAACCTGAACTTACAATCAACTTTGCACCAACCTAACCTTAATATTCATTTTGTTATACTAAATATTCATTTTAGCACAAAGAACCTGAACTTACATTCATTTTGCGATAACTAAAATGATTATTCATTTTTTTTTAATACAGTATTAAAAAAATGAAAATTGCGATTGAGATTGATTGTTGAATATTATGAACGAAATCACTCAGTTAGGAGAGAGAGATAAAAAAAATCAACAGCAAAAGATGAAGAGGATGAGATGAATAGGATGTGAGAAAATGAAAGAAAAAAAAAAATGAACGAAATTTTTTTCTTAAAAATAAAATTGAGACCACAAAAAGTCGGTAGTGGGTACACCTTTGCTTTGAAAAAGAAAAATTCTCTGAGAGACTCACACTTTGTGATTGTGTCTACTCCCTAAACACTCAAACTCTTTGTTAACTTCAGCTCACTCACTCCGTAAACCCTCCTCGCCTAGTCGCCCTCCCACTAGCCCAGCCTCCCTGCCGACAACCTTGCCGTTACGCTCTCTCTCCGGCGAACCGGCCCGTTTTGCTCGGCGCCACTGCACCATCCTGTCGACCTAACCAACTCCAACATAGGTATACCTTTCAATTTCTCATTCTCCATTTCTTTTTTTCTTTCTTTTTAGATTGGGTTGTTTGTTTTTTTGTTTTTGTTTATTTACTTATTCTGATTTTTTGTAATTGATTTTTAATGACACCATGAATATGCAATTGTTCAAGAATTTTTTTTTTTTTGGGATCCTTCTGGGTTTTTGTTAAATGGTTATGGGTGATTTTGTTTCTCTTTTTTTTTTCAATTTATTTGGATATTTGGATTTTATTAAATAGTTTTGGGTAGCTAAATTAAGATTTTGTTGTGTCAACAACTTGGAAAAAATATCTAATAACTTGTTTTAATATTTTTTTTGTTAAACTGAAATATCAATTAATTTTCAACATATTTTTAGGTTCAAAGGAAAGGAAATCCGAAGAAAGAAGCTATATTTAGATACATTTTCTTGTTAAACTATGGATTCAGTTGAGAACAACGAGGGGTTTTTGCTACGAATGCAGAATAAGATTGTTCTAATATATATTACACCTTATTATCATTCCGGACATGGGGTTCTGATAAGTAAAAATGGATTTATTTTGACTGCTTCTCATCTGTTTGGGTCTGGGTATGAGAGCGGTTCAAAAGTACAGGTTGGTTGTAATGGAGTAAAATACAATGCCAAGGTCGTAAAAATAGAGAGAAAATCTGACCTAGCATTGTTGCAAATTGTAAAGAATGTCAAGAATGGGAGAAGAAAATTAAGATTTGAGTATGCTAGAATTGGGAAACGAGTTAGAATTGGACAACCATTGCACATGATCTTGTCGCCGGATCAAAATAATTTCACCTATACTTCTGGGCTTGTTTTTGTTTATTTACTTAATCTGATTTTTTGTAATTGATTTTTAATGACACCATGAATATGCAATTGTTCAAGATATTTTTTTTGGATCCTTCTGGGTTTTTGTTAAATGCTTATGGGTGATTTTGTTTCTATTTTTTTCAATTTATTTGGATTTTGTTAAATAGTTCTTAACTAAATTGAGATTTTCTTGTATTCAAACAGTGTGTAAAAAATATCTAATAGCTGTTGTTCTTCTAGCTCATAATTTCTCATATTATAACTCAAAATTTACATTGCCTGGTTGTTGCTTATGACTTGCATAACTTTTTGAGGATCTGAGATATTGTTAGCCATGTTCTGTGTCATTTTTTATTTATTTATTTATGTTATTCGAATTTATGTTTCAATTTTTGTTAATCGAGCGGAATAATTTTTTAATAGTTGTTTGAATTGTTGTGAGATTTATTTAATGTTGCTCATACTTTCTGCTCATATATACCCAGATTTATATTTTCTTTTTACAGTGTTTTCTTTTCAATTTGATAGTAAGCCATATATTTATATGATTTTGCCCTTACAATCTCTTATGATTGTGTCAGATTTTTTTCAGAATGTCAACCAAAGTTTTAAGTGTTGAAGAAAGAGGTAAATTGTACGAGAGAATGTCTAGAAGTGTAGTTTGTATACGGGAAAAGAATCGGAATATGACCATAGGTGGAGGAGTTTTTGTAGAAATCAACTCAAAACAAATGATTTTAACAGCTGCCCACGTTGTATACGAAAAACAAAATTTGGTGATTAAATCATTTGATGGAAGATGTTTTGATGTTGGCATTGATCATATTGAGCGGAATAAAGATATTGCTGTATTGGATGTCATAAACAAACCATCTGATGGATTTTATTGCGCTCGGATCTGTAAGAAGAGTGAATTGATCAGGGGTATAGAGGTTCATTTTATAGGTCATCCAGGACAATTTGCTTTTACTTACAATATCGGCAACCTCTCCGGTGCAAGGACATGCTGCGATATCTACGGTGAATTAGAAATTGATTTTCAACCTGATTGTGAATCCTCTAATCCGATATTCATTGATGATTTTAGAGGGCTGGATAATTCTTTGAGGTTGATTCAAACCAAGAATGTTCATGGTGGTGGTAGATTTGGTGGCACAGGAGCACCTTTTTTCGACAGTGATGGTCTTATATTGGGTCTCTACAGTTTTACATTCAAAGAGGAAGATTATGCTATCCATGCCGCCGAGATTCATCAAACATTACTTGACAAATATCTGCAGTAAACTTGCCTCAACAAGAATGATTTTTATTAGGTTTAACATAATTTAGATGAGATTAAATTGTTTTCTAAATTTAATTATTGAATGTTTCTATTATGGTTATTGTGGTTATTTGTGAAATTAAGTGTAGTTCTGGTCTGTAATATTAATAGCCAATTGTGGCTTTAAATTTTTTAAAGCTATTCCTACTGTAGTATAAGCCTAGCAGGTGGAATTTGGTTAATGGGGTGAAATTATAATGTTGTATTACAATAAATAATCATTCTTTTGTTTTGAAGATCACAAACATGTAGGATTGCAGATTGAGCTTACCCATTTGGCCCGAAAAAAGTAAGTTTGGGCAAACGACATGTTGAATCAACATGTGCATATCCATTAATCATGGTGGATCCTCTACGGCCACTACGGGTCATATATATTACACATATAATCTCAAGGCGTAAACTTAAGCTTCGTTATGATTCTACGTAATATTATTTTGGTTGAGATGGTCTTGTAACATGGCATCAAAACCAGCGTGACGCAGACGTCACGGGTTCAAATCTTTTTCCCCACCTTTCAAGTGGAATTAATTCGCGTTAGGTTTGAGGCAGCTTGTATTGCATCCACATTTCAGTCCTTAAAGGGACTTTCATGTGAGGGTGAGTGTTAGACTATATATTATATTCCTAAACTTCAACTATCAGCTTAAACTTTTCGTTAAGATGGTCCTATAACATAAATAAAAACAAAAGGGTAAAATTTAAGCTTCATTTATAGAATAACCCTTAATCTATAATTATATGTTGGAACACCATCAGGCTTCGCTAAAAGATGTGGGATACAAAAAGATGAAATTATTAGTGACCTAATCTTGTGTATCAATCACGTAATTGAACCTCAAATACATTGAAGTGAAACCCAAAATTGTTTTTTTATTGTATTTTTTTCTCTTTATTTTTTCATTGTCAGATTGTATTTTTCTTTCTTTTTTTTTCAATTGAGTTTTGTTTTATTTCACTTGGTTATTGTTTAGTTTTTTTTTTTTTCTTTTTCCAGTTGGAATTTGTTTTGTTCATGTTGATTTTTTTTAGTTGGAATTTATTTTATTTCAGTTGGATTTTATTTTGTTTCTGTTATAGTTTGTTTTGTTTAAGTTAGGTTTTATTTTGTTTCAGTTGGAGTTTATTTTGTTTCAATTTGGAGTTTTTTTTTTTTTGGAAAAATTCATATAAATAATCCCAACTATTTGACATCTTCCAATATTAATCCCAACTATTAGTTATTACAGTATAATCCAAACTTTGGGGGTTGTTTTATGATATTAGTCCATTGACTTATTTAACCTATTGTAATCGGTCACCAATTCATAAAGTATTCGTTATCTTTCCTCTTTTTTTATTTATTGTACTTGACTTTACATTTCTCCCCTTTTACGAAGGAAATCGGAGCCGGTCAAAAGTTAGTATGCACTAATATCATAAAACTATCCCCTTAGTTTGGATTATAGTGTAATAATCTATAGTTGGAATTAATATTGGAAGACCTCCAATAGTTGGGATTATTCATATGAATTTTTCCTTTTTTTTTCCTATTGGTCTTATTTGGTTTCTCTTTTTTTTTCAATTTATGTGGATTTTGGGTTTTTTTTTTTTGTTAAACTGATATGTCAATTAATTTTTAATATATTTTTAAGTTCAAAAGAAAGGAAATCTGAAGAAAGAAGTTATATTTAGATAGATTTTTTTTGTTAAACTATGGATTCAGTCGAGAATAAAGAGTTGTTTTTGCTACGAATGCAGAAAAAGATTGTTCTAATATATATTACATCTGGTTATCATTCTGAACATGGGGTTTTGATAAGTAGACATGGATATATTTTGACTGCATCTCATCTGTTTGAGTCTGACTATGAGTCTGGTTCAAGAGTAGATGTTGATTGTAATGGAGTAAGATACATTGCTAAGGTCGTAAAAATAGAGAGAAAATCTGACCTAGCATTGCTGCAAATTGTAAAGGATGTCAAGAATGGGAGAAGAAAATTAAGATTTGAGTATGCTAGAATTGGGAAACGAGTTAGAATTGGACAACCACTGCACATGATCTTGTCGCTGGATCAAAATAATTTCACCTATACTTCTGGGCTTGTTTTTGTTTATTTACTTATTCTGATTTTTTGTAATTTTATTTTTTGTAATTGATTTTTAATGACACCATGAATATGCAATTGTTCAAGAATTTTTTTTTTTTTGGGATCCTTCTGGGTTTTTGTTAAATGCTTATGGGTGATTTTGTTTCTCTTTTTTTTTCAATTTATTTGGATTTTGGGTTTTTTTTTTTGTTAAACTGATATATCAATTAATTTTTAATATATTTTTAGGTTCAAAAGAAAGGAAATCTGAAGAAAGAAGTTATATTTAGATAGATTTTTTTTGGTTAAACTATGGATTCAGTCGAGAATAAAGAGTTGTTTTTGCTACGAATGCAGAATAAGATTGTTCTAATATATATTACATCTGGTTATCATTCTGGACATGGGGTTTTGATAAGTAGACATGGATATATTTTGACTGCATCTCATCTGTTTGAGTCTGACTATGAGTCTGGTTCAAGAGTAGATGTTGATTGTAATGGAGTAAGATACATTGCTAAGGTCGTAAAAATAGAGAGAAAATCTGACCTAGCATTGCTGCAAATTGTAAAGGATGTCAAGAATGGGAGAAGAAAATTAAGATTTGAGTATGCTAGGATTGGGGAAAGAGTACGAATTGGACAACCATTGCACATGATCTTGTCGCCGGACCAACATAATTTCACCTATACTTCTGGGCTTGTTTGTTTCGAAAGGAGGTTGTGTTCTGATATAATAGATGGTGGAGAAATTTCATATATTAGTAATGAATCGTATTTTGTTCAAGGACATGGGTTACATGGGATCCCTGGTTGTTCACGCGCACCTATTTTTGATTCAAGGGGTCGAATTATTGGGATCTATAGTGCCGGTTATAGGAGGATGGATCTCTTGGTACATCTGAGGCTTCTAAACAAGATGTGCAAACGTTTTTTTTGGGTACGTGAGTTCATTTATATGATACCTTTTAAAGGCCTGTTTTATGGCTTTTTCTTTTTTAATTACCTTACTCAAACATTAACGTGATTAATATCTTGAAACTTGACAGAAATTGGCGAGGAGGCGTGCAGTGATGATGCTAATGATGCGTCATTATAAGTGAGTTCTTTTAATGATTGGCTGTAGTGTAAATATATAGGGTATTATTATTCTACTTAATAATAGTGTGTTTAGATTGGTTGATTGAGAAATTAAGAAAGGATTTGAAAGGGGTTTTTCTTTTAAAAATGAAAGAAGAGGAGCACTAGGTAGAGAACTACTCGTAGAGAATAATTTAATGTTTTTGCATTTTTCATATATTCATTCATGCAATACATAAATTGTTTTTAGCATTGGATCAAAACGTTCTTGAATTGACATGATTTGTTGTTCCAAAATTAGGAACTTTAAAGGTCTAAAGCAGGGGAAACAAAAAAAGAAAGAAAAGGCAACGATGAGCTGAGGGAGCTAAACCTATAAATAAGGTTGTTATATTGAACTTTTATAAGAGATTATCTCAGATTTAAGCTTTTGGCCTTTTGATTGAAAATGTGTTGTTTATAATGTCTTTTTCTATTGATGTGAAGGAATCAAAGGAGGACTTGAAGTTGGACTTGTAAGTAAGAGGAGCAAAATGCAAGTATATATGATTTTGGATTGGTTTTTTGTACGCTTGAACCGAGTGATCGCTGATGAAAATGTAAGACAAGAAAATGTAGTTGTTATATCAATGTAGTTCAAAATTAGGAGGGAAAGGGGGTTTGATCTTAGGCTAGTGACTATACATCTCATGAAGTCCATGTTTGTTGTGCTTCTAGCATGCTCATAGGATTTAATGAGTAAATTTGTTATAAGTGGGTGGGATGATCATGAAAGAGAAGTTTGTGAGCACATATTATTTTTGACGGTCGAATTATGCACATGCGGCAGAAATAAAAAAAAAATCACGAATCTATATTGAAAAAGTTGTTAATAACATGAATCATGTGCATAATCTGATTTAAAATTATTTTTTTAAAAAAAATTGTAAGGAAAAAATCATCGAGAAATTTATTGAAAAACAAGTCAATAACACCGAAGAGTAGGCGAGTTTTGGGATTTTGAAGCATTTACTGATGTTTTGCTTGCCGTTTGATGATCTTAAAGTTAAAAAAAAAAGAAAAAAAAAGGGAAATTCCCAGTGGTATACCCGAACTTTTTGGAAATCCCATTGGTATACCCGAGTTTTTTTTAATTCCAGAGGTGTACCTAATGTTAAACATAATTCCCAAAAGTAAAATTTTTGTTTAAAAATTGTTAAAAACACTAACAATGGTAAATAAATTGAAAAAAAAAACAAAAAATAAAATAAAGGAAAAACAACCACAAATTGGAGCAATCGGATTATTTTTTGTAAAATCCGACCTCAAACCGGAACCCTTAAGGATAAAAATGACCCGTAAAACTTAGAGCGGACTATTTTTTTCACATAAATCAATGCGCGCAAAACAAGGCGAATCGGGAATGCAAATTAGGGGACAATCGGATCATTTTTTGCAAAATCCGACCTCGAATCGAACCCCATAAGGGTAAAAATGACCCGTAAAAACTTCAGAGAATTATTTTTTTCACGTAGATCAATGCGCACAAAACGAGGCGAATTGGGAACGCAAAGTGGGGGCATTCAAATAATTTTTTGCAAAATCTATCCGACCTCAAATCAGATCCCGTAAGGATAAAAATGACCCGTAAAACCATGAGCGAACTATTTTTTTCACGTAGATCAATGTGCGCAAATCGATGCAAATCAGAAACGCAAATTGGGGGCAATCGGATCATTTTTTGCAAAAACCCATTAATTTAATATATTAGTAGTTTTAAATATTATTTGTTTTTAAAGAAAATTAAAAAAATTGTTAACCAAAGTTAAATCTAACCTTAAAATAGGTATATTCCAATACATTTAACGGAATATACCTTCTAAATGTAACGGATGAGAATTAGACGTAATTTTAGATATACCACTGGAATTAAAATAAACTCGGGTATACCAGTGGGATTTCGAAAAAGCTCGGGTATACCAGTGGGAATTTCCCAAAAAAAAAAAGGGCAATTAGAGATACAAAAAGCAACCAACAACGAACTTTATGATTCAAAAATAAGGATAATGTCTAGTTTGAAAATGTTGGATGAACTGGACCGATCAAGCATGCTTTCCCTCCTAATTTCAGCACTTTGTATGCTTCACTTATGCCTCTTTGTGGGTCAGGCCAGTACTCAATGCTGAGATCAATAATGCAGCAGCACACAAAATTAACTTGGTTTCTTAGTGCCCTCACCAACCCCTTCATGAAAACTGTATGGGGCCTATCGGTACATCGGAAGGAACACCCTACTGACATCCATGCCAAGATGTATACCGCCCGTATCTGGCGGTGCCGGCTCACGGACACCGCAACTGCCAGTCCACGAAGGACACCATTGTTGCCATCCTAATGTTGTCGGACCCTTGGAGGCTGTCAGCCTTTACTGGCGGCAACAACTAGGGCTGTTCAAAGTGATCCAATCCGAGCGATTCGATCCGAAAAAATCGGATATTTTTAATGGGAAAAAAATCGGATAGTTCGGATCGGATATCCGAAAAATTTCAGATCGGATACGGATCACAAAATTGGAATTTTCGGATATCTGATCCAATTCGAAAACATATGATATGGGTTTTTTTCTGTGTCGTTCAATTGTGTGTTATAGCAGCCTCACTGTCACTCACAATCACATAACTTCTCTCTCAGAAAACCCTAATTGTCATGTCCGCCGCTTCACACTCCCCTCCGGCCTCGCTTCACACTCCCCTCCGGCCTCCGTCGCTTCACACTCCCCTCTGGCCTCCGCCGCTTCTTAGTCACACTCACGGTCTCACACACTCATAGACTCATAGTTCTCACTCTCAAAAAACCTTATAATTTGCATCTCCGCCACTTCGCACTCCTGGCCTCCCTGGCAGACCGACCTCCACGCTCCACCGCTTCTCACTCATATCACTCCTATCTCCGGCCTCCTCACTATGATTTTATATATGTCAACTTTGATAGTCTGAAATTTGAAGTACACAGATATACTTGACTACAAATCCTTAAAAAAAGAACAACCTAACAAGATTAAGAAGCTTGACTACAAATCCACAAGCATAAGCTCTTAATCTTGTTAGGATGTTTGATGGCTCTTCGAAAGGAAGGCATGCATTTATGCACCCCCCCCCCCCTTTTTTTTGTAAATATTAAATAGACGGTGTTTGACTGTTTGTAACTTGCAAGTAGCGCTGAGCGCGGTGCGGTTTGAACGTCAAACCGCACCAAACCGCAAATTATACGGTTTGACATTTTTTGAAACCGCACCGCACCGCAATTTATATCAAACCGTACCAAACCACACCGCAAAATACGGTTTGGTGCGGTATGGTTTGCGGTTTAACCCACTTTTTAAATTTTTATTTTATAATTAGTAATTGATAAGGACAACAAAAACACTAGATTTATTTTTTTTAGAGCCTTAAAGAGTTAGAGAAGCTTTAGAGCGTTGCGGGTTTAAACAACTAAATAAGACCCAAGAAAAAACAAAAGGCATAATTTCAGTAGGGTAGTAAGTCAAATAAAAAGTATGAAATTAAATATTTTAGAACAATTAAAAAAATTGCGGTTTGCGGTTTGGTGCGGTTTCAAGATTTTCGGAAACCGCACCGCACTGCAAAATTACGGTTTGGCAAAATTGGAAACCAAACCTCACTTCTCAAACCGCAAACCAAACCAAACCGCACAATTGCGGTTTGGTTTGCGGTTTGGTGCGGTTCAGACCGCACTCTACTCAACCCTACTTGCAAGTGCACGCCACCGTAAGAGAGAAACTGCAGCAGCTTAGGTATTCTTAGGCTCTTATGTCTTCAATTTTGAATATTTAATAATCAATATAGAAAAAGACAAAAAAAAGAAAAAACTATTGCGGATCATTGGATCGATCCGAAATCCAATCCGATAATTTCGGATCTTTCGGATCGGATATCCGGTTGTTTTCGGATCGGATTCGGATCACAATTTGGCCGGTCCGAAATTTTCGGATATCAGATCGGATCGATTCGAATGAGCAGCCCTGGCAGCAAGAAGTCAAAAGGAATCTTTTGGCAGTGGGCCTCAGTACCCCACGTGGTGCCCATTTAGGACATCACTCAAGTGCACACGCCCCACTCACTAACTAACTAAACCTATGAGAGACTTACACTTGGCGACCCACTCAGAATTATAACTAACTCTGAACACACGATCTGCATGACCAGTCCCAATGGGACACGTGTCCTTCACTAGTAGAAAAATCCCCCATTAGTATCGTTTTTTTAGCCTATTAGTATCGTTTTTCACACGATATTAATAAAGGCGTTAGTAATAGAGAATCTTATTAGTATCGTTTGTAAAAAACGATAGTAATAAGTTCTATTAGTATCGTTTGTTATAAAAAACGATAGTAATATTGATCTTATTACTATCGTTTTTCAAGAAAAAACGATACTAATAGAACCTATTGCTATCGCTTTTTATTACAAACGATAGTAATAGACTATCTATTACTATCGTTTCTTACTAAAAACGATAGTAATAGACTATCTATTACTATCGTTTTTAATAAGAAACGATAGTAATGTACTCTATATTAGTATCATTTTGCAACAAATGATACTAATACTATTTTTTTATTTAAATTTATATTTGATTATTAGGCTATATATATATATATATTTCGGCATTATCTATAGCCCTGTTCAATTCTGTATAATGTACAATAATATAATATTTTTATAATTAATTAAAATTTGTAAACGATACATATATAATACAAGTTCGATGTATTCAAATAAAATACATATAGTTTACAAGAACGTTTGATACGATCGATGTTTACGAAGTAATTATAAATAAAATGTATAAATAATGTGCTACTAATACAAATTTTATTTAATTTGGATCGGACAATACGAAATTTAGCCTGAAGAACCTCGCCCATTGCTCGCGAACCTCATCCAACTCTCCTTTGGTATATGGGGCAGATCTTCGAATGTAGTCCTTCAAAATCAAAGATTGAAAAGAAAACATATAAGTAATGTTATAGATGGCATATTGCTTAGACTTTTAGGGCCACAATATTTGCAAACTAAAAAAAAGATGTTCTGTTATACACCTACCTAAGCTATGACGGGCAAATGAAAGATAATTTGCACTAAATCAAACTTGGAGTAATCTTAGCTTAAAACCTGATATACACTAAGTGTGCAAGCTCTCCCTCCATTTCCTTTTTGTTGGTTAAGTTTGAAATATTTTCAGTAGTAATATATAATAATTTTATTGATTCCCAATTGATAGCATTTATAATTGTAATATCAGATCAAATGTACCTTATATTGATTGACTAATCAAATAAATAAAAAGTTTCAATAAATTATGAAACGTATTTTAACTGTGTTCCCTCTCATGCCTTAGGGAAATTGTGATCCCAAAGGGCTATATTTTCTATACAAAGTGTGATCCCAAAGGGAAATATGTTCTTGAATATTTGCTTGAGATTTCTTAGTGGAATTGAATAAAATTAGAACAATTTGTCAACATAAATGATCTTTGAAATAAAAAGATTTCCAATTATTCACTCGGGGTGACCCAATGCGGCTTGAGATTAGTTTGTTTAGTTTTCTCCATTTGTGTTCTTTGCTTTCCATTTGTGCTTTTCGCCTTTTTGAACTTAGAAACTTTAGTGTTAACTTGCATTTGTTCTTCACTTTGTGTTTATTGATCCACAATATTATTTGCATTATTTGTGTCTTAAGTTGATTTTTGTGTCTTTATTCTGCTTCTCTTATTAATTTCTTGTGTAGAAATTAAGTGTGTGATTAAGTTCAATTCAATGGGTTGATGGAAGGAGTGATATGGAAATGAGAATTTTCCACTAAATGCATGTTCATTCTATTTGGATCCTAACATAGAGTACATTACTATCCTAATATGGAAATGAGAATTTTCCACTAAATGAAGGTAGAAAGTAACAATTTAAGATGTCATAAATTACATTAGAATAATTTGGTTTGACCCCAAGGCTTGGCTATTATTCATGAGATTATTTTCTGTTTTCGTTTCTTTTTCTGAAATAATAAAGATTTTATAATGTTCTCGGGCTGGTTGTTTTGGCTGTAACCACCACTCACGGAGGCCATGAGGAAGCACCCCTGCTGTAACCACCACTCACGGAGGCCATCTGCACTTAAACCAAGTCTAAGGTTCCTATGCTCATCACAAAAAACTGGGAATTCCTTATTTATGTCATCCCATTGTTTGGAATCGGCGGGATGCCTGATTAGCCCATCTTTCTTTCGACCCTCATGATGCCACACCAAGTTCTTTGCATCACCCGGAATTGAAAAAAGTCTCCTGAATTTTGGAATAATTGGAAGATACCATAACACCTTAGCTGGAGGTAACTTCTTATTGCTACGGCTATCACCTTCCACTTTCTTATAGCGCGACAAATTGCATTTCGAACATGCATCTAAGTTTTCATACTCCTTTCGATAAAGCACACAATCATTAGGACACGCATCTATCTTAGTGTATCCTAATCCTAACGGGTTTATCAACTTCTTAGCATAGTAAGCAGACCTAGGCAGAACATTCTCGGGGTGCAACATGTCCTCAAAAGCTTCCAGAAAATCTGATAAGCCCACATCACTCAAACCGTGCTTCGCTTGTAAATTTGAGAATATTAAGACTGCTGAGAGCTTGGTATACTTAATACAACCCGGATACAAAGGCGTCTCAGCAGCATTTGACAAATCCTCAAACATGCGAGGTTTGTCATTGAGATGGTCTCCAAATGCATCCATCATATCATTCATTTCATTTTCCTCTATGACATCATTCCCATCCTCTGTAGTGTCATTGACCTCATAAGGATTCTCCCCTAATTGCACATCGTTGTTGTTATCATCATCATCCCCAAAAGCCAATTCTTCACCATGCCAATACCAAACCTCATAATCAGCCTTAAATCCACGGCGATACAAGTGATTCTCTATGAAATCTATGTCCAACCACCTCTTTACATTACTACAATCACGACAAGGGCAACATATCAATGGCTTATATTCTAGCCTCCGTTCTTCGGCAGCTTGATGTTCTAACGCTGCATTACGGAATTCTGTAATCCCCTTTTGAAATGCTTTATCCCGTCGATCACCATACATCCAACTACGATTCATTTCTAATAACAAAACAACAATCACTCTAATCACAACTATATAGAAGTAGACTTTTGTAACATTTCAAAACAACACATACTAGCACAAAAAAAAATCACATAACATGCTATACAAAATAATTGTTCATTTCATCAATCAGAAATTATATACAAGGCATATTCAAAAATGATTCTAGGCAATAATAGAGACTTACATATACAAAAAAAAAAAAAAAAAAAACCCACTACTAATAAAATCCTTAATTCAACATAAAGGGACGAAAGAACCTCGCCCATTGCTCCCGTACTTCATCCATCTCCACTTTTGTGTATGGATCATTTCTTCGAACAAACTCGTTTTAATTAAGAATTGAGTTCTTTTCAATTATTTTATCATTAAAAGGAAGAAAGGATTAAAAAAATATTTCTAAAAAAGAGATCACATGTAATAGGAGCTCATTTCTATGGTTTAATTTAATTTAATATATGGATGTAAATCATAGCTCTTTTATTGACATCATGTTAGGCAAATATTGACTTTTCATTATGCTCTCAATGAGGTAAAATCGGAAAACTAAACTTGGCATAGAATATGTAAAAACAAACTAAGCTACACACTATAAAATAATTATTTACTAATTATCATTTTGACAAACACCTTGTGGGCATGAACTAGTAGCGTGATTTTTCATTTCGGAGACGATCTGCAAGCTCAGACTCGTCTCTCGTTTAGACTTTAAGATATTATCGAGGAAGACTACGACACACTTATTGAGTAAGTGATGAAAAGTCCGGTTCATCCGATCCATGAACACGGGTAAAGCGTAAGCGAGACCGACGGGGCATCACCTTAAAACTCGTAGTGGTCGTATACGTACGAAGAAGCGGTCTTCGAAATGTCACTGACTGATTTCGGTAACGAATGATCGCTCGATACCTCGACAGCCAGTCCATGCCAATAACGACGTCGAACTCTATTAGCGGAAGATCGGTCATCGTCCGCTCTCCAGCTAAAACGATAGGCAATCCTCGAAACTCGGGTTGACAAACAAGATCCTCTTCAGGAGGGAGAGTTATAAACGAACTAACGGGAAAACTGAGACTCCATCAAACTGGACCTTTGCTTCTGCCTCGGTCGTACAACGGACTCGATCCTTCATTGGAGACTTAGCCGATGTCGAAAGCTCCTTCTCCTGCCGATGGAACATGCCATAGGCGTGCCGTCACATCGCTTCCCTGGGTGGAAGTTCTGGCCGCAACCTCTATACTTCGAACCATCGAAACCCTAATGCGAACTAGCGGTCGGAGGGGGGGGGGGTACTGCTAGGAGCACTAAATCGGGCTTCCCAAAGGATAGCAACATCATCGGGGTCGGGGTCTTCTTTTAGCTGGCATCCTCCTCGATAACAGACTCCTGAAGGTCGAGTGCTACCTCGTAAGCTTGCCGTAACATCTTCGCTCCACTGCTGGTCATAGGAATGCGAATCCTCGTATCCAGCCTCTTGACGTAACGCTTGACCCGCTCCTCCTCGGATAGAACGACCGACGTAGCGAACCTCGATAACTCGGCGAACTTATCGGGGCACGCCTGGACTATCACCTTACCCTAAATGAGAGTAAGAGACTCCTCTGGTCTCCGCCACCGCAACTCGTCGGGGTAGAACCTCCTCTGGGCCTTAGCTACGAACTCGTACCACGATATCGAATGCCGGGTAAACGCGTGTTCCTAGCTATGCTCCACCAGTTATCGGCCTCTCCTCGCAAGTAGTAGGTGACGAACTGGACCTTCTTGTGTTCGGACAAAACGTAGCGTCGAAGAGTTCCCCTATCTTGCGGATTCAACTCTCCAACGTCGTAGGGTCGGAAACCCCATCGTAAGTCGGTGGTCGATGACGAGCGATATGATCGAACGTCGACTGCGATCTTGATGGCTGACAACTATGGTGCGCTAACGTAAGAATCGCTTCCTCGAGCGTTCGTAACCTCTGTCGTCTCGAACTTGACCGGCGAGGTGTGAACATGTCGAGACGTAACACGATAAGAACACAAATAAACAAACAATGTGAATTAATAATCCACACCCAAGTCAAGAATACACACAAAAGAAAGTAGGAAAAAGAGTCTTATCCCGGATTCTTCTACCCGACACTCTTCTCCCTTAACTTATTCTTAATTGGGTTTTATCACTCGGGAATAGTACAGCTCTCAACTCCCGGGTTTAACTTGAATCCTAAAACTTCACTTAAAACCCATTCGGCTCTGATACCAACTGTAACGACCCGACTCGCTTAAATCGGCGCGGAAGAAACCGACGAGTCGAGTAGTTAGAAACTACAACTTAAAATACTTAAGAAATAAAACTAATTCCTCAAATATTATTATCAAACCTCAAAAGTACAAATACCCACAAGTTTGTACATAAACTAGTCCAAAAATCAAACTAGAAATACTAAAATACAAGTAACTCCAACCACATGTCAGAGTCCAAAACAACGTATAAAAGTCCATTCAATCAACGTATAAAATCTATATAACTCCATCACTATCTAAAACAACGGAAAACAGTAAATACAACAGATAACAGTAATAACAACGTCGCTCGCCCAACCCAAAGCTAAGCAAGAGGATCACCATCAGAAATACCTGAAAAACGTACAACAGTCCACCATCAGTGGCGAGTAACATAACTGACTCACCCTAATGGGAATACACATGCACATAGCATAAATCAAATAAACATCATTAGGTCAATAAAACAGAGTGCAAGATCAACCCAAACGTGAACTCGACTCAAACCAACCTAATCAACTATCTTTGGCGCAATCATTCATATTCTAGACCGGACTGTGCTCGTACGAACGCATCTTACGCATTCGAACTTTCTACTATGCTCGGATTTGAGAATCTTACTCCCAAACCCCATGAAACCAATCTTACTGGAAATCCATGTCTCGTGAAACCAATCTTACTGGAAATTCACAAAGATCACATAGTATGACTCCAACTATCCCAATACCGCGGATGGAATAGGGGCAACGTCTTAACCCAAATACAATGAATCTTACTCAAAGTATCAGGCGTCTAAAAATGAAATCAAGCTAACTTAATTAATTAATTTATTTAATCATCTTAATCATTTTATCATCATTATTATCCAACATAACTAGATTAAGTTCAAGAATTGCCTCTAGCCTTGATTCTCGAAATTAATTAGTTAAATACCGAAGTCATTCTCAAGAACTGCCTCTAGCCTTAATCTTGAGCCTAACCAATCATAATCCAACAATCTTTAACTTTCTTTATCATTTAAACCCTTTTCTTTAACTTTCAAGATTCAATCAAGAATTCATAAAGACTCATCAAGAACTCATTCAAGATTCAAGATCTTCAATCAAGAACTCAACCAAACCAATCCAAATACACGCATTAAACCATACGAAAATCATCATAAACTTATCCAAAATTCATCAAACTTTGTCACAATAATCATGATCATATTACAACATATAGTCAATCATAAAATCATGAAAAACCTTTATCAAAACACCATATAAACACATAAAAATCAGATTTATAAATCATACATAAAATCATGGATATTCATCAACAATCAACCCAAACATGCATTTAATTCATACTATAAACATAGTATACCAAATAAGTTGAGAAAGTATGTTACCTAATCGAATCTTGAACGTTAAACCCACCAAAAACACGCTGCCCGGATTCAAGTCTTACACGGCCAAGCACTATGGGCAACATCACGGCTTCAACACGGACTTCACGACTTCCCATACGAGCAGCCACGATCTACCACAAGCAGAAGCTGCCCGGCCACATCCTCCACGAACAGGTGCTTCCCAGCCACGGCTCTACACAGCATGTTGCACGGCCATGGCACACGAACCAGCCATGAAACCCACCTTGCTGCTGCTGCACACACGGCATGTTGCACGGCTGTCCACATGAGTACCCTCAAACACGACCACCTTGCACACGGACCAACCCCAACAACCAAGATCAACCCGAACTCGAAGTCTTGATTAAAATGATGAAGGCTAATGCGATATTAGTCACTTAAAGATCAAATAGAGGTTGAATCTTTAAGTTTTGGGTTGAGGAAAAAGATGAACAATTGTTGGGTTTACTAGCCATAAAATGGCGTGTGACAAGGGGTAAAAATGGAGGGAGAGTTTGGCTTTTAAAAGTGATGGCAAGGGATGATCAAATGGCAAATGAACCAAAGATCCTAAGGCCTTACTAACTCCTCTATTTATAGAGGTTAGTCAAGGTGTGAACATGAAGCAAGTGGCCAAAACTTGCCTTCAACACTAGGAGGGGCCGATCATGGGCTTAAACAAGGGCCAAAATGATCACTTGGGCCATTTGCACTAATTCATGACTAATCATGATTAATTTTGCACTTGGCCCAAAACTAATTAATTAATTAGAAAATTAAATAATAAAATTCTAGTTAATTAAAATAAAATAAAATTAAGAAATATTAAACCATTAAATAAAAATGGTTAAACCCAAGAAAAATAAAAATAGTCTAAAATAAATTTAGACCATGCACCGCAACAAAAATAATTACTAGCAAACCAACACGAAACTAGCCCAAAATCTGGGGCGTTACAATCTCCCCTCCTTAAAAGAATTTCGTCCCGAAATTCAAGCAAGGAGACTGTCCACCATCAACACTCCTGGGCTCGGCACACATAAAGTCAGACGAAATCTGACGGAACTTCGGCTTTCACTAAAGCTCAATCGATCCTCGCGACTTGATGCTTCAGCCATTCAGCTCGTCTTGCCTGCACGGTCGAAAAGCGTTCGGTCGAAGTCCTGAATATGCTCCAGCCTTTCTTCGACGCACCACTATAGAGCTCGAGATCCTCCTTGTTGCTCGGAAGGTAAGGATAGGAGAAAAGTCTGATCTATCCTCTGATTCAACTACGAACCCAGAACTACGAACCTCCGTCACATATTCGTGCTACTCCCTTCGACTACAGCCTTAACTTTCAGAGGTGTACAAACGGTCATATGGTCGGAAACTGGTATACGGGTTAGAATTGGTCGATCAAGGCCAAAAGTAGGAAGCAACCAGTTTGTCTTGGATGATCGAACAAAATTCCAAAATAATCAATCAATTCAAAAACCCATATCAGGTTTTGATATTTTGGTTTAGATGGCTTAGAATATCTGGATTAGAATGTTGGGGTCGTAACGATGCCCACCTTTGAATGATGAGAATAGCAAGGACGTTAATAAAAGTCTGATATGAATATTATATATAGAAATCAATGAACGTCTCGATGAACTATATCGATTTACGAGAAGTAGGATGGCTATGATGATAAGAAAATTTATATATATGTCATTAGAAACTCAGGGCTAAGAGGATGGAATTTATCGGGGTAAACTTGCCATTTACACGAGCAATGAAATACATATATGTTAACAATAGAAATGACGCTATGAGGGTGAGTCAATGGCATGATTAATCAATTGATCAATTATAGTAATGATGGATGGAAATAAAAACGACGGTCCTAATCACAGTGGATGATGCAAAGTGAATAGGTGTAGATCGCGACGTTTTGGCCACATGAATAACGTAAATGAATTATGATGGCCTCAATTATGTGTGGTGATGATAATGTCGATGATGGGGGATCAAATAATGATCATGATTAACGATGATGATAATAACCTGGATGATGGGGATGGATTATGACGCTCATAATCAATGGTTAAGAACTTATGATGTCGAATAAGGGGATGATGATCAATATGATAGATTGTCCCGAATGATGATGAAGACATCATGGACGTTAATGAATTGACTATAACAAGGGTGATAACGATATTGTTAATAATTAGAAGCAACAACGAATTGATAGTGATACTTATGTTAACAATGATGGTACTCACAAAATAAGTTCAATAACGGAAAATAGGGTTAATCGTAAATCAGTCATAAGGTTGATCAAATAGGTTTGGTACAATCAGATTTTGGTCGAAAACGGTAGGTCAAAGCAGTTTTCTGACCACAGTTACACCCCTATAAGCTTTAGCCCGGTCTACCTTAACACCTTCCTTGTTGGGTACGTGACCCAAGAATGCAATTTCGCGAAGACAGAGCTCCCACTTGGAGATATTCGCGAATCTCTTGCTGCTCCATAATATCCTTAGTACCATACGGAGACGATCTGCAAGCTCAGACTCGTCTCTCGTTTAGACTTTAAGATATTATCGAGGAAGACTACGACACACTTATTGAGTAAGTGATGAAAAGTCCGGTTCATCCGATCCATGAACACGGGTAAAGCGTAAGCGAGACCGACGGGGCATCACCTTAAAACTCGTAGTGGTCGTATACGTACGAAGAAGCGGTCTTCGAAATGTCACTGACTGATTTCGGTAACGAATGATCGCTCGATACCTCGACAGCCAGTCCATGCCAATAACGACGTCGAACTCTATTAGCGGAAGATCGGTCATCGTCCGCTCTCCAGCTAAAACGATAGGCAATCCTCGAAACTCGAGTTGACAAACAAGATCCTCTTCAGGAGGGAGAGTTATAAACGAACTAACGGGAAAACTGAGACTCCATCAAACTGGACCTTTGCTTCTGCCTCGGTCGTACAACGGACTCGATCCTTCATTGGAGACTTAGCCGATGTCGAAAGCTCCTTCTCCTGCCGATGGAACATGCCATAGGCGTGCCGTCACATCGCTTCCCTGGGTGGAAGTTCTGGCCGCAACCTCTATACTTCGAACCATCGAAACCCTAATGCGAACTAGCGGTCGGAGGGGGGGGGTACTGCTAGGAGCACTAAATCGGGCTTCCCAAAGGATAGCAACATCATCGGGGTCGGGGTCTTCTTTTAGCTGGCATCCTCCTCGATAACAGACTCCTGAAGGTCGAGTGCTACCTCGTAAGCTTGCCGTAACATCTTCGCTCCACTGCTGGTCATAGGAATGCGAATCCTCGTATCCAGCCTCTTGACGTAACGCTTGACCCGCTCCTCCTCGGATAGAACGACCGACGTAGCGAACCTCGATAACTCGGCGAACTTATCGGGGCACGCCTGGACTATCACCTTACCCTAGATGAGAGTAAGAGACTCCTCTGGTCTCCGCCACCGCAACTCGTCGGGGTAGAACCTCCTCTGGGCCTTAGCTACGAACTCGTACCACGATATCGAATGCCGGGTAAACGCGTGTTCCTAGCTATGCTCCACCAGTTATCGGCCTCTCCTCGCAAGTAGTAGGTGACGAACTGGACCTTCTTGTGTTCGGACAAAACGTAGCGTCGAAGAGTTCCCCTATCTTGCGGATTCAACTCTCCAACGTCGTAGGGTCGGAAACCCCATCGTAAGTCGGTGGTCGATGACGAGCGATATGATCGAACGTCGACTGCGATCCCGATGGCTGACAACTATGGTGCGCTAACGTAAGAATCGCTTCCTCGAGCGTTCGTAACCTCTGTCGTCTCGAACTTGACCGGCGAGGTGTGAACATGTCGAGACGTAACACGATAAGAACACAAATAAACAAACAATGTGAATTAATAATCCACACCCAAGTCAAGAATACACACAAAAGAAAGTAGGAAAAAGAGTCTTATCCCGGATTCTTCTACCCGACACTCTTCTCCCTTAACTTATTCTTAATTGGGTTTTATCACTCGGGAATAGTACAGCTCTCAACTCCCGGGTTTAACTTGAATCCTAAAACTTCACTTAAAACCCATTCGGCTCTGATACCAACTGTAACGACCCGACTCGCTTAAATCGGCGCGGAAGAAACCGACGAGTCGAGTAGTTAGAAACTACAACTTAAAATACTTAAGAAATAAAACTAATTCCTCAAATATTATTATCAAACCTCAAAAGTACAAATACCCACAAGTTTGTACATAAACTAGTCCAAAAATCAAACTAGAAATACTAAAATACAAGTAACTCCAACCACATGTCAGAGTCCAAAACAACGTATAAAAGTCCATTCAATCAACGTATAAAATCTATATAACTCCATCACTATCTAAAACAACGGAAAACAGTAAATACAACAGATAACAGTAATAACAACGTCGCTCGCCCAACCCAAAGCTAAGCAAGAGGATCACCATCAGAAATACCTGAAAAACGTACAACAGTCCACCATCAGTGGCGAGTAACATAACTGACTCACCCTAATGGGAATACACATGCACATAGCATAAATCAAATAAACATCATTAGGTCAATAAAACAGAGTGCAAGATCAACCCAAACGTGAACTCGACTCAAACCAACCTAATCAACTATCTTTGGCGCAATCATTCATATTCTAGACCGGACTGTGCTCGTACGAACGCATCTTACGCATTCGAACTTTCTACTATGCTCGGATTTGAGAATCTTACTCCCAAACCCCATGAAACCAATCTTACTGGAAATCCATGTCTCGTGAAACCAATCTTACTGGAAATTCACAAAGATCACATAGTATGACTCCAACTATCCCAATACCGCGGATGGAATAGGGGCAACGTCTTAACCCAAATACAATGAATCTTACTCAAAGTATCAGGCGTCTAAAAATGAAATCAAGCTAACTTAATTAATTAATTTATTTAATCATCTTAATCATTTTATCATCATTATTATCCAACATAACTAGATTAAGTTCAAGAATTGCCTCTAGCCTTGATTCTCGAAATTAATTAGTTAAATACCGAAGTCATTCTCAAGAACTGCCTCTAGCCTTAATCTTGAGCCTAACCAATCATAATCCAACAATCTTTAACTTTCTTTATCATTTAAACCCTTTTCTTTAACTTTCAAGATTCAATCAAGAATTCATAAAGACTCATCAAGAACTCATAAAGAACTTAAAGAACTCATAAAGAACTCATAAAGAACTCATTCAAGATTCAAGATCTTCAATCAAGAACTCAACCAAACCAATCCAAATACACGCATTAAACCATACGAAAATCATCATAAACTTATCCAAAATTCATCAAACTTTGTCACAATAATCATGATCATATTACAACATATAGTCAATCATAAAGTCATGAAAAACCTTTATCAAAACACCATATAAACACATAAAAATCAGATTTATAAATCATACATAAAATCATGGATATTCATCAACAATCAACCCAAACATGCATTTAATTCATACTATAAACATAGTATACCAAATAAGTTGAGAAAGTATGTTACCTAATCGAATCTTGAACGTTAAACCCACCAAAAACACGCTGCCCGGATTCAAGTCTTACACGGCCAAGCACTATGGGCAACATCACGGCTTCAACACGGACTTCACGACTTCCCATACGAGCAGCCACGATCTACCACAAGCAGAAGCTGCCCGGCCACATCCTCCACGAACAGGTGCTTCCCAGCCACGGCTCTACACAGCATGTTGCACGGCCATGGCACACGAACCAGCCATGAAACCCACCTTGCTGCTGCTGCACACACGGCATGTTGCACGGCTGTCCACATGAGTACCCTCAAACACGACCACCTTGCACACGGACCAACCCCAACAACCAAGATCAACCCGAACTCGAAGTCTTGATTAAAATGATGAAGGCTAATGCGATATTAGTCACTTAAAGATCAAATAGAGGTTGAATCTTTAAGTTTTGGGTTGAGGAAAAAGATGAACAATTGTTGGGTTTACTAGCCATAAAATGGCGTGTGACAAGGGGTAAAAATGGAGGGAGAGTTTGGCTTTTAAAAGTGATGGCAAGGGATGATCAAATGGCAAATGAACCAAAGATCCTAAGGCCTTACTAACTCCTCTATTTATAGAGGTTAGTCAAGGTGTGAACATGAAGCAAGTGGCCAAAACTTGCCTTCAACACTAGGAGGGGCCGATCATGGGCTTAAACAAGGGCCAAAATGATCACTTGGGCCATTTGCACTAATTCATGACTAATCATGATTAATTTTGCACTTGGCCCAAAACTAATTAATTAATTAGAAAATTAAATAATAAAATTCTAGTTAATTAAAATAAAATAAAATTAAGAAATATTAAACCATTAAATAAAAATGGTTACACCCAAGAAAAATAAAAATAGTCTAAAATAAATTTAGACCATGCACCGCAACAAAAATAATTACTAGCAAACCAACACGAAACTAGCCCAAAATCTGGGGCGTTACAACCATGATAATAATTATAACAATAATAGCAATGTATATCATTGGCCATGAGGATGGAATTTATTGTTGTCATAATCATGATAATTATTATATATCAATTTATATTTAGATCAATTTATCCTTATACTAATATTAGGTGTAAATGTGTAAGCGTGTATCGAGTATTAATATTGAATGTAAATGACGGTCAATATGATGATGGGTGATATTGAATTGACGATAACAACGATCATAACAATAATGATAGCAATTAGCAGCAACAACAACAATGAATTGATGATGATATTGATGATAACGATGATGATGGTGATTGATATATACGAATAATTTAATGACAATAATAGTAGTAACAATATCAATAACAAGAACAATAATGGGTGATGATAATGATGATGTATATGAATGGTGATGGATGATGACGATGATAAATGTTGATGAACAATATGACATATGTCATGGATGATGATGATGGCGATGACATGGATGATGGATGGAGATAGATGATATGGGTGATGATAATGATCATGTATGAAGATGTATATATATGAATGATGATGGATGTTGATATATGATGGAAAATGATGATGACATCAATGACGATGATGACAATAATAGATGTTGATGACCAATATGACATATGTCATGGATGATGGTGATGGATTATGAATTTATGATGATAATAATAAATGATTATGAGCTTATGATAACGTACAAAGTAATGATGGATGATAATGAATTGGCGACAACACCAATGATAACAACATGTTGATATATGATGGATGGTGATGATGACATTGATGATGGATGGCGATCGATGATAATGATCATGTGTGATGATGTATATATATGAATGGTGAAGGATGTTGATATATGATATATGATGGACGATGATGACATCAATAATGATGATGACAATGATCGATGTTGATGACCAATATGACATGTGTCATAGATGATGAGCTTATGACAACGATCAAAGTGATAGTGGATGATAATGAATTGACAACAGCAACGATAATAACAATATTGTTAGCAATTAGCAATAACAACAACAATGAATTGATAATGACACTGATGAGTAATGATAACAAAATATACAATTCGGAAAAATAAAATAAAATAATCAAAATTCATATTTTTGAATTCCCTATAAATAGATACCCATTTTAATATAATTTTTTACATAAAAATTTTACCTTTTTATTATCTTAGAAATTTGATAGCCAATTTTGTTCATTGTTGTGGAAGCTGGATGAAAGGGGATTTTTTTTACCATTATACGAATGAGTGTGAATTTTAAAAAAAAAAAATCAATTTCTCAAACAAAAACCTTCGATTTTTTAAGATACATTAAAAATATCGTCGCACGCAAAGCGTGCACACAAGGCTAGTTTTATATGTAAATAAAGAGTAAAGACTCGAATACATTTCAAATTTTCAATCCTAAAAAAAACATTGAAAAAATGTACACCATAGGATTTTATGTTAGATTCAATATGAGCCATTAGATTATAAGCACATGGATCACTATTACTAACCGTTAGATTATGTAACTTACAATAGGAACCATTGATTATTTTACTAACCCTAAATCATAGCAAAACCATCTCCTCCCTATGAATCATTTATTCATTTGTCAAATTTTTTCCTCACATACATCAAGCGCCGTTTCTCTCTCTTTATCAAGTCTTAGGCTCTCATCTCCATAGTTCACTTTCATATTGTAACGACCCTGATTTTCATGATATTTTCTGCCATGATTTATGTGTATTTATGTGGTGTTATGTATAGTTCAAATTTATTTTTGAACTATTTATTTTATTTTATGTGAATAATTTCGATTTAATTCGAATTATTTTATTTGCAGTTATTATTATTTATGTTAATTATTATTTAATTAATTAGAATTTTTATTATTTAATTTTCTAATTAATTATTTAATATTTTGGGTTGAATCGATTTATACATGATTTATCATGTAATTTTTATAAATTAGCCCAATTGATCACGAAAGCCCAATTAGGCCCATTTGATCCCCATATGGCCGGTTTTTTTCTACTTGTCATGGCAAGTTTTTTTCTATTTGCCACTTGCCATGCATTCACACCTTAAAATCACTTCTATAAATAGAAGGGTTAATAAGGCTTAAACCTCATTTTGTCATCCTTTGCCAACTTAAACACAATTTCCATCAAAAGTTTAAAACACAAATTCTCTCCACTTTGCTCCAAAACCACATGCCATTTTTGGCTATTGAAACCCATCAATTGTTCATCAATCTTTCTAATCCCAAACTTAAAGATTCAAACTCTATTGATCTTTAAGTACCAAAACACAACTTAAACCTCAAAAATATTATTCAAGATCACTAGTTTGGGTTGATTTCCGGGTTGTTCGTGTATCTTGTTCGAGTGGGTTTGGTCTTGCGTGGTGGTGCTCGTGTTCGTGTGGTGGCCGTGCGTGAAGGCCGTGCAGTGGCAGCAGTGGCTCGTGTGTTCGTGGTGCTCGTGGTGGTGCAGCCGTGAAGGTGGGCCGTGCTTGTGTTGAAGCTGTCGTGCGTGGTAGTGCCGTGTGGGTATCGTGCGTGTTGGTCGTGTGGTTCGATTTTCCGGGCTGCATCTTGTGTTGATTTTGTGTGTAATCTCTAATAAGGTAACATACTTTCTCAACTTATTTGGCATACTATGTTTCATAGTATAGATTAGATGACTAGAATGGATTTTAATGAAGTTTTGATCATGTATTCGTGTATGGTATCAAATCTGATTTTATGTTGATTTAATGATAATTTGATGATGGATATGATTATTTTATGATTGAATATGTTGATTTTTATAATCATGATGATTGTGTTAAAGTTTGATTAATTTTGGATAATAGTAAGTTGATAATTCATGGTTTGATGATGATGATATGCGTGTGATGTATGGTGTTTGGATGAGTTCTTGAATTTTGATTGAGTTCTTGATTGAAGTTCTTGAATCTTGGATGAGTTCTTTATGGTTTCTTGTTGAGTTCTTTAAGTTCTTGTTAAGTTCTTGATGAGTCTTGATGAGTTCTTGGTTGAGTCTTGGAAGTTAAAGAAAATGATTAGGATGTTAAAGAAAGTTAAAGATAATGTTAAAGGTAGTTAAGGAATGAATTTAAGAAAGTGGTTAAGTGTTGGTTAGACTCAAGATTAAGGCGTAAAGGCAATTCTTGAGAATAACTTCGTGATTTAACTGATTATTTTCGAGAATCAAGGCGCAAAGGCAATTCTTGAAATTAATTATGTTATGATTAAGATGATTAAGATTTAAAGATTTAATTTAAGATTTAGCTTGATTTCGTAGCTAGACGCCTAAAACTTAGAGTAAGATTCTATGTTTTTGGGTTAAGACATTGCCCCTATTCCATCCGCGGTATTGGGATAGTTGGAGTCTTACTATGTTGTCTTCGGATGTGGATTTCCAGTAAGATTGGTTTCACGGGACTTGGGAGTAAGATTCTCATTTCCTAACATAGTAGAAAGTTCGAATGCGTAAGATGCGTTCGTACGTGCGTAGTCCGGTCTAGTATATAAATGATTGCGCCAAAGATGAGTTTGGATAAGATATTTGAGTCGAATTGGTTATTGGTTGATTTTCGCATGTTTTGGATATTTGGTTTGGTTGTTTGATTTGTGCTATGTTCATGTGTATTCCCATTAGGGTGAGTCATTTATGTTACTCGCCACTGATGGTGGACTGTTGTTTGTTTTTCATGTAATTCTGATGATGAGGTTCTTGCTTAACTTTGGGTTGGGCGAGCGACGTTTTATTGCTTTGTTGTACTTTTCATTGTGTATTGATTTTAGATAGTTTTTGAACTGTAGTATGGACTTGTATACGTTGGTTTTGGACTCTGACATGTGTTTGGAGTTTTATCGTATATTAGACTTTTAGTTTGACTTTTGGTTTAGTATTGTACAAACTTGTGGGTATTTGTACTTTTGGGTTATAATAATAATATCTTGAGGTTTTGTTTTAATTTTTAAGTATTTGAGTTGTTAGTTATGACTATTCGACTCGTCGGTTTCTTCCGCGCCGATTTAAGCAAGTCGGGTCGTCACACATATACCTTTAATTTTTTTTTAATATTTATTGTAGATCTGACTTTTGCTTTGTTTTTATTCATAAAGCAAATCTTCAATTTTGTGTTGATTCTCTCCTGAACAAGGTATGTTTTCGTTTATTTTTTGTTTCATTTTATGCGAGTTAAAGTTAAGGTTTCGTATATTTGTTGCTAATCTGATATTTTTCTGGGTTAATTTTGCAAGTTTGATTATTTTTGTTCAGTTCTGCCCCAACCACCACAACCTCCACTCGCAATTCTGCCGCAACCATAACCACCAGGGACCAGTGATTTTTCCCTGAAAAGTTGTTCTTTTCGTTTATTTATGAGGTTTTATTTTTATTTTTTGGGGTTTTGAATAGATTTCATTTTTGGGGTTTTGTTTTTTGATTTTTCATATTTGTATTTCTTTGGGGTTTCGTATAAATATTTGGGTTATTTTTTAAATTTTTTGGTCGATTTTTTTTTCTGGGATGGTTATTTGGTTTCGTTTGAATTTTTTCTGGGTTGGTTGCTTGGTTTTTGTTTAGCCGTCGGTTCGAATTTTAGGGGTTTTGGTTCGAATTAAGGGTTTTTGTTTTGGGATTTTTTAAGGTTTGAATTGTTATGGTTAATTTTTTTTTTAGGGTTTGAATTTTTGGGGTTTGATTTAAAACAAATTTTTTAGGTGTAGATTTTTTAGTGCTTTTTTGGAATTTTTGGGTTGAATTTTTAGGATTTGATTTTCTGGGTTTTTTGTTTGAATGTTATGGTTGTTTTTTGGCTTAAATTTTTTTTTCTTTTGGATCTACCTTTTTTTTTAAATTCTTTTTTTTTTTCTTTCAAATCTTTAATTTTTAGATCTTCCAATTAATTTCATTTAATTTTTTGGTGCTACTTTAGTTTCAGATCTTCGTTTTTTTTTTTTTTTTCAGATCTTTGTTTTTTTTTTCTTTTTTTTTTCCAGATCTTCGTTGTACAACTCATTATGTATTATTTATGGGTTGCTAACTTCTGCGTTGCATATTTTTAAAGGTGTTGAAGATTATATTGAGTCACCCCATCTTTCGACATGTTAATAGCCATTGCAACTTGTGGGCTCTTATCTTCTGGGTTGTGAAGTGTTCTGTGTTGCAGTTCATTTTTATTTTATTATGTTCAACTGTTTTTATTTTAGTTGTATTGGATTGTATGTTGAATTTCTTAATAATTAATAAAATTGGTTCTATGTTTCATTTTTTTATGTATGCTGAATTTTATAAGTCGAATATAATTTGTATCTGATTGACAAAGTTTTATTATTGGTACCTATATTACTTAATGATTAGTTATTTTTGCTAAATTGTTATGATTTATGAACAAATATTTTATTTGCAATTAGCAACTAAATTAGTTTCTAATTTGATTTATGATTTATGAACAATTTAACAACTAACAAATTAGTAATTGAGATTAGGTGTTTTTTTCACACGTTTTGTATTATATGATTCTCTAATGAAATTATAATGAGTTTGTTCTTCATTATTTTTCGCAAATTGCAAGTGTTCCTAATCATAAAATAAATTAGGATTTTATTACTTTATTAAATCGAATGTTATATTGATTAATTAGAAATACTTGATATTACAAATATCCTAAATTTTAGCATAAAAAACAAATGTCCTAGATTTTGAGTAACTTTTTTTTTGGAGGGAAAGTTGATTTTTTTTATTGAAATTTTGTTTGGAAGGTTAATTTGAAATATTTTAATTGGAATTTAGGAGGGACATTAGAATTTTCTTTAAATTTTGAAAGGAAGAAAGGTGAAATTTTCAATAAAATTTGGGAGCTAATTTTAATATTTTATTAAAATTTGGGAGGGAAAATAAATTTCTAATTGAAATGTAGGAGGGAAGTTTAATTTGTAATTGGAATTTGGGATGAAAGATCAATTTGTAATTAAATTAAATAACAAACTAACAAAACCAAACAATTTACAATTAATTTTAGTTCAGTTATGATCAGTTAAAAACAGTTTTATATAATCAACTTTTTCAGTTCAGTTGATTTCAGTTCATCAATCAGTTCAGTTTCAGTTCAGTTAAGTTCAGTTCATTTTGTTTTAGTTGGAATTTCAGTTATCAGTCATTTGATTCTTGGTTCGTTTTATTTCAGTTCAGTTCAGTTAGGTTAACAGTTGAACCAACAGTTCCTAACCAAACTGACAGCTCTATGCAAAATTACTTAGCTAAGGTTAATTGATTAAATTATACGGAGTAATTTATAGAACTGTACTACCTTAGCTCAAAAATTGTCTTTATAAAATTATTAAGTGTTAACATAATTAACTAATTGAGTCATTTAATTATATATATAATTTTATTCAAATTAATTTAATTTTAATGAAATTATGTTAACTTTAATTTTATATAACGTAAATTAATTATTTTTTATTATTTATTTTCCAACTTAGAGAAATCATGTGATTAAGTTCGGTCCAAAACGGGTTCGGTCGTAAACAAACAAACAGGTTCGGTAAAAAATGAGTTCGGTCGTAAACATACAAAACATGTTCAGTCAAAACGGTCGGTCAAAAACAAGTCGGTACAATACGGTTTCGGTCAAAAATCGATTTTTTCCAGGTCGAAAACAGATTCGGTTTGAAAACAGGTTCATTAACGGTCGGTTTCGGTATAATAAAAACAGGTCAGAAACAGGTTCGGTATTAAACGGGTTGGGTATCGGTCGGTTTCGGTATGTATAGAATCGGTCGAAAAACGGTTTCAGTATAATTCGAATTCAATGGCAGTCAGTATTCGGTCACTAAAAATTCGGTCAAAAACAGGTTCGGGATCGGTCGGTACGGTCGGTCAAACAGGTTTCTGACCCACATTTACACATTACACCCCTAGTTGTCGCTACGCCATTATTGTCGTTAACTTTGTTTGCGTTAAGAAGCAACTTAAGGGGGCTTGGGATTAGTTAGTTTGATAGTTTATAATGGATCAAACGGTTTGATCTAATACTTTCATTTTATTGTATAATAAATAGGACCGATTGATTAAATGTAATATTTTAAAGTTATTTAATGGAAAAATTGATACATAAATTTTACAATACATTGAAATATTACTTTCGCAAAATTTGTAGAATCTTACTATTTGATTTTACAATCCAATCTTAACATATCTTTACGACCTAAGTTAACATCTCGATCTTAATAACAAATTTATCATCTAAAACTTTGTCCATACCCACAATAAATTGAGCAGCTCTAAATTTGTTACCAAAAAAAAAGTAATTGGGTTAGAAATACACGATCCTTCAAAAGGTTTCAAAAGGTGAATGTGAATGATAGATATTGTTTCTAGACAAAATTAGATACTGTACAAAATTAATAAACTTAAACTAAAATAATAATAATAATCTTAAATTACACTAGCCTATGAGAAAAGCAGCAGACTGTTGAGTCGAGTGGCTCATCCACAAACAAATTAGCAAGGCCTGCATAACAAAACTTCTTCTGGCAATGGCCACCTGAGTAGAAAACAAGATAATAAGATAAATGTCAGTAATAATTGGTTCATTGTCACTTCCTCAGCAAATGATTTCCGAATTCTCCAAATGTTTTCCATACTCCTCTCCCTCTCACATAAACAATATTCGCAGACACTATTCATGTGAAAGGGAGGAGAGTGCGAAAATCAACTACCCACTTTCTCATTTATTTGTAGTTTTGTAATGTTTATTTTCTCATAATTTTAATGCTAGTAAGTACTGCTAATCCTCAGAAATATGAAAATAATTACCGATTCAAATTTCTGCTGCTCTGAGGAAATATGTCCAGTGGAAAAGGTTCAATGCCACTGGCTCTCTTGACAAACAATTTGAAGGGCTCATTGGCCTTATCCAATAGTACACTAGCAAACTGTACCACAAAAAAAATGAAGGTAAAATGAGCAACGCTGCAAATATGACTTAACAATTTTATGACACATTAAAGAAGCGAAAGCTGCCATTACAGATTTACTGCATTACACACCATCTTTGTTATGACCGTTATAAACTTGAGTCAACTTGATTTAATTTAGAATCATGCAAGACCACTTTAAAGAAAGAACAAGCATTTTACTATTTAACTTAAGCACCCTCATAGGTGGTTAAAGTGATATCAAAAAACACAAGGTTAAACCTCCTCATCCAACCCACGGTAGTATCCTAGTATGGCAATATAGCAGCTTTTGCTTCAAACCTTTCCCAATAATATATGTATCATATAGAGTATTACAAAAATAATACTATAGCTAGAAAGTAAAAATCTTATACCTACACAAGACCCTATTTTTACATTTACTATTCAAGCTTAATATTACTTCTCATTTACCTGCTCTTTATTATCATAACCAGAAGGCAGTATACTACAGAATGCCTACCATGGCAATTCTGGATCCCAGATGCGCATTTCTGATTTGATCATAAGTTGTTGTAAATTGTAGGTAACGTGAAAAGAAAGTAGAGATTTTGATTCTTTTGGAAAAATATAATACTGCAAATCATAAACAGCCATTTTTTCAGAGTTCCAACGGAACTGCTGAAAGAGAAACAAATGTTGCTACAAGGGGCTCAAGGGGGATATGAATAACAAGACATGCATTCACGGCCCGTTTGGTAGCCGGTTATAAATGGAGGTAATGAGAATGAATTTATAACTAAATTTGGAACGGAAATCAAAATCCATTCCCATGGCGGTGCTACCTTAGCTCCAATTTATCTAATTTTCTTCATAAATATTCATTCCCATCAAATATCACCCTCCCCAATGGAAATGGATGAGAATGAAAAATGAGAAAAAAATTGAAGCTTGGGAATGAAAAATTGTTTTCCATGGAGATTATAAGGTTCCTCCTTAACATAGTTACACTATAAATTCATTACCATTACCACAATTTATTACCAACAACCAAATGGGCCGTCAGTGTTCTAACATCAACAGATGTGCAAAACAAAGGGCTGCAGTGATAGTATTCACTCAAGAAGATCCATCAAAAGTAGCCCACTCGATAACAAGGAAACTCAACAAAAAAGGGGGGGGGGGGGGGGATAGTAAAGGACACATCAGAAATTGGCCATATTGCAACAATTTCTAGACATATTTGGTTCTGATTTCACCGGTTCTTTATACTTCCTCCTTTTTTTTTACTTGCATCTAATGATGCACAAATTTTAAAGAGATGAGAAAGATAGAGAATGGGGGAGACATGGGGCCCATGTGATTGGAGAAAAATAGAGATAAAGCATGGCCCAAATTGGAAATGATGCGAGTATTTTGCAACTTCCAAAAGTAGAAAACGGTGAATGTAAAAAAGTTGGAGGAAGTATTTTCTTTTCTACGTTATCATGTATTATCTTCAATGAGACTATCTTGTATATATGAGCAATTAAAGTATCATTAAAACAGCTTAAAATAAATGAGAGGTTCTTCAGATATGATATTTAATGTGGTTAGAAGTAGCTAGAATTTGGGATAGTTGTGGAACCAACACCACAACAAGTTGATAAGACTCAACGAAATTAAGATTAATTATTGTCTGCATCAAATTAACCTTTACTCCTCTGATTAGATCCTTAGCGCAAGCGCGTGGTTACGGGAACCGAAGGTGAAGGTTAGGCCGCTAGGATGAACGTTTGCAACAATATAGTCAGGGCTAGCACTTCTGAGATTATCAAACCTAAGGGCTGTAAGGGTTAGTTCTGTATCCTAGCAAATTTATATTGCAATTTTGTCTAATCTGAATTAGTTTTTTTGTGCCTTTGTTATGAATTTCGGTGTCTTCATCAATTTGTTTAAGTCCTCTGTCCTTCATAACTACAATTGAAGCATATAAGCTAATCTAGATATCAGGATCTTTTGAGGTTTATATTCTAATATCAATCCACTTTTCAGAATTTTTATTTGTTTGCTTAAGAAATTAAGAATCAGTTTTCCTTTCAGTGTTTTTGTCAATTCATTTAGTCCTCTCTATCCTTAATAGCTAAAATTTCAGCATAATGATCTAACCACAATATCAGGATCTTTTAAGGTTTTAATATTCTAATACTTCCACTTTTCTTTTTTCTTTATAGCTAAGATCAGATTTCTTTTATAACTGCCCTAGGCACAAGGTCATATTACAGCTTAATGAATATTCCATATCAATTCATTTATTGCTCGTCGTTTGGTTGTTGAGATCAGTGGGAATGAGAATTACTTTTAGGGGCTTTTTGGTTGGGTGGAAAGGGAAAAGGGTAAGGGAATACAAGCCCATTATTCCCTTACCCATGTTTGCTTTTATTTTATTTTTTCATTCCTTTACCCCATTTTAATTATTAGAATTACCCATTTTAACTCTTTCCCATTCTCTTCTATTTACTTAGGAATCAATACTCATTCCCCATTTCTTACCCATTCAACTTCTGACACCCTCATTCACTCCTCCTCACTCTCTCTGAACTCTCATCACTTCACCAGTAAACCCTAGCAGCAAGAATCCGACCTCCGGTGAGTCTGAACTCCGGCGTGTTGTTATGCATCAATATATATTAGTAAGGGTATTCTAGGAAGTTTAAAATAAGTTAGCTACTAAAAATTTCTAGAAGGATCAAGAGTCACTAGATAGGGTTTTTCTATAAATATACGTAAGTAGGATGAGAGAGCATAGGTTGATGAATGAAGATGAAAATTATGTTTTGTTTTGTAGATTAGTTTTTAGTGTAGTGGGAGTGTAAGCTACTCAAAAAGCTGTGTTTATCAATTATATATCATCTCATTTTATGTCTACTCTTATATTACTTGTTCATTGTTATTTTTCTGCATTTGAGTATTATTCCCAGATTATACTTGCTGCTTGGTGTGTTGTGTGGAGTGTTTCTAGGTGTGTGAGCAGGTTGTGGACAAGGCAGTCCATAACAACTTGGTATCAGAGCGGTACGATCCGTGGTGGTCGGAGCACTCCTGACGTCAAGCTGCTGCTGATTTTGGCAGTGTTTGATGCAAGTTTTGGTCTTTATCCAAAAAAAAAAAGGAGGCAAAAAGAAGGAAGAAGAGACTATGGAGGTGGTGAGAAGCTTGATCAGAGAAGGGTTTTTTGAGATTATACAATGGGTCCCAGATTGGAGAAAGTTGAAAAATATCCGTTGTGAGCTTCAAGTCCCGTTGTTTGATGGAAGAAATTTGGAGGAATGGATTCTAGAGATTGAAGAGTATTTTCATCTTTTCTGGTTAAGTGAAGAGGAGAAGTTTGGGGCTGCTTGTATAGCTCTTGACGGCGAAGCATGGATGTTGTTTGTTGGTGAACACCCGCAGCGACCCTTCTTTCAGTGGGAGGAGTTGAAGGTTTTGTTAGTGTTGCGATTTGGGTACGCACCTGAGCAAGCACTACAAGCTCCAGCGAGGTTTGGCAGCAAGAGGGAGCACCATGAAGAAACAACGATGAAGGAAGAAGTGAGGAATGAACGAATGGAAGCAAAAACAGAGAGTCAGAATGAGGTAGTGTACACGGCTGTCACCATTCCGACAGTGCTTTATGAGACCAGAATGGAGCCAGAGAAAAGCAAAAGGGCGCCAGTGGGTGTGCAGCCATTAATACAAAATCTGGACAGGGAAAAGAGTAGTTATTTTAGTGGTGGCATTGGTGGTTTTACAAGTGTTCAAGGTTGTTCCATAGATTGGGTGAGCAATGAAGCTCATGGTGGCTTTTTTAAGAGCAATAATATTGGAGGAGGTGGGTATTCTGGCAGATCTGACAGGATGTTTGGGAAGAGAAACACCGCTTATGGTGGCGGTGGGATGGGGCTGATTTTGCAAAAGGCGGATCTGACGCAAGTGGGTCTGGTGGTGGACCGGGAGATGCGGTCAGAGAAAGCGGTGGCAAAGGAAAGATTGAATCTTACGACAGTGGTGGGGTGGATGTCGGCCTTGAGGGTGAGGGGCGTGAGGCAGCAGGCTCTGTTGTTGCCAACAAACGTGGTGATGAAGGAAGGAACATACTGGAACGTGGGAGGTTGAAGGAAGGTTTGACTGAGTCCTTGGCTGGACTTGGCTTGCAAGGGAAGCCAAGAAGTCTAGAAACCTCTACTCACTTGGAGAAGAAAATGAAAATTCTGGAATATGGTAGTAAGGGTGACAAGGTAAATTACCTAGCAAATGAGTCAGCACATTATAGTTCAAAAGGAAACTTGCAATTGGGACCACATGCAATTATTGGCAAAGGGGATTTTCAGAGAAGCTCAATTAGTAAAGTGGGTGATGAAATCTCATTTGTTGGGCCTACTGAATTTGAACCCACTTATTCTTGTGATGATGATAAATATTTATCTGGGCCTTTTCAAACTAAGCACAATTCTTCTCACCAACTCGCATATCAGCCAAACCCAAGCCCAATCATTCCCACTCATCCATTTAAACATAACCCCCCTGATTTCCCTCACCCACCTAAACTCAATTAGTTGGAGCCCAAGCTTGTCCTTGCTAAAATTATCCTTAGAGCCAGAATTTTATGGCCTTTTTTTCCATTCTTTTCTCTTCACTCCAACTCATACTAAATTTCCACTACTACACCCCAACTTTTACACTAAATCGTCCTTTAATTTTCCACAACAGCCATGAGCCACATACCACAATTGCCACCAAAATTCCAAAATTTCTCTATGCACAATTACTAGATTCATACCTCATGACCAAGTCATGTGAGCCACCAATATCAACTCCCCATGAGTCACAAAAAGGCCAACAAAGTCGGGCTTTTGAGAACGACCCAAACCCAATCCATAGAAGCAACAACCACAAACTGAGCAACGATTACCACCCACCTTGAGGACAAGGTGGAACTTTAGGGGGGCAGTATTGTTATGCATCAATATATATTAGTAAGGGTATTCTAGGAAGTTTAAAATAAGTTAGCTACTAGGAATTTCTAGAAGGATCAAGAGTCAATAGATAAGGTTTTTCTGTAAATATACCTAAGTAGGATGAGAGAGCATAGGTTGATGAATGAAGATGAAAATTATGTTTTGTTTTGTAGATTAGTTTTTAGTGTAGTGGGAGTGTAAGCTACTCGAAAAGCTGTGTTTATCAATTATATATCATCTCATTTTCTGTCTACTCTTATATTACTTGTTCATTGTTATTTTTCTACATTTGAGTATTATTCCCAGATTATACTTGCTGCTTGGTGTGTTGTGTGGAGTGTTTCTAGGTGTGTGAGAAGGTTGTGGACAAGGCAGTCCATAACACGTGTCAACAAAGGTAAAACTCGAATTTCTCTTCCTTTTCTTCTCAAATCTCTCTCTGTATTTTTTTTGGGTTTTTTTCCTTCCTTTATTTTGCAATTTTTTTGAATTAGATTGTGAGTAATTGAAGTTATGTCTTATTTTTATTTGTCTCTTTAAATTTTTTATCAGTTTAAACTCTTTTCTTCTTCATCAGATCTAGTTGTTCATGGTTTAGGATTTATTTTACTTGTTCAGAATTTTTAGGGTTTATCTGTTCATAATTTTTTTAACTATTCAACATTTTTAGGGTTTATTTGACTAATTTTTAATCTGTTCAAGTCTCTGATTTTATATACTGATTTTTTTTTTTGCTTCGACTATAAACCTGCTGGTTCTGTTCAAGTTTGTTTATTTTACGCATTCAATTTTTTTTTCTTCTGAATGCTTCTTTAATTATAGCTTATGTGTGTTTTTCTTTTGTTTTTCTTTTATTGTATAAATCATTTTTTTATATATATTATATGTACAGAACTTGTAAGTTTAATTTGTTCCTTTTTATTGCTTTTATATAATTAATCATTTTTTTTTGTAGTGTTGTATTGCTTTTGTTTAATTTAAGAAAGCAAACATCTTATTGTATTGCTTTTGAATGTTAATGTGTCTTGCTAGTTGCTACTTTTTGTGTTGCATAATTATTCTATTTGATAATATATATTACACACTATGAATATGTACAAAAATGGCTCGTTTTGGTCCTCCTATAAGAAGAAGAGAGTTGCAATTTCTTCAATTTATGTTACTTATGAATAATATTGTAGTGTTGGCACATTTGATGTCCTTTGCAGAGTCTAAAACTTTATGTAATCCACTCCAACTTAAAATAACCAGGAGACTTAAAAGGAAGTTGAGGGTGATTAACTTGAATAGGATAATAAGAGAAAGTGATGTGTTGTGTAGGAGCCATCTTCGTATGAATCGTTTTACTTTAAATTGTGTGAATTGGTGAGAGATGTTGGCGGTTTAAGGGACACAAGAAACATGACAATAGAAGAGATTGTTGCTATGTTTTTGTATGTATTAGCACACCATTAAAAAAAATAGAACGGCGGCTAGTTATTTTTATCGAAGTGGTGAAACTGTGAGTAGACAATTTCACTTGTGTTTAAAGGCCTAGTGTTGAAGTTACATGATATCTTACTAAAAAAACCCGAGCCTATAACAGAAGATTGCGATGAAGATAGGTGGAAGTACTTCAAGGTACTTGTTTCTATTTTTGTGTTTTTTTTCCAGATTATAGAAATGCTAGAATTCTTACAATCTAAAGGGTGTTGTTATGTGTGACTATAGAATTGTTTGGGTGCACTTGATGGAACAATGATTAATGTGACCGCACCCTCCACTGATCGATCTAGATATCGAACACGAAAGGGTACCATTGCAATGAATGTGTTAGGAGTATGCTCACCTGAGATGGAGTTTATATATGTCTTACCTGGATGGGGAGCTTCGGCTCATGATGGTCGGTTTCTTCGTGATGCTATTTCTAGGCCTAATGGGTTAAAGGTTCCTAAAGGTAATTTGGCACAAACATTATATTGTTTAGTAAAAATCTAAATAACAAAATGAGTAAATATATAACAAGAAGTTATTTGTTTTTTTTAAGGTTGTTATTATCTTTGTAATGCCGGATATATTAATGGAGAAGGATTTCTCGCACCATATAGAGGGCATATGTATCATCTTAGAGAGTGGAACAATAGCGTCATCAACCAAGAAGTGCGGAAGAATATTTTAACCTAATGACATGCAATGGCTAGAAACATGATTGAGCGGTGCTTTGGGTTACTTAAGGGAAGATGGGCAATACTTAGAAGCCCTTCTTGGTTTAGTTTAGAAAGTCATAGTCGAATTGTATTAGCTTGTTGTTTGTTACACAACTCAATTAAGAAATATATGCCACCCGGTTCTATTTATGAGGATGTGTCGGATGATAAGAATGATGATGGAGATGACGGTGATGATGACGAAGGAGATGAAGTTGAGTATATCTCATCTATTGAGACATCCGACCCATGGAAAATTTTCAGAAATTCTATGGCTTAGACTATGTTCAACAATTGGCGGGCTAGAGCACAACATAGAGTTTGACTAAACCTTCTAACATTGTAATTTGATCTAATGAACTACTAGCACTTTGTTTCTTTATGTAGCTTATGTCTTTTTTCACGTGTTGGAGTAAACTATTAATGTGATGTTTTGGAGTATTTATATATTATTGATGTTTTGGTAAATATATATTTTGTTAATATTGTTTAGTAAATATGTGATATATTGTTATTTTAAATTTCAAGTATTGAAATAGGATGGAAGAGGGCAGTGCAAGTGGTGGGGGAAGAGGAAAAAATAAGTGTTTCTGGACTAGTGAGGAAGATAAGGCTCTCGTGGCAGCCTTAGATGAGCTATCTTTGGATCCTCATTGGAAATGTGAGAATGGTTTTAAGAATGGCTATATGATTCGTTTGGAGGAGGTGATATCAAAGGCAATGCCAGGATGTGGACTTAAAGCAACACCTCACATTGATTCCAGACTAAAAACTCTTGTGTCTAAGTTTAAATCTATTTTAGCAATATTGAAAACTAGTGGGTTCAAATGGGATGATGAGAGGCATATGATATCAGTGGAGCGAAGTGATTATGATGAATACTGCAAGGTATGCCCTATTGTAACTTGCCACTGTTTTGTTTCCTTTTTTTCTTCTCTCTTTATTTTCAAGTGTGTTAATTGACTCTCCTTTATATAGACTCATCCTACTGCCAAGAATCTATATGGAGTTCCTTTTCCTCACCTACATCTCATGATGGAAATCTATGGAAAAGATTATGCTACTGGAAAAATTGCCGAAGGGTTTCAAGAGGCTGTGGACAAAATGCAAGACCAAACTAAGCAAGTTCTTGTGGATTCAAGTGAAGAAGATAATGGGGTTGGAACTATTGAGACTGCTCCTCCACTGAAGAGGCCCAAAACTGAGAAGTCTAATAAGAAAAATGGAACTGGGAAGATGGGAGGGAATGCAAATAGCTCAAAAGGTACCTTGCAACTGTTCATGAAAGATATGAATGTCCATCTATCCACTATGGCTAATGTGTGGGCTCGTGCTGATGATCGTGAGTAAAATTTGCCAGACAAGTGCAACAATGTGCTAAGTGAACTATTCCAGCTTCATGAAGAAGCAATACGTCAAAAATCTCCTTGGATCCGGCAATGACAACTCTATCTAACTCCTTATTGATGCATTATCAATACATTATGCTATTTTCGAATGTTAGAAACTCTATCTAATTATGTATGGTAGTTTTTTGGGAACTCGTACCTATATATGTTAACGCTCGTCGACATATGAAACTATGGCTTGCACTTAACTTATATTGGCAATGGAGGCAAGTAAATTTTTGTATATTTTGAATGAATTTCGAGGAAGGAAAAAAAAACTTGATGGTTAGGCCAAATATTTGCTTTATGTTGGTGGCCAAGTAAATGAATGAATGATTGCTATGATAATATTTGCCTTTTTTTTAATGAATTTTACATAATTTTTGAAGTTCATCAAATATAATCAACATAGGTGCATGTGGAAGAATAAAAAAAATGACTAGTTGAAATGAAAAATAATTTTGAACCAAACAATTACAAAAAGAATCAATTCCCTTTTCCGATTTGAACCAAACACCAGGGATAATTTAATGATTTTCCTTTCCTTTCCCCCAGTTTCCCTAGCCTGAATCCTTTCACTTTCCCCTCTACGAACCAAACAACCCCTTAAGTGTAACTTAAATAGAGGAGAAGTCTTAAAATCCCTATACAGAATCAATTTGGTCACAAATTCATCTTCATGGAGAATAATCTTGTTCTCAAACTTCTCCATAAACATACAATTTTGCCCATCTAGCTTATGTTTTTCATGATTCTTCATTACCACTCATTAGCACTCGGAGAAGTGGAATTGAATGGGAATGAAAATATAAGGAGAAAAATTGACTTTTTGGGATGAAATGGAATATCTATGAAAATGAACATTGATTTTCTTCCATGGTATTAAATCAAGGCCACATCACCGCATCGCGACCGCATTGTAAAGCTTTTTGAGCTTACCGCGACCGAGATATTAGGCCGCAACGGCCGTGAACCATCCGCATTGCCCGCGATTGTGCTTTCGCGACCGCTACCGCCATCGCGACCGAAACCAAGATTTAAAACCATGTTTTCTTCCCAAAATTATATACAAATTCATTCCCATTACTGTAGGAAGTTATTTAGAGCATAACTATATAATATAATCGTATTGTGTGGGAAAGGTGTAACAATCGGTTATATTGTGTATAAACGCGGTAATAGCGTGTATAAACGTCGTACCGAATGTAATGACGCGATCGGATCCTGGAAATAATATCAAATGCAAAATTGAGGTGTTCCATTTTATGTCATTTGGTGTAGCGGACAGAGAGTTTTGCGCGGACGCGAAGCCTCGGTAACAATCCGCGACGTGAGAAGAGCAAGAAACCTAGACCACTAGGGTCGCGCCCGCGCTTGGCTAGGGTCGCAGACGCGTGGCTAGTGTCGCGCCAGCGGCGTTTGGTCGTGGTTCGTTGCGATTTGTTCCGAATTTCTTGCTTGCTCGTTCAATTTTTCCGTTATGGTTTGAATGGGTTTTTGAACATGGTATTAGTGGGTTTCTGATGTATGTGGTCTATATATGAACCACTTGAGGAGAGAGAAAATATAACTCCATTCTCTCTTCTCTGATTAAAAGTTCACAAAGTCATTTCTCTTCATTTTAAGCCTTTACGTATATTAAAAGTGAACGTTGAAAGTTAATTATTCGTTATATATTATAAGGAAACCACATTTTAGGTTTTATTTATAGGAAAAAAAAAAAATCGATTGTAGAAGGGAATTCGAATGCAAGTTGAAAGTTATTTTTCAACTATTGGATGGGTGTTCCTCCATGGGGAAGGTAATATTTCTTGGGTATTCAAAAAGCAAACTTGCATTGTAGACTTCTCTTTGACAATAGAGTTTATTGCTATGTATTTGGCTGGTAAAGAAGCTGAATTTATAAGAAATTATAGTCAAATTTATAAATATGGTGCACTATAATTGTTGACTATATATGGAAAAAGAGACTAGCGGTTTAGCTAGAGATACAATATAGTAGTGGATGACAATCGCTTTAGATTAAGGGCCTTGAAATAATCACAAATGAAAGAATCTCAACTTGACGTCCAATAAGATGTTGGGTTTTTAAGTTCAATGAGATCAATTCTCTCATTTGTTGATTGGGAACTTGTGTAATCATCCAAGGTAAAGTTCCGAAAATCCATGATGGTAAAAGAGGTTGGTTTATCCTAAATAGATCTCGAGATTGTGCTTAATCAAAGGAGTATTTTAAGAGATCTACCTAAGTGAATGCGAAGTGTGGCCGCTTCAAGAAGCTAAAGGGGTATAGCTTTGATGTATTCATGAAAAGATACAGGACACATGGTTGTAATAGTGTCGTGTTATTTATATGTAAAAGTAAAGTATTTTATGCGTGTAAAATCGTCAGGTTTTCATATGTATTGAAAATGGTTCAATTGTTTATCAATACCATTTGGATACGAACTCTTGTATGTATTTTGCACTAGCTGGAAGTTCAAGTCATGTACACTTTCATTTATGCATGAAATTGTTTGAAGATGAAATGTTTTCTTTGTGTTATGTGTTATACTCTGGGGGGGGGGATTGCAGGAAGTTATTTAGAGCATAACTATATAATATAATCGTATTGTGTGGGAAAGGTGTAACGATCGGTTATATTGTGTATAAACGCGGTAATAGCGTTTATAAACGTCGTACCGAATGTAATAACGTGATCGGATCCTGAAAATAATATCAAATGCAAAATTGAGGTGTTCCATTTTGTGTCATTTGGTGTCGCGGATTGAGAGTTTTGCGCGGACGCGAAGCCTCCGTAACAGTCCGCGACGCGAGAAGAGCAAGAAACTTGGACCACTAGGGTTGTGCTCACGGCCTTTGGTCGTGGTTCGTTGCGTTTTGTTCCGAATTTCTTGCTTGCTCGTTCAATTATTCCGTTGTGGTTTGAATGGGTTTTTAAACGTGGTATTAGTGGGTTTCTGATGTATGTGGTCTATATATGAACCACTTGAGGAGAGAGAAAATATAACTTCATTCTCTCTTCTCTGATTAAAAGCTCACAAAGCAGTTTCTCTTCATTTTAAGCTTTTACGCATATTTGAGTCTTTGTGTGAGCATCAAAACCTTGTCCAATTCTTTGTTGTATCTTAAAGACTTTTTCGGTAAACCATTGTTCAATTCTATATGGTAAAAATCTAGTCTTTAGGAAAGCGTTCGCTCGTCTCGAAGGTTTCATTTCTCTAGTTTTCTTTTGTGTCCATTATTGTTCATCTATTTAAAACCCTATTCCCTAAGATTTACTCTACATCCTTAATAGCTAAAATCAGAAGCATAATGAGTTGACCACGATATCAGGATCTTTTGAGGCATTAATATGTCCAGTCCCCCAGAAGATTTATTTATTTTTATTTTATAGCTAAGACTGGAATTTCTTTATAACTGCCCCAAGTATAAGGTGAGATTCCAGGTTAAACTTTTGCATTCCCGTTGCTATCAAGGCAATAAAGATTAGGGAGATACAGGTGCATACTGAAGGCATAATTAATAGCGAGTCAGCGACTACAATCACTTAAATCTTAATACAAATATATGTAAAGCAATACCTTTAGAGAACTCCCAACATCTTTATCATCAATCTGAACTATGACATCATCCGTACATATACCAGCATCAGAAGCAGGAGATCTCTGTTCCACCTGGTTAATACGGAGCAGTCATCTTATGATATATAAACAAGTTAAAAGAGTAGAAAATCACAATCAATTGTGAATCAATGTATGCACACTTCAATAAGTGCGTTTGTCTAAAACAAAATATTAAAAATTGCCCGGGCAAATTGCTCAAGGATGAAATAAGAATGAATCTAAGAATGAAGTTTTAGGTAGATCAATGTTTAAGTTGAATTTAAACCATTAGAATTTGATATAAATAAATAAGAGTGTTTTGAGGAATTATTATATATGAAATAAGAATAATAATTAAATTTGTATTCAATCCTATATCATACATTTAGAGAAAAATAAAATCCAATTCATGTGTGGTGAAAAAGTTAGTCATAACCCAAGTTTGTTAAAGTTTGACTCTAAGTTAGAGGTTGGTTGAAATCTAGACGATTTCACATTCAATGTCCCACAATCCTGCATAAAGCATAGCATTCACAATTTGAGTTTATGACAACAGCAAATGTTATTTATAAAAATAAATTTTGGTAATTGCCTATAAATTTGAAAAGTCATCTTTTTAAAGTGGAAAAAGAAAATCTTTTAAAATTTCTTAAAAGACATGAGTATTATTCTCAAGTCTGTTGATCAAGGTTAGAAAAGGCTTCTGGACATAGTGTGAACAAAATCTTATATGAATCTACTTTTCTTTAAGTCAAAAAATTCTATCTACCGTGTTAAGCATGAAGCATTGCATTCGTGGATAAAACCATAAGTGAAAACTTTGCCACAGATAGATCTAAGAATTAGACACAATACAGCATGGGGTACAACCAGGGGCGGCGCCAGGAAGGGGGAGACACAGCCCCCATGGCGTTGCTTCATGGCTTTTAATTGATTTCAGTTACCCCCTAACGGAATCACAATTATATAATATAACCTGCATATATCTGCATCAAAACTGAAGGTGGCTCAACGATAAAGTGCATGTTCACAAGGTTACATGAAACTTGATCATAAGTTCGAACCTCACCACATGCATTTCTTTGGTTTTTTATATTTTCTATGCTTTGCTGTTTAAAATAGTTGAATGTATTTCTTTGGTCTAGTTTCATCTGCTTCTTTCCCTTGATTTAATAATGTAGGCTATTTGGTGAATTGCACCATTTTTTCCCAATTTTTTTGGGTTTTTTTTTTTGCTCTATTTTTTTTTTTAAATACTTAAATATATTTTTTGTCTTTTTTCATCTGTTTTTTCCCCTTGATTTAATGTAGGTTAGTCGTGAATTGCACCATATTTTCCCAATTCTTTTGGTTCTTTTTTTCTTTATTTTTTTTAAAAAGGTTATTTATAATGATTTAATGTAAAATGTGAATAATAATAACGTCAAATTAATTCAATATAAATAAAGAAAAATTATTTTATTTGGTATATGAACGAAATCATGAAGTGAGTCATGTCATTTTTATACAATTGTCGTCCCCCTGAGTTAAAAAAACTTGGGTGCAACAATCTTTGCAACCAATTCTTCGTAGCTTATATCCAATGCAAAAAAAGGAACCATGAGTGCTTTTGTTACAACAAAGAATATGAACTTAACATTCTGCTACCTTGAGCATATTGAAAAGTTTAACGCAAGAAAGAAACACAAATTAGAAGGAAAAAAAAAAACTCATAAATCTCCTAAAACACAAAACTAGATACATCCTTAGTTTGGGTTCTTTACATTCCTAAAAACATTTCTTTAAAAAAAGTTAATATGTATACATACCTTTCTGACCAAAATGCCGCTTAGGGTATCGGGGCAACTAAGCCTTAACTTTTCCAACTCACCCAACTTTGCTCTGTCAAGGTCAGATATTTCAAGACCAAGCCATGGTCGAGGGACTTCCCTGGTGCAGCCACAAAACAAAACAAAACAGAATAAACATAAAAAATTAATCAGCAAATTAACAGCAGCTATTTAAAACAAAACAACATACTGTAAAACAAAACACAGCAACATTAAACAAACATAATAATAAAAATCTTATCCAAATTAACCACGGCTATTTAAAGACAGCTAAAGCATTGCAGTTGAAGGACCATAATTAAATGAGATCAATTCAATGTAACAGATAACCTCATCAGTCATCACCCATGTAACATATAACCTCATCACCCAGCTCACTTAGAAAGCAAGGCTTCATTTCGAGAATATTCAACATGCATATATGATAACCAACTAGAATAAATAAGCTAATTACTTCCTTTTCAAGGTAGCAAAGAATGACCGATAATACCTACACGTCTATGGGCCAACCATTAAAAGGTCCCTTGCCACAACTTGAGGGGCAAGGCAGCATATTTTACAATTGGGTTGATAGAGGATTTTCCTATAACAATTGGGCAGGAACTAGGCTCTCTTTTTTTAGGTAAACCCAGTTTTAAGCCCTTTCCTTTTCGCAACGGTTATATGTGAAGTAACGGTTATATGTTGTTTGCGGATGATTTTGTTTTGGTAAATAAAACAAAGACTGGGGTTAAAGCCAAATTGGAGCAATGGTGGCAAAGGTTGGAATCTAGTGGGTTTAAGCTAAGTCGGAGCAAGACTGAGTGTTTGGAATGTCGTTTTAGGACACATAGGAGGGCAAACGATGATGTAGTGAGGTTAGACGAAATGGACTTGGCCACGAGTGAATGCTTTAAATATCTTGGGTTAATCATTCAACAAGATGGAGATATTGACCAAGACGTGGCTCACAAGATTAAGGTAGGGTGGTTTGAATGGAGAGCGGGCACTGGAGTGTTGTGCAATCATAATATCCCATTAAAGTTGAAGGGAAAATTCTATAGGACGGCTATAAGACAGGTGTTGCTCTATGGTACGAAATGTTGGGTCTCTAAGAAGGAGCACATTCAAAAGGTAAGGGTCACAGATATGTGGATGTTGAGATGGATATGTGGGAACAAGCTTAGGGATAGATCGATAGAATAAGGAAGGGATATTTCCCCAGGTACCTCTGAGGTAAGGCCTAACAGCCAGTATGCCCCCACTTTTTTTAACTTGCATTAGGTGCCCCTGGGTCAAATTTTGACCTCAAATCATGATTAATCTGTTCGTTTTTTTTGCAAATTCTGACCTCAAATCTCCTATCCACTGTCCTCAACCTTTACCCCTTATTTCATCTCCTAACCCAACCTATCCACTATCCTCAACCCTTACCCATATGGCAATGGAGTTCTCACCATAATCTATGCTAGTGACATGTGACACACTAAATCCTCAAGGAACCACAAGGGTAGTCCTCATCAGATGTCATGGCTTACCTAACTTTGAGGCCACACGGTAGAATGAGATAGCAACCTACCATCGTTTTCCAGACTTCTATATTAAGGACAAGGTGGATCTTTGGGAGGGGTATTGTCATACACCAACCCATACATCCTGTGAGATGCACCACACTCAAGTAAACAAACACAAACACTCAAGTAAACAAACACAAAATGAAAACTGATTAATGCTTGTATTCGAGAGACAAGCCTCTCCTTAGTCCCAAAAGTGTATTCTTATTTCATGAAAAACAAATGCCCTCCATACAAGGATTATTTATAGAGACTCCATCCTAATAGAAAACACTAAAGTACCCTTAACGGGATAAAAATAGAAAATAGAAATAAAAGGAAATAAGACTACCACATGACAACAACTTAAAATAAGACTTGACTAATTGACTTATTTACAGTTTCTTCTAACATAATTCTTATTTATGACAGGAGCAGCCCGATGCGTAGCATGAGACTCACCTACTCACATCGCAACAAACATAGTAACCAGGGTATTAAGGGAAATCCTTAGTATTAGTGTTGTGCTGGTCCAATAAAGTGGGAATAATAGGATGACAAGTACTATAAGTGTATGTGCGTGTGCGCAATGGGAGCTATTTTTATGATAGGACATTGAGAAAAGTGAGCAATTATGCAATGCATTGTCTGTAAAATAGTGGAGTGCGTCTAAATTACCTGAGCATTGCACTATCTAATGGCGAAAAAAAGATAACATCTTCCTCTATTTCTGTGTTTATTCATTTATTTATAATCATTAGCAGCATCATATCCTAGGCAGATCATAGCGTGTACTCGTTGCCCATAGAAAATTTTCTACTATAGGCAATTCAGAATATATAATATAATTATATATTATATAAATGTAAATACTCATAAAGTAAGCATAATACACAACCTATAATACATATAAAAGAATAAAAAGGTGCTAAAAACACTTTTTACCCCTCTAAAGCACGTACTTGCTAAAATATTAAACATCCTTATCCAAAAAGGGCAACAGTTGCATTAGGATCGTTAATAAAAATTATTAAAAGGGTAAGTTTACTACCACCATGTTTGAGCCATACCTATACTTCAGCAAGTGCTCCAAGCATTTTAAAACTATGTTGATAGGTAAAAAAGGAGTGCGTGCTGGCTTGTAAAAGTTCAGTCCAATGACGCAACCATTGTAAGTAATAAGTGGTCCTCCAATACCATTCTGGAAAAACAATAAGTTAACAAAGTTGGACAATGTTACATTTGCTACAAAGTTGAAACGATGACAAATTCTATAAAATAAAACATGCACTGTTGCGCATTTATTGTGTTCAGGATAACCTCGTAATCTATGATTTCACCAATACCATAGATATACTTAAAAAAGTAAGCAACTACAATAGTAATTCATACATCAGTCAAACTGTTCCAATCTGCTAGCAGATATTATGATATATCATTTTTGATACACTTACTGCATGAGTTTTACTCGCAACAAATGTGTTAATGATGCAATAGTGCAATTGAGAGTACTCAACATCCAATGTATAAAAAGGCAAGGCGCACCAGGGCAAATGAATTCAGTGGCGCCTTAGGCGCGCTTTAGTGAGCCTTGGTGCGCCTCATTGAAGTGAAGCACAGTAATGCAACACTGTAAATCTGGAAAAAATTTATCAAAAAATTCTGAGGTGCACCTCAGTAAGCCTAGGCATACCTTGGTGCGCTTTAGTGCACCTCACTTGGGCCTAGCCACAAACGTCTCAACTTGACCAAGTTAAACGCCTACCCCCTAGCAACTAGGTGCAACTTTTCAAACAATGTCAACATCTGTTTTTCAATAATTAGGATCAAGTTCTTTTACTCTTGAGCACTAAGATAACTTCTGCTAGTTATTCTTCTGAATGCATGACACTTACAAGCTATAAGGTATGCAATTTGCAGAAGCAATATGCAAAGCTAGCTCACTTTGTTGTTGAAGGAAGCTCGTATGCAAATTTTCCGTTTCTTTGTTTGGACATGGAACAGTTAGTGTTTGCTTTTAAGTAGAAACTAAGTACTTCGTACTTAATTTTCAGTTTGAATCCTAAATCAATTAATTAAAGCCTTTCTCTGGAGATGGTTGTTGCCCTTGAACATTAAAGTTTTCCTAGTTAATACTTCCTCAAAATTTGAGCGAAATTTTGTCAAAAACCCCTTAAGTTTTGCCAAGAAGACCATTCTATTTTTATTTTAACCCACAAACGCTTTTAACAAAATTTCTTGTTGCACCTCCAAACCATAACTTCTGTTGAATTCTAACACAAGTGGGGAGGTGGGCCCACCTTAACTAACCCTCCTAGGAGTTGGGAAAAAGGCTTCTGATGACCTAAGGGGCGCAATTCCAAAATGCGTGGTCTTTCTCGCCTGAGGCGATGAGGTGCTAGGCTTGGGGATAAAAAGCGCTTTATTCCTTAAAAAAGCAAAGAAAAAAAGAAAAGGGGGGGGGGGGGGGGTTATTATGTTTTGAGTTTTGACAGTTGTATAGCAAAAAAAAGACAGTTGTAACGCTTTTACTCTTTTCAAAGGTGTTTTAACCTTTTATCTTTACATTATTTAATACTAGGTTAGTCCCGTGCGTTGCACGATTTAGCTGATAATTTTTGGTATTTTTTTTAACAAAATGGTACTTGTTATTCTATATGTACAAAATATGAATTTATAAACTTATTAATTTCAAATAATGATTTTGTCAACGTTGGAGCTTGTGCAATGATAATAACAAAAAAATGACATCATCAATTAATTTTGGAAGGAAAATTTTTAATGACAAAATGACACATGTACAATGATGACTTAAGCAATACTTTATTTTAGTATATATAGTACAGATTTTTATGCAATAAAATTCAAAAGAAGAGAGAGATTGTCAGTATCATCACTTCATCTTCATCACCTCACTCGACATTGTGCCATACTCTCTCCGCTATCCTCGCTCCTCTGTTGACTCGCCGCCATCAATGCTGCAACCTTCGGGTACGTTTTCTTTCTTTTTCTCCCTTTTTTTTTCTTCTTCTCTACCTATTTTTCCCTTTTTTTGCTGCTGTTTTTTTCCTTTCTTCTTCTAAGTCCACTCGACATTTCTCCTTCTTTTTCCTTTTGTTTTTGCTGCTAACCTGTTATTTACTACACTTTTTGCTTTTTATTTCCTGAGATTTTTTTAAATTATGTATTTTTTTTTAGATTAAATAGTCTATAGACTTGTTACTTGTAAACTTATATGTTCAATTATGAAATCAATTTAGTGTTTAGACATTGTTTTGATTGATTTTACTTGCAATTTCAGAAATGTCTGGTAATGGAGGAAGATATTGACAACAATGGAGATTATGTTGAGGACGAGTATGAGTGTGATGATGATGATGATGATATGGATTTCTAGTGTTCTACACTACTACAAAGTCATCAACCAAGTTTCTTATGTTTGCTTTCTTCTTCTTCTCAATATGTTTTTGCCTTTGGCGGTAGCGTAGCATGAACAATGCCTTATTATATCTATTTCTACATTAATAATATTGTTATTTTATTATTTTGAGTACTATATATGCTCTACTTTTGGATCTATAAAGGATTTGGCAAAAAAGGGGCGCTTTGTGTCCTAAAAGCTAGCGATTTCGCCTAGCGCCTAGGCTCTAGGGACCCTTGGCGCCTCGCACTTTTTAAAACTAAGGCCACCACCATCTATCACCATCTTAAAAATCAAACACCGCAAAACTGCCACCCACTGAAATTGGTTCCAAGAGTCCCAGGTCCAGTTTTCCAAAGAAAAAAAGAAGAAGAAGAAGAAGAAACAAGACCCTGTTCATACTTACCAAAAAAAAAAAAGACCCTGTTCAAACAGGTTTGATTTCGGGTCCTTGTTTATTAAAGTATCTAATACATTTAAAAGTCGGTAAACAAAAAGGCCTAATCCTACCAAAAGGTCCAACACTAACATTGGGAATCTAAAATACTCCTTTACTGTCATCTAATCTAATGCCTGTGGAGATTTTGTGATTTACATCCAAGCCACATACACTTTCTAACTGACAAATTTCTTCCTGCTATCCTTCATTCCATACAAGCCACATACTCCATTTCAACACTTATTCACCTATTTCTTATTTTGGTTTTGTCTTTTGTTATTTCTTTTTTCCTTTTGAATCTTGATAATTTTTCAGGTTTGTGCTTATTACTTCCCTTTATAATTCTTTCTAATTCATCAGGTTTGTACTTTTATTTCAATTCTATTTTTATTCTTTATTGTAGTTTCAATTTTTCTCCCTATTCTGCATTTAACTAGGTACCCAACTGGAACCTAAGTTAAAGAAATTAATGTTTGACCAACAGGGTACTGGTTGTGCTCGACCTTGATCACAACCACCCAAGAACCATATAGTCAAAATCACTACCTTCAACAACCTTAGTTTTAAAAAGTCACGCAGCAAGGCGCATGAGATAGGGCTTTTTTTAGATGAGGCGCAGATACCTAAACAAGGCGCACAAGGAGCAGGGAGGTGCACAAGCCGTGTATTTTTCTGTCCTAGGCACTTAAAAGGGTTCAATGATTCCTTTTTTATAAAAAATAAAAAAAATAAAAAAAACACTTATTTGTAAGATAAATAAACACATGGGACTATTATTATACCACACATGCTTCTAATTTTGAGAAATAATGAAGTATGGGCATAATTATATATTGAAATTTAAGGTGCGAAAGAATGAGAGAGGCATATTCTACCACATATCATATGGAGTAGTATTGATCTTATATTTCTAGTAAGCCATCATATAAGCTTGGACTACAATTAATATCCAAAAAATCCCACGATCAAAATCACTACCTTCAACCAACACCACCACCAATCACCAGCACTAAGTCCAAAGTTGATGAGCCTTCAGCCAACACCTTAGTTTTCAAAAGCGCAAGGCGCACCATGGAGCAAAAGGTACTTAGAGCCCAGGTGTGAGAGGCAAGGCAAAGGCGCGCGCCTTTCGAAGGGGCAACTTTATATATATGTATATATTATATTAAGAGCCCAAATTATAGTATTTTTAAGGCCTAAATATTTACAGTAAAGCTTGATCATAGCTATTGATTTGTGGTTAAATTTTTTTATTGAAAGCATGTCTTAAAGTAGAGTAAAAATAATGCATAAATATATACACTAAATTGAAATATTGTACTCCACTGTTACAAAATATTGTTTCATTTATTAAAATCAATCATTTTTTTTAATAAAAAACATGGTGGTGGGTGGTGGGTGGGTGCTAATTGGTTTAATAAAAAACAAAGTGAACCTCTCCTAACTTTTTACTTTATTTTTAACTTTTGAAAGAAAAGGTAAAATTAAGGGGTTCACTACACATGGTCACAAGATAAAAGTGTAAAGCTTTGACTCATAAGTAGTAGGTTAAAAAAGAAGGGCATTGTTAAACATTGCTCATCAATTTCTAAACCACATATATGAAGACACTTCCTAAACTACCCTTAATAAATCTACATCTTATTCCAAAAAAAAAAAGGAAATTTGGTTCACCCTTTCCTTCTCCAGTCTTAACCCATGCGTAAAAAAGTTGAAATATCTATCTGCACCATGTCACTAAATGCATAATCATTAAAATATGCAACAGACTTTAAAAGGGGAGATTGTTATTACCTTAGTGATTTCACTGCTTGCAATAAGTAGCTCTTCACAATCTAATTCAGAGTCCTCAAACCTGGACCAGGAAGATGACCAAATTTATAAAAAGGCTATATGATAGGAATAATAATACTCCGTATTAATTACTATGAGATCTACACGTGCCTAGAGTCTAGATCATGCATTGCACATAATCACAATTATGATGGACATTGTTTACTTGGTACCGAGTAAATAAGAGACAGGTATGATTGAATATTTAAAGGTAGGATTTGTTGTATCCTATAGAACAGATAACAATTCATTCCTACATATCAAAAGCACTTAATAAAGGTCAATGGTTATTAACTATGAAAGAGAAAAGGGTAATTTACATAAGCTTGCCCGGTGCTGCCATAATATGGTAAGGATCATCATAATATCGTCCCAAAGCAATTACTTCCATTCCTGGACAGAGCTTAATGAATTCAGCGGCATCCAGATGAGGGGCAAGCTGAAATCGTAGTGAATGATCGGTACGACCAGCACACTTCGTATAATCATCAATATTTCCAAGAACAGCAGTTTTCAATTTAACACCAGACTTGATTTGAATGGCAGCAAAATTGAAATGAAAGTCGTAGCTGAGTATTTCACCCTCAAACAAACTACGATCTTGCAAATAGACTGTCACCTGTAACAGTAGTCCAATTTGTCAGTTTACGAAAAATCACAAATGCAGCCCTGCCATTGCTGAGTATGCATGAGAATGTAAGCAATATAACTCAAATGATTACAAAAACAGGTTACTAACATTCTCCCCTTGGTAAAAAAAAAAAAGAAAAACAATAGCCACTAGCATATCTAAGCATTGAACATTGTTAGAGCATTTGATTCATATAGCCAATCACACTTGCAAGGTTTAATTAATTGATATAAGTCAACTAAATGGAGTGGAATTCATACGGAAAAACATAGAGGGGGCTTATTCGTGAATTTGTATACAGAGAAACATTTGATATGCTGTACAATTTCTATTCAAAATTCAAATTGGCTTATTCGTGAATTTGTATACACAGAAAAAACAGTATGAAAATTTGCCTAAGTGGATTCACATTATGATTTAAATACCAAAGGATTGCTCTTTCAAAAGATTTTTAATTGACCAAAACAATTTTTAATCAAAATATTAATTCGACAAATTTGTAAGAAGCGTCAACAGGCAGAAATTTCAAACAAACTAAAAAGTGTATATGCATATATATGCTCCCCTCTGTTTTTTTTTAGTTGTTCCACTTGCTTTTTCACACTTGTCTAAAAAAAATTAACTTGTTATATCTCTAATTCTATATTTGTAAAAAATATAAATTATATATCTAGAAAGTATTTTTCGAGACAATTTTAACTAGATCCCACATGAGGGAGTATATACATATATATATATATTCAACCACAAGCAACATCCAAAAATTACTTCCTCTAAAACATAAAGCTTTCAGAAATTTTTAACTTCATGTACAAATTCTTATAAAGAGGTCTCATGGTTTTGAAACACATATCATTCAAGTGAACAAACAAGTTAGCATAACAAACAAGTACTCCCTCCATTACGTAATACTTGCAACGTTTGGATTAAGGGTCTTTCTTAGACAAATTTTGTTAATTGTAGACTAGGAAAAGTAGGAGAGAGAAATGTAGTGGGTTAAAGAGGGAAAGTGCAAAAAAAAAAAAGTACAATTACATCACCATCAGATGGGGTGGGGGAGTTGGAATTGAGGGAAATTTTACCAAAAAAGAAAAAAGGTAAAATTGTTGTGAGCAATATGTAACAACCTAACATGGACAATGTTGCAAGTATTACGTAACAGATGAGTACTTGGATTGATTATTAGTTTTCACTCTACATTCAATGTCATTTATAATCTAAACCAAAGAAGGTTATAAATTTATAATAAAATTATGTTCTCTTGGCATACCCTTAATTTGAAAAATAGACAGAAACAAGGAATAGCACAACATATACTAATGACATTTTGGAAGAATAATTTTCTGCACAAAAATAATGATGCAAAGAATCAAACCTTTATATCATTAGCTATAGCATTGTCTTCTTCAGGGCATCTAATAAGAGTAGCAGAAGTCAAAATGGTACTATAAAACTCATCATCAGCACCATATGAGTTCACTATAGTCCCTGAACACATAAATAATCGTTGGGCGCCTGGAAAGAAACAGAAGTTAATACAAGTATGTGATCCACTGATCCATAATAACTAGAAGAATGCTCCATTCTCCAAGGTTTCAATAAATGATTTCTTTCTCTTTTTAACCTTTCAAGTTGATTTTCTCAACAATATCTTTAAACAAGTATACACCAAAAAATACAAAAAAGAAAATTATAGCATACAGCACACATTGGTCGTAACAGATTCAAAAGGCTGTGAGATACCAGTGTGGGATATGAGAGAAACCACAAATGGAGAAGCATCCAAAGCAACATGCTTTGTACTCCAATCCAAATGCTTATTGCAGTCAAGATAATCATCAAATCTCCCAAAGTGATTTGCCTTTTCAAAGTTTATACCTGCAAATTTGCAAAATCATAAGGGAGTACTAGATGCACAACAACGTAAATAAGGGGGATTCTAGCTATGTTTAAGCTCTTACCACAAACACAACTACTTTGTATTTATTTTAGGTGACTTAAAAATTAGCACCTATTCATTTAAGACGGACTTAAAAGTGCTGCCAAAGAGAGCCTTAATCTAATTTCCTTTTATTCGTTTGCAATTCAAAGGTAGTTTCTCTTGCTAGCCCTTTAACACGCTCATTTGATCCTTGGTTTTAAAAAGCGCGCCTCCTAGGCGCGGCTTGCTCCCAAGCATGAAAGTCGCGTGACTCGTGTGCCTCAAAGCGCCTTTGGTAAGGCACGCCTTTGTGCCTTTGCCTCAAGGAAAATAGCTAAGATTTAAGTTATAAATTGAAGAATGATGGACATTTTTTCAAATTCAGAGTTATAAAGATTCTACTCACTTAGGATAGTCTTTGACATTAAGTTTATGTGAAAAAGAAATACTACAACATTAAGTATCTATGAAAACATCATAGACCAGCTGGCTAATAAAACTTGTTGCTCACAAAGAGAACCGCTAACCAGTTTGAAACCACATTTTAGCATCGGTGAAGCAATAAAACTACCAATTGCTTTGGCTTGTACCAGTTGATTGGTATAGAATGAACAAACTGGTAGTCACGATATGCGGTACCAAATGAACAAGACAGATGTACGTCATGAATACTGAAAATTAAAACCAATTATATGGTCCACATACTGACATAGATTGACGGTAACTAAGGTACATGACTCTATATAATTTTCAGGTTCAAAATTGTTTAATAAAAAAAAAAGTCAAATCATGGATCAAACCAATTCTACCATGAACTCAGCCAATGTCAAAATGCCATCCATCTTCAAGCACAAATTTAGGTAACAAAGGATATAAACCACAAGAACAACACAAAAGAAAAACTAATGTACAAATGAAAGATACCATATCGTGGGAGACATGGACGAAGTACCCTCCTCCAAGGATTGAACAACGGCTTTGGAGTGTTCCAAAATTTGCGTTTCTTTGAATTTGAATTTGAGCTTGCACACATCTGCCACAAACTCATACCAACAAGCACCAATTCAATACAAATATGCAACTGTAAGTGAGTGAAAGAAAATTAAAAACTCCATTAAAAAAAAAAATTTGAAAAAAGATCAAAACGCATTCAAACAAAGTACAACAGATCAGAGCACACAAGATGCGACTTGCAAGGAGGCCCAATTCAGCAACAATTTGGAATTATAATCTAAAAAGAAACAACATTTACATTTGTTTGAGGATTCATGTAGCCCTAATGAAATTGCATAGTATAAATGGGCACTATTTATAATTTACATCACCTTTAATAAATCCTAACCTTTATGGTTCAAAAAGTTGAGTCTGGTCTAATATATTCTAAAAGTTCGGATTTTTAAGGCTAAATGAAAGATTTTTATTAATTTAAATCGAATATGAACCCAAATAACAAAGTTAAATCAAGGAAACATGCTTTAATAAATCTAAAATTTATTTTAAAACCCATTAAAATTTAGATTTATAATACACAGTGAAAATCTCGGGTTTAAAACAGGATTAAATAACAACATTAAATCAAAATTTAATCACATATAACAATATCTAAACTTTATTTCAAGAATTTAAATAATTGAAAAGAAAGTTTCTTTTTTAATATAAATGTATACCCTCACGAACAGCAGCAGGCGGCGGCCGGAGATGGAAAAATGCGGCAGGCCGGCGAGCAGGTGGCTCCGGTGGTGGTGAGGTTGTGAGTGTCGTGGTGGTGTTGAAGAGGAGAGGAGAGAGCAACGTTTTTTTAATAACAAACACGCACTGCAGGGGAGGTGGCTAGCGGACCTCCGGCGACGAAGCAGCGGAACGGCAGCAGGCTCCGGCGAAAGCTGGCGGCGGTAGGTGGTTTTTTTTTGGAAGAGAAAAGGTTTCTTTTTTTTGAGAAAGGAAGAGAAAAGGTTTTAACTAACTTTAATTAAGTTATGCCGTCTTGTGCAAATTGCTCGGTGGACCCGCGACCATGCAGTTGGGTGGTCCGGATAAAATGACGTTGTGAATGTACTTTTGTTGTGAATATTTGGTATTTTTTAGATATTGAAGATTCACGTATTCGTTAGATTTTATATGATGGATGATGTTGTTGTGCCTTGCAAGGAGGTTGCACATGAAAAAATGAACATGAAAAATTGAAGATGAAAAATTGAAGATGAAGAATTGAAGTTTGCACATCAAATAATAAAGATTGTACATGAAAAAATGAAGATTGCACATGAAAAAATGAACATGAAAAATTGAAGTTTGCACATCAAAAAATGAAGATTGCACATGAAAAAATGAACATGAAAAATTGAAGTATGCACATTAAAAAATGAAGATTGTACATGAAAAAATGAACATGAACAATTGAAGTTTGAACATGAAAAAATAAAGATTGCACAGAAAAAATGAATATTGCACATAAAAAAATGAACATGAACAATTGAAGTTTGCACCCAAAAATGAAGATTGTACAAGAGAAAATGAAGTTTGCACATAAAAAAATGAAGATTGCACATGAAAAAAATGAACATCAAGAATTGAAACATAGTGAAATAAGGAGAGTGAAACGGTACTGTTGGCTGTTGTTATTTTTGGGGAAAATTTTTATTTTTTTTTTAAAAAAAAATCGCACGCGCTGCACTGCAACAAGACCACGCGCGAGAGTACACTGCTTTGTAGTCCCGGGACTACAGTATACATATTGAACGTAAAAAACTGATTTTTACGTAAAAAAAAAAAAATGTTTTTTTTATGAATATAGAAACTACTTTTAATTCCTTGAAAGTAGGAATTCTATAATAAAATAATTTCCCCAAAAACTGATTTTTCCATGTATTTAGGAAACTGATTTTAGGTAAAAAAAACTATTTTTTTAAACTTCAAAACTACGTCGTTTTGGCCAGGGACCACGTAGAGCTACGTGGTCCTGGGACTACAGTATACTTATTGCAATATTTGATAATTTTGTTGTCAACATTTGATAGTTTAATGCTGGTGAACATTTGATTTTTTTTTTTGTGAATATTTTATAGTTTGATGTTGATGAACAAGTGATAATTTTGTTGTAAAAATTTGATAGTTTGATGTTAATGAACATTTGATAATTTTGTTGTGAACATTTGATAGTTTGATGTTGAAGAATATTTAATAGTGTGATGTTGTGAACATTTGATAGTGTGATGTTGTAAACATTTGATAATTTTGTTGTGAACATTTGATAATTTTGTTTTGAACATTTAAGGAACCACCGAAAGTTGTGTTCTCCCGGGTCCATCCATTACCTATTGGTAGTTTGTATTGTGTATAATAATAATAATAATAAGAACATGGCCTTTCGATTTCTTCCTCTTTTTACCAGATTTATCAATTGACAAAACACTACACGAACATGGCCTGGGTAGGTTATTAAAAACATACAAGTAAAGAAACTAAGATTGTAATACCCCGAAATTTGCCTAGTCCATGCTTCCCCTTATTTTAGGGTTTCACATGGCATTCCCTTCCCTAGTTTTAGGATTGGCATCTTCTCTTGTTGTTCTATAAATAGGGCTTATGTCCTACATTTTGCCCCTAATTGCAAATACTCTTAAACCCTACAAAAAAAAAATATTCTCTCATCCTTTTTCTCTCATTTAGCCGTGCACTAAAGATCACCAAAAAGGGTGATTTTTCCTTGGATTATTTTAGCGAATCCAGGTAACTAGCTATTCCGTTTAATTTTGGTACTTACTAATTCACATAGTTAATTAGGTTGTATCATGAAAATTTGTAGAATTTAGGAGATGTTTAATTCTGAAAATTTTGAACCATGTGAAATGCTTTTCATGTCATCCTTGATGTGTTCTTGTGATCTTTATGAATCTTTAAATGTTTTAATTAATTTTTATGCATGGATTGATTTATATTGTATAATTACTTGTATGAATTTATTGGTTAATCAAATCTTGTTATTTCTTGATGAATTTTTCGTGTAGGTTTCTTTACTGTTTTATTATTAATCATGATTTATTTCGTGGCAAAATTCGTCCTTTTATTATTTATAATAATTTAATCTTTCAAACCGGTAAAACTGTCCAGAATCGGTTTACGAATTTATTAATATACTTAATCAATTAGGAATGCTACGAAATTTTATATGGAAGTCAGTAATAATGTTTTACATCTTTTGTTAAATTTTCGTAATTTTTAAAGATCGTTTGATATGGCATAAAATTCTGAAACCGAATTCAGCCTAATCTGACTGGTTAGTTATAAAATCACTTAAAAATAGTAAAAGATGTTATTTTTAAACGAAATTTATGAACGTTAAACCTTTAACCTATATTTAACATCCATTAAAATTTCCAGACTATTCGAGACCTTTAGATGGTTGATCTTAATTTAATCCTTTAAGATCAGATTGCGTAAAATAGTGTAATTTAAATTGTTTATATAAGTTTATATGATTAATAGATGATTATTGTACTTGATTAAATTAAGGCATGAATTTTGGGTAATATATATATATATTTCGAGTAGATTGAATAAATAAAAATAGGATTTTTTATCATGTTTTAGTTAATTATTGTTGTTAGTTGTTATTTTAAATAATTATTGAAATTGATTTATTAATTTTTGATGATTGTGTTTAATTAATTTAAAGTATGAACTTTTGCTAAATTATATATATATATGTCGAGTATGTCAAATGTATGAAAGGTGGAATTTTATCTTGTTTTTATGTATTTTATATGATTAATTATAATTAAATTAATTAATGGAATTAAAATATAAATTCTGGTTTTAGTTGTCAAAATGTCGAGTGGTACTAGTAATAAAGTTAGGACTTTTGACCATGAATTTAGGAAGTAGTTGTAACAGGTTTGAACAATTATTTTATTTTGAATAATTAGTTATTTAGTGATTATAATTAATTAATTTAGATTAATAATATTTAGGTGTAACCCTAAATGTCGAGTGGGGTAATATTTAAGAAGGGATTTTAGTTTATTTTTGGACTTATAAAATAATTATTAGGGATAAGTTATAAGTATATGATAAGATATCAAGGACAGTATAAGATAAGGTTTAAAGTTGCATAAGATACTACTAGGGATAAGAAAGGAAACAGAGTAATAGCTATACATGTTATGTTTCGGTCTCTGGCTAGGAAAGACTTGGTATTTAAGGTGGCCAATATACGTGCCGCACCTCTCTTTCCTGGGACTCCGAACATTTAATTTCCTATTACGGTCACCTAGTATTTCCCAATATATGATATGATATGATTAAATGAAGATATAAGATACCATAAGGACGCCCACCTGATGACCCGAGTAGTCAGACTGGGTTAAGTCGAAGCCTCTGCTCAATGGGACGAACGCACCTGATGACCCGAGTAGTCAGGCTGAGTTCCCCCGAGTAGTTCTGGGTCTTAGGACATGTAGTCGTCTGAGTAGTAGTACACGAGCTACTATTTGGGAGTTATGGCCATAGCTTAGGCTTAGTGGTGAAACACGAGATCCGCTACGGGTTGAGTACACGAGCTCACCCCGGCATGTTCTAGGACAGTTGTGGTGAAACACGAGATCCACAACGAGTTATAGTGACCGGTCCAATGAAGATGATATGATTTGATACAATGAAGATGATATGATTTGATATAATGAAGATGATATGATTTGATATAATATGAAATGATATGATATAATAAGATATGAAATGATTATAAGATATGTTATGGAAATATAAGATATGACTGATAAAGGATAAGCTACGATATTTCTAAGTTATGATATATCTACGAGAGTATGGAACCATATAGTATAAGCTAAGTATTTAATGTATAAGTCTTCCGCTGTGTATGATTCTAAGTATATGATATGAGCAGGTACATTTTATGTATGTATGTCATCGTATGATGGAACGTATGTATTTGTATTTGTATGATTATATGTATCTGTAAACGTATGTATTGTGTACGTATATGTCTGAGTTGTACTCGTATTATATGCGTATTCCTAACTGTATTTTGCAGGTATTATTATACGTGTGGTATACGTATATCTATACGTATTGTATACGTATTTCTAACTATATTTTCTGCAGGTGTATGTATACGTATTTTATACGCACTTTATACGTACATGTATGCGTGCTTTCTTACGTATTTTTATACGAGATTCGTATAATTATTGTATTTCGTTCTTCTATTTTTCTATGGATGTTTCGTGCACTTCCTATGATATTATGTGATTAGCGGTCCCTCGATTAAGCGGGACAGCCTAGTTACTCGCCACTGACGGTGGACCCCCCCTCAGTTTCAGGTGAAGATGCTGCTGATTAACGGGCTTGCGTGGATGGGCTTGAGTAGCTGAGAACCCTAGTTAATTAGCTTTATTAGATGATTTATGTTTTAAGGATATTTTACTTAGTTTATGTTATAATCCCAGCCTGTTGGGAAGACATTTATTTTATTTATGTAACTTTTAGGCTAGATGCCTTTGACTTTGGATTTGAGACTACTTTTATATAATAAAAGTTGATTTATTTTAAGTACATAATTTACATTTATAGCTTAAATTGGTTAAGTAATGATCCGAATGTCGATTCCCTTCGTAAATCGACAAGTCGAAAAGTCGGGTCGTTACAAAGATTGAAATTTGAAATTCATGGGGTAATGGAGATTTATAAAAATATCATCCCAAATAACCACTTCCTAGCGCCTTCCATTAATTAAGCCTGTTTAAATTCAACAGGTTATATTAACAATGCAACACATCGAATACTACAATTTAGTTTCTCGTCAAACTTCCTATAAAGAACTAACGATCATTTTTGGTCTTGAAGATATATAATAAAATTGGAGACCTACCACAATAGTTAAGTTATGATAATTTTCTGATAGATATATATATGATTTGGGTGTTGATCGATAAGCTTCAGGCCTGATAACGTTCACTTCATCTCGTGGCTTTGGATTTCTTCTTCTTCTTCTTCTTTCCAGATTTATCATTAGACAAAACACTGCAAAACTAAAGAATGTAAAGATCAGAACATGGGTAAGTTAAACGAAAATTTCAAAGGGCCGGGGCCGGGGGGGTAATTTAATTTGACAAACCTGTTAACAAACATGTAAAGTGTTTTGGCATGAATTCCAAAACATTGATCGTGTGCTAGAAAGAAGTAGAGGCCGATAATCTCTCCTCGACAATTAAACATGGGCATCCCACTAGCTCCATTCATACCATCACCGTGAACGTTATTAACTTGAAGGAATGAAACAGAATCACAAAACTTGTGGAAAAACTCCAAGTCATCGACAAAACATACAAAAGGAGCGCTAGGATCTTTGCTAACTTGTAGCCTTTTTTCGAAAATGTCTCTTTTAAAAGTGTTCAAAAATTCTTTCAATTCATCATAGTTTCGACAAGCATATGAAACATGCCCAATTGGAAAACTATAAGTTAAGTATCCTGGATGACCAATAGGATAAACTTCTTCTCCAACAGAGACATTTTCACATATGTTTGCAAAAGGAAAACCAATATTATTATTACTATTATTATTTGCTTGTTTTACTTTGAGGATAGCAAGACCCATAGTGGTGTCTAAAGATATAATTTCAGCTCCGTAAGGAGTTTCATTCTCTTTCGTTAGCACTCGTACAGTAGCATCTCTATTATCACCAAGCATGTGTGACAGAGTCAACACACATCCATCCTCTGAAATTAAAACACCCGCTCCTTCCCAATCATAGTCCTCAACAACCTCATTCAACACATCTACAATCACCACTACATTTACCATTTGTTTGTAAAATCTTACTCTTTCCTCCTCAGACAACTTCAAACCCATGCAATTGAATTTCTGCACTCCTTCCATATCTTCTGATACATACATACATACATACATACATACATACATGTACAATACAGATCAGATCAGATACATACCAACAAATTATAACACCTTTTAATTCATGGATATATAATTAACCAAAACCAAAAATATTACCCAAATATTGTGCAAAAACATTTTTACCCTAAAATTGTACGTACTCCCTCTATAACATAAAACTTTCAACAAACCTTTAGTTTTACACGCATTTTGATCGATGAAGCAATTTAAGGATCTAAACCAATAAATTTTTTAAAACCATTTTGACTAATTCTTTCGTTTACACCCCCTTAAATTGCTTCTTCAAAATGCGTGCAAAATTAATTGTTGAAAAATTTTAGGTTAAGGGGAGTATATAATCATGAACCAACATATACACAAAACTCGACCAAAATACCAACAAATTTCCAAACAAAAAACACTACAAAATCTATACCTAATATATTAAAACACATCCTATAACATAATTTTGACACATAGGATATCTCATCTCTAAAATTATGTCATGTGTCATCCTAAAAAAATATTTCTTTTTTTTTTGAAATAAAAAATTGCTTTTATTTTTCTAATTACAATTAATATTAATAATTTATTTACATTTAATAAAACTTTTTAATTACTTTCGAATTATGGGATTTGCTTTCTTACATCACTTTCTTTTTAAGTTATTCATTTTAAATTTACTTTTATTCCATTTTGAATTCTTCTAAATATACTCACATTTTATATTTACAAAATTATATGTGCTCGTATATGTTTTTTTTCAAGAAAAATATATGTTATAATCTTAAAAATAATAAAAAATTGATATATTTTCATTTTTTTTATGAATTATGATCAAGTCTTAGTTAGTTTCAATCTTATAAAATTATTAGAATTATAAAAACTAAAACATATAACTATGAACCTAATAGGTACAAAACCCGTGCATTGTGCAAGGGCCAAAAACCTAATTAGAATGGAAACCCAAAAAAAAACATCTGACTAATTTCGAACGAGAACTAAAGCTAATTTGCACGAGAAACTAATTCGCACGACAAATCTTGTTGGGCCCTATATTATTTGTGTAATTAGGTATTTAATGGGCCTAGTTAGTGGGCCCTAATCTCTTGTATATATACACTAATCATATCATAATACAACTCACAGAATTATTCTCGTGACAAATCTAGAAATTCTGGACCAGAAATAAGGAAAATTAGAGGAATGAATGACTGAAGAGTGTGAGAGAATAAGAGGAATGAATAAAGTGTGAAAGAGTGACAGAAAAAAAAAAAAAAAAAAAGTGTGAGAAAGTGAGAGGTACGAATGATAGGGAAAGAATGAAAGAGAAAGCGAAGAATGAGAAATGAAATGAGAGGAATTATACCATACGTAGTGCAGTAAGGCTCTGTTTGGTAAGGTAATAGTTCCGTTTCGTTCATATTCTCCAACTTCATCACAGCATTTAATTTTTAACATACAGAATATAAAAATCTAAGCTACCATTAGAATGTCAATTATCACAAATTATCCATCATTTTAACTCAACTAAAACTAAAATTTTAATACTGTACAACATTTTTAATGTACAGAGTTAGATATACATTCATATAAATCTACAATAACATAAATAATAGTATCAAACAATTTAATTTTAGAAATTACTAAAAAAAAAAAATTACAGAAATGTGGGTTGAATAACCTGATTTGCTGGTATAAAGTAGAGACGTAGGTGGAGGTTGGAATGGTTGAAGGGCGGAGCGACTAGCGAGCAAGGTCTGTGGAGAAGAGAGAGAGCACTTAGTTTTGGGAGTGATTTTTTTTTAATGGTAATGCATGGGTAGTAAGTTTTGAAATTGACCCTACTACAGGTGCACACGTATTTGTAAGGGGATAATAAGGAATTATTGTAAACACGTGTGGTGAGAATCGAACTCATAATCTCGTGCCTGAAATTCTGAAGACTTAACCAGTAGGCTAAGACCCTCATCTTCGGATTGGGAGTGAATTGGTCATTTCGGGGTTTGAGTGAATTGAGATTTTTTTTTTTTTTTTTGCATATGATAATTTGTAGGATACAAGGTCTTGAAATTGACCCATATACAGGTCACCCCACTAAATTTGGGTTGACTATACTAAGTGAGATATGAGTAAAAATTAATTTAAAACATATTCACATGAAATTACATTACTATCTCTATCAATTCTTCTTATTTTTAAAAAATAAATGTATTATAATCACGTGAGTTTACACTACTACCCTTGCTAATCCTTTTTCACTCTTTATTCGAGTAAGATAATTTAAGTAAAATAAATATGTTACAATTATTCCCTCCGTAACATAAAACTTTCAACAATTGGTTTTGCACTTATTTTGAGAAAGCAATTTGAGGGCGTAAATGAAAGAATAAGTCAAAATGGTTTTAATACAAGTAAGAATATGATTATAAGTTATTAATATTAAAATTATTTTGACTAATTCATTCATTTGCACCATTAAATCGCTTACTCAAAATGCGTGAAAATTAATTGTTGAAAGTTTTATATTACGGAGGGAGTACTTGAAATTACACTACTATCATTACAAATTATTTATCACTCTTTAATTGTCAATTTAAAAGCAATCAAATTAGATAATTTTATTTATTTTCATTAGACAAGACAAGTACAAAACCTTTTTCCATGCATGCATACATACATATCAAACCTCCCTAATCCTATACTCTATCTTTATCCCACTGAATCACTGATTGATTTATAGATAAAAATCCAAAAATTATTAAAAAAACCCACAAGACAAATCATCAATTACGAAGTATTTATCATCATCATTCTACACCACCATCAAGATCATCATTAACATAAATAATAACATAACATAACATCATCACCATAAAATCCTAAAACAACATTACCCACTAAACAACTTTGAAATTAACCACACAAATCATATAACAATAATATAAATATATATAGATAATTGCACGCATCGAGTGCATATAAAACTAGTTGTTATATAACAATAATATAAATATATATAGATAATTGCACGCATCGAGTGCATATAAAACTAGTTGTTATATAACCGTATTTGTTATCTAATTAAACTTAGTGTTTAATCGGAACAAAAAAACCTATAATATAATTAAAAAGTTAGAAAAAAAAAACGTGTTTTAACAAAATTTATTCTCATCCTTATTTTATTTCATCAAATGATTATTCATTTAAAATTCTTACAATTTTGGACATTTAGTCCTATTTTTATTTAAATAATTTTTAATAGGTTAAAGGTAATTTTATTTAAACAATTATTTATTTATAATGGATAGAATGCTAATTAAAAAAATCAATGAAAAATATATTTAAACGTCCTTATAAAAAATTGTAAAATATACTATGCATGAAAGATATTTTAATTTTTTCATATTAGATGAAATCATAATAAAATTGTCAAACAAATAATATTAATTTATAGATTAACATAAATATTTTTTTCCTAGTGTAAATAAAAATTATTTAGTTTAACACCCGTGCGTAGCACGACTTGAACCCTAGTACTATTAAAATTTGAAAAAAAAAATTGGAAAAAAAATTACAGTACATAAAATATCAACCTAGACAAAGTTTGTAACTACTGTACTACTTAGGTAAATTCCTATCACTTAAAGATGCTCTTTTACTTCTCTTTCGCTCAAAAGCTAATCGGTTTTGCATTGTTTGTAAAATTCCAGGTGATAAAAGATGCCACCTGCAAAAGGAGAGAGGAGTACCCATGGTTATTATCAAGTGGTAGAAATACGTTTCATATAATTTAAAATGGGACTTGTTAAACGTCGCCAATGAATTACTTAAAATCGCCCACAATTTAAAGTAAAAAGACAATACTACCCTTGACTTAAAATTACACCACAACAACATATACAAAGATGGCGGAAACCACGCAATGACCTCGACCACCACCACCGCCACCACGCCACCACCACCATGGTGGTGGTTAATTTTTTTAAAAAAATAAGGGTAGGGGCGTCCAGACCAGACGCCCCAACCATGGTAGGGGCTTCCAGATCAGACGCCCCTACCATGGTAGGGGCTTCCAGATCAGACGCCCCTACCATGGTAGGGACTTCCAGATCATACGCCCCTACAGTAGGGGCGTATGATCTGGAAGTCCCTACCATGGTAGGGGCGTCTGATCTGGAAGTCCCTACTATGGTAGGGGCGTATGATCAGGAAGTCCCAACCATGGTAGAGGCGTCTGATCTGGAAGTCCCTACCATGGTTGGGGCGTCTGATTTGGAAGTCTCTACCTTAATTTTTTTTTAAAATTTTTAAAAAAAAAATTAAAACAAAAAAATAAGGGTAGGGGCGTCCAGATTGGACGCTCCAACCATGGTTGGGGCGTCTGATCTGGACGCCCCTACCATGGTTGGGGCGTCTGATCTGGACGCCCCTACCATGGTTGGGGCGTCTGATCTGGACGCCCCTACCATGGTTGGGGCGTCTGATCTGGACGCCCCTACCATGGTTGGGGCGTCTGATCTGGACGCCCCTACCATAGTTGGGGCGTCCAATCTGGACGCCCCTACCCTTATTTTTTAAAAAAAAAAAATTAACCACCACCACCACCATGGTTGGTGGCGGTGGTGGTCGAGGTGATGGGGTGGTGTCCGACGTCGTTGTATATTTAATCTAAGTTGTTTTGGTGTAATTTTAAAATCAAGGGCAATTTTGTCTTTTTACTTAGTATTGTGGGCGATTTTAAGTAATCTGTGGGCGACGTTTAGCAACCCACTTTAAAATATATATATATATAGGAAGAGGATCAACTAAAAACGTTTTCAACCTAAAAACCCCTACATTAGACACTTAAAGGGGTACACGTGTGATTACTAATGGCAATCTTTGAAAATATTAGTAACTTTGGTTGAAAACCATTTGTACCCTTTTAAACATCTAATGTACCCCTTTAAACCATTTTCTGTCTGGTTTTCAACCATCTTTAGGTTTTTAGCCAATCCTCTCTCTCTCTCTCTATATATATATATTAAGTTTAATAAACATGAAATGATACATCCTGTTTAATAAAATAATAAGTTAAATTGAGAAAATTCATTATGAATTAGTTTTCACAATTCAAAAACTAGATCATACAATATGTTCTCAATTGTTCAATGTGAAGCTAGGTTTCACTGAGTCGGAAATGGGTTCGGAAACGAATACAGATACTGAAAACAGCAAATCTAAAAAAATAACGTTAATGGATACGACCAATTATAACACAAAGTATCAGAATTGTCCCTAATACGGGAACGAATCGGGTTCGAAGATGGCTAAAAGTTTCAAAAGTTAAAAGGGGATGTACTCTTTCCGTAACAAAATAAAAGCAACAATTTTAAATCATGTTTTTTTTGGAAGTGATGTAAGGTCTAAATGAACAAATTAATCAAATTGGTTTTAATACAAGTATAAGTGTTATGATAGATTACTATAAAATTTATATTGAATAATTTAATTATTTACACTTTTAAATAGCTTCTTTGAAATGCTCGATTTTATATGGATGCTTCTTTGAAATGCGCGATTTTATATGGATGCTTCTTTGAAAAAAATTTCCGTATTCAACAAGTAGCAATTGCCAAATTTTCCTTGTTTATAACACTATCTTCACCTTAGCACAAATGAAATTCCTAGTAGCAAATAGTCTAATTCTCTAATATCTTACCTGTTCATTCCTAGGTTTGTTCCGATGACCACAGTCACCTTTACTTGCCCAATACTTGGCCTCACTACAACCAACTCCACAAGTTTCCCTTCCTTGTTCCATAATGCTTCAACAAGCTGTTAATAACAAAAAAAAAAAAAAAAAAGATCATGACCCCCATCATACCAAACTAAAATCACAATGATGAAGATGACCAACATAATAGCTCAAATAAACATCATATACTCCCTCTGTCCACATTTAATTGCTCCAAATTGACTTTGACACTATTTACATTGTTACTTTGACCTTGTTTAATTTGATATAGGTAATGTAAAACTTTGACAATATTTACATTGTTACTTTAACCATTTTGGTTTAGTGCAACATCAAACATGATTGTGTATGATAATGCTGGTTTCATGAATAGGTTCACATCAAAAATCTTCACATCAGGCAAACTTTGATGCATTTGAATGAAAAAAAACCCAGATATCTTTAGTTCATGGGGCTATGCATAGATGCATAGTATCAAAACTAGAAGATATTTGAATCTACAACTTAAGTCAAACATCAATCCAAGTCAATTGTTTCAGTTTCTTATGATGTATCCAAATGCTAAGTTTTTGGTTGGCAGCTCTAGCAAGATTATTTTAGTTTTAGTTCGATCTTTTCTTTTAGTAACCATCAATTGATTATTATCCTGCCATAAGCTTGCATATATACCCTCCACATAGCTGCACTGGCTGTAATTCTTCTTGAACATGGACAGAGAGCCTTCCTGGACTTGCTTATTATTTCTTAAATTAATGTAAATGAAATACTTTTTTACTCTTAATTCAGCAAAGTCAGATTCATACATCCTAAAGTCTATGATACTTTTCAAGCTGTCTTTTAAATAAGCAAAGGCAGATTCATAAATCCTAAAGTCTGATATTTTCCAAGTTGTCTTATTAAAGTGATAGCAAACAGATTAGACATGAAAAACGCAAGGTCAAAGAATGTACATACCTCAAGATGACTCCCAATAAAAGATCCATCACATCCAATAATTACATCGTCAACACATAGATTAGAAAAATGGGAAGCAGACTTTTGGATTGCCTGTGTAGAGTAGGAAAGTATGAATTGACATGGTTTAGACTTGAGACCAAGCAAAATAAAAAGAATCACAGAGATCACAAACAAAGAAATAAATTCCATTATTTCTTAAAATGCAACTAATGCACTATGTCAAACCCTTTTTCATCAATTAAAACACCAATCCAAAATGAAGAAAGCTTCATGTGTATTATAAGTCTTGACCCATAGTCACACAACAGTATACCAAGCTGAAATATCAAGGCCTAACTTAAGGGTCGTTTGGTTGTCAAAGGGGAAAGAGAATCACTTTAGGAATGGGAATGAAGAGGAATGGAATGTAAAAGTGTTAGATTTAATTAGTTGTTTGTTAAAATAAATGTAAGAACACACCACCACCATACCACACCACACCACCACCACGATACCAAACCACCACCACCCATTCCCACCACCACTGAAACCACCCACTTCCCCTCCCCCACCCATTTCCGGCGCCACCCCACTCTCACCCAGCCCAGTCCCACCCCACCCACGAAACCCTAAACACAAAAACAAAAAAAACCCTAAATCCATGGTGATTACGTTGGTAGGGCTAGGCTGGAGCGAGGGGGGGTGGGGGAGGTTCGGTCGACGCCGACAATGGCTGGGGGAGGTTCGGTCGACGTCGGCGATGGCTGTGGGAGGGGATGTGGGTGGAGTTTCTTTGGTTGTTGGCTAGGGTTTCATGGGTTTTTTGGGTTAGGGTTTCTTGGGTGGGGTTGGTTGGGTTTGTGGATGGGATTGGGGCTGGTGCGAGGGGGGGCGAGGGTGGGGGACCGTCGGTCGACACCGGCAAGGGGTGGGGGAGGGGAGGTGGGGGAAGAATTCATGGTTTTTTTGGTTACTAGGGTCGTGGGTGGGGCTGAGTGGTTGGGTTCGTGGGTGTGAGTGGGGGTGGGGCTGGGTTGGGGTGGTAGTGGGGCTTGGGGCTGGGTGGCAGTGGGGCTGGGCTGGGGTGGAGGTGGGGGTGTGGGTGGTGGTGGGTGAGTGGGTGGAAGTGGGGCTGGGTGGGGGTGGGGCTGGGTTGGATTGGGGTGGTTGGGTGGTGGTTAGCTGGAGGGTGGGGAAAGGGAATTCAAAAGATAGGGGGAGGGGTGGGAATGGAAAAGTGTTAGAATAGGGGAATGGGGAAGGGAATGGGAATGGCAAAAGTGGCATAACAAACATAATCAAAGGGAATGAGGGCAGTTGATTCCTATTCCCTTTGATTAATACCCCCAACCAAACACACCCTTAAATTCTTTATGATTCAGTAATAGAATGGATAGATGGTGAAATGGGTAGATACGAAGGGCGAAAATGATAAGGAACTAAAGATAATTGATTGTAATTTGATGCAACTAAATCACCAAACATGTCATACAATCCCAAACCTCTAAGTGGCTATACATTCCACTATGCAATCTTACAAATGAACTAAACACACACAATTTTCTTCATACCGTTCTCTCTGTCTAACCTCCTTTATTTAAAATAACTTACTAGCTTTCTCTTTATACACCATTTGCCCCTTCCACTAGGCCAGTCTAGTACATATTCTTGAGATAACACTGTTAAAGCTAACCGCCTAAAGCCCGCAGAGAAAGCAGAGAGAGTTCAATAGACTTACAATAATTCACTAAAGTACGGAGTATAAGAAATTATATGCACAGTAGAAAAGAAAACACGGTAGCAAGCTCATAATGAACATCACAAACCCAAGCACCCAATACAAAATGGTGAAGTAAAAATAAAAGGGAAGTTTCCTTAAGTAACCTTGAAGTTTGGCCTATTTCCCCATATGCCCCTCAATTTTTGAAGTTGTCTCAAGTACCCATATACCCATAACCTCGGGGTACCTAAGGCAACCTGAAAACCTCAAGGATACCCGAGGAATTAAGCTTAAAATCACAAAATAAAAATTAAATTAATTTCCAAACCATGCAATAAATGGCCATCTACGTCAGTTGTATGAAAAAAAAAGGAAATGAAAACCCCCTATGTTGCACAGACTTGGGTTAGGGTGTTGTATCCAAGTAGGGATCCGAGGATCTGATATTGTAAACCAAATTAGTAGATACAGGGATCTCAAGCCCCCTTTATACTGATGCATAACAAACTAGAGCCAAGTATTATATATCACTTGAATCACGACATTGAAAAAAGATCTACTGATATCATCACCAGATTTCAACCAAGAAATTGCTAATAATTTGACCACTGAAGCAATAGTTAGTTCATTATTTATGATTCAGGTTGCCTTCTCATGTGTTCCAAGGAAAAATTGTATTTGGTTTTTCCTAACCACCAAGTATTGTGAGTTTGTGACACAGCACCACAGCAAGTTATACAGAAAAAATAGACTCCATCTCCCGCTTTAGATTGCAAAAACAAAGGACTTTATGCAAGAGTTGGCAACATAATGAATTTAAAAAGATTTCCTTGGAGAGCGAAAATTCACCCATCCCATTTTAATCATCAGTTAAACTACTGAGCTGCCTCTCACTAATGGCTCATCCCTATTGAAGAGCATCCTTGCCTTCTAACAATGTTGTGTAAGAAAGTCCTAAAACCAATCTCATATCTATACTTCAACACATTCAATTACCATAGCAATAAGCCAGCCTAAGCTTAACAAGATGAAGCATAAACGAATTTTTTTATTAATTCAATCATAAAAATTCCGATTCAGTGAGGCTTTGGGGTTTGCAATACTTTTTGGTACCAACTTGTGTTGGACTTTGAGAGCTTGATTGTATATTTGTAACAATTTTTCTTATGCATCGTGACATATTATTTTATACAATCACCTTTAAAGTATATATATAATGATCGATTGATGTATAATAAGTTAATATGCACTAGATGTATTTAAGAATTCATATTAATTTAAAAGTATAGCATTGGTAGTACCTTTATCTTCCTCGCCCTAGTTTTGCTCCTCTTTTTCTTTCTAATCTGCAAAATAAAATATAATAAATATAAAACATGTTGCAATACTTTTGGCTTCAAACTATACACGAACAACATATTTTTATCCTTCCTTTGGTATTTTAGTTGTAATAATCACCCTTTTAAGAAATTGCATATCTTATGCAACAAAACTTAATTTTATTCTTATTCTAATGTCATTTCTCTCACTTCATCACATGCCTCTCTATTTCTCGGCATGCCAAATTTGGTCAAGGAGTCCATGCAACTAAATCTGTTGCATCTAATAAAAAAAGGAGGCATTATATATCCATAGATGATGTGATATTTCTTTACTTATGGAGTTACGAGTATAAGGAACCTACTGGACAGCTTAGTGATACAACAACAAAAAGATGATATAAGACTACAATTCACAATTGAGGGAGAAAAGAAAAGGGGAAAAAAAAATTCTCCAAAGAATAACAAAATGGGCCTCCTGATCTATTTCTTAAAAATCTAAAGCTATGTCAAAGCTAATCAACCACTCATACTCAATCCACAAAGAATTGTAACTAATTACAAAAGCAATGAAATGGTTACAAAAGGTCATAAAATAAAATATAACATGTATAATAGGTGTGATAACAAAATACAACTAAATAATTACAAGTGTGTGTGTGGAAAATGCTATATATGTAACCTTATATACGAACCTATAGAAGAATATATTTTTAAAAGTTAAGCATTCATTAGTCATTACACATTTAAGTGCATGTTTAGTCTAGCTTTTACAAGTGTTTCTCAATTGAAGAAGCTAAAAGTTGGACAAACAAGGGTGCATGGACAAATTCTTGTCTGTGTGGAAGCCAAATACAGCTCCTAAAGATCCTAGAAACTGAAGCTCCAAATCCTAGCTTCTACATTTTGTTTCTCGAAAATTTGTTGAACTGAATTTAATGAAAGTTTTATCTGACAAAAAAACCCCCATTAAAAAAAGAAGCATCACATCCCCATTTGCATGTACTTGGTTCATATCAGATATCTCACAATATCCCCCTCCCCCCCCCCCTCCCCCTCCCTTCTCTCTCATTACTCCTAAAGGCAAACAGTAGTTTATAATTCATGACTGATGCATCTTAGATTTATTAACTTTAGATAATTAGGTTATGATTTCAGTCAATTAATATCAACCCAATAAAAAAAATAGGATGAAATTAGGGGGAATTGGGAGATTGAAAAGTATGAGGTGTTGAAATGTTTTTTGCCATGATGATTTGCAAAAAATCAGTAGCAAGAAATCAGAAACTGTAAAGTAGCAGACATGAGAGCACAAGAGAATAGCACGGTGGAGAAGAGACCAACGTTGTAGATTGTTTGAGACAATGCCACAATCAAATATTATAAGAATCTAGTTGTGTATTAGTATATGGGCCAAACAATGTCAAATTGTATCCAATTCTCAAAAGTACTTCCTGAATATATAGGTCAACACATCTGATTTTTACAAATATTTATCTCAAAACCATTTCCATAAAATTACTTCTCGGAAGGAGAACTTATTCTCTAGAAGCTTGGCCAAAAAAGGCCTAAATATGTTAAAAGAACACCTTTCAAGTAACCAACTGGCCTTGCTTTTATCTTATAGATCCAAAGCTTTTCCCATCCAAAGCAAGAGATCTTCGCATGAAGTATCATAGCAAAGCTTAACTTTTCTAAGAAAGTCAAAATATACAAGTGGAATCACACAGGCTTGAGCAATTGGTAGTGGATTAAGCTATAGACTTGTGATAATTTATTGATTTACTACATATGGCCAAGTTTGTCAAGTCCCTATTCATCTTATTCTTCTTTCTCATATTCTTCTCATATACATCATACTAAACTTACATCATGAAGCAACTGTCTAAATTCTTAATAAGCATGCAAGTAAGTTAGCAAAAAGACTCCAATTTTTTTCTCTCTTAAACTATTTGAATTGAGCAGAGACAGGCAAATCTGTACTTAACAACAGATTGAGCAGTATTTTAACTTTAACAATGGTCCTCGAACCAAAGAACAGTCATGGAAGCGTCGGCTTATAAGAAAAGAATCACATCAGATCATGACATTATAAATCATCAGTGACCACATTTGATATAACAGAAAAGGAAAGAAGACATTGCACTGGACACTAGTAGATGGTTTCCTTTGACATTCAACCATATAAATGAATTTATTAACATCAAGTCATAAAGTAGGCAAATGACCCAAATCCCAGCTCATAACTTATATATACAAAACTTAAATTATTTTTTCTAGACTTATTTTTGAGAATTTTACTTAAATCTAGTGAGATCCATAACAATTTGTAAGAAATTGAGACTATTTTTTTTTACAAAACTCTGCGAAAAAAAAAAAGAAAAAAAGAACTACTGTTTTACAAACTAATAAACTTATTGTTACTAAATTGAACTTATTGTTAAAAAACAAAACTTATTGTTTTGATTCAAAATAAATTTATTGTTACAAAATAAATTGAGGAGAACAAGACCTTAGTGCTTATAAAATTCCTTAACATTAACACTTACTTTTTGATTCAAAAATCAGTGTGATTAACCTCGTTTAATGTACTTTAACGGCCCGTTTGGTAACCGGTTATAAATGATGGTAATTGGAATGAATTTATAATTAAATTTGGAAGGAAAATCAAAACTCATTCCCATGGTGGTGTTAGTTTAACTTCAATTTATCTAATTTTGTTCACAAATATCCATTCACATCTAATAACACCCTCCCCCATGGTAATGGAAGGTGATGGAAAATAACAAGAAATTTCAAATTTGGAAATGAAAAATATGTATTCCATGGGGATTATGATATTCTTCCTTAACAAATTACACTTAAAATTGATTACCATTTTCCACAATTTATAACTAACACCCAAACAAGGCATAAGGGAAAGAAGATATTGTATCCAACACAATGTTTAAAATGAATCGTTAGAGACAAACTCCTTTAAAGATCCAACCAAATGAAAAATATCCATGAACCTTCATATCAAATTGTAGGCAAACACAGAAACATAATAGATACTTGTAAGAAAGTTAAAAATTAAATTAAAAAAGTGCAGTTCCTTTGGTTGAAAAGACATGATATTATCAATTAACTTTGCTTACTTTTTTAGATATGTTCTTTGCCTTAAGCCATTTCCTAGCAGACCAAAAAGTCCAATGAAAAACCTGAACAATAGCCACCACATTCCAACAACAAAGGATTAGATACTAAAATCAATGCCTTTACAAAAAAAAATGAATACATGAATTGCATTTGCTACCTTTCCCTTTTTCATGCTACTATGCCCGCTCATGGGATTAAGGCTTTGTTTGATTGTTTGATTGATGCTACTATGCATTTTCGTGTCAAAAATCTGTGAAAAAAAGCATAAAGTGTAAATTCCAACTTAAATATGGTTTAAAGTATGACATTCTTAAATTGCTTCAACAAAAATAATGATGCAATTTGCCTATGAATGAAGCTTGTATATTCTTACTTAAGAAAGTTATCTAGATTTTATTTTTGGGACTAAGACTTTATTGATGCTGTTATAGTAGTATTAAATGATTAGACAATTATAAGACATCTACATGTTAAAATAATAGGATTGATGTTAAAGAAGAGCCCTTGAATTTGCACATTTAATTAAGCAATGATGTGGTACACTAAAAAGGCACATGAAGTTCCTAATTATGATTCCGAAAGGGCTTTTGTTTGCTATTACATGAAGATTAATACAATTCACTTATACAATTTTCACAACTATCTAAAGAGTTCATATATTATTCTAAGATAGCCAAGAGTATTTTAGGTGTCTAACCTCCACCTTAGTAATTTTGAGCATTAAGAAGTGGGGGTGTGGAGAGGGGGAATCATTAAAAAAAAGTTATTTGGTGAAAAAAACCATATAAGATAGATTATTTCTATTCTATGCGCATATTAGTCATTAAAGGCAGGTTGATTGCTTGGTACGTATGATGATAAGTGTACTTAGATGATGATTTATTTATTTATTATTGTTATTGTTATAAAACTACTATTTCCTTCATTTTTTAATACTTGCAACAAAGGAATTTTTTATCTCTCACAAAAATTCCCTTTGGTTGCATGTAATAAAAAATGGAGGAAGTATATGACATCACACTGGTAATGTTTGATAAATGTAATGATCTTTATATTATTATCATTATTATATCACTATAGTTTGGGTTTTCAAAATACAAAAGATCACTCACTTCATGTTTTATTTCCCTCTACTAAATGCACCTAATGAGTAATTCAAAAAGAAGGAAAATGGGAGTGTGTATGTTTATTAGAAAGAGTTTCGCACTATGCAATTAAAAAAAAGGAAATTTTGATATGGTTAGCTTGGCATATATATGATATGTTTGTGCACTACTTGCTTAGTGAACCACCTATATGAATATTTTAACGAGCCATTGATTTTTCAAAAATTGCAATTTAACAAGGGAGCTTATGCTAATGAGTTTAGTTTGGGGGTTGACTTGAGGAAGTAGTACATAGAGTTGGATTGTAATTGGAATAAAGAGCATCCTATAGATAAAGGGGTGATGAAGAAGAGGTAATGGTGGATAGTGGTGATGAGGAAAAGATGATGGTAGACAGTAAAGACAATGGAAAATTTAATGGTGATTAATGAGGATGATGAAGAGTTAATAGTGATGATACGTGAGATAATTTCAACACGAAAACAGTAGATGAGGACCAAATTTGTATTTTGGGCTCAGATCAAAGTGAAGAGAAGAGAAGCCTTAACCACGTTTCAACAAATAAGCAAACTGCAGAAATAAAAAGGCAACAGATTTGTAAGAATCATATGGTTGATGATCAACAAGAATCCCAAGAAGAGCTAGAAATCTATGTAGTTCCAAAAGAAGTGCCTATTTACATAAGCAATGACAAAGAAATGGATAACACCATGATAGTGATGAGGCTTTCAATCTTAACACTTATAATGAGAAAAATGATAAGAGCAATGATGTTACTCAGCAATCGTGTTAAGATTGAAGACCTCATGAGAAGAATATTTGCCATGATATGCTAAAGAACCAAACCTGTTCAACTATGGCTCCTTTGACTACATGAGGGAATCTCCAAGTCAATTCCTCCAGCTTGTCAAGCTTTGCAGTGTAAAGGTTAGCAATACCCACTCCAAGCCAAGGTCGTGGAACTTGCCTGACAGACAAAATGAATGGCAAGTTATTTGCATACTTGCTGATTCTACAACTCCGACACTAACAAATTAACAACTCTAGTTACATCGATGGATGGACTGTCAAAAGGGAAGCTGCTACTTCCTTTAGAAGCATGAGCGCTAGGCTCAAGCATGCTACCAACAAATTAACGACTCTCGTTCCATTGATGGATCAATCTGTCAAAAGGGAAGCTGCTACTTTCTTCAAAAGCACGAGTACTAGGCTCATGCATACCCCATCGGGCTAAGAGCCTAAAAGATCAATACTTAGGGCATGTTTGGTTGCCATGGAAATTAATTTCCATGGAGATTTTCATTTCATGGGAAATTACTTCACTTGATGAAATTCCTAGGAATTGTTCAAGATTGTTTGGTTGGCATATAGGAATTTCCATTTCATGAGAATTTTCATTGACCAAGGGGATGATGAGTAATTGAATTCCTACATTTTGTGGGAAATCCAAATTCCCATGAATTTCAACTTTCCCCCATTTTCAATTTTTTAATCCAACCAAACAACCACCCCATTTTCAAATTTACGTGAATTCTAATTTCCTCCATTTATTTTAAGCAACCAAACAACCCCTTAAAAATCATGGTAGCCTTAGAGAAATTAAGAACAAGCCAATAAGTTCAAAATTTAAATCTTTAAACACAAAATGCTAGCTTCTAATGATAAGGTTAAAATTCAAGCTTCTTTCAAAAAAAATAAAAATAGAAGCGAAGACTGGAAAGCCAGCAACAAACAATGACTTGTCATGCTAGTCCCATGACCGTGGAGCATCCCAACAATCAGACATAGAAAAGTTTAACAGCCAAGAGAAACTTCTTTTGTTAGATGAGTGTAGGGAATTTCACTTGCCATTGGCAAGTCAAGACTATGGGAATTGGGGACCCAATCTTGGACGTGGAGATGGCACAACTGAACAATATCTGTTACATTCTTTGAGTGTGTTTTATAATTTTATACTCCGTACTAGAAAAATTACCTAACATGTACCACTTTTTAAAACAAATACCCATTAAGTTATTTTAAGAAAAAAAGACTATCTAATATGTTGTTAAATTTTATGACCCGATTTCACTTAACCTAAAATTTTGGACACGTGTCACATTCTTATTCAACAAATTAGACCAAGTTAGTATTTTATAAAATTTAACAACATACTAGGTAGTTGTTTTTAACAAAGAACTTAATAGGCAATAGTTTTTAGAAAGTAGTACATATTAGGTATGGTAGTTGTCTACAATTTTTCCTAGTATTTAAAGTGAATTCTAAGAAATAGTTATTCAGAAATATACTAGTTCAATTTGAGAAAGATTTTTTTTTGCTTTTGGAAAGAATTTATATATGACTTATTAAAGATAAAATGACACTTAATTCAATATCAATCAATTTTTAAACGAATATTAAAGAGAGAAAAGGATGTTGAATATGAAGTTCCAGCAGCACCTGTTTTTCTTCAGGTCCTCCAAACATTTAAGAACTATATTTATTGGTAGAAATGCACAAAATGGACGATAAAAGAAGTTGACTCCAATGACTTCTCCATCACAATTGATAAGGGGTCCTCCAACAGCAACCTGGCAGAATTATGAGGCACAAATGCATTTAAAAAGCCACTTGATTTAGTTGTACTACTTTACATGCAACACTCTTTGCACTAACCTAGGTTTTAAATTTAGGGTTGCTGAGTTAGTGGGGAAGGTGCTTACCATATTTACAGTGCAAGTTGTTAAGAAAAGTTCTTTGCAATCATCAGAACAATCATCACAACTGAATCATAGAAAGTAGAAGAGATGCATAAGAAAACAAGTTCACATAGAAGCTAGCACGTAATACTAGACAAATATTTTAGGTAAAGAATATATCCCTGGCAGTTAAGATACTTCCTTCGCTCCTTTTTAATCACAACACTTCCACTTTCTACACTATTCACAATCACTTATTTAACTGACTTTTGTGACTCATATGTATAAAAAAGTATAGACATGTGGGAACTTGTTTGTTTCATTTCAATGTTTATTTTTATTGATATCTAATTTATATATTTCTTGTCAAAACATAGCTAAAGATATTTACGATATAAATCATGCATTGACAAACATGAAAATGAAAAATACTGCAATTAGATGGAAGTGGAGAAATACATTAAAAGCAGCTCATAAGAAGAATAATTCCTCCGATTCAATTTAATTGCAACAATTAGAGACAAAAATTAGAGTTCCACACAACCCTAAGCAATTTTTCTTTTTCTTTTGGGTTAATTAACAGAACTAGGGCATTTGATTAACTTAACTAAGCACCACTTAACAATGTCATCACCTACCACTGCCACCACCGGCTTCTTTAACCACCACTGCCACCACCGGCTTCTTTAACCACCACTCCCTACCGCCACCATGTAATGCAACCACCACGTACTACAATTGCTACAACCACCAAAACCACCATCAAAAACCCAATTGAAGACCACCACCAGTCCACCACTGTGGAAAACACCACAAATTGGAATGGAAGACCACAAAAGCTCAGTCAAGGACCACCACAAATCCCAATCGAAAATGATGCGGAAATTGAAGTGGTGGTGTGAAGAGGGAGAAAGAAAAAAAGAAGTGGTTGTGGTGGTTATGGTGGTTACAGAAGGCCGAGGGAGAAAGAAGGTGATTGTGGTGTTTATGGTTGTTAAAGTTCAAAGAGAGAGAAAGAAGGTAGTTTTGGTGGTTTTTGAATGAGGTCCAATGGTAATGATGATGAAGTTGGTGCAACAATGATGATGGTGGTGGTTGTAGGCTACTGATTTGTGGTGGGTGGAGGATGAACACCGGCAAAAATGACAATGATGGATGGTGGAGGATGGTGAAATGGCAATGGAGGAGAGAGAAATGGAAATGGGGTGGGTTTTAAGTGAATGGGGGTGACGAGGGGGAGGTTAGTAATTGATTTAGGTTTGATTAATTTGGTTTACTAATTAATTTGGGTAGTATAATAAATTAATAAGTGTTGTAATCAATCAATCAAAGCCTTAATCCCATGAGTGGGGTTAGGTACATGAACCAAAAGTGATCATTCCGTGAGATCATCGACAAAGATTTCCCTCCTCTACTCTCTACGATCTAGGGCCTCGTTTTCTTGTAAACCTAGCTTCATTATATCCTTTCAAATAAGTGTTTAATTTATTTTAAAAATAGGAATTTCGTAATTTTAGATGTAAAAACTATAGTATATATAGAAAGAAAGAAATTGTTGTAATTAATTTGAAACATGTTGAAATTAAATCGGATAGGAGGAAGTATAATGTATAATCATACAACTTTTCAAAATCAATCTTGCTGGGTTATAGTGTACCTGAATAAACCAGGAGCAGCCATAATCTCATATAAAGGCTCACAGTAACGGGCTAATGAAATTACAACTGCACTAGGACAAAGTTTGAACTTTGTTGAAGTAACTTTTTCATCTTCATTAGGTCCCATTACCACAGACCTTAATGATATTGATTCATCAATGCACCTCATTGTCGCAGTAGTGAGAGGTGCATTTGATTTGATTTTGATAGTAGCAATGTTATAATAGAAATCATAAGTTAACACTTGGCCTTTATATAATATGCCACCAGGTAGATAAACGTCAATCTGCAATAACATGATCAAATCAAATTATTCACACGCAATGTAAAATGAGAATAAAAAGAATGAATCAAACCCATAGAACTGTCGGAGACGCTAGGAAATAGAGAAGGGAAAATTGCACTCACTGACACAAACTTTAATCACTCTACAATGATTGACACAAACTTTGGCAACCGACGATAATAACACAAACTTTGGGGTATGGTTGCACTCATTAGCATGATTTAATTTAAAGGGAGTCTCCGGCAATATTCCACTAGGATTTTTATTAAATTTTTAAAAATAATTAAAATCATTTTTAAAAGATAAAAAAAGGCCAAAATACTCAAAATGTAAAATATAACAAAATAATTTAGACAAACATTTACCACATCTTAGACAAAAAAAAAAGTTGTGCACTTGTGCTAATAGCAAAACTTTTTTTTAATTAGTAATCAATGACCAAGTATTGGGTCATGCATGACTGGTCGAGCAAAGGGTTGCAAATGCAACCTCAGTTGTGAAATTTGTTGTGCATGTGAAGGGATGGAAATATAAATAAATAAAACTTGACAGCAGCCTAAAACGCACAGTTTTGGACTTGGTGAAGAAGAAGACCGCCCCAAAACACATCGTTTTGGAGTCGGTGAAAAAAAATTGCAATTATACTATTGTGACGAGCGCGTCAAAGCGTTAGATTTGTGCTAGACCCGCTGGATTTATACCATGTGGTTCGTTTTGGGCGGTTGATTTAATATAGCCATTACAATTTTTGTAACGGTTATATCTTAAAAAATATAATTAAAAAAATTTACAAAATTCATATTTTTTCAAGCTTGATAAATAGGCACCCATTTTGCTATACTTTCATCACATTAAAATTTTACCCTTCTATTATCTCTCTATTATATTTCTCTCTTACATTTTCCCACTTTTAAGTTTCCTTTCCACTTCAAATTTTCTTAAATTTTTCTGAAAAAAATGCCATAATTATAAATCATAATAATCCAAATTATTCACGCAATCAAATCGGTAAACCAAAATTTAACAAATCCTTCAAATTTCACAAATCCTCCTACCTAATTTTCAACAACAGTACTCACTAGATTATTATCAAAATCAAGCATATTTTTATCAAAATCCTAACATGTTTCCGCCAAACTACATCGAAAATCCTCAAAAAGTTGGATTTTCACCTCCATTATGAGACTTACAATGTTGATAGTCTAGCATCTGACTTCCAAGGTCGCCCTAGATCTGGAAGTGCCTTTCAGGCATACGATCAGAGCTCTCCTATTGATGTTGATGTTAATGATGATACAGATCTTGGTGATGGGGATCAGGGCGGCAACAATGGAGATGATGGTGGGGAGCAGGAGTTTGATGTTCCATATACAAAACAATACCATAGTCGTGTGTTGTTAGAAGACGAAACTCCTGTTTTCCAACCAACTGCCAAACAAGGTTCCACGTCAGTTGAGAAAAAAAAAAAAACTGGACCAAGGCTGAAAAAAAGGCTCTTGTTTCAGCATTCATGAACACAAACTGTGACAAGATTGTTGGAATACAGTTAAGAGGAGTGCATTTTTGGCAAGGGTTCTTAATTTATATGATGCTGCAATGGCGTCTCACCCCCAAGAAATTGCACCTGAAGTCTAGACAGTCTGAAAGAGCAATGTACCAGAACCAGAATGTCTTAAGTGGTTCAAAAGTGATGTGGGTGCTATGACAAACGAAAAGTAGGTGGAGAAGCGGGTAGACAGAGGATGATGTCATCAAAGAAGCACACAACATCTTCGAGACCATGGGAGGTAAATTTCACTTCTTTGGTGAATGGATTTTGATGAAAAAATTTCCTAAATTTCGAACAATAGTTAGTAACCTCGCTGTGAAAGCACAAAGGGGGCGTCCATCGAAGACACCTGCAATGACTAATTCTACTGGAATTGGAAGTAGTGGTAAGAGAACAAGGGATGAGGGAGGAAGCTCCACACCAAACACCCCAACAAGAGCAGATGTAGGCGATGACTTTGTGCCGCCTCCAAAAGGCGATGACAATCGAGTGAAGGCAAATGATTATGACCAGGAAAGACTGTGGTTGTTGAAGGAGACGGAAGATAGGAAGACGAAGCAAATGGAGATAAGGTTAAGCGGACATGGATGTTGTTGAATCCGCTAAAGAAAGTCTCACACCATGGAGCAGGAATTGTTGGAAGAGCCTCCACCTCTCGAATGTGGGTTATCTTTTTATTTTCAGATTTCTTAACTATTAAATACAAAATACATCTTCTCTTTATTTTCACTTTAGCAATTTATTATTCAATCCATCAGCTTAGTTTATAGCCTACTGTTTTACTGTGGTTGTACTGTTGTTGTTGTGCTGTGAGCATTGGTTGTGGTCAGGTCAGTCCATAACAACTTGGTATCAGAGCAGCCACGATCTGTGGTGGTTCAAAGGGTTGTTGGAAGTTGAGCTGGTGGGTCTAAAAGAGTCTTTGCTGATTAAAAGTTTCATAAATTAGTTTTTCTCCTTAAAAAGTTGCAGAAAAGAGCAATGGAGTATGCTAGAAGAATTGTGGCGCAACAAATGGAAATGTGGATCCAAAAGGAGTGCGCCTACATCTCTTGGAAAAGGGAACTTGGAATTGTCACACTTTGAAGAAGAGCATCAGATTCGGCGAAAGCTTCAAGTTTTTGAGTTTAATGGGAGCAGGTGTGATGATTGGATCTCATAAATGGAGGATATTTTTCATTTCTTCCAGTTGAGTGAAGAGGCAAAATTGAAAGTTGCCATAATATCACTTGAAGGCGATGTGCAGTGGTGGTTCGAGTGGGAACACCAGCGACGACCATTTGGTGAGTGGCAGGAGCTTAAGGATGCGATGGCACGACGTTTTGGTTTGTCGTCATACTGCAATACTGGATGTGTGCCATGTTGGCTGGAAACCCAAGTTTTTTGGGGTGATTATGGTTTTCTAAACCACCACCAAAACAACCATGGTTGGGTCAACGAAAAATTAGATCTAGGGAAGGTAGGGTGGAAAGTGGAAGGAACAACTACCACTACCTCTCAAATTTTCGGTGAGGCTCGACCGGATATGAACGCGGGAAGGGCAAGTGGTCGTGGTGGAGGTGTTTCTGAGTGGGGTCATATTCAAAGAAGTGGGCCTCACGATGGCCCAAGCGGTGGAGAACCCACTGCTCGTAGTGGCTGGAACGAAGCTAAATCTGCAAGTATGGGTTCAGTCGTAGCTTGGTCGGGTGGAAGACTTAGATGTCTCTCGGGCAAGACTTGTGGTGGTTGTGGTTTTAGTGGAGCGAGGTCGGGACCGGTGGCAGTCACATGAGTGGAGGTCAAGTGGATACTTTGAAGACGAATGGGCAATGAGAACCGTCGAGCAAGGCAACGCCGGAAACACCGGTTCTGAGGGTGCGCGTGGTTGTAGCGTCGCCGGAGATCAGATTTACAGATAGTGCAGTTGGGAAAGAGAATTCCATAAACTTCAAGAAAGAAAGGTAGAGAGTGAAGGTTGTGGGAGAAGCTTGGAAGATGCAGAAGGACCATCTTGTAAAAGGCCAAGTGAGTCACACCACAAATGAGGGGAGTTTTAATGCCCTCAACCCACGTGCTTTGCATCAGAACAGTAAGAAAAGTAATTTCCACGGGCCCTCATTAGTAAAACCCAGTAATTCTCTTCTTGCTGAGGTGACAAGTGATTTTGGGCCTAAACATTCCCAACCCTATTTACCAAGAATCCCCAACAATGTCCCACAGCAAACCAACCCAACTTCTTTCAGCAGGCCTTTTAATTTCCATTTTTCAACCTTACATCTCACCACCCCAACAATTTTAAAACCCAATATCTCCGCTAAACCTGGCAGCCCACTACTCTAATTAATTCTCTTGTGCCCATAACAATATTAACCTACTCAATGCCCATTTCACCCAAATCCATGTATAACCATAGTCCCTCAAGGCCCGTTTCTCACACTTATTTACTACAGCCCAAACCTCCTCCTCACTTACTAAATCATGCCACCTTAATTTGTAAGCATCCCAACCCAAGTTCAATTAATCCCACCCACCCATTCAAACATAATCCACCTGATTTAAAAGACCACCCAAATTCCATGGTTCAAAAGCCTGCCCTTCATATTTTCAAGTCCACTCCCAACACCCACTATGCAGAATCAAAACTCCTATTTTTACACATTCTTGCCTCCAACTAATTACATGATAACACCCCATTACACTATCCCCACGTTCACACTTAAATCCTCTGACATCTCTTTAAACATGCACCTCCAAGGCTCCAACACAACCCAAACACCGCCCTCACCATCCAAATTTCAAAATTCTGCCATGAACAATTGTTGCCTTCATCATACCCAATGGTCAAGCCAATTGAACACACACTGCCAACTACCTATGAGTCCCTTCAAGGCATATGGAATCAGACTTTTGAAGATGCTACTCGCCATAACTGCAGTAACTACAAACTTAGCAATGATTATCACCCACCTTGAGGACAAGGTGGTACTTTAGGGGGGCGGTAATGTAATGAATCAAATATTAAGACAAGGGCAATTTAGGTATTTTATGATAATCTAAATATTAGGAGCTTCTAGAATGTTAGGGTGTGTTTGGTTATCAAAGGGGAAAGAGAAACACTTTAAGAATGGGAATGGGGGGGGAATGGAAAGCAAAAGTGTTAGATTTAAAAGGTTGTTTGTTAAAAACAAAATACACCTCCACCACCCAAGTTCAAAAACAACCCCCACTTCCTCCACCACCAATGAAACCACCCCCCTCCCCCACCCCTTGCCGGCGCCACCCCCTCCTCCACCACCGCAGCCTCCTCCTCTCCCCCACCCCTCAAAACCCTAACCCTAACCCTAACCCTAACCACCCAAATTAAAAAAAAACTCCCAACCACCTCCACCACCTACACCACCCCCAGCCGAACCGCCTCCCCCCGCCGCCCCTTCGCCACCCCTCCCCACCACCCTACAGCCCCCAACCACCCCCCACGAACCAAAAAACCCCAAATTCGAAAACCCTAGTGGGGGGTTTTTGGTTCGTGGGGGGTGGTTGGGGGCTGTAGGGTGGTGGGGAGGGGTGGCGAAGGGGCGGCGGGGGGAGGCGGTTCGGCTGGGGGTGGTGTAGGTGGTGGTGAAGGTGGTGGAGGTGGTTGGGAGTTTTTTTTTTAATTTGGGTATTTGGGGCGGTTAGGGTTAGTAGGGTGGGGCTGAGTGGTTAAGTTCGTGGGTGTGGGTGGGGGTGGGGCTGGGGTGGCAGTGGGTGTGGTTGTGGGTGGGATGGCAGTGGGGCGGGTGGGGGTGGGGGTGGTGGTGGGTGGGGGTGGGGTGGCAGTGGGGGCGGGTGGGGGTGGGGCTGGGTGGGGGTGGGGCTGGGTTGGATTGGGGTGGTTGGGTGGTGGTTAGGTGAAGGGTGGGGAAAGGGAATGCAAAAAGATAGGGGGGGAGGAGGGTTTAGAAAAGTGTTAGATTAGGGGAATGGGTAAGGGAATGAGAATGGTAAAAGTGGTCTAACAAACACAATCAAAGGGAATGGGGGCACTTGATTCCCATTCCCTTTGATTATTACCCCCAACCAAACACACCCTTAGAGTAGTTAGCTAGGTTTTCTATAAATACACCTAAGGAGAATGAAAGGAGGTATGTTGAATATTATTGAGAGATTACTTGTTTTCTTAGGAGTGTTCAAGCCACTCGAAAGCTTGATTAGGGAGAGCCTCCACCTCTTGAATGTGGGTTATCTTTTTATTTTCAGATTTCTTAACAATTAAATACAAATACATCTTCATCTTCTCTTTATTTTCACTTTAGAAATTTATTATTCAATCCATCAGCTTAGTTTATAGCCTACTGTTTTACTGTGGCTGTACTGTTGTTGTTGTGCTATGAGCTTTGTTTGACTCTTCTGAAAGCTTTGATTCAATCATCATTGCTAGGGCCAAAAAGAGTAAATTCTCCTCAAAAAATCTCCCAGAGTTATCAAAAATGAGAGAAAGAAAAGAACCATTTTCCTTAAAGAAACAAAGAACCAAAAGAGATCCCCCTCTCCTAGTCCAGTACTCCTACCTCCTCTCCAAACTCAACCCTAAAAAAGGACCCTCCCTCGTCTCCATCATGCATGGCTAGGGTCTCTAAAAATTGGTGCATGGGAGGTATCAAAAGGAAATCTCATGCCCAAGTTTGAGCAGCATAGCCTCTACCCCAGCTCATATCCCAACCCTAGAACAGAAAACTGGTACGCTTTTCTTTATCAAATGGTGATCACAGGATTCAACAAGGAACCTGCTTTTTATCTAGTAAATTAGGCTAGGTATGTTGATACGTAATAGCATGAGCAAGGGGATTAGAATTTGTGCTTAGCTATCATCGCTTTAAAGCTACTGATCAAACGGTTGCAACATTACTTAACAAACAACCCAGTACAAGGGATCTGCCTCAACCTTAACAATCATGAGCTCACTGCCTAATCCAGTGGCACCAACTCTCATTCAACTATAAAATGTTGCCTCTAACTTTCCATGTCCAATTAAGGATGTGTTCTTTTTGTATTTTTCTTATCTGATTTGAAATATTCTGATCTTATTTGATCTGTTCTGAAATTTTCTTATCTGATCTGATTTTTTCTTATCAGATTTGAAAATTTCTTATTACAACTTTTTTATAGTTATTTTTTTTTTCTGATCTGGTCTTAACTTTTCTAATCTGGTCTGAATTTTCCTGATGTTATGTGATTGGTCTGATCTGATTATTTCTAAAATAAACATTATAGTGCTTAATTAAGTTGAAAAGAACACACCTTAACTCAAATAATGTACACTTGCATAAATGCCACAACTTCTTTTACAGAATAACATAAGCCAGATTCATAGGATATCGACCCAAATTACACTTAGCAGTTTTACTAACCTTAAGATTAGGATCTATCGAAGTTGCACCACCACAGCCTTTCAGGAGAGTTGCACAGGTTAAGATAGTACCAGAGAAACTTCCTTCAAAGGCATCACACTCTATGATAGTCCCAGAGCCAACGTATACCACTGAATTACCTAGAACAAGTAAAAACCTTTGACAAGTAAAGTCATGAACAACTAAAAAAGGTTCTTTGATTTTTCTTCTGAGAATAAGCACACAAAAGAAAACCCTATATTGGCATTTCTGAATTTTGTTTCATTACGATCTGCACATATATTTACAACTTTATAGTCTCAAAAGGAACATGGGAGACAAAATCTGCTACTAATATCAATATTCCGCATCAACATCCCCTTTGTCGTAATAGAATAGACCATAGAAGATGAAATAACTGAAACCAAAACAGCTTCTCTATATAATTGACGACTCGAAGTAACTATTATTGAAAACATAATGCTATGAGCCTATGACACACCATTAGAAGAGAGGATGCATCTAACAAAGATAAATATGCTTCAAAAAAATACATTGCAAATTTGTGGAAGCTAGTTTCATTTTATATACTTGAAAAGGGAAGAATTAGCAGAATTTGGATTTGAAAGCCTAACCAAAATCACTCGATCTAGTGATCTACTTAAATTATAAAAAGTAAATTTCCCAGCATCTTCCACAAATGGATTTTTAAACAATTCAACATGGCAATTAGTTTCCGATTCATGATTTTGTAGACAAGGCCAGGTACCATTATCATGAAAATTTTCCATTGAAATGTATTCAAAAGCATTATTAAAGGAGATCTTGTTTAATTTGTAAAGAAAATTAGAGATATTTAAGAGCAGCAGTGAAAATTTGTAAATGAGGCAAACAATAAGGATAAGGACATTCCCTGTGTAACAAAAACCTATCAACAATAGGATATTTTATATTTTACAAATGATTTCAATTACAATTACAAAGGTACTAGTCGTGAGCTACAATCAAAGAAGTATATATATATATATATGTTCCCTTGTAGGATCAATATCCAACATCATCACACTAAAGACTTTCCATCCACTATAGGATTGTCATCCATAAAATATGAGCCATTTCAACAATCTATAAATGAATATAACGAACATGTAGTTCGAAGAAGGAAAACCTAAGGTTCATTTAATACAAAGTTGAATGATATAAATTCGATGTAATAATTCTAAAAAGAAGAACTTGAGGTTCAGAAAGCATATATTCACCTTGTACCAGAAAGATCGGTAGAGAAATGAACCATCACTTTATAAACATTGAAAAACTAGATGAAACTTTTGTAGTCCCCCCGCCACGAAAAACTTGCAACAGATGGATTAACGCTGACTCGATGCAAAAGTTTTTAAGTGAGTGTGTTAGAGTATTGTTGAGTAAGTTGATGAGCGAGAAGGTGTAAGTAGAATATAATCACATGAGGTAAGATGTTGAGAAAAATAGTACAAGTGAGACATAATCACATGGAGTGATTTTAATCAAAGGCATTTTTGTCTTTTCATAGGCAAAAATTTACTCAAAATAAAAATAAAATTGCATGTAGGCAAATAAAAATTGCATGTAGGCAAATTTAATCACAGGGGAATATAAAGGATTCAACTGATCGGTACTCATTATAAGAGGTCATATTCAGTTAAAAGGAAGCCTTTCCCCAGTCAATCATGCATGTAGGCAAATAACCATATCACTTTCACCCTTCTTAAACCATGAATGTAAGGCCCTCGAATAACACCCACATACAAGATGTCTCTCTCACACAATTAATATTTACATTATTATACACACACCACTATAGAAATCAACATTATCTTTGCAGCATTATATTATGTGTTTGTAAGTATAGGCATGTATATACACACATATATAATTAATACTTCCTCCGCTCCAAAATAGTTGCAAGACCTTGACCAAATATGTGAGAGTTTTTTGGTCAAAGTGTTACAATTAATTTGGAACGGAAAAAGTAATATGCTTCACAAAACTATTTGACTGATTCCCCAAAGATAAACAAACCCTTACCCGAACTGCTTGGTAGGCGCCTAAACAATTACAAGTGATGGTAATAGGAATTAATTTGCATGTAAATATGCGAGAAAAATCCAATTTTATTCCCATGGTGATGCAAGTTCACTAGAAAGTATGCATTTTTGTTCATGATTATTCATTCCCAGTTTCCCACCTAATATAACTCCTCAAATAATAATGGATCATAATACTTCCTCCGTTTTTTTAGATAGAACACTTTTTATTCACACAAATCAAAAATTTTGATACAAGCAAGAATTAGATTATATATTACATGTCTTAAATGTCGTTGATTATTTTGCTTGTTTACACTATTAAATCGCTTCCTTAATATGTGTGGGAAAAAATGTCCCATATGGAGAAAAAAAAGGAGGAAATATAAATTCATAAGGCAAAAAATACTCCCTTCGTTTCTTTTTGTTTGATACATTTTGAATCTTTGCACTACTCACAATTGGAGGGAATTTTCTAAATTTCTCTTAATATATAAGAAAAAATATAGTCATGTGGGATCTTGTTTGATTCGTCTCAATGGGTACTATAAGAATATCAAACTTTTATAATTTTTACACATACACAATAAGAGATTAATCGAACAAAATATGCATTGACAAACGTGTAAAAAGAAAAGTGTACCAAACATCTTGAAACGGACGAAAAAGCTAAGGATGAAATTTAAGATAAAATGAAATGTTAAAGTCAAATTAGTTATCATTCCAATTTAAGGAGATGGAACTTAGAAGAAATTTGAAAATAAAAAATTCCCAATCAAGTTAAATAATTGCAGTAGCCTAATATCACTATAATGGTTTAAATTAAAAAAAAAAAAAAAAAGAAAATTAAATCCCGAAACTGATAACATACCAATACGAGTTATAAGAGACACTACACTTGAAGAAACTTTGAGAATAGCACCCTTGGTGGCATCATCAAATTGATCATAGTCCTTAATAACATTGTCGAACCTTGAAAAGCTAAGAGAGCGACGTACGACAGCTAAACAGTAAACACAAACACAAGAAAAAGTATCAAAGTTAATAATTAAGATTAAAGCCTATACATGTATGTATTTAACTAACTAACAGCAAGATTAATTTAATTTTAGTTGATGGATAGAAGGAAGGTGTCTCAACATTGGCCATCATGTTGCCAGCTCATCCTCCCTTCTCTGAATGACTCAAGTCTTTAGCCTACAAACACAGCAACCCAAATTAGTTAATCTAAAGTTATTATACTCCAGAAAAATCTAATATATATATCTAAAGGAGTAAGATCCTGGAACATACAACACGCCACCTCAGCAAGTGCCCATTCTAGACCAATAGGATTTGCGATAATTGTTAGAGGACCATCTTAACCAAAAGCTTAAGCTAATGGTTAGGGCCCAGAAATATGTTATATACTCTATCACTCCCCCTCACATGAAAGACCCTTTTGGCTTAAGGGAGGGGGAGGAGAGATTTGAACCTGTGACCTCTGCGTCACGTTGGCTCTGATACCATGTTAATGAACCATCTCAACCAAAAGCTTAAGCTGATGGTTAGGGCCCAGGAATATGTTATATACTCTATCAATAATTAATTTCTTTTAGCTTTAAAAATTAAGATGTCAAGTAAGATTAATTGACGGATAGGATTAGATTAAAATGCCACATAAGATTAATTGAAATTAATTATTTTATTTTATACTTCCTGTCTTTTTTTACTTGCTACATTTTCCTTATTTGGATGTCTTAATTTACTTGCTACAATTCCTTTTTTATATGTGGGGCTCAATTAATTTCTACCCGGAAAACAGTACTTCAAAAACACCTATATATGTATGTAAACACTGAAAATATCTAATTTACTTGCTACATTTCCTTTGTTGATATGTATCACCACTGAAAACAGTACTTTGTACATTATAAACTATATATGTAAAGAATGTATAGGGTGAAAGTCCGATTCTTCAGCCATAGGTCAGAAAAAGATCTAGGAAATATTTCAAATAGTTAAGTCATGTCCTATTACTTACTCACAACAGTCACATCCCTTATTTATCCACCTTCAAAAACACCTATTAGTAAAATTTCTTCCAAATACAAGTACATAACTATGACACAATTGCTTATCCTTGTGCTTGGGGCTTCAATAACCTGCCCAAACTATGCAGTGTAAGGAAAACTCAGGTATTCTGAATCTTTCAAAAACAATGCTATCCTGCTATTCAATAGAAATCTCTCGCAATCTAATACTTGAAGTGCTGAAAATGCAGCTTGTATGTAAGGGGTTTAGAATTTTCCTCCATTTCATTCCCTGAAGTCTCTATCAACAAAGCTTCGATTCATAAGAATATCATTCTTCATTAATAAAATCAGCCGAGCTCTAAAAGCTAATGAATTAAAGTCTTGGACAACATGTTCTACGTAATGTTATGTTCAGGGGCGCAATTCATTCAGTGGGCAACTTGTTTAGCAAAATGTTATGCTCAAGAACAAGACCCCTAGAAAACACACACACACACACACACACACACACAAAGCGTACTGACAAGCAATTCTGTGTGAATGTTCGCATCAGAAAGATGTTAGAGATTTTAAACATTCAGGAAAACTCATTAACAATATTGCTCCATTTGACAATTGATGTTTGCTTTCTTCAGTTTGTCTTCTCCTACACTGTTGCGCCCATTCCCTCCATAATTTGGAGATACATTCTACACCATATGGCAAAGGCGAAGGCCATACTATCAATTTACCAAATGCTCGATATATCATATGAACAAACAACTTAAGGCATTGAGGGAGTCATACTAATTCATTTAGGGTAAGTAATTAAGGGGGGGGGGAATGGAAGTGTACGTACAAAGTTATCCAAGAAAATAGATATTATAGATCATAGTTAAAGAATAAAAGGGATAAATCAAGTCATCAATTAAAAATCAGTCATTAATTAAAAAGTGGATGATAGACTCTAAGTTCTAAATACAAAAATCACAATGTAGATTAATAAACTGTCTTGAGATCAGCAAGCTTATATCTATGTTATACTGTTTCCGAAGGAAACAAAAAGGCTAATCATATTGATAGTAACAAAGTCTTATTCCCAACACTCTAGACTAGCAAAAAAAGGCCAATATTATTGCAAATTCAGTGCATTGATATCGAAGGCTGAAGCTTCCTCTGGCAATGACCCTCTACAGACTCAGTTCCTGTATCTCGTAACCGCTTCTGTGTCCCGAATGCGAGGTACCACAATCGGTGCTCCTCGAACCTTCTCAAGAGCATAGCTTATCCTCATTGGACGACCTAACAGCTCCTTACCATCCATGGCATCTTTGGCAAAAATCGCCTCATCATCCTTAACGAAATTAACAAATCCAAACCCTCTAGACCTTCCTGTGACCTTATCATACATTATCCTACTTCTGTCAGCTCCCCAAAATCGGAAAAAGGCATCCAACAAAGACCACTCATTAACTGACCATGACAACCCAGCAACGAAAAGCTTATTGTTCGACGGATTAGAACAATACGATCTTGTTGCAAATAGCTTTAGACTGTTCATTGCTAACAATCCCTTTCCAGCTCATTCAATTGGGATTTAGAAAATCTCTTAGGTTATTAAAAACTCAAAGCCGGATGAATCATTTCTAAATCTTCCCATTAAGAAGAAATTCACACTTTTGATGGTCATTTTTGAAGCATTAAACTTCATCAACTATTTCCTCACACCCTACTTCGTATCGTTCAACCCTAACATACCAAATTCATCCCTAAAAACTATGCAACATCAAAATTCCTTTATAACATAATGTAATCATGCTCAAAATTGTTCATAAATTGAAGAAGAATTACCATTGACATAATCTAATAAAGATGCAAACTTTAAGCATCAAAATTATATGGAAACCATGAAAAATCATCATCAACCAATATAGGGCAACATAGAATAAATCCAAAAAAAAATTGAAAACGAGTTCAAATTGAAGGGAAAAATGAGAAATTTACACAACATTAAGAAGAAAAAATAATAGAGAATACCTGATTAAAAAGCTTTATTCCAGATAAACGAGAAATACAGAGAGAGATAAGAGTAAGCAGCACGAGTGAAAGATTTTTTTTTTAGGGATGGCAGCACAAGTGAAAGATGGAAGATTGTTAATGACGGTAATTTCCTCGAAAAAAAGTAAAAACTAAATAAGTTTTCACTTGAAATTCCTAATTTACCCCTGTAATATAGATATTAAATAACCCCTGGTATACCAAATTGAGAAGATGTTGTGCAACAAAGTAGGGATCAAAATGAGCAGACGTGTGAAAGTTGGATTATTCCCATCAAATTTTCCAATACAATTTTACACAATTACATAACCCCTACCCTTATTAAGACCTTGACCAAAGCACATGTGTGGAAATTCAATAAGGAATCCTCGCAAATGTGTGCGGTGAGAATCGAACCCAGGACATCGTGCATGAAATTCTGAAGTCCTAACTACTGGGCTATGACTTCATCCTCGAAAAGAGAAGAAATTGATAGAGAAGAAATGTCATTGTGTAGAAATACACCAACTTGTATAAACGGCTTATTATGCAAAATCAGATCAATTTACAAAAGGCTAATAAATTGCCTTATATAGCAGTGTACATCCGGGAGAGAAAATGTATAGACAACTTTGTTTATGTATATTTCATATATTGTCACTTCCATCAACATAAATGCACAAATTTCCTTAAATATTGTAAAAAAATAATCCAATATCACAAAGTTAGATATAAGGTCAATTGTAAGTTGAAGATAGATGATGTCTTTCAGGGAGGATCTAGGCCTGAATTTACTTAGTGAATGGGTCAATCCATGCCAAGAAATTTTAAATGAATATATACTTTAAAATGTAATTAGGATTATTGAAATTGTGTTAGCTTAGTTAGCTTTGCATATTGGTTTAACTCATTACATAATTATGCAAAATTTCTAGATTCCTCAGTGATGCCTTCCACTAGATCTATGTAGAAACAAACTTTTGGAATAGATAATTAAGATTTTCATACGAGCGAGACTACAAAATTAAGTATTGAACAACATAATTTTCTTTTTTAACAAAGTATTGAACATCATAGTTGAAGCCTAAGAAATTTGATTTATTTTGTATCTTCGTTGCCCCTTATGAGCCGGTGCAACACCTACACATCGTTCCAAGTTTTAACAACCTAATAACCAAAAATCTCCCCTGTCAAATTGTTAATGTAATATAGAATGAATGACCAATGATATAGTAAAGGTAGAGAGTGTGATTATTGTTAAAGGAAACTCACCGAATCCCAAAAATGAGTATAAATACCAAAAGGATATGATGAAAAGCTAAACCACAACATAATGATGAAGCCCTTGCCAAAAAAAAAAAAAAAAAAAAAACAATGATGAAGTGAAATTAATGGTAGTGCCGCAATAATCATATAAAACACCAAGGATACAAAGATCAAAACTAAACCCAAATTTGCTGAAACAATCAGAGTTGAACCAAGAACAATACAACTTGCAATAATATAAATATATAATTAATGGTAAGATAATCAAACCAAAAAAATTAATGTGTTGCAACAATGAAAACAAAATCAACAATACAATATTGGCAAAACAATATCACCGACTCTAAGTAACATGCACGGAAGGATTGAAAAAAGGGAAAAATACAAGGGAAAAAATTAAGGGCCTAAGAAATTGATTTAAAAAGACTTCTATCACTTATTAAAATCAGCTATAGGATTCACTTAAATTACCTACACACTATCAAACTAATTTTCAAATTTTTTTTTTTAAAAAAAAAAAACATGAAAATGATAGTTTAAAGAGAAAAAAATTACGAAAAAGAATAGAGAACATACCGAATTTTGTAGGTTAGATTTAGTGAGAATTTGATATACTCCCTCTGTAACATAATTCCGGCACAAGTTTTTTTCCACGCATGTCAAGGAAGCGATTTAAGGGTGTAAACGAATAAATTGATCAAAAAAATTTTTAAGATTAGTAATTTATGATCTCAATCTTACTTGTATTAAAACCATTTTGATTAATTTGTTCGTTTACACCCTTAAATTGTTTTCTTGAAATGCGTGAAAAATAACTTGTTGCCAGAATTATGTTACGGAGGGAGTATATTATAATCGGTACTAATGGAGGAAATTAAAAAGAAGTGGAAACTAAAGAGTGAAAGAGGAAGTTTAAAGTAGGGGATGTAAGAAGGTGGTGTGATTAATTAATTAAATAACATGTGTCACCATAACTCCGTATTATGTTATGCTTCGTTGTTTTACTTCTCTGCTTTATTTGTTGTTTGCTCATGACCTTTGGGGTTTGTATTGATTTCACCTCCTTTGTGAAGGTTTTAATATAATTGCTCTCCTTTTTCAATAATAACTAGTATTGTAGCCTGGGCGTTGCCCCGGGCCATACAGTTCTATTATGTTTGTTGGATTATATAGTTTTTATATATATACATGTGTGTGATTTATAGAAAGCAATATAATGAAATTGTGGTTATAAAGATAGTTATGCATGATTTGAAACACAAAACAATACAGAAATATCCTAATAGTATTTGTGAAGAAAGTTTTAAAAGTTAATACACTAATTAAGAAATTTTTTTTTAAAAAAAAAAAAATTGTAGGTTGGTAAAAAAAAAAAGAGTTGTATTTTTAAGTAGATTTCAGTAATTGACCCAACTTTAAAAAATGATTTAATTAAGTTTGACTATGAGATTAAAAAAATTACATTTAATATTTAATTTTGAATACGTGTAATAAGAATTATAAATGAAAAAGATGATTTAACAATAAATCAATATGTTTTAATAAAGAGGGATATATAAAACAACAATCAAAGTTAGTTAAGTTTGGTAGTGTTATAAGATTCGAACCTGTGACCATGAGAAATAACTAAAGCTACGCAACCACTACTCTACACTCTCACTTATTATCAATATTATTCATTCCCTCCAGTATATACAATCAAATATCAATACGTACTCTTTTTCTAAAATGCGTTGAGCTTTTTCGCAATCTAACATGTGTCGGGACAAGTCATCTTTACATATGTCACCACATGACACCACATGTCGTATTTTGTCATGAGTCACCATTTTTCATAAAAATAATTTTTACAAAAATAAAATAAAAATGCATTTACTATTTACTAATATTTGAACTCACCATAATAATTTTTACAAAAAAAAATGTGTTTACTAAGATTTGAACTCACCATCCCTATAATACCGTAACTCTACCGTTGTAACACCCCGTATATTTACATCATCTATATAGTAATTATTACATTATATAATTTTACAAAAGTAATTTTATATCTCCTTTTATTAAAAATACTATTTTCCACGTCAACTTTAGAAGTGACCAATAGTTATTAGATCTTTAATTAGGTCCTAAGTGGTAATGAAGTTAAATAAGTAAAATACAAGGATATTTAAATATATATATATATTTATAAAAAAAATGAATAAAAAAAAAACAAAAAAAGGGGGAAAAGTAGTGAAACTTACAGTAGGTTTAGTTACCTTTCAATTGAAGCTTGCTGCTACTCACTTCTCTCTACTCACTTCACTCCGTTGCCGAAAAACTCGGCTTGAAAACCGTCGCTGGAAAAGTTGGCCGAATGATCATCGTCGGAAAAGTCAGTCCGAAAACCGTCGCTAGAAAAGTCGGCCGAATAATCACCGCCGGAAAATTAAGTCCGAAAACCGTCGTCGGAAAATTCATTCCGAAAACCGTCGCCGAAAAACTTGGCCTGAAAATCGTCGCCGGAAAAGTCGGTCGAATAATCACCGCCGGAAAGTCAGTCCGAAAACCGTTGTCGAAAAAGTCGTCCCGAAAATCGTCGCAGAAAAATCGGCTTGAAAATCGTCGGCGGAAATGTAACGACCCGACTTTTTAAGCTGTCGTTTGACGAAGGAAAACGACTTGCGGATCATTACTTAAGCATTAAATTAAACATTAATTATATATTTAAAATAGAAACATCTTTTATTAACTTAAAAGTCTGAAATTAATCCCAAAAGTCAATAAAGGCAAAATACTTAAAGAATTACATAAACTGAAATAATGTCTTCCCAACCTGCTGGGATCATAAATGAAATAATGTAATAATGTCTTATTGAATTCTAGAAAAGAAATACTAAGGTGGAACTAAAACTCTGCCTCAACAAAGTCCAACCAGCGGAAGCCCGACTACGCAGCTGCATCGTCACCTGAAACTGAGGGGGGGTCCACCGTCAGTGGCGAGTAACTAGGTTGTCCCGTTTAAGTAAGGGACCGCTAAACACATAATAGCATAGGACAACACACGAAAACACATGTATACAAATAACATTTCATACACAAGTACATACGGGGTACGTATACAAATACGTACAAAAATACGTATACAATACGTATAATAATACCTGCAAAATACTGTTAGAAATACATACACAATACGTATAAAAGTACGTATACAATACGTATAACAATACCTGCAAAATACGGTTAGAGGTACGTACAAAATACGTATACAATACAAGCATACATACGAAATACATTTATACATACATACATTCCAGAGTTATACATATACAGACATACACAGCGGAAGACTTATACCAATCATAATACATTACGTCTAATACTTAACTTATACTTTATACAATCTTATACCTTAATTATCATATTGAACCTTATATTATCTTAACTTCGTAATCATATCATATCGTCCATCTTAACTTTGTAATCATATCATATCATATCATTCATCTTTACTTCTTAACACACTTTGAACCTGCACATCAAACCACATATTCCTGGAACACACTTTGAACCTGCACATATTTATTTTGTTATGTATTTATTGCTTTTATTTCTGTTTTTTCGTTCATGTTTTATTTGTTTTCAATTTTTAGGATTTTTTAATACTGACTTAATTTAAAGTGGCCTGGTCACAAAAGTTAGTCTTGATTTGTATATAAATTAAATCCGCTTAGTAATATGCGTTCTTTAGGGTATAATATTGAGATATTTATGTATTCGGGGTTAATAATAATTTGACCACAAAAAGAGACCTAGTAGAGACCGCTCACAGGCGGGCAGACCCAATGCACGATTGGCCCGTAACCTGTCCCCGAACCCATACTCTGGTGCACGACCATATGGGGCCAATTGCTCTTGGCATTGGTACTTCTTCGGTGTCCGTGGACCGTATAAAACGCACGGTGGCGACTCCTACTAGTCCGTATTCACATACGGCGTTAACGAGCATTCAAATAAACTCGTGAGACGTAGGCGGCCGGGTAAAAACGACCCCTACAATAGGTACAAAGCCTGTGCATTATGCACGGGCCAAAAACCTAGTTTAATATAATGTGACTTTTCCCTATAGGCTATAGCCTTAGTTGATTTAATAATTTCTAATTAACTATCATCTTCTATTGCTCAAAAAATCTCACACAAAAGTGGGTATATAGGGAAAATTTCAATCAAAAGTGAGTCTACAGGGAATATCTAATGGGAGATGGTGAGTATGAAAAAAAAATCCTCATTTTTTTCAATTGTGTTAATAATTTTTTTTTAAATCATAATAAATATTAAATATTACGAGATGAATTTATAGGGCCCTTATCTGTTACTTCGCCCAGGATCCTCATCAGATTGTTTGGAACGTGTTAGGGAAATGTGTAAGTGGGAACCGGATATGAATCTCCAAGGCACGGAAGTTACGTTTTCCTATTAGTTTAATTTCGCCCCACTATGGACCACTAGGTTACCACGAAATAACTAATGAGATACAATGGAGATTATTCACTCTATGTGATCCTAAGAGTGGATCCTAAAAACTTTGTGTTTTTAGATTGTGTTTAACACAATTAGAAAAGTTTGCAAGGATTTTCTAAGTGTTAGCAAGTTGTAAGAGGTGAGATGACCTATATTTTTTTCCATAACAACAAATGAACATCATGACTGTTTATAGCCAAAACCACAAGAAGAAATCAGCCAAAGATGAGTGAAGAGTCATCATTAAAACCATAATAAAATATGAATCCATGAGACTTGAATTGTGCAATTATCATGCAAAGATGTCATTCACAATGCAAGCTCTTTACATTCTGATTTAATCATGTTTTAATACCATATTAATTCAGTATTAGAGCCTAATAAACAAGCTTTAATACATAAAAATATCCAAGGCAAAACATCCGAGTAAACGCACAAACAGGGTCACGATCCAGTGGGAAATCGCGAGGTGCAACTTAAAGTCGCGAGTTGTGATCGGTCCATTTAGGACCCATTTCGTAGCTTCTTTTAGCTTGTATTTTGGGCGTTCTCGTCTTTATTTTATCGTATTTTAGGGTGTTTTAGCTTAGTTTTGTATTTTCTTAGGTTTTGTGTGTTTTAGTGTAGTTTTGTTCTTTTTGTTAATAATTCGGCCAAAATATGTTTGTTTGAGTTGTATCGTGTTTTGTGCAGGTAATTTCGGGTTTTGTACGGGTCGTGAGGGGTCCCGAACGGATCCCGAGGAGCCATAGATAGCACCGGGACGTTTGGAAGCACTTAGGAAAGCAAGGGGCCAAGTATGAAGCCACACGACCGTGCAGGCTAAGTAGCACGGTCGTGCAGATCCCAGGGGCTCAAATAATGGGTGCACCACTGTGCAGCCCCTTCCCAAGCCACGATCGTGCATAGTATAACTGCACGATCGTGCAGGTTGCTCGTGCAGAGGTCAGAGACCTCCTTTTGGAGTGCACGATCGTGCAATATACCTTGCACGATCGTGCAGAAGACCCTTAGTTTCGCCACGATCGTGCAAGTCAACTGCACGATCGCGCAGCTTATTACTGCACGATCGTGCACGATGCAGTTCGAGAATTATGTTTTGGGCCATGTACTTTGTGTAATTTAGAGTTTTTAGTAAGGTTTTAGGATATGTTTTAGACTAAGTTTCAGATTTTAGACATTCATTAGTTTGTACTCTAGTTGCTCAAGAATAGAAAAAAACACACTCCCAAATTTCTAGGTTTTCCATATTCAAGTAGATAGTAATTTTTTCTTCAAGTTCTTTGTTCTCCATTGTTACTCAAGCTTTCTCAAGATTCCATTGAAGTTTTAATCCAGGTTTTGTTTTTTTGTTTTCATTGTTGTTAGTTTGTAATTCTCTAATTATTTTTGTCATTTTGGTTTCAATAGAATTAGTTCTTTGTTCTAGAATAGATTTAATTGAATTCCTTGATTTTTGCTTTAATGGCTTCCATTAGTGAGTAGTTTTCTTTTCTAGGGATTGGATGACTTGATGTTATTGACATTGGGGGTTTATCATTGGATTAGTTGTGTTTGAATAATCTTGATTGTATTTCCTCTAGAATTCTTGAACTTAAGCATGATATCTTGGTGAAGTGTTCATGATGAGTTTGGTGATTATTGATGAATTTGATAATTGCTTTCAAGATTTCCATGAGAATTTCTTAATTGCTAGAGATAGTAATTAGGATTGTGAATTGATAAAAGTAATTGATGAACTCGATTTTGGGTTTTGCTAACTTGACTAATCGAGAGAGGTTAATTTAGCCAATCCTAGAATTTCCTATCACCTAATCGAGAGAGGGTGTTGGGATTGAGTCCGTTGATGCCTTTTGAATATTCAGTTTGCAATTGAGATAATCGAACATGAGTTAATTCAATGATTATAATTCCTCCGATTGAAATAACATTAGGAAGTCTAATCCTTAGAGTTTTAATCCTTTGATTTTCAATTTGCATTGTACTCCATTTCTTTTTGCCTAGTTTCATTTCTTTTGTTGTAGACTAGATTTAGTTCCATATTCCACTCAACAAATAAAAAGACCCTTGGATCATTTTTAATCACGACTAAATCCGCATTAGTTCCTCGTGGATCGACACTAACTCTGCTAATACTACGTGTTAGTTGTTAGGCTTATAAATTGTATATTTGAAAGGCGTCTAGGGCTGCGACACCCTAGGGGCCGATCAAGTTGCGACCTCACTGGCGAGAGGTGCGACCATGCTCGCGAGGTGCGACCTGGTCCTGCCTCGATTCCCCTTTTGCCTTATTTCTTCTTCCTTTGTTCACATGTTCAAGCCCATTTATGCATAAATGTTGACAAGCCTAAATCAAGAACTTGCAAAAAAGTCAACACAAAATAACATGCTCATGCATAAATAGAAATATCTTAAAGATTGAATTCCTACTTAGTATAGTATACTTTACGACAATTCCAATTGCAATGATAGACTAAGCTTTGAATCATACAACCACTACGAATTACCGAAGATACAATACACACAAGCACTAACAAAGGTCTTTTAGCCCTCTACACCTTGGAAGCCATGGTGTCCGTATCCGTTCATGAGCGTTTCAAGTTAAGCCCAAAACTTGACGAAGCGGCCAAACTTCTAACTCATATAGGTAAATCTTTACGCACATGCTCCTGCAATTGAGCCAATATCACAGATTTATTACGAACCTTAGTTCACCCTCCTTTATCATTGCAGTAACAAACATTACCCTTGGGATGAATTTAATTTGTAGTGTTCCAAACCACTAGGTAAAGTTGGATCCTCATTGAATTCAAGATCTAGCGTTGTACTAGACTTTGAATCGAGTTTTCTTTACTAGCGATTTAATTCAGGCTTATTACCATACCTCCAAAATTTTATACAACCTTAACTTGACAACACTTTGGCTAAAGATTTTTTTCCAAGTTAAATTATAACTTACAAAATTATTAAACACGACTTTAATTATATTTATAAAATCATGCCCATAAAAATTGTCGCACATGAGTCGTGAATTAACATTATAAATATAATCCTACATTGTTAACAATATAATTACAATGTAACATATCACACACTAGTGATATAAACCATAGAAATAATCTCAAAGAAATTATTACCATCATTCCACCATCTATTTAATCACAAGATTATATGTCACATATCCTTTTATATATTGAAATATATAAAATACCATGCAAGTTTAACTCATTGGATTCCAAGGAATTAAAACATCATTCATAAAGAAATACTATCATAATGAATAAATAACCTCCATCATAAAAACATAATATCTTTATGAAGAATAAACCGCCTCCATAAATATATATCATCTTTATGTATGAAGAATAAAATTAAAACCTCATCCATAAAGACTATGTGTCTTTATGAAAATCCTCCATAAAGAAATCATCTTTATAGAATTAATAATAATTTAATCCATTAAGCTTTTTGCATAAAACATTCTTTTATATACAAAATAATTTTATGATGACCTCTATCTATTAAATAGTATGTAGAATAAAAATCAACCACTTTATACTATTAATAAGTATAAAATTAATAACCATGGAAAATAAATAAATCTTCCATCCACTTTATACCAATAATAATAAGTATAAAATTAATAAATCCTCAATAAAGACTATGTGTCTTTATGAAAATCCTCCATAAAGAAATCATATTTATTGAAATAATGATTCCTTAATCCATTAAACTTTTTGCATAAAACATTCTTTTATATACCAAAGAATTTTATGATGACATCCATCTAAAATTCTCAGTTGTGACCATAAAAACTTTAAAATTCTCAACTGTAACCATACTTTTTAAAAAATCTCAATCATAACCATACATAACTTTTAAAATCCCAAACATGACCAAACTAACCCAAAATCCGTTAAATGGCAAAAAAATAGTCTGCTCATGGTTTTAGGGGTCATTTCAACCCTTAAAGGGTCCGATTTGAGGTCGGATTTTGCAAAAAATGAACCGATTGCCCCCAATTTGCGTTCCAAATCCACCTCGATTTGCGCAAATATTCTAATCGAGACGGATTTGGAATGCAAATCGGGGGCAATCGGTTCATTTTTTGCAAATTCCGACCTCAAATCGGACCTCATAAGGGTTAAAATGACCCGTAAAACCTTGAGCAGCTATTTTTTTAGTGCACTTGTATTAATGCGCGCAAATCGATCGAGGAGGGTTTGGAACGCAAATCAGGGGCAATCGGTTCATTTTTTGCAAATTTTGACCTCAAGTCGGACTCTATAAGGATTGAAATGACCGTAAAACCTTGAGCAGACTATTTTTTATTGCACTTTGTATTAATGTGCGCAAATCGAGGTGGATTTGGAACGCAAATTGGGGGCAAACGGTTCTTTTTTGCAAAATCCGACCTCAAATCGGACCCTTTAAGAGTTGAAATGACCCATAAAACCATGAGCAGACTATTTTTTTGCCATTTAACGGATTTTGGGTTAGTTTGGTCATGTTTGGGATTTTAAAAGTTATGTATGGTTATAATTGAGATTTTTTAAAAAGTATGATTACAGTTGAGAATTTTAAAGTTTTGATGGTCATAACTGAGAATTTCCCTAAATTATATTACATTATGAACCATACATATATTAATTGATAAAATAATAGAAAAATAATGAAATAAATAAATAAATAATTGCAAACATATTCTATAAAATTACTTGTCACACCCCTTAAGATCAGAAAATTTATTATTTTCACTACCAAATGTGATACTAAAAAAAATAATAAAGAATATCAATTTATCTTATTTATCATGATTTCCAAGAATACTAAATTCTTTTCCCAATTAAATAATGGAAATCATGAAAGATAAATTCCATGTAGCAATTACCACATATCTTGGAATTAAAATCATACCAAATATTCAAAAACGCCGACAGAAGAAGCAACGGATTCGCAACTTATCAAATGAAATTTTATACTCATTGAATTTGAGATCTAACGTTGTATTAGACGTCAAATTGAGCTTTATTTCATTTACGTTTTCCAATACGTTAATTAAAACCCATCATTTTTATGTTATTTCAACTCAATAATATTTAAATAATTTTTCATCCGAGTTAAAATATATTGCACAAACCTTTAGCTTGCGACCCCATGTTATATAAAATCATATACATAAAAATTATCGCACATACATGTATATGTCTCCATTATATACATGATTACCAATTGATATAAATTTGAAGTAAATCACAATAATTAGTGATAAAACATGGATTTATGTCCAAAACACTTCATATACCAATCTACATTACTTTCACTATTTAATGATAAGACAATATTAATACTTATAAATAATATGCAACTTTATTATGGATATCAAGAGAATTACCTCCTCAAAAAATAAAAATTATCTTAATATGCAATCCTTTTTTTTTCTTTTTTTCCCCTCTCCATAATAAACAAACATAATATTAAGTATATCCGTCTAATAAATAGTGCAAGTCAAAGATAAAACATTTATCTTCCATTATACTTATATCAACTATAAAACAATATTTAATTAAATAAAATAATTTTATAAATTGTTATTAAGTATAAGAATTTTCCTCTCATATGTACACAAATTTTTCAGATTCTCATATGTTACCAAATTTGACAATATGAACAGTTATACTATTAATTTATAAAGCCAAGATAATAAACTTTATCTTTCATTATACAAATATTATGTATAATACAATATTTTTCGAAAATCGAAAAATATTTCATAAATCAATGTCAAGTATAAGATTTTAAAACCATATGTATTAATTTTCCATGTACTCATATGTTACAAAAATTAGAAATATAAACACTTATACTTTTGATTTATCATGAGAACAAAACTCAATGCAACATTATGAAAATATTCATCACAATAAACATACTATCTTTATAAAGATAAGTACTCATGATCACACATTGATTATTGTCATCAAATACATGGAATATTCCCATGAACAATGTCTAACAAATGCACAATTCTATTAAACCACAGAATACCATCAATTATAAAATTGATCATTATATTAAAAAAATATATAATACATCATTCTCCTTTAAACCAAGGAAAACAAAATAAATAAATATATTTGTCATGCATTTAACCGTTAACCATTAACAAGGAAATAATCTTTATTCCTCCATGAAATAGTTAATTACTCCATATAAAACCTCTACTAAATTAAAAACCATTGCATACTTACAAAAAGTATACTACTAGAGCACTAGTAAGCATTAGATGGAAAAATAAACATTGTAAATAAAACAAAACAACATGCACTTGCCCATTGATTCCATTAATAGATTATAACATACAAAACTAATTAACACCCAATTCATGAATAATAAAATTATTCATTCATTAGCATTATTACCATGCTAATTTACTTGATTATACCAATCATCTTCTTGGACATACTTTCACCATCAATAAAACTTTATCATATTCATCATGATTTTCCCAAAGAATAAAAATTCTTTCTCCATGTATATACATGATATCATGAAAGACAAAGTCCTCAATAATTACAAAATAATTCCAACTTGGTTCCATGTATAAGAATTCAAAAAGACCATATATACAAATTTTGACAAACAAATAAATTGTGTCATCAAAATTTGTTACATATATGCACTTATACAACCAAATTGAACATAATTAAACAAGATAATATTTATATATGAATAAATCATCATAAAAATTACTATCTTGTTTACCATACCCCTTTCACAAAAGTGGGTATATTTCGATTATATGACATTTAAAATTATTAAAATATTGATAGTAAATCTGGTACATACATGGACTAAAGAAATTTAATCCACTTAGAAAAGTTTGCGAGGATTTTCTAAGTGCTAGCAAGTTGTAAGAGGTGAGATGAATTTCTCATATTTTTTTCCATAACAACAAATGAACATCATGACTATTTATAGCCAAAACCACAAGAAGAAATCAACCAAAGATGAGTGAAGAGTCATCATTAAAGCCATAATAAATTCTGAATTCATGCATGAGACTTGAATTGTGCTATTATCATGCAAAGATGTCATTCACAATGCAAGCTCTTTACATTCTGATTTAACCATGTTTTAATACCATCTTAATTCAGTATTAGAGCCTAATAAACAAGCTTTAATACATAAAAGTATCCAAGGCAAAACATCCGAGTAAACGAACAAACACGTCCACGATCCAGTGAGAAATCGCGAGATGCGACTTAAAGTCGCGAGTCGCGACCTCACTGGGACGCGAGGTGCGACCTGGTCCTGCCTCGATTCCCCTTTTGCCTTATTTCTTCTTCCTTCGTTCACATATTCATGCCCAATTATGCATAAATGTTCCAATAGAACGGCCCTGCATGTGTTTATGTATGTATGTGTTAAGTATATGGTAAGCATGAATTAGGATCAAAAGCTCAAACTCAAAGTTTTGATGACCATACTACAGGCAGTGTCACCACTGTCACCTGATCTTTTTTCCCTCTATAATGAGCTTTTTTGCTCAAAAATTGTAAAATCGGTTTATTTCTAGCAATCTAGAAGTAGTTTTATCAATTAATCATACAAATTAAAAGACCTTTATTTTTATGTGATGAACATCAATATTGAAATCTATCTATATACTTTATATACTAAAGTAAAATGTCCTATTTAATACTTTGACATATGTCACTCCCACAATAAAAAAATTCCTCCAAAATATAATTCCCTTTTTTTATTATGTTTTAAAATTTTTTTTGGTAGTTTCCCAAACTAACTAGTGAACATCTATACAATCTATTAAAATGCCTTCTTGACATCATATTAGTACCACGTATGATTGTCATGTGACACTCTAAAGCATATGCAATACGTAAACATTGTCACATTATTTTAGCAAAATAAATTATGTTTATAACTAAATTTATACTTTATGTGATGAACATCAATATTGAAATCTATCTATATACTTTATATACTAAAGTAAAATGTCCTATTTAATACTTTGACATATGTCACTCCCACAATAAAAAAATTCCTCCAAAATATAATTCCCTTTTTTTATTATGTTTTAAAATTTTTTTTGGTAGTTTCCCAAACTAACTAGTGAACATCTATACAATCTATTAAAATGCCTTCTTGACATCATATTAGTACCACGTATGATTGTCATGTGACACTCTAAAGCATATGCAATACGTAAACATTGTCACATTATTTTAGCAAAATAAATTATGTTTATAACTAAATTTATACTTATTACCTCTTACCATTCAACTATTCAAGGTCATGCATATGTTGTTTCAACCAATTTTTTTAGCTTGGGCAATCTCAATCAACTTTTATTAATGCTTTAAATTTGCACATAACATTATATATTTCTCTTATTTTAGTCATTTGTATAGTCGGTTAGATTTTTTCACAAGAATAAGACATATATACATACCATATGAAAAAAGTAACATCGGAGCAACGTTCGGGCGACACACTAGTTATTAACAATAAAGCAAGGGAATTTTGTGAAAACCCGCTTTAAGTTATAATCTTTTGTGAAAAACCCCGTAATTTTTTTTTTAATTTTGGAATAAAACCCCCCTATTTGGATTTCCAGTTTTTATTCTCATTTGTAATAGGAAAAATAGAAACTAATAATCTCATCTTTCATATTGACAAAAGTCAAACTGCTCAAATTAATAAAAAAAACCCAGAGGTATTATGTTTATTGTATACAATGTCGGTATTTTTTTAATATGTGTGGGATACTAGGCCTGCATCGATCTGTAAAGGGGAAGATAAAGAATCTTTACAAATGCGTGTAGTGAGGATCGAACCAAAGAGCTCATGTCTACAATTATGAAGCCTTGACCACTAGGTTAAGACATCATCCTCTATGTACAAAGTCGGTATGTATAGTAGTAAGTAAAATGGACATGGTTTGAAATTTAGTACAACTATACATACAACCACTACTATCTACTTCATTCACCCTATAAGTAAGGCACAAAACGGCCATCAAAATTGTTGTGAAGAAACAATAATTCAATGATGTTTAGCCTAAGCTTACCATGCATCACAACCACCCCCTCCTTTTCAGTTACAAAACTCAACCATCTCAATTCCACATTTACAATGCCATCAACCTTACACCATTCACACCTAAAACACAATGATTCCTGCTACTTTTTCCGAAGATGTCAAACGATGGGCTTGGGCATCGACGCGGTGGGGCGGCCCAACACCTTGGCGGAGGAGTTGCCGATGGGGTTGCGCCGAGACGCAATGCCGCAACATGTGGCGGTGGTAATGGATGGTAATGTTAGGTGGGCCCGAAAGCGAGGGCTGTTTGGTGGTGCAGGGCATAAAGCAGGGGCGAATTCGTTAAGGAAAATGGTTGAGTTGTGTGTTAAATGGGGCATCAAAGTTCTCACTGTCTTTGCCTTTTCTTATGATAATTGGGCTCGCTCCAAAGTTAGTAACTACTTTACTTCCCTTTTAATTTCTTTGTGTTTGTTCTTCTCTTCTCTTTGGGGTTGTGATTTGCTTTTTTTTATTTATTAACTAGATTAGACTCCTGTGATCTACAATTTTGACACATATTTGTAAATCTAGAAAATATTGTTTAAGCTGAATACATATTGTTAAATCTGATCACATATTGTTAAACCTGGACACCTATTTGTAAACCTGGACATATTTATAAATCTGGACATATATGGACCTGGACACATATTGTTAAATCTGGACACATTTTGTAATGAACCTAGATAAAATGCAACTAACCTAGACAAAATGTAATGAACCTGGAAAAAAATATCATTAACCTGGACAAGAATATAAAACCTGGACAAATGTAACTAATCGGGAAAAACAGAAAGAATTTGACAAGACATATAAGAACCTGGACAAAAAGGAAGACCTGGACAAATTTGGTCTATATATCAGTATATGTCAGCTTTTAGACATTTTTGTCATTTTGAGGCCTTTAGAGGCGTTTTTTGGCAATTTCCTTTGGCCAAATCCCCTTCAAGTATTTGCAACTGCATTTTGTCTCAAAATATTAATCAACCTGGACATATTATATACTCCGATTAGACATCCGAGCGCAAAGTTATGGCATTCCAAAGTTTTTCGTCAGAATAATTGGATATAATTGGGTCAATCGTCGTCTAACCAGATTGTTTGGTCAGACAATCTAACCCAATACTTTTACAATATAAAATCAATCTCCTTTTTTACCATATAATATATGTAAATGGATAATCTCCTTTTCTAGCATAATATTTGTAAGTGTCTTTCAAAAAAAAAAAAAAATTTGTAAGTGGATAATCTTATTTGGCAATTCCAACAATTTTTTTCAAAGTATTATTATTTATGGAAGTGCCCCCTTCAGGCTTCATCCATTCATGACACTCATTCATGTAGGGCTTTTGTAGGGCTTTTGAAGTACAAAAGGTTTTACTATAGATTAATTTGTTAATGCAGATGTAGTTAGGAAAATTGGCGACCAAATCACATTAAATTTTGATCTAATATTTATTATCACTGATATCAAAGAGGAGAAAATTTTACTTTGTTTGATGATCTGAATTTACTTTGTTTAATCTATTTTGAAATTTTCAATCTACTATTCTACCCTATCTAGCTGATCTAAACTTTTACTATTTTCCCACCAACTTTGCACACTATTTTATTAGAGCTAATCATCATTGGCCTGGTCCGCTATCCTATTGCGCTCGGCCCAAAAATTTTACGGTTTTTTGGCGCACTTAAAATAGGCGTTTTTAGTTCAAAAGCAAGGTCCGGCCCAAAAATTCCATAATTGGCCTGCAAGGCCCGTCTAAATAGTGCAGGCTTTGGCGCACTTTTACTATTTTTTCACCAACTTTGCACACTATTTTATTAGAGCTAATCATCATTGGCCCGGTCCGCTATCCTATCACGCTCGGCCCAAAAATTTTATGGTTTTTTGGAGCACTTAAAATAGGTGTTTTTAATTCAAAAGCAAGGTCCGACCCAAAAATATCGTAGATGACCTGCAAAGCCCGTCTAAAAAGTGCAGGCTTTGGAGTTTAGACACACTTGCTTAGTTAAGGCTTGATTCGACCCAAACTTTTGATCGTCTCTATATTTTGTAAGGAAAAACCAAACCATTTAAATATCATAAGCATAATAATGTTGATGACTGAAGAGTAGTTTTCAATTGTATAATCTTCATAATTTTATTAATACAAAATTAACAATACTTAGCGATAAATAAATGCAAGTACGAAAAACAAATATGATTTGATTTTTCTGATTTGATAATAGTTGATCTAAATATCTAATATTCTGTTTTCAATAAGCAAATAGCATCTACTAAAGTAGTAACAAAAATATTCCTATGTGTCATTCTTATTTCTAAGTTTTAATAAATATATAATAATAAAAATAATAAATATTTTCCTTAAAAATAAATAATTATAAATAATCTTCAACGAAAATTTAAAAAAATATTTGAAAAAAAAATTTAAATAATTAACATATTTTCCTAAAAAAAAAATTAAAAAATTTGAAGTAAAAAATTAACCTTTTAACATATTTTCCTAACAAACAAATAAAAAGCCCGTAAAAGATAGGAATTTTGATACTAAAAGATAGGTCATATTAGCCTATATATATAAACCCTACAAACACATACATGCATGCATATTTCATCACTATTTCCATCTATCAAACACCATCAAACTAAACCCGGCCTCCAATTATTCTCTCAACCATAAAACAAATTAAAATGACGAACCCAAAACTACAGTTTTTAGCCATAATAATTCTCATAATAGTTGCATCATGCAATCTAGAATTGAGTGATGCTAGAAAGTTGAATAATAATAATAATAATAAAAAAAATTACCCACCAATTACCAAAGAAAACCCACAAGATGCTCTCGGAATCTATGACAACCCTTACATCCCACCCGCAGTGAAAGGCATCCTTGCTCCCATTATACCCGACATTCCTAACCCGCCCAATGACCCGTTTTTTCCACCTCAAACCGGCGGCAGCGGCAGCCAAAACCACCAACCGTCACCTCCAGTCCCCACTAGCTCTTCCATGGCCGTTTCCCCCCGCACCACCGTTGCCTCCGGTGACTCTCCCTTGGCCGTTTATTCCTGCACCACCAACCCCCGCCGCCCCAAAGCCACCGAAGACATCCACTAACAAACAGGCGGAAGCACCCACCCACTAACGATCTTCATCATTAATTAGATTATCGATCAACTACTACTCGTTCTTGCATTGGTTCAAGATAGATTTAGTATTAGGATGGATAGATCGATCATATTATTATATTATATTATATATTATATGGTCTTTTAATAAAAGTAGCTTAGGTTTAATTAATAAATAAAGATTCATGTTTTAGTTTTGAGTTTCTTGGATAGGATAGGATAGGGTTATTAGGGTAGGTAGTATAGCATGCATTATTTATTTATTTACTCGTATTTAATAAGGTGCCAATGGTGGTACATTCATCAATATTGGTATAATGCTATGTTTCTTTTGCAAATTTAATTAAATAATTTTTTTTTGGTACATTGATAGTTACGTGCATGCAACAAAGGCCCTGTTTTTTTGGATTTATCTTTAGTTTTGTTCAGTTATTTTTAGTCTAAAAGAATAAGGATCTATCAAATTATAGTCAAGATATATTTTACAAATTTAATTAGGATTAAGTGAACAACTAAAATTGTAAATTTTATAGGTAAAATATTTATTTTTTCAGATCCAAATACAATTAAAGGAACACACTTAAACTCCATGAATTCTCCACTGGTTGTGGCCATACATAAGTTGAAATAAAATTTTTAGTAGGGTCGTACTGTGAAATTAAAATTCGAGGCCCTATTTAAACATTTTAAAAATGGGCCCCCTACTCTGAATTTTTTTAATGATATCCTACATTAAAAGTAATCGTTCCCAAGTCCTTTTGTTCTATACTTCTTCTATCACTTTTGTGCACAACTTTTAGTTACTTCCTCCGTTTCGAAAAAAAACGCATCAATTGGGGTGGTACGGACTCCTAGATAGTTTTTTGTTGTGAGGGTAAAAGGGATGGAGATAGAAAATGAGATATTTGATGATGTGAGAGATAGAAAGAAAAAACTTACAAAAATGGAAGATTAAAATTGTTGTATTTATTTTGCAACATCCAAAAATAGAAATTGTTGCGTTTTTTTCGAAACGGAAGAAGTAATATTTTTTAAAAATTTCTCCTATTCCCTTTTAGTTTAGTAGTTTTGATAAAAATCTAAGTGAGCAAATTTATTTTTTTAAATGGAGGTATCTATACCTAATATATTAAAACACACCCTAAAACATAATTTTGACACATGTGATCTATCATCTTTTAAATGATGCCATGTGTCATCTTAAAAAAAGTGTTTCATTTTCCTTTCATTTTTTTGGAATAAAAAATTGCTTTTATTTTCTAATTACAATTAATATTAAAAATGTATTTACAATTAATAAAACTTTTTAATTTCTCTCAAATCATGAGATTTGATTTCTTACCTCACTTCCTTTTTAAGTTATTCATTTAAAATTTAACTTTATTCCATTTTGAAATTCTTCTAAAGGAGCTCACACTTCTTATTTACAAAATTATTTTCCAATATTTTATAATTATGCAAATGAATATTCTTCAAAATATATATATGTTTTTTTTCCAAGGAAAGTATATGTTATAATCTTAAAAATAATTAAAAATTTGATATATTTTAATTTTTTTGATTAATTATTTTTAAGTCTTAGTTTCAATCTTCAAAATTATTAGAATTACAAAAACTACTAAAACATATAACTATGAATCTAATAGGTACAAAGCCCGTGCATTATGCACGGGCCAAAAACCTAGTTATTACTTATTAGTGAGATTATTAAAATCTTTTTTTTAGTAAAAAAATGTATTCATTTGATTATGCTATTAACTATAATGAGCGAATAATAATATACGGAGTAACCAAACACCTTTTTAAAAATAAAAATAACACACATTTTGTTGATTTGATTCTAATTTTAAATTGGTGGCAGGAAAAAAAAAGTCCCTAGATATTATCAACACGAAGATATAATTTTTTTTTTTTCATATTATAGTATTATACCCTATCCTTTAAAAAAAATAAAAAAATCCACCAATCAAAAAAGAAAAAGCTTCTCACAAAGTCCTACTCTTAGCTTGGGGGTGTTTCCAATGGACTTGAGGATATCGGATGGGCGCAAATGCAATGGCTCACACAACTTGGGTTTGAGGCGTATCGTATTCATCTAGGAGGATCTCTTTTTTCGTTTTATGTTCTCATCCCCAAGCATGTGGGACCCGCAATTTGGAGTTTTGGACTAACACCTGAGGTGGGACTCTCCACTCTCCTGTCTATAATCCATTACAGTACGGGCTCGTTTACTTTAACTGAATATGACTAAATTGAACTGAACTGAATACAGCTGAAAGTAATATTTTATGAGAGAAGGAAATTGAGAGCTGAACTGAACTTAACAGAGCTGAACTGAACTAAATTAAACTGAACTGAACTAAATTTAAGCTGAAGTAAACAAGCCCTACGTATTATCAACCCAGAGTCCCAAAGTATATTTGATATTGGAGTATTTTTTTAGTGTTCGAAATAGAATTAGATAAGTATTCTTATCATCTGTCTTTTGATATGAGATATTGGTAATATATTTCCTTTTATACGGAAAATTAGTACTACTCTCTCCGTTTTATTTTTTTACGGTTACTTTTTTCACGTTTTTCATTACACTTGTTTAAACATTAATATTTTATACTACACTTTCTAAAAAAATTAATAAAAAAATACATATTAAAAAATTACACATTTAGTCAAACTTAACAAGATTTCATATGAATATATTTTTCTTGCATATAATGAAGATTTTTCATTTTTTTAAACTTTTTCTCTCCTTGTATCCTAAAACAAACATAAAGAACAAGCTGTAACAAATGGAGTACTATTTTGTGATCGTTGAAACATTCCCTTAATTAAAACAAATAATTGTAACATCTAATATTATAATTTCTCTTTCTATTTAATTTTCATTCCGAAATCAATACCATAAAATTAGAAGAAAAAAAAAATTAGTGCTTAAAACCTCATCCAGAATATTGAACACCACCTTCTCCCCCAAAAAAAAAAAGTGGCCACTTAATTTTGAGAATTTCTAGTCACAAATAATGAATCACGCAAGTACGTCAGTGAGTCATTCCTCCTTTGACATTGACAACTCTTAACAGTTTAGTTTAAATGTGGCGGCAAAATCAACTAACTTTGCAACCAAAAATAACAACACTATTTTTTTTTCCCCTAATAATAAATTCTAAACTAAATTTTTTTTAAAAAAAAATGTTATCTTTCCACCTTCCACCCACAGCTCCTTTCACTCTTCCAAAATCAAACCCTCCAAAACCCACAAATCAATTATTATTACACTTTCACCCTTCTTGTTGTTATACTTGTTCTTTGTATCCGAATAAATTGGAGAAAAAGAAGAATCTTCCACTACTGCTGGCCACGGCGTCAGAGGTGGGACCCACGACGGAGGATGCGGTGGTGGAGCTGCCGGAGGGGTTGCGGCGGGAAGCGATGCCGAGGCATGTAGCGGTGATAATGGATGGGAATGTAAGGTGGGCCAGGCAAAGGGGGTTGCCAGGGGGTGCAGGACATGAAGCAGGGGTGAAGTCTTTAAGGCAAATAGTGGAGTTGTGTGGAAATTGGGACATTAAAGTTCTCACTGTTTTTGCCTTCTCTTATGATAACTGGGTTCGCCCAACTGTCAGTCCTCTCTACTCTTCTTTTCCTTTCCTCTCCTTTTTTTTTCCTTTTACTTCACAGCTTTAAGAAACTGTTATCTCCGTATCGCAATACTTGCTATATATGTGATACAGATTCAAGAGTGAAAAATAAATTGTTAATTGGGCCCATAACATATAAAGTTTAAAAAAAAAAAAACTACATATATATGGGTAATTTTTATACTAAATATAATAAAAAAATAAAAAAAATATTTATTGCAAATGTTGTGTTACAGCCTAAAATAACAAAAATTACGAGTACTACGATACGAAGGTAGTATTTTAATATTCACAAATAATACGTCCTTGTTGCAATTATTTATTTAATTTTTTATAAGAAAAGGAAATCCGCTCTCTTTTGAGTTATACCTATAGAGAATATAAGTAATGAGTGAATATATTATTCCTCTTTATTGGGCTTGTTTACTTTAGCTTAAATTCAGTTCATTTTAGTTCAATTCAGTTCAGCTCAGCTCTCAATTTCCTTCTCTTATAAAATACTAGCTTTGCATGCACGTTTTGCATGCCATATTTTTTAAATGTATCTACATGTTATATTCTAGTAGCTATCAAATTTGTATAATAATAGAAATGTAAAATTTTTATGTGACAAATTATATCAATATGGATATCAACTTATAGAGAATTCAAAAATATAAATTTGGGTATTTTTATTTTATTTTTACGAAATTATATTTTGTAATATTTTCATTTTAAAATTTTCAAAAATTGAAATAATTTTCCATAATAGTTAAGAGTGATGCAAATTGATTTTTTATAAATTTTCAGAGGGTAATACAGACTTTTCTAGGGGGACACCATGGCTCCCCTTGGCTTATATACTAGAGATTACTTTCAATTGTATTTAGCTCAGTTCAACTATATTCAACTTAAGTAAACGAGCCCTTTGATGCAATTATTTCGTTAGGGACTATCTAGATGTATGCTAAAAAAAAGTTATTTTTACAAATTATACGGAGTATATATAAGGGAAAAATATTGATTATTAAAAGGATAAGGAGTAAATATTCAAAATTTAAAGAAAAAGGTTAATTAGCTCATAATTTGTGTTCTAGTAGATCAGAACAGTCTGAAAGAAAACTTGCCTGGTAATATCAGGTGATGTATATATTGTTCATAATTAGTCAACGTACGGCATATAGGATTATAATTATTGTCATTTTATTACTTCATCCGTTTAAAAAAAACAACAATTTGGGTATCACAGATTTTTAGACAATTTTTTGCTTTGAGACTAAAAGTGATAGAGAGAGAAAGTGAGGTATGTGATAGATATGAAAGATAGAAAGAAAAAACTTACAAAAATGGAAAACTAAAATTGTTGCATTTATTTTGAAACATTCAAAAATAGAAATTGTTGCATTTTTTTTACACGGAGGTAGTATTTACTTTTTCTAATTTGATTTACTGCTTTTGTTCTTTCTTTTATTCTATTTTTTTTCTGTTGTTTTTATTCTATTATTTTTATATAAAAAAAAATATATATATATTGGGATTTTATAGTGATGAGAAAATTACGGTTGTTTACCAAATGCAGGTGGAAGTTGAATTTTTAATGAGCTTGTTCGAGAGAGGAATCAAGTCAGAATTGGACACCTTTATTAGGTAAAGCTTTGGCTCTCTTGAAAGCCTTTTTTCTATTTTTATGCACTTTGTTACATACAAATATACAAGGATGGATTGTCAAAATAAAAATATATACTACCTCCGTTTCTTATTATTTGCAACGATTTGACACTTTTCCTCTCTACTTTATGTCACATCATTGCAAATAATAAGAAACGGAGATAGTATATATATATATATAAGTATGGAGTATCGAAAATCCAAATTCTTTTGAGTTGTGAACTTATCATTCACATATATATATATAGGAGTATTACTTAAAGTTACAAGTAAACATGCAAAATAGTTGGCCAAATTTTTTAATTTGATTTGATCTGATCTAAATGCTATTATATGGCTGAAATTTTGCATTCCGTCGTTTTTTATTTGAATTGTCTTGATGATCGATGGTTTTGAAAAATATGATGAAAATTAAGTAATTAGTAAATAATACCTAGCTTTTTTTTTAAACCTGCCTAATTCAATTTGAAGTAGAGTTCGGTTAAAATACTTTTTATCTAAATTAGATTTGGTTCAATATATGTTGTCTTTTTTGCAGACACTGTGTTTTGTGCATATTTATTTTGATTTTGATATTTGCACGCATGTTTATCCAAAAAATTACCTTCTCATTCGAATTTGTGGTTGGGTGTGCGATTATCAAACCAAACCCTGTGAAAATGATTTTGTTATGTAGACATGCAATTATGTATTTTGCTAAATTGAACCATTTATCATAGAGACAAATCACACATGTCGTATCTTATTGGAGTGCTTTCACAATACAATTTTCTACTGTTCAAAATGTATATATCTAAAACTTAAAATAAATATTTATTTTTCACTTTATTGAAAATATTTTCCTCCAAATTGGTAGGAAGACAATTTCCTTTAAGCTTGGGAGGAAAACATTTACCCCCAACATTAAAATAATTGATTTTCAAACAAACAATCAAAAATGAATTGAAAATGAAAATGAAAATTTATTTTCCATACAACCAAACAACGGAAAAATGTCATTAGAATATGAATGTAAAAGATTTTTCATAAAAAACTATTTTTACTCTAATAAATTTTACACCGCCAAACGGAACAATTATTTTTCTTCCAACTTATCAAGGACATGTGAAGATGATGAATGGAGTAGTAGTTACACACTTACACCTCCATTTTTTATCCTTGTAGTTAGATTTTGAATCTTCTACTAGCCAATACACTCTCTATGTTCCTTTTTAAATGCTCCATAGAGAATTTTGGAGCATTTTGGTAACTTTTAATGCTTTTTTACTAAAAATAAAAAATACTTTCTATGTTCCTTTTTAAATACTCCATGGAAAATTTTGGTAACTTTTAAGGTTTTACTTGGTTTTTTCTCATATAATGGGTATAAGTGTAATTTTTTAGGTAGGACATATTATCAAAAGTAGTAGTAAGGGTAATTATATATATGTGGTTTTTTTTTTTCATTATTTAGAATTAGTTAACGTTATGTTAAGGGTATAAGTGTAATTTTATAGATGAATCATAATACTAAAAGTATTAAAATACTAAAATAGTAATGGAACACTTATTTTGGAAAGGAAAAAAAAAGTAGAGCATTTATTTAAGGACAAAGGAGTAATATGGCAATTAGAAACAAGGTTGAATTTACTTTTTCATAATATCCTACCCTAATTTAAAGGAATTAGTTTTAACCCCGTACTACGCACGGATTTTGATAATTTAAACCATTTATTATGTGAATTTATGGATTTATTTTCTTATTTGAAGCAAAATGTATGATTTTTATTTTGATTTTGAGTTATTTCAAGTATGACGATTTGTTTTGATATGTGATTTCACAAGATTGAGGATCAAAGTGAAATTCCATTGTTATAGGAGTAAGGAGGCATCTAAGGGTTTTTTTTAAAAAAAAAAAAAGTAAGAATGAGTGACAAATGGATGACATGTGACGCTTAAAGTTCCTGTTTTAAATATTTAAGTACAGATATGTCGTTAGTTTTTTAATACTATTATTGATATTTTTATAGGGGAAAACGAAGAAATATTAAGGCTCCATTTGTTTTGAAAGAAAATCATTTTCATGAAAATCATTTTTTTGAGAAAAACAGTTTTTAATGGAAAACATTGATTTAAAAAAGTTTTCTTGTCTAGTTGATTAGAGGAAAACTTAAAGGTAAGAAAAACTGAAATAGAAATGAAAGAAGAGAAGTAAAGAGTGGGTGGAAAAATATGGCATTCCTTGCTTACAAAAGAAAAACATTTTTCTTTTTTTAAAGTGACATTTTCTACCATAATATATATATATATATATGTATATATATATATATATATGTATATATATATATATATATATATATATTTCCGCTTCTTTCCAATACAAACAAAGAAAAATAAAAAGAGGGTGAAAAAATAATTTATATAGAAATAAGCATATCCTAAATTAAAAGCATAAAACCATCCTCATAATTCGAACCCAGACCTCGTGCCTAGAATTCTGAAGGCTTAACCACTAGGCTATGAGTTGATTCTCGTGTATGTTCATACATAAAACAAGGAAACAACAAGAAAACAAAAATAATACAGTGGCATGCAAGCATGCGATTAAAAAAAATCCATAATAATGCAAACAAAAATAAACCTAATCATGCATTATTAATAAATTTGGGCAGCCTACAAGATTATTCTGATCAGAAGACATTTGAATGTTCCAATTTTGATCAAGCAATTCCTGAACATCATTTGAATGTTTAATACTCCCTCTGCCCTTTTTTTTGCCCCATTCACTTTTTCTCATCTCTTGAGACACAACTTTAAACGAAAATATATATGTGTAATAAAAAAAATACATAAATTGCATATTAATAAAATACACATTGAACTGAATCAAACGAGATCCCATTTGACTATATTTTTCCTTATATGTATAAAATTATAGAGAGTCAAAATTACCAAATAAACAGTGTCAAAAGTCAATATAGGACAAACAGTAAAGGACGGAGGGAGTGTCTACTAACTTTTATCGTTATACACAAACTTTTTTGATTAAGTGAAAATATTTTTATACGGAATTATTCCTTTAATATTTATATACTACGGAGTATATAATACGATATATTGTATGACAAATAATAGTTTTATCAAAATCTTTTTAAAAAAATACATATATTAGACCATTAATGACCCTAGACCCTATACGGGTCTAATTACTTTTTATCCGGCATATGGATATATATATATATATAGGGTATGAGTAGACCCAAATAATTAGAATATGAATAAGGGTCTTGTTAGACCATACCCAGACTCTACCTACTATCATCGTAACTCAATCTCCTTGGAGGTTTAGAATAATTAAGTTGTATAGACTCACTTTCAACTTCTTATGGCATCGCATTTGGCTTTCAAAAAAATCACTCAGTTTATTGTTAGGAAAATTTGTTAAAAACCACCTTATTAAATATATTTTTTGTCAAAAATCACCTTTTAAATTATTTTTTGTAGGAAGCCACCTTATTTTAATATTTTTTTTTGTAAAGAACCACCTTTAGCCTAATTTCGGTGTTTAAATCCAACCTCCCTCCGCCATTTCGGCTAACCTCCTTCGTACCTCCCCAAGTCGTCTACGTCCCTTTTCCTCCCCTGAACCACCACGCCAAAAATAACCAAAAATTGAAACCCGAAATTCAATCAAAGGTGGTTCCTCACAAAAAAAAAATCCAAAAAAGGTGACTTCTTACAAAAAAAAAATAAAAAAATTAAAAGGTGGTTTTTGACAAAAAAAGTAAATATATTTTATAAGATGGTTTCTAACAAATTTTACTTATTGTTATTATTTTATTTTATATTTCATAAGGTTTATTTCTGGTCTCAATTGCTTTATTTTGTTTAGCTTTTTTTTCATGTGCACATAAAATTACACATTATCCTCAAAGAGAATTTGTGGCTAACCTTAAAAGCATCTTATTTAGTTTAAAAAAAAATTGGAACCATATTCTAGAATATCCTCCGATATGTCTTCCATTGCCATTTCATTTAATACAATGAATGACTTGTGGATTTTGACATATTGTCTGAACATCAAACTGACAAAATTATCTATTAAACCTTTCTGTTCTCTCTTAAAGACCTTACTATATAAATTGATCATCATCATTGTCAAAGTCATTATCTTCCCGATTTTGAATGGATATACAACTCCCACATGCTTTTCTTGAAATTTAAGACCACCAAAAAAAAAAAAAAAAAATCTAGTCTAGACTTAAACGTTGTTCTTTTCAACCGCATTAAACAAAATTTTAGACTCAGCCGGAACTAAACTGAACTAGACTAAAAAAAGCGACCTAATTTGTACGGCTAAAAATCATTATCATTATCTTCGGCGATTTTGAATGGATAGATACACAACTCCCATGTACTTTTCTTGAAATTTAAGACCACCAAAACAAAACAAAAGCAAAGAAAGAAAGTTAAGTTAGACTAAGATTAACTTTTTTTAGACTCGATTAATATCAAATGAACTGAATTAAACTAGATTCTAGACATATGAGGAGCTGAGCTAAACTGAACTGAACTGATTTGAACTAGAAAAAAAAGCCTAATTTGTACGGCTAAAACTCAATATGAATGTTTGATTGAACAGGCAAGGTATTCGGATATCGGTGATAGGTGACACTTCGAAGCTGCCAAAATCATTACAGAAGCTGATAGCTGATGCCGAAGAAACAACAAAAGATTTCACAAACTTCCAACTAATAATAGCGGTTAGCTATAGTGGCAAATATGACATTATACAAGCATGTAAAAACATAGCTCAAAAAGCCAAAGATGGTGCAGTGGAAGTAGGAGATATCAATGAAGCATTGATTGAACAAGAACTTGAGACTAATTGTACACAATACCCTTATCCTGACCTCTTGATCCGAACTAGCGGCGAGCTCAGAGTTAGTAACTTCTTGCTTTGGCAACTAGCTTATACTGAGCTGTTTTTCGCCAGGGCGCTTTGGCCTGACTTTGGGGAATCGGAGTTTGTCGAGGCCTTGATTTCGTATCAGCAAAGAAATAGACGTTATGGTGCCCGAGACTCACAATAATCACTAGGGAAGAAAAACGATCTAGGTTGGATCTTTAAGAGGGTTTAACCGGAATTCTTTACCTTATCGAAAAAAGAAGAAAAAAACAAAAGAAAAATACGGGTTATGTTATACTGTTACTATACATGATCAGAAATTATTCTGCTCTGGAACAGGCAGAAAAATGGGTAGTTATTTAAATGTAATGAATCATGAGTACCCTTGACATGAACTCAATATAAACTGTATTTTGATCCAGAGAAATGTTATGTTGTATGTATTGTATATAAGAATTGTAAACAGAAATTCTGTGCCTTAACTTCCACCCAGTGTTCTGTTTTTGTTCTTGTTTCTGCAGCAAATAGTTTATGCTTTAATGACAACATTTTGGACCTTAAAAAAATTGACTATTTTACTCTTAATCACATCTATAAAGAAACTAATAAAGCAGCTGATCATCTAGCTAATCTGTGATTTCAATCTTGCGATTTCAATCTTTCCCTTATCATCCAAAAAGATGCTAATCAGCTTTTCTTTACTTATCCAAAAAAAACCAGAAACCTAAAGAGTATGTTTCTTCTAGTATATATCTTATTAAAAAAAACAAAAAAAACAAAAAAAAACCAACAACTTACCAAGAGTATGCATTGCTCCCTCTTTGTTTAGGGTTAAATTCAAGTTTTAAAACTAGTCTAAAGCAGTGTATAAAAGTAATGCATCTTTAACTTGATCATCTAATCAGAATTTACCATGTTTCCTTTCATTTGGTTGATGATGATGTTAGCTACCCTTTCACCCACCACAACATCACAATACACTTCATATGGAAAAACTAAGCATACTTATTCGACCTTCTCAGCACGCCTCATTCATCGCAGATCACCCGAGTCTCCTTTCTTCAACCCGAACTACACCCAAGACGACCACATAAAAGACTCAATACGCGCCTCTCTAGCTAGAACCCGGTATTTCAGCCGAGTAAAAGCAATGTCAGCCACAAATTACATAGCTGCCCCTATATATGGGGGAGATTTCATCATGAAGTATACCATGGGAACACCACCAGTTGACAGATATGGAATTTTAGACACAGGAAGTAGCTTCACATGGTTCCAATGTCTCCCCTGTATTCACTGCTATGATCAAAAGAGTTTTCCCTTTTTTGATCCAAGGGAATCAACTTCATATCAGCAAGTTTTGTGTGACACTTTGCAGTGTAGCATGGCTCCTAGAAATTATTGCCCTGTCACCAATTCGAGCCCTGCTTGTCACTACTACATCGGCTACAAAGGGGGGTCCACGGCAAAAGGCATAGTTTCGATGGACACTCTGACATTGTCAGCTGATAACACAACTGATACAGTGGAAAATGTTGTGTTTGGTTGTGCAAATGACAATCAAGACAGGTATGGAGTACCAGGAGTTGTAGGGCTAAGTAACCATTCATCTTCTCTTATGAGACAACTAGGAGTCTCTCATTTCTCCTACTTCCTCTCCTATAATGAGATCGGCATTATGGGAGAGGCTCACTTTGGCCCTGGAGCCTCACTCTCAGGCTCTGGGGCCAACACACCCTTCCTTCCCAGTGAGGACGGGTTTTACTACCTTAACCTTACTGGGATTAGTGTTGATGGGTCGGACCTAGACCTCCCTTTTGGTATCTTTGAGAATGGGGTTATTATAGACTCAGGAACATCTTTCAGTGTGCTCCCATATGAGGTTTTTGAAAATCTCAAAGATGCATTGAAAGATGAAATGTATATGTATACACAAGTGAAGAGTAAGAATTGGGAGCTTTGTTTTAAGGACTATGAAGGTGGAGCTCCAGAGGTGGTTTTGCAGTTTAGTGGTTTAGACTATGCATTATGTGATCCTAATTTATGGGTTTGGGATTATGAATCTCAGTCACATTGCTTGGCAATTTTGAGGGACACTGAGAGATTTGCTAAGCTCTCATTGCTTGGTATGTATCAGCAAAGGAATGTACAGGTTGGGTATGATCTGCAGAAAAATTTGCTCACACTCAACTATCCTGATTTTTGTCCTAAAGATAGGTGATTGATTTTTTTTCTGAACTAAAACACTCCGGAGAGAACTATTAACATCTAATGATCACGATATCATCTTACCAATACTAGTTAAGATTGTAAGAGGCATAGAGCAGTGACTCCAAATCCACCTTGGATCCTTGAGACCTGTGGTTCGGTTCTTGGGAGTTGGGACGACCATCAATAATGTGGTGGGTTTATTTTCTTACCTTATCAATATCTATGCCCTCACCAATACTAGTTAGGCATCGAGCAGTGGCTCCAAACCCACCTCAGATACTTGAGGTCCGAGGTTTGATTCCCATCTTGGATCCTTAGGTCTGAGTGTCAATTCTTGGGACCATCAATAAGGTGGGTGGTAGCTTTCCTCACCTTATCAATACATATATATATATATGGTCTCACCTTATCAATTGATGCTCTCACCCATCAATGAGGTATGAGTTTAGAATGAATGAATTAAAAAGATGGATATTTGTATCCCCATAATCAGTTGGGGAAAATATAAGTATTGATGCAAGGAAAATATCTTGTAATTAGTAGTGTTAGATATTCAAAAAAAAGCTGTAAATTTACCATTAAACTCTTGAAATTGGACCCCTTTTGTATACTTTTAGCTTGCTACAAAGTTGTTATCATTCATAAAAAAAGCTGAATAATGCATATGCAATTGAATCAATAATCTCTTGCATAAGTTGTTAGTGTAGTCGAAGGAACTTTGATCAGTTGGTCCAAGTGTCCCCCATGATCCTCGACTCCCTGAGGTCACGGGTTCGATACCCCCAGCCCTACCCACCAATGTTGGTAAATGATTAAGAACAAAGGATCTAGTAAATAACTAAATATATGGTTTAAGCTTGTTGTGTAAAAAGGGTTGGCTTGAATTTAAGCTAGTTTATGGAAGGGGAGGTTTTTTTTTTTTTGGATGCAAAGTATTATTTACTTCTAAGTTCTAAAGCTATTACATCTATTTATATGTTTATAGTTTGTTGTAAATTAGTTGTAGGGGAAGTTGGAAGTAGGTTTGGTCCTTGCGTACCACGAGGGTACCTAAAGAGCTCCCAAGTGAAAAAAAGTGCTTGGATGTTTCTTTTGTTTTTTTGAATGAGATTGCTTGGATGTTTCTTATTTCTAGTTGCACATTTTCCTTGAAAATATTTTTACGAAAGCCATGGTATTGTCAAGATTGTTAAGTATTCGTTTGTAAAAAGTGTTGCAAATAATAAGAATCGGATGTGCTAGTATTAATTCATGGAGGTTATAAATTGAAAATTTTATAGTTTTCAATTTAGAAACTACTCCCTCAATTCCTATTTGTTTGTCCTGTTTGACTTTACACACATTTCAATGTATTTGTTTGACCTTAAATATCTTTTGTTGTATATGTGTAAAAATTATAATAATTGGCTATTAATAACATACTCATTGAGACAAATTAAACAAGACCCCACATGACTATATTATGTTTTATATGTTGAGAGTAATTTAGAAGATTCTCCGACCTTATGAATAGTGTTAAGATCCCATATAGGACAAACAAATGGGAACAAAGGGAATAGTATTTTGGTCCTAACAATGCACCCGATCAGTTACAAATATCAATTATACTTCTATCATATTGTTCTTCATAAACTTTGTAATTGATTTAATTTCGTGTAAAAAGAACATCAAATGGTTTAAACTATCATGCTTACATTTTTTTTATTATACTATTCTTTTGATGTGTTAACTCATTAAAGTTTATGTGTGCTAATCCTTCTAATGCAGACATGCAGTATAATGCCTATATCACTAGAAAGATTTTCGAACATGCTATTGGTTTGCATGCTTTAATTTGATAACTAAGTTTGTGAACATAATGGCAGCATGTCATAACATGGCCTTTCTTCCTTTTGCTAACAGTGTCTAATGCACAATTTAGCAATTGTCATCCTGCACCAAAAGAACCGACTTGTAATCTGAACCTGAATGTGCATGTTGAATCCACTTCAATGTAGATCTAGAAAATCTAATATTCTAGTATGTATGAGGAGATGTTTACTTCAACGGTATACAACTGAGCTGAGCTGAACTGAACTGAACTAAACTAAATACAGTTGAAAGTAATATTTTATAAGAGAAGGAAATTGATTGAGAGCTTAACTGAACTGAACTTAACTGGATTGAATTTAAGTTGAAGTAAACAGACCCTAATAGTAGGTGATACCATAATGCACAAGTACGAAGAAAGGATGGGCCGAGCTAAACGGGTTGACTCAGTCAGCTCAACCCGCGTGAAAATATATAGGGCAATGTCCATTGAAGTTATAGCTCAACCCAACCCCGGCCACCTTGTTGAACAAGACCAAGGCTCACAAAATTAAATAAATAACTTAATTCAACACCTACAGAAAAGCTTTATTAAGGCTTAAGAGGGTCATGAGTTCATACCTCTACTGAAGGCCTAATTGAACCTATTAAAACCACCAAGAAATCATTGCCAAAAAAACACACCAAGAAATAGAGGGTTTGAGTTTATTCTGAATTTTAAATTAATTGTTAATTGATAATTTTATTCAAGTCTTTATATTTATTTTATTGATTTTTACAAAAAAATAAAAAATTATTGAATTTGTCTTCTCCCACAATTACGTGTGACTTCACCCCTTAACTCCCATCAAATATAAATAATTACGGAGTACTCTATAGAAGTTCAGGGTGTCTAGGTAAAATGTTACTTTTCTGATATAAGATAATATATGATGTATGTGATTTAATTCTAATGTGTCATTACTAGTGTATATGAGAGGGAACTATAGAAAAAAAAAAAAAAAACTGAATATTCATAAGTTAATTGTAACAACTATTTTTGAATTGAGGGAGTATCTCTTTTGCTCTTGCCAAATGCCAAGATCTATTTCTAGAGCACTCTAAGACTACAAAAGCTTTCAAAGTCCCACTTACCTCTCTGCTACTCCAGAGAATTGGTTCTTTTTGTGAGTTCTTATTTCACTTACCAAACAAACTTTAAATGAAGCACACATCAAGATGATATCAATTATCAAGTACATTTGTTGTACATGTTCAAGAATGTGCACCTAAAAATGCAAAAGTGTTGATTGCTCCACTCAATGGCATCATAAATTTAAAGGATTGCATTCATTTTTTTTAACACTGCTTTAAATTGTCCATCAAAACTCACAATGTTCTCCTTAATATTTCTTATTATAATCTTAATCAACTCTCTTGGTAAGTCTTACACTTATACAACACCATCTCCTATTGCAGAAACAACAATCAATCCACCAAGTATAGATACTAGCAACATCATCTTCTCAGCACCCCTTATCCACCGTAGCTCCCCGGAATCCCCCTTCTATAACCCAAACTACACGCGTGAGAACCACATTAAAGATGGGGTCCGCACCTCTGTAGCACGGAGTCGATACTTCAGCCAACTCACAACGTTGAAAAAAGACTATGTAGCGGCCCCACTTTTCGGGTGGAACTTGCTCATGAAGTACACCATGGGAACACCCGCGGTTAGTAATTATGGGGTTTTTGACACCGGAACCAGTTTTACCTGGATTCAGTGTCGCCCTTGTGTCCATTGCTATAAGCAAGGGAACTACCCGGTTTTCAACCCACAAAACTCGTCTTCTTATCAACAAATCAAATGTGCGGATCACGAGTATTGTTCCATGGCACCGGGGTACTCGTGTGGGAGCACCACCACTGCAGACCCCGACTTTCCCTTCTGTGTCTACCACGCTTCCTACATGGACAAAATATCAAGAGGAGTAGTCTCAACAGAAACCATTACTCTATCAGCCGAGAACACCACTAGGACAATGACCAACATAGTTTTCGGTTGTGGTCATGACAACCATGATCAAAGCCATAGTCCAGGAGTTGTCGGGGTAGGAAACCACAGTGCCTCCCTAGTTCGACAACTAACCGTATCTCGTTTTTCACACTACGTGTTTGCCAATGGAACCCACCTACGCGGGGTAGCACACTTCGGGCCCGGGTCATTCACAACAGACCTTGGGATGACAACACCACTTCTACCCAACGACTATGGTGCCTACTACTTAAACCTCACGGGGATCAGTGTGGATGGGTCGAGCATCGAGCTTCCAGCAGGGATCTTTGAGAAATCTAAAGATAAGAATGGGACAGATGTCGGGTTCATCATTGACTCGGGAGCCTCATACACAATGCTTCGAGCCGAAGCATTTGATATATTAATGAGTGGTATCATGGATGTGATGTCTGACCAAGCCCCTGATAATACTGAGCATTTCGAGTTATGCTATAGGGACATCAGTAATGCACCAGAAGTGGTGTTCCACTTCAATGGCCTTGAATACATGTTATGTGATGCCAATCTATGGATAAAACATTCAGGGTTATATTGCCTTGCTATGATCCGGCTCAAAGAAAGTGAAGGTAAGGTTTCAATTCTAGGGTTTCACCAGCAAAGGAATGTTCATATTGGGTATGATCTTAAGAACAACTCGCTCAGTGTAGTCTACTCAGGAACTTGTCCTGATGACGCTGTTGATTTTCTTGAAGGATAGAGGCAATTGGTTTTCAATAATTAACTACACCCAAAAAAAAAAACAGAAGACCAAAAATAATCAAAAGTGATGTGTTAGTCTAAAGCACAATTAAGTGCAGCATCTTGATTAGTGTTTAAATAACTTGTTTTCAACGGAAATCTACATTAAGAGTGTGTGTAAAGCTTAGCAAAAGACACGCAAAATGATGAATCCATACGTATTGCTCTGTTAGATATTTACTGAGTTTATCAACTGTACATTAAAATTTGCCAACAAAAAATGATCATCCAGTGTGTCAAGCATAAGGTGCAGACCTATAATATGGATTCAAAAGTGGTAACTTATCTAAATAAATGAATAGCCTATTTAAGTTCTCCTTCATAATAGCTGATTGATCAACAATTTCATGGTCATCAATGTACATCCAAAGTTCACCTGACTTGACTGTATTCAGACAATCTCGACAGAAAGGGCATGACTGAGATCGAGAAGACCTGCATCAAACCAAAAATAAAAATGAGAATTATATAATCATGTGAGATCTCATTTGATTCTTCCCGATAACTACTTTCCAAATATATAATTTTTTGTTGTACATAGCTCATGATTTTGATAGTTAAAGTTATCCAACCTGATCTGATATCACGAAGAAAACATAACCTAAATGAGTAGGTGCTACAATTATAAGTCACATAAAATAATTAGTATTGTTTGGGGTGAAAGCTTAAATTATATTTCAGCCAATGAATTATTGACTGGTATTGAATTGCTATCAAATACAGCATCTCAAGAATAGGTGCTCAAATTTTCAGCTACCTTATCAATTCAACTCATTTCAACCACCTTATCAGTTTCAGCTCTATTTCAGATCGTGAGGCCAAACATAGACTAAAATGTTCAATATCATTGTTCTAAATGCATATGTTCTGTTTTAAATTTAGATGCATGGTACTCATTGTGCACTCATGCATGGATTAGAGATTTTTTGCTTTACAAATCAAGTGTTTTCACAAACAATTAAACTGAGACTAATATGAATCCTTAAGCGATACACATTGACCGAATATATACCACTATAAGAAAGAGTTCATTCTCCTAATAAAAGGACTGGGAAAATGGGCAAGCAAATAGTTCAAAGAGATTCACAGGTATCAAATTATCAATCTGGGATGAAACAAATGAGAAGGATAAGGGAAACAGTAGTCTTACTGTTTAGCAAGCTAACAAAAATGACAACTCTGGGAGCAACATTTTAAACAGAAAACTTACCAGTCTTTGTAACACTTGTAGCACATTGAATGGCTGCAATTAGGCAGTACAACCTTGTTACTCTTCTCCATGCAAATGGAACACTCCTCTTCAATCTCTTTCTCCAGTTCCATTGATTCATTCTTCTCATACACATCTTTTCTTTTGTACCTCAAGGCACATACTTCCTTCTGTTTTCGATCTTCCAATTCTGTAATTCCTTCTTGCAGTTGCAACAGAGAAGGAAAGATCACACCTAAACAGAATGAGAATAAACATTAAAAACCCACAGAAACTTGTATTTTAGATAACCTACCAATCTATTGCCTACATATCTATTCCATCCCACTCATGCCCTCCTCCAAGTCCAATGAGAAAGATGAAAACAGAATACAGTAGTAAAAGGAAATAAGATGAAAAAAACTGTGAACATAAGACATTTTTGCATATCGACTTGGAGTAGCAAATTACTAACCGTAGAATTGTTGAATACTTGCTTTCTTTTCATAGACAGACATGGTAGTCTTCCCATCTTCATAAGTCTGCACATCAACCAAATGAAATTTTAAATTTGAGGCACAGGTAAATCTAGAAGTAAATTAAAGGAAAAGTTGAGGAGCGGATACAACTATTACAACGAAATACAATGCATACCATAAAAATTAGAATTCTGAGTAACCCAAGAGCACCAGCAAGGGAATAGTCAGTCCAATGGACAAGGCAAAGAAACAGGTGAGCTGCTGGACTGTAGGATAGTCTCATTTGGAAGTAAGCTCCATCCTTCTGCCTTCGCTGCCCTGAAGCACTGAGATAAAAGGAGAGGACCCAATAGGTTAACAATGACCAAAATTTAATCTCAAATTCAGCATACATCTGTCATCTTAAAAAAAAAATTGTTGCACTGCATGGAACTAAACAGATTTCATATAACAAAACCCAGCATCAAACACATCAGTGCAAGTAAACAAAGAGAAGGTATTGTGTCAGACCAGTCTGACAGTAACGTTTCTGTCAGACCAGTCCACTGGACCTGGACACATATTGTTGAATCTGGACACATATGTGTTTAACCTGGACACATGCTGTTAAATCTGGACATGTATTGGTAGACCTGGACACATTTGTAAACCTGGAAACAAAACTGGACACATTTGAAACCTGGACACAATTTGTAAACCTGGAAAAATATGGACAAATATGAACAAACCTGAACAAATCTAGACAAACATGGACAAATCTAAACAAACATGGACAAATCTAAACAAACATGGACAAATCTGGATAAATTTGGACACAATGGACATGCAAACCTGAACAAATGTGGACAAATCTGGACAAATATGAACAAACCTGGACAAATATGAACAAACCTGAACAAATCTAGACAAACATGGACAAATCTGGATAAATTTGGACACACCTGGACATGCAAACCTGGACAAATGTGGATAAACCTTGACAAATGTGGACAAACCTGGACAAATCTAAACAAACATGGACAAATCTAAACAAACATAGACAAATCTAGACAAACATGGACAAATCTGGATAAATCTGGACACACCTGGACATGCAAACCTGGATTAATGTTGACAAACCTGGACAAATGTGGACAAACCTGGACAAATATGAACAAATCTGAACAAATCTGAACATACACATGGACAAACCCGGATACATATTGTTAACCCTGGATACCTATTTGTAAACCTGGACACCTATTTGTAAATCTGGACACATATTGTTTAAACATGAACACATATTGTAAAACATGGACACATTTTGTAACTAACATGGACAAAAAATGTTTTTTTGCATTTTGAGGCCTTTAGAGGCCTCGTTTGGCGATTTCCGATGGCCAAATCCCCAGCTGCGTTCGTCTCGAAAAATTAATCAATTTCGGCATATTATAAGCCCCGATCCGATACCCGAGCGCAAAGCTATAGCCTCCCGAAGTTTTTCACTATTATATTTGGTTATATGTGTCAGCCGTCTGACCAGATTGTCTGGTCAGATCGTCTGACCAGATTGTCTGGTCAGATCGTCTGACCCAATACTTTCACGTAAACAAAATAGTCCAAAAAGGTAATTTATCTATCAATCTTAGAAAAGATGGCATTGGAGCACAGCCTTTAGTTTGAATGAGTAGATGAGATACATGCATACTGCAGTCTGGAGGATGGAATTTTCAGCTTGCAAGCTTCATGTCCTTATCTAACCTAACAATCATATCTGTCCACACCTTTGTCTATGTAATTCTGAGTTGCAACTCATGCCAAAGATCAAGAATAGACTTGACAAGCATGCCTTTTGCGCATCTTGTAACCCAAAATCAAAAGTCAAAACACAAATTCCATTGTCAAATGCACAAAACAGACCTTGACAGCATGGGATAGCGACAACCATTTTCATATTCCATAAGAGAAAAACAATGCCTAAACCACTAGACTTGGTAGATTTCTTGCTTTAGTGCTTCCCTAACCAAAACATATGAATAAAAGGTTTCATTACAACACCAATAGATGATATTCTCAGATTTTAACTACAATTTCTACACAACACTCTCCAGTCTCCACCTCTGATGCACTAAATCACCATTCACGCTACCAAACAGAATTTCTGAACTCGTGAGAAAACAATGATCTTAGCAATCATTTTTCGATAATTTGTTACCAATTAGCAACCAAATAAAAATCATTTGGTTTCCAATTTTGGCGCATAAGCCTTGCAACTATTTTATGATATTTTCTTGCAAATTTAGCAACCAATTTAAAATCATTGCCAAAATTAGTTGCTAAATTCACTTTTTTTTGTAGTGGCATCAACATATAACAAATTGAAATCAGTACTAATATGCCAAATTATTATGAAAAAAAACCCCATACCTACATGCCCAAAAACTCCACTCCTACTACTATTTTTACTCCACTTGGTAAAAACTCCATTGAAACCAATACTTTTTACTAGTCCGAATAGCAATAACTTAAATAAGTGAAACAAGAATACTCAATAACATTCAGACCATATGACCAGAGAAAACTTATCAAATGAATTTAACTTCATAGTCTGTACCATAATTGTTAGAGGACTATCTCAACCAAAAGCTTAAGCTAATAGTGTTATATACTGTATGTCTGTATCACTCTCTCTCACATGAAAGACCCTTTGGGCTTAAAATGTGGATGCAGCACAAGCCCACCATATCTGGTGCTAGTTAATTCCACTTAGAAGGGAGATGGAGGAGAGATTTGAACCCGTGACCTTTGTGTCACGTTGGCTCATGATACCATGTTAGAGTACTATCTCAACCAAAAAATTAAGCTAATAGTAACAGAGAGCAAATGCATTTACAAATAAGGTATTTAAAAAATCATTCATTCTTATTAACTCGATTTCTAGATTTCCAATTTCAAATTGAACCACACACCGGTTCACGCCAATTTAAGCATGATCATCTTATTCATCTCCAGCAACATACAAAGTTACAAACATATATTGTCACGCTAAAAATGTTACTATAGAATTTAAAACTAATTCTGCAAAAATATATTAAAAAATTCAAACACTATTCAAAAATTCGTTGCATGCAACGAAATTCTACCTCCTCAACTAATAAAATCATACAAAAAAAAAAGTTGAAGGCAACATAATATAAGATAAATAAATTCACAGAAGTCTTCAGAATTCAAATTACTATATGCAAAATAAGAACTCCGTAAAATCAGTACTCCGTATATTTTGCGCAATAATAATACAACGCGCGTCAATTCAAACTAGCCAAATTCTTTTGTAAACCAAAACATTCTGGAGAAAAACAGAGACAGAGAGATGAAAATTACAGCGTATTAGCGTGCTCAATATCTGCTTCAAGCGATTTGATAGATTCTCGAAAAGACCTCCTCATTCTTATCATCTCAAACCAATCACCTTTCGAATTACAGCAAAGAAATATGAAATAAAACCTTTAGCAAAAACAAAAAAAACAAAAAAAAAAAACTCCGTAAAATTATGAATCCTATAAATTAACTATAGAACCTAAATAATCAATCTGAGAGTAAAGAATCAGGGATAAAAATACCTAGAAATTGAAAATCGAGAAGATTAGTTTAATCACAAATCACGAGAGTTGATGAGAGGGAAAGAGTGTGAGTGTGAGTGAGAGTGTGGGATTTTTCGTCGTCTTCCACCGAGAAGATGAACAGGTAGGTGTAACTTATGCTTTTTTTTTGGGTTTGAAAAACAAGTAAATATATATAAAGATAAAATAAAAAGGAAAAAAAAAAAAAGAAGTTTCTTGCACAGCAATTAAAAGGTCACGAAAATCGCATAGACAAGAGTTATTAGAGAGAGTCCAACTCGTTATTTCCTTATCCTTTTTTGTTTAAGTTGACGAAATTGAGACGTGGTGCATTGATTTAATGATTTGGAGATTGGGAAATTAGGATTATTATGATTTTGTATTAGGCAATGGCATTGTCTCAACTCAATCCTTCGTGTAATTCTGCTTAATTATATGCAAATATTATCGTTCCTAAAATCTTGCAAATAGTATTACGTGGTTTTACAGATAGATTAGAAGAAGAAGAAAAAATAATAATAATAATAATAATCCAATCCTACACAAGTAGCAAAATTTAGAAAATTTAAATCGGATTTTTCAATGAATCTGGGGCGGTCATATTCAAGAACATTGTGGGTTTCTGGATTCACCTTTATTTTTATATTTTAATAAATTTTTTTTACTTTAAAGTTATACAATTATATACGTACTACTCTTTATGTTTCAATTTGTTTTTTATATTTACTTTTTTTACAAGTTTAAATGTTAACATCTTATATAACATAACTATATTTTGATACCATAACTAAGGCGATATGGTCCCTGGAAAAAATATTTTGAAGTTATTTAGTTATATACTTATATATTCAATATATTTCGTATATAGTTCAAAGTTATATATGGTTATATTCAGATTTATAATCTGAAGAATTGAAGCTATATATAGTTATATTTAGATATTTAGCGAACTTTTGGAATGTAATGAATTAGAGAGAAGTTGCGGGGAAAAAAATTCGTTCGTTATATGTGATGATGACCCAACATTATGAAAATCCTGGGGCCACCACTGATAATACATCCAGATATCATGTGACAAAATTAACCTCCACATCTTTAAAAATTATGAAGATAAGTAAGGGTACTGTGGTAATCCACCTGGACACCTCCGCGACCTCATTCATTCCCTTATATATTAGAGATAAGTATAGATATGTAGTTAATAATAATAAAAATAAAGACACTAAAATTTATATTTTTGAATTCTATTCAAATAGATATTCAAAATATTGCATTATTGATATACTTTGTTACATAAAAAATTTGGCCGTGTTTGCGAGTTAGCTGACAGTTATTAGAGGTTAACTGATTGAGTTAGTTGTTTTGACTAACTGATTGCATTGGTTTTTTGTGTAAAAGTGTTTGGTAAATAATGGTTAGTTGTCAAATATTTCATATAAAAAAGAACCAAAAAGCTATAAGCTTTTCCAAAAAGCTTATCATATGAGTTTTTTTGAAAAATAGACATTTCATCACAAAACTCTCTTCCAAACTTCTAACTCCCAAACACCAAAAATAGCTCAAAACTCTCTTTTTCCCTCAAACGTCTAACTCCCAAACACCCCCCTTTATCTTATAATTATAGTAAAAATTTGATAGCCAAAAGAATATAACAAATGAAATTTTTTTTTTCTTTTTTTATTGTGGTGGGAATGTGGGATGAAAGAAAAAGGATTGTTTTTGTAAAAATGTACTTAGTGAGTAAGAATTTGAATAATAGTGAATACTTATCTCTAATCTTCCTAAATAATTTTTTGCTCATTTTTAGCTGCATATCTTTTTTATACAATTCCAAACGTTCTACTAGTTGAATCTTAATTTATACAAAGAAAAATTTAGGGTGGGTAATTAATCTTAACTAGTTTTTTACCACGTGCAAGACACGGGTTATGTTAAAAAAATATTAAAAATAAAAATTAATTGTACTCTAGAAAATGATATAGAATTCTTATTATCAAGTTTGAATTTTCTATCACATTTATGGGGAAATTCTAAAATAATATTCATATATGATTCTAAAAAATAGACAAACACATACATCCATAAAATTAGCAAAAGGAGGATGTACAATGATACGAAGTAGAAAAATACGAAGTAGAAATGGACCAAAAAATAATCAAAGAGGATAATGATTCATCAGCGATGCCTTCTTAAACTTATCAATTCTTCATCAAAAAATGAATCTCTACCATCCAATTTAAAAAATAAAATAAAGAGAAAGAGAATTACCCATAATTTGATCTTATGAAGGTTGTTTTTTTTTTAAAAAAAAAAGTGATTATAAGAAGTTTTCTACCATATATATTATCATAGATCGAACATCATTCAAATTAAAGAAGGTAAATGGTTGCCAAACCGATCAACTGCACGTACAAGGGAATGAAAGAAACAAATTGTAACTATATGAAATTTTAAAAAGGAGAAAATTGAAAGGTTGAGTAAATTGATTGTAGATGAGGATATCAGGTTACACAAATTGAGATACAAATTTGTATCACAAAATGGCATTTTCAAGTAATTTTGACAAACATTAGGGGCAGAGATTCAAGCACCAAATAAATAGGGGGGTGTTTTAGTAATATATTTTCAACAAAATTACAAAAATGGCATTTGATATATTTTGAGATACCCAGTTTTTGAGAAACTGGGAATTTCTCGATTGTATAAACAATTTTTTTTAAATACATAGATGGTAAAAGAGTGATGAATGGTTAACATGTGGCATCTAAAACTTCTTATTTTAAATATTTAAGTTTAGATTTAGATTTCTACCATATATATTATCATAGATCGAACATCATTCAAATTAAAGAAGGAGGATAAAGGGTTGCCAAACCGATCAACTACACGTACAAGGGAATGAAAGAGACAAATTGTAACTATATGAAATTTTAAAAATGAAATTGAAAGGTTGAGTAAATTGATTATAAATGGTATTAAATAAATTTTTTTAAAGACATAGATGGTAGAAGAGTGATGAATGATTGACATGTGGCATCTAAACTTCTTGTTTTAAATATTTAAGTTTAGATTCGTAAGTATTTAAACACATTAAAATTTGTTTACTTTTCAAATTTTATCATGAAAAAACTCTGATTATTTCAAAATTTAAAATACAACTTTAAGTAAATATATTAGCCTTTTTAATTTTGATTTTGCTAGAGAAAAATAGATGTGATTTCAAATACAAACCTTTGTTTGCAATTCTTTTTTACTTCTCCACACTAAGAAACAAACTAACAACTATGTCAAAACTCAAAAATATCATCACATCGTACACAAAAAATATCTCTATTACAAAAGTCAATGAGAGATCTATGGTGTCCATATTATGAAAAGACTTGTATAAACGTAATTTTTATATAATAAGGGAAGTTTAAGTTTTTCACAAAAATAAAATAATAATAATAATAAAAAAATTACAATCGAAAAATAACCTGACATAATAAAAGCATATTCAAACAATCATAAAACATTAAATACAAAGTTTAAGTTAATATTCAACAAGAAGTCCAATGAATAAAATTTTGAAATTGTAGATGTCTATATTAGGGGCACCTGTTTTGATCTATGTCGTATCATAGACTCTTTAATTAATGAATTGATTTTTAATTCAAAAAATAACTGCCTCTTTTTATTTTTATAAAATACAAAGGAAGCCAAGTTTACTTTATCCATCAAAATTCATCATTGGGCATATAGGATTATAGGCAATGACTAGGTTGTTCATAAAGTTTCCTTTGTTGCATATTGTTCGATAATCTTTCTATTTGGATTGTAGCATAAATTTTTTAACAAGAATGAAAATATGTGACTACAGCTTAGGGGGAGTACTTTGAGAACAACGATCAACTAGGTTCAGTCTATCCTACTATGTACTTCCTCCGTTTTTTAGATGAAACATTTTTTCACACATATCAAGGAAGTAATTTAACAGTGTAAATGAACAAATTAATCAACGAAATTCTAAGACATGTCATATATGAGATCATATTTGCTTGTATTAAAATTTCGTCAAAATATTTAGCCATTAACACACCTAGATCGGTCTTGATACGCGTGAAAAAAGTGTTTCATCTAAAAAACAAAGAAAGTCTATAATACCTTAATAAGCATACAGTGTTCGTGAAAGCAAGGATATAACAGAATACACAATATTGTGCTGAAGCAACCCCACGTATATGAACCAACGTTAAAATTCTCATGCCACCAAAACAAAATTGTTGAAAACATCTCATTCATCAAAACTAGATAATCAAGGCAAACAAAAACCCTAATTTAACATAAATAAATGCAAGCTCCTATATTCAGAGAGTGCTTAAGTTTACATTCAACAAAAGTAAATTGCTCATGCAGAGCCAATGTGTCCAGCAACTTGATCAAGATCTCTCTGCCCATTGGAAGTGATTTTCCTCCCACTGAACCAAAATCACAGACAAAATCATATTAGTCAACACTCAAAAATTTAAAGTAAATAAACACTTCCTCACATTCCAACAACAATACAAAATCATTGTGTTGGTTCTAGTTTTTAATATCTATAATAACTATATAGAAACAAAAGCCGCTAACATCATCATTGGACACAAGCCAGTTTTTCGTTGAATTTTTCAACTCCTAAACTTCAATTGCCTTTTTTTTCGCCTTTTAAAAACTGTTTGTTAGTTTCTTTTGCAATAATTTTCCTTTTTTAATAGGAAAGAAAGGAAACCATTAGATGTTAATTTTTAACTGTATTGCAAGTAGACATCAAGTTATACTGCTAAGTACAAATGACAACCAGGGTTGAAAAAAAAAAACTCACCCTCTGGGATCAATCTCGACAATTTTCACCTTCTCTAGCTGTTGGAGAATGTGCCGAGCAACAGAACCGCTGCTTTTGCCGAAGTGGGGTGGGCGACTCCCATTTCTCTTGCTTCCACCATAAATTCTACGGAAAGCACCAACACCAAGGCCTCCTCTCAGGTAGATCTTCCTTGCCATTGAAGCTTTCAAAGGAAATTCAGATTATCAAATTTCAGTTTAACAAGACAAAACTCATGCTGGTTACTTATTCACCACTTTCATTGTAGTATAGACGCGAAGATATAAAGATGTGCTTACCAGCCCTGATGTAGTACCAATCAGGGTCAATCGGTGCAAGCTCCTTAAGCACACCGGTCTTTACAATGTCAGTCCATGGAGGAAGCTCAATCTATCACAATCACAATTGGTTAAAACCATTAGATATACAAGCAACTCAACTCACCTAACTAGGGAAAAAACAAAGACTTGGGAAAATTAGCATAGTAAGATGAGGAAACTGAATTTGCAGAGTCTAATGAGCATAACCTTATTCAGATAAAATATTACCCAAAATATATCAGACACAACACAAATTCATTTGCTGTATGGGTCGGGTTACAAAAATGCAGAAAGATCGCAGCACGCATCCATATAAGGACAGACTCCTCCAAGTAATACAGGAGTTGAGAAAACAACAAAAGCCAAGTAACAAGCCGTCCCCTCAGTACAGACATTATCTCTTTATACAATGCTTTTAATTTAGTTAGATTCACTAAAGTCAATAGAGAGTAATCAACCCTGCTATAACTTAGCAACCAGGTAGGAAAGAGAGGGTGTATGTAATCTTGTTTTACACATTGCCGTAAAACAAATAAATTGAAAAGAAATAAAAGAAAGTTCTATGAGCAAAACTAATAGCTATGCAATATATAATATGGGTTCAAGAGCTCAATCATCTAATCCTGGCCAATATGAACCATATAGTATGGAGCTGTGTTACTTCGACACCTTGATATATACCTAAAAAACACGAGTCTACTCGTGTCGTGTCAGACATGATAAGATACTTGGATACTTAATTTTTAACTAAAAATTTATAACTTTTTCTCAAATTAGCCGTGTCGGATACTTGGACACCCATATCCAAGTAGACACTTTGTCCATACTATGGAGCTCAGGAGCTGGTATGCTTCTCTACAATAGTGACTAAATTAACAGTTTTGAAAGTAATTTATATCCAAATTAGCAACCTGATTAATATCATGTATTTCCCATGAAATTTTCCAAATGTTCTGATTGAATTTATTACTGCAAGATTGTCTATCTCAGAGTCATACTATTATACAAACTCATTCTATTATACGGATGCAATATCTCTTGTGAAAACCTCTTGCAATTTTAACACAACTTCAAATTACAAAATTGTAACTTTTACCTTAAAATTTTGAACTTTTTACCCAACTTGTTAAGCATTATATAAAAGTTCCAATTTTAACAGTGTCTTTGGTTAAACAAAGTGCAAAGAAAGGAAGGAGAAGGTAACGGAGGGGATGGAAGAATCATGAGTTTTCCTTCCAAATATCTCCATTGTTGAATAGATCAATTTCTTATAATTTCATCTCTCCCCTCTCTTCCTTCCTAATTTGTTTGCCAACTGAAATTTATCCAGTGAGACAATGTCAGTGAGAAAGATGCTCCTCTGATTCGTTCACACATCACAAGAACAGTTTGATGAAGCAAATGAAGCAGATAATCCTATACAAATCAGTACAAATCCAGGCACTTTTTGTAACATCAACAAGCAATGCTACCAACTTTTACTGTAATTAAATTTTCCAGCATCTCATTAATAAGGAGCAACAATGAAAAAGGGAACTAGAAAACGAATATGGCTACTAAAACTAATTTATCATCACAATCAATCCAACAATTTAAAAGAATACACGCAAACGAAGTACAAAGACTGTCTTTCGGAATCCATTCTACTTATACACCATATTATCAATCGATAACAAACACTACAAATAAAACGATCGGATTAATAAAAGCTCAGCAATTCATCAAACCAAATTAGCATTGATCTAAAGCTGAAACACACTCTGCAAAGCAATAAGAAAATCACAAACAAGAAAAACGTCCAAAACCATTAATCCAATTCAGAACTCTGATAAACGAACACAAAACAAAATTATACCTTGCCAGAACGCTTGAGATGAGCGGCGTAGGCCTTAACAAAATCATGTGGTGAGACATCCTTCACAGTTCTTGCAGTTTGAACCTCCATTTTCGTTGTTTGCTGCTTTTCTTTAGCCTCCAACAATGGCTTCAGCTCTCTAACCCTAAGACAAACTTCTACCAAAACCCTACTCTCGATTTTCTTATAAAGCTGTGGGCTTTCTATAGTTTGGGCTTTTATTTTATATTTTTCTCTCTTACTAAAATTTCCGGCCCAACTTAATCTTCTTATAATCGATTTTATTTTTTAGGTGTTGTTTGGTTGTCAAAGAATTTAATGGGCATTTAAAATTCTCATGTTCATTTTAGGTATATTGTTTGGTTGACACAAAAATATAAAAATGAGGGAAGTGAAAATTCGTGGGAATTGTGACTTCCTAAAAATTATAGGAAATTAATTATCAAGTCCCCCTTGGTTAATAAAAATTCATAGGAATTGCAAATTCCCAGATTGCCAACCAAAAAAATCTAGTAAATTTCTAGAAATTTCATTAGGTAAATAAATTCCTATGAATTTCCATTTCCTATGAGAACTTTCTTCCAACATCAACCAAACAAGACTTTAGATTAGATTCCCTCCTTCCCAATTTCTTTTGCCCCATTTGACTTATGCTTTGTTTATTCACCTAAAACTTACCAATTTGATATGATTTAAACTAATCTGAAGTTATTTTTTTAATCTGATCTAAACTTTTTTAAAACTACTGTTATCACTATTTTTATTGTCTTTATTATTATGACTTAAAAAATTTAGATAAAACATTTTGAAAAATACCTTTTGCCAAAAGAAACATTTTTAAAAAAATTTGGCAAACTTAAACATAGTTTTTTTGTTAGATGAAATCTTGATTGTATTTTCTGGTGTTGACTACTCTTTTACAAAGTTGACTCGTCTTTTTACGAGATCATACACATAGTGTGATATCTAGCAGGTCTTCAAAGAAGAAAAGGATGAAGGAGCAAGGTGAAGATCAAGAGAAAGAAAACGTATGAAAAGGAGCAAGAAACAAACCTAGTGCAGCAGGTGTGCAGTACTTAGTTTGTTAGACATTGTAAAAAATGAGTCAGCGCCGGAAAGGAGTATTCAATGTCGGAAAATAAAGTCTAGGTTTTATATAAAAAAAATGAAAGTATTAAATCAGACCGTCAGACCCAATGTTACCTCTTAATTAATAACTTCATCTTCTTCCTCTTGCTACCTTCATCTATTTACAGATATTATTATTGAATTACATAACAAATAAAAACGAAATCATAATAGGGGACATAAAGAAATCAGAATCCAAGCTTGAACCATTACTGTGGATTTGAGAATTTTGAAGTGGATAATGATGAAACGATTTTGAATCAGATATTGACGAAATAATTTTGAAGTGCAGAGTGATAATAGAGTATTAAAATGGAACAACTATTTGGACAAAACAAAATCGCAATCCATGAATTGAGTAAAACGAAATTGAAGTGCAACTTGAAATAATGAATTTTTTTTATAGAGATGGAAGGTTTCCCAAGGTGTCTTCCAAATTCCTTTGACAGCGTTTATAACTGTTATATTATAGAGATGAAAGGTTTCCCAAGGTGTCCTCCATAATACAAGATGTTAAAATAGATCTACAAAGCTTTACCAATTACACTATGACCCATCGATATAGAGAAACTAACCAAGCAGCAGATTACCTCGCCCATGTAGAGCATGCTTACACCAATTTCACTTATTGGTTCCATCCTTTAGATCATCATCTTTCCTTAATTTTGCGCAAGGATGCGCTAGGACTATCCTTCGATCAGGGATAGTTGGTTTTTTTTTCCTTTAAAAAAAAAAAATAGAGATGGAAGGTTTTTTTTTACAAGAAATCATGGTTTATTTATTCATTCAGGGTGTCACCCTCCAAATCAACTCTAACAAGGTCGAAAATACTATGAGGATAATCCTCTATCCACACAAAGTTTTCAATGAGGTCCGAACTAAACTTAGCTAAGGCATGTGCCACAGTGAAGTTTTTTGTTTTTTTAGAGATGGAAGGTTTGTTAATGGTGAATGAGAATGTGAGAGAGATGGATACTCATAGTAAAAGAGATGATGAAGGAGAAAGATATGTGAAAGGTTTGATTGATTAAGGTTGCCTTTTTGTCCAGGTTTATTCCTTGTTTGTCCAGGCCAACTTTTTAAGGTGTTTTTTTTGTCCAGGTTACTTATTTTTTTGTCCAATTTTGTTCTTCTTTTGTCCAGGTGAATAATATTTTAGTCCAGTTTAGTTATATCTTGGTCCATGTTAGTTGTAATTTTGTCCAGCTAAGTTGTAATTTTGTCTAGGTTAGTTACAATTTTGTCCAGATTAATTTGTACTTTTTCCATGTTATTTATAATTTTGTCCAGATCAGTTGTTTGATCGTCTGAACATTTATATTGTGTCAGACTTGTCTGACACAATACCACCTCAAAAAAAATAGTTTTTAGGTTTTAAGTTGTCAATTTTTTTAAAATGTTTCAATCTTGCAAAAAAAAATTAAAAAGGTTAAAAATCCTTATTATTATTATAATTATTACTATTTATTATTATATTATTACTATTATTTTTATTATAATTATACTACCATGATGATCATCATCATTATATTAGTAAGTCAAATGTATTCTTATATCTATTATATAAATGAAGAGGAGATCTATGATATCCCCTGAAAAAGACTACGATAACTTCTTGCAATTTCTAAAAATTCAAGTAACATTGCTATTAAAAGAAAGAAATTATTAAGGAAAGTTTTTTATTTTTTTAAATGAAAATATTACAAAGTTTACACTTCTAAAAAATTTTCACCAAAAATAATTCTAAAAAATAAAATAAAAAAATTATAATTCATATTTTAAAATTCTCTATAATTAAACATCCATATGAATATATTTTTGTCACATAAAATTTTACTTTTCAAATATAGTAAAAATGTAATAGTATATAAATTATATTGAGTAACAATTATGTCAAAAATTTCACTGCATATAAAGCTAGTTATTATAATAACCAAAGATAAGTATCATTTTTAGTTAAAAAAAATTTGTATACACCAGAATAAAAAGTTATCTTAAAACCCATAAAAGTCATGATCATTTTTTTTAAAAAAAATTTGTATACAACGGAATAAAAAGTTATCCTAAAACTCATAAAAGTTAAACTACCACTTGATAAAATTACAAAAATAAAAAAATAAAAAAAATCCGTTGTATGGAACACCAGATTTTTTTAAAAAAAGAATGTATTTTATCTAAATAAAAACTAGAGATACAATCAGGTGGAAAACATGACCAATTATTAAGAAAAATCAAGTGGAAACACATCTTATGTTTGTATTCCTTCTCCATACTCATTGATCTAGTAGTGTGATTAATACAAATATAATTGGACTGTCTATGTCAAGAATTTCACCATCTTTATCAATTGTTGTTGTTTGGGGGAAATATGGGGATGAGGGCTACCCAAAGTATGCTACAACTTTTGCCAAAGAATATAACAAGTGGAGTAAAGTGAAAATAAGATAATATTAACTCTGATTGCAATTCATCAATAAGATTAATATAAAAATAGTCATACGACATCAACAAAAATAATAATTAAGCCAACAAAAACAAAGCAAATTGAATTAAATAAAATTCTAATTCAACAAAACTAAAATAGTCGATTAGATCTGACATTGATGAATTCCCTTTTCTTTCACATCTATCGTTGTCCTTTGGAACAATCGTGGATCTTCTCAGCATCTAAGCCACTCACTATTTTCTTAGCCTCGTATGTTGAGCTTGGAAGAGTATTGTCTTCGGGGAGCATGTCTTTCACTGCTTCCAAAAGTTCTGTAAAACATTCGTCACTCCAACCTTCGGCTTTCAACTTAAGCAATTCTAACACACAAGATGAACGAGTATAGGTTGTGCAACCAGAATACAAGGGCTTTTCAGCATCACTTATCATACTATCAACAACATGAGACCTCTCGCGTTCCCTCGTATTGGAACACATCCCATCCAACACATCATTTTCATGGACATGATTGTCATTTGAGTTTTTTGCTTGGCTTTCAAAATTGTCGCCTGTAGTACCCATCACCCCTTCACCATGCCATATTCATTATGTATAATTCTTCGAAAAACCGTTCGAAAAAATATGATTACGCAATTCATTAGCATTAGAAACTTCACCTATGTTGCCACAACTCCTACAAGGGCAACATATTTTTTTCCCATCCTTTTGATGTGCAAGTGCTAACCGAATAAAATCCTCTACTCCTTGTTGAAATTCGGGAGTATTACACTTACATGAGATCCAACTTTTATCCATATCAATCTAAGCAATACACACCAATATATTAGATGCAACAATATAAAAGTGTGTGATTAAGTGTAAGAGACCATGGAGAAATTCATTATGTATATATATGAACGATTGGACTTTCTAACTATAATGAGAGTAAGTTCTTACTATAAACAATATGAAATCACTCTCACTCTCAATTTGGACAATAAGTTCTTACTATAAACAATATGAGATAATCATTCTAGTAATCACTCTCAATTTGGACAGTAAGTTCTTAATTACTATAAACAATATGAGGTCACTCTCACTCTCATTGAAGAAACTATTTACGTTTTCCATCCATATCAGAAGTCATCACCCCCAGTTTTCTATCTTATCACATAAACCAAGAGTTTTATCTCACTCAAAAACCAACAAGTTAAAGTTTATATTAATCAATATCAATGTTTAATACACATTATTATATTAGAAGTTGTAATGATTCAAACAAATCTGATAGAAAACTGAGTTTTCTCCAAGTCATAGAACAACTATGTATATTGTCTTAATTCTGAATAATAAGTCGCAGGGAGTATTACACCTAATATATACAGTGTATGAGTCTAATCAGGCTTAACGAACTATATGGTACAATCAATTAGCATAAGAAAACTCTTAAGTATATTACACATTATTAGGTTATTTTTTTTGGTGTATTCACCCGGTTCACCCTTTTGGGCTAATCCGGATTCGGAGCGCGTCCCGGGGTTAAGGTTTTAAACTCCTCCCAACGTGCTTGCGGGGGATCGAACCGTGGTTCTCCCTACCAAGTCTAGCCCCTGGCACCACTAGACCAAGACAACGTTGATACATTATTAGGTTATTACAGCTGTTGTTTTTATTTTCCTTTAGAAGTCTAATGCTAAGAAAACCCATTAGGCAACAATTACAGTATTAAAAACTGAAAACCAAACAGGAACTAAATAATACCAAGTACTTTGCTAAAATTTATACTAATCAATATTATACTTGTCTTGCTAAAAATGAAACTGGAACTAAGGGTGTGTTTGATTCAACTTAAATAAGCACAGATCAAAAAAATTCAGATCATATCAAAAAAGTTTAGATCAGATCAGAAAAATTATAACTATAATAATAACAATTAGAAAAATTCAGATCGGGTTTCAAGATGAATTAAGCGCACCCTAAACCCATTAGACATTTTATGTTATTAAAAAAAAAAAACATTCTAAACCCTGACAACAACTAGCCAAACCCAAATAAAATAAGAACAAAATCAAATTTTCATCTTGTTTTGTCTTTAAAATGCACAAAATCAGAACAAAATCAAATTTTCATCTTAATATTAAGGAAAATTGGAAACTAATAATCCCACCTTTTACACTTATGCAACTAATAATCCCACCTTTCATTAATTCAGGAATAATCCCACCTTTGTCTATCGTATTCCATTGGTGGACCTTTTGCGTTTGGTAACCTGATGTTACCGGTTTTAGCCGGTTAAAACAATTACGAAGTAATTTTTTTCATCTATTATATATTAATTTATTATTATTTATTATTAAAATTATCATTATTATCAATGTTACTTTTTATTGTTATTATTTATTTATTTATTATTATTATTATTATTATACTTATTCTTATTGCCATTATTATCATTATTATTGTTAATGTTATTATTAATTAATTAATTAATTAATTTTTTATTATTATTATATTTATTGTTATTGTTATTATTGTTGTTGTTGTTGTTGTTGTTTTTGTTGTTTTTATGTCCGATGTTTTCCAAGCGACGCTTTCCAACCGACTTTTTTTGGCGATTATCTAACCAAATCTTACATCGAATTTATTTCATTTGATTTTTCCAACGACGGTTTTTCAGCTGACTTCTCCGACGATGATTTTTCGGCTGAAATTTTCAATGATGGTTTCCGACCAAGAATTTGGGCCTCAAATTAGCAAATTTTGAGCTAAATTCTGACCCTTACAACCTAAAGAGGATGATTTTTTTACAGATATGTTAATGCACGCAAATTGAGGCAAATCGGAAAAAAAAAAACAAGGTTGTTCGGGTCTTTTTTGTAAATTCTGACCTCTAATTTGACCCATAAAGGGTTAAAATGACCTGTAAAACCTCAGTAAAACAATTTTTTTGACACAAAGATTAATGCACGCAAATCAACACGAATGGTTAAAACGACCCATAAAACCTCAGAAAAACAATTTTTTGACACAAAGATTAATGCGCGCAAATCAACACGAATTGGGAACACAAATCGGGTCATTTTTCAAATTTAAACCTCAAATCTGACCCATAAAGGGTTCAAATGAATTGTAAAACCTAAGGAATGTACTTTTTTTTAAACATATATTAATCCGCGCAAATCGAGGAGAATCGGGATCGCAAATCGGTTCATTTTTGAAAATTTGAACCTCAAATCTAACCCAGAAAGGTTTAAAATAACCCGTAAACCCTTAGGAGGACAATTTTTTGATACATGGATTAACGCGTGCATATCGAGGCGAATTGGAAACAAAAATCAAGGATGATCGGGTCATTTTTTTGCTAATTATGACCTCAAATCTGACTCATAAAGGGTAATACCTTAGGATGACATTTTTTTACACAGATTAATGCACACAAATCGAGACAAATTTGACGTAAATAAATAACTAAACAATTAAATAAATAAAATTAAAGAGTAAAAATAACAAGTCGATTTTTATTTTTTTTTTTGCAAATTTTGACCTCAAATCTGATCGTCAAGGGTTAAAATGATCCATAAAACCTTGAGAAAACAATTTACTATAGTATTATTTTGTTAATTTTTTAAAAAGGGGGAAAGCACTTAGCCTTAACCTGTTCTCCAGTTTGGCGGTAAAAAGGTCCACTAATTGAATACGACAGACAAAGGTGGGATTATTACTGAATTAATAAAAGGTGGGATTATTCCTGAATTAATAAAAGGTGGGATTATTAGTTGCATAAATGCAAAAGGTGGGATTATTAGTTTCCAATTTTCCTAATATTAAGACAACTAAACAAAACCTAAATAAAAAACAGAACAAAACAATTTGAAGGAAACCGAGCCATGGTTCCTGTACTTCATCTGTAATACTCCCTCCGTCCCTAAAAGATTGCCCCATTTACTTTTTCTCATCTCCCGAGACACATCTTTGAATTAAAATATCTTGAGATAAGTACAATAAAAAATTATAATACTTGCATATTAAAAAAGTACACATTGAGCTGAATCAAACGAGATCCCATTTGACTATATTTTTCCTTACATGTATAAAATTATAGAAAGTCAAAGTTACCAAATAAACAGTACCAAAAGTCAAAATGGGGCAATCTTTAAGGGACGGATGGAGTATTCCTTAACTTCACCTTTTTTTTCACCTTATTTCGTTTAACTTCATCAAAGGAATAAAAAGAACACTAATTTCATCTTGTTTTTGTTTATCAACGTTTAATTTCATCAAAGCTAAAAAAACGAATATAACACAACAAATAACAAGAAAATATCACATTGAAAATTCCATAGAGGAAATACCTTGAAATTGAGTTAAGAGTTCTAAATGTTTTTGAACTACCAGGCCTTTTGAATATCACAACAAAGTCCAATTTCAGTCTAAATTAGTAATGTTTTTTAGCTAAGAACATATCAGGACTAACATCTAAATCTAAATTAAAAAAAGCAGCATTCTTGTACAATGCAATTCGAAAAGCAACAAAACAATACTCATTGAATTTGAGTGTTGAACAGTAAACAATACAGAAATATAAGAATGTTTCGCAGCAACACAAAATTGAAACAATAATTTTTCGCAGCAATTCCGGCCGATAAATAACACGTCAGAGAAGAAGCTAGAGGGTGGTCGCAGCAGCGGCTGGGTTTAGGGTTTAGGCCTTTAGGGTTTGGTACTTTGGTGAGTGACGCTGAGAAAAAGAGTTTTGTTCTGTTTAATTGTTTATGTTTATTTACTAGGTTAGCACCCGTGCGGATGCACGGCTTTTTTATAAAATAATTTATAAAAATTTTGTTTCAATAATAATCTATATCTATATTGTGTAAGTAAAAGTCGAAATAAAGGAAAATAATAATAGTTTTTTTTCTTAATCCATATTATTTTATTTCATATATTGTTTTTTTTTTTATAAAAATAAAGAAATGCAAATTTGGAAATAAGCGCAATGTTGTTATGGTTAGTTCCAATATTATAAAGTAATTGTGTGTTGTAATTTATCCTATATCAATTTGTAGTTATTCAACATATTCATAAAATCTTATTCTTCCTTAAAAAAACAATTATTCTTTCAAATTAAAAAATTAATAAACATAGGTAATTTTGACGACAAAATGAACAATAATGCCCATATGTATAATAGATATTATTATTGTTAGCATTTTCCGTTTTATTCTATAGCAAGGTAACCCTTGAAAATGTACAATCTTGAAAAAAATATTTCATTTTTATATTACACTTATATAATTTTAATTTTATTGCGATTAAATTATAGGAAAAATTCATATGAATAATCCCAACTATTGGAGGTCTTCCAATATTAATCCCAACTATAAATTATTACACTATAATCCAAACGAAGGGGGTAGTTTTATGATATTAGTCCATACTAACTTTTGACCGGCTCTGATTTCTTTCGTAAAAAGGGAGGAAGGTATAGTCAATTACAATAAATAAGAAAAGAGGAAAGATAACAGATACTTTATGAATTAGTGACCGGTTACAATAGGTTAAATTACTCAATGGACTAATATCATAAAACAATCGCCAAAGTTTGGATTATACTGTAATAACTAATAGTTGGGATTAATATTGGAAGACGTCCAATAGTTGGGATTATTTATATGAATTTTTCCTAAACTATATACATGATTTTAAAAAAGTTAATGCAACAACTTTATGTTATGGAAATTTTAATATGATTGAATATAAACAAATAAGGCGCATAAATTATTGCGCAACAAAATATATTTTTTACACTATTATAAGTTCTAACTAAAAACTAATATTTATTTTTAAACAAAAATAAGGGTGCATTTGATTCAAATTATTAAACATTATAATACTTTTTTATAAAAAAAAAGTTCATATGAAGAAAAAAAAAAACAGACCAGATTATTTAAGTTTTGGAAAATTCAGATAAGATCATACCAGACCAAAAAAAGATAAATCAGATCAGAAAAGTTCGGATCAGATCCGATCATATTAGAATTTTTAAGTTTAGTTCTGATTAGATCAAAAAATTTAAAAAGGAAAAAATTGAAGGAAAAAAAAAATTAAATGGAGAGAAAGTTTTTCAAAAGAAAAAAAGTCAAATGAAAGTTTGGAAGGAAAATTTTTAATGAGAAGATGACATGTGGCAGTTGATGATGTCAGAGGTTTTTGTTTTAGTATTAGTTATAGATAGATAGTGGTGGTCCGTGGTTGAAAGTTGAAAGTTTGAAACAATGTTCTGATTTTTTTTTCTAGGGTTTGAATTTGTAATTTTTTTTTTTAAAAAAAATATACTATTCCCATCCCATAAAAAATAATCCAAATGTTTTTTGGGTCATTTTTATGAAATTACAAATTTTTGGTCTTGTTGTGGTTAAAAAGTGGTTTTAATTTAAGACAGTATAATTTTAGGTATAAATGTAATTTTTTTTGGGTTATATGACTTAAAAGTAGTAATGACACATTTATTTTAGGGCCGACAACAACGAAAAGTAGACATTTATTTTATGACGAAAGGAGTAATTTGAAATAGGTTTATGTGTTCCTTGTTTATTTAGGGTGACGTAAATTGTAATAGTTATCATGTCACATATTGTCTTATAAGTGACACAATAATTTTATGTGTTACATATAATGACATAATGTTAGAAGGATGCAATATGTTTATGCGTCTCTGGTTTACATAGGGATGCAATAGCCTAACTCCATTGTGTGATTCATATCGCACATATTTTATAAGCGACATAATAACTACTCGTAATAAGTTTATATGTTGCACACTATGTTAGAAGAGATGCAATTGCAATAGATTTATGCATCCCTTGTTTATTTAGGGGAATGAATAGCCCGACTATATGGTGTTACATATTATCTTATAAACGACACAATAACTTTATGTGTCACATATTATAAAGCGAAGGGACTTAATAACTTTAGGTGTCCCATATTTTATAAATAGGACAATGGGATAAGGGGGTTACCTTTTTTCTTGTACTAGTAACTTAGTAAGCCTTCCAAAGCGTCTTGCGATGTCTTGTAGTTTTTCAATTAAATACAACTTAACCCAATTGATTGTACATGCAGATTTGAGATCTGTTTACCGATTCACTGCTTACACTTACTCACCGATCATTGCTTACACGTTAGTAGTTTCCCGAAAAATAACAACTTTAACACATAACCTTCAAAAGAATTTTTTTTAAAAAAAATCTTAATTAATACTACCTTCGCTCCATATTAGTTGCAATGTTGACAATTTGGACACTATTCATAATCTCTCTTATAATTCATTTTTGTGTTTTATACATGTAAAAAAATATAGTCATGTGGAATCTATTTTGAACCGTCTAAATGTGTTCTTTATTGTGATCTAATTTTTATAATTTTTTGCAAGCTCAATTAAAGATATTACGAATATAAATTATACATTGCCAAGCGTAAAAAAAGGAGCGCTACAACTAATATGGAGCGAAGGAAATATCAATTATTTTATGTGACTAATTATTTTTCTACTTTATTTTTCGTATGCTTATATTTATAAACTTAGAACTAGTTTGAAGTAATATCACAATTATTTTTCACGTCGATAATTTTGTTCCTAAAAATGAGAAAGTTTTAAAAAAATAAATTTGCACAACTTATTTTGATGAAAACAATTTTAAGAATTGTTTGGGCCAATTTTTTTTAGGGGGGGGGGGGTGGAGCAAATGCATAGTTTAACTAGGGGACAATAGTGTAATATTACACATTCAAGCCTTGCCTAAAAAATAATTCTTCGAAATAAAGCCCACACAAATAAATAACACCCATTATTAAAAAAGAAAATGAAACTCAAAAGGGAGGGGACAAAATGAATTTTTTACCCAATTAATGTTTAGTGGCAAAAAAATTACGTGTTTGTATTGGTTTGCAAAAATATTTACCTGATCTTGAATACTATCCACGTAGGATCAGAGCTGAGTTTATATATTTTTTATAAAATGCAAAATCGCAATTGGCCTGGTAATAGCAATTTATCAGAATAAATTGCTCTTGTCAATAGCGATTTACCAGAATAAGTCGCTATTGACAATAGAGATTTCACTTAAGCATGAAAACCAAATTACCATAGTAGAAGCACGCAAGCAACCTAAAAAAAAAAAGGAAAAATTGCAAATAATAATATTCCAAAGTTTAGGCCATCTTCTGTGATTATTCCGAAATTGAATAATCCACGAATATTCCGAAGTTTGCCCCTTATCTTCCATCAATGTTCCAACAGTTTAATTAACCTATTAAAACGGCCGCTAAAAGGGGGGGGGGACTTTTTTTTATTTTTCCTTTTATAATTGCGCACAAATCGAGGCGGAATGAGAACGCAAATCGGGGCAAATATGATCCCCTTTTTTTTGCAAACTCCTACCTCAAATTTGACCCCCCTAAGGGTTAAAATGACCCGTAAAACATTGCATACACTATTTTTTTCTAACAAGTTAATCGATGCGCACAAAACGGGGCGAACTGGGGCTAATCAGGTTGTTTTTGCAAATTCCAACCTCGAGTAAGACCCTATACGGATTTAAATAACCAATAAAACCTTGAACGAGCTATTTTTTCTGACATGTATATCGATGAGCAGAAATCGAGGCGACTGGAAACACGATTCAGGGCTAATCGGGTTGTTTTTTTCCCAAATTTTGGCATCGGACCCTATAAGGGTTTTAATGGCCCCTAAAATCTTGAACGAGCTATTTTTTTATGTACAACGATGCGAACAATTCGAGGCAAAACGGGAACGCTAATCGGTGCAAATGTGCTCGATTTCCGCGCATCGATCTACATGTCACAAAAATAGCCCGTTAAAGGTTTTACGTGTCATTTTAACCATAATGGTGTCCGATTCAAGGTCAGAATTTACAAAAAAACAACCATATTAGCCCCGGTTAGTATTCCCGTTCCGCCTCAAATTTGCGTGCATTTTTTAAAGGTTAATAAATATTATAAGTTTTAATGATAACTAATGTAAATGATAACTAGTGTTAATGATTTAATAGTGAATGTTACTTGTATTAGTGTTAGTGATAATTATGTTAAAGTTAATTATTGTTAATAATAATTAGGATAATTAATCAGGGACCTCACAACCTTCGTTTACCGGTTCTGCAGGTAGCAGGTGGAAGGAGAACATTAATGGAAGATAAGGGGCAAACTTCGGAATATTTGTAGATTATTCAAAGTTCGTAATAATAACAAAAGATGGCCTAAACTTCGGAATATTATTTGCAATTTTTCCAAAAAAAATATCTAACATAACTACGCAGTAAGAACTTACTCTGGATATATTGCTACTGTCAATAGCGATTTATAGCTAAGATTTTTTTTAAAAATACGAACCTAACTCCGATCCTACGTGGACGGTATCCAAGTAAATATTTTACAATCCAACGCAAACATGTACTTAGTAATTTTTTTGCCACTTAACTATTTAGATAAAAAATTCGGGAAAAAAACCAACAATGCCAAAATCACTCATAATCATCACCATCCGTGTCATCTTCAACCTTACACCAATCCATCCCTCATGCACGAACCTTCTAAAACCTACCTTCCCTAAAAAAACCCATCATCATCTCCATCTTCCTCCAAGTGTATGAAATCAAATCATACACCATCAACCACATTTTTCACCACACATCTCACCTCTCATTTTACCCAATTAACGGTGAGTTTTAATCTAAAATAATCCCAAAATTCACTTATAAATAGAGTAATGTTCATTCACAAATCAAATTTCCAAACACAATATCTAAACCTTTAAGCAAACCCATTTCATTGACTTGGGAGAGACTAGCTAGAGAGAGGAAAAAATTGCAGTCAATTCTTGTAAAAAAAACACACAACAAACAAACTTAATATATTAGAAAACGGAGACCCAATTAGCACATGAAAATATTGAAAAAGGGGAAATACACATATAAAATCACTTTATCAATGCCATAAGTTTTATCAAGTGTCAATCAGTTTTAATAATTTCCAATTAGGTCCACAAATCTCAATTAGGGCTAATTAGATCTACAAGTTTCAACAAAGTTTGATAAGTTTCAATCAGGCATGTTAATTTTGTTCCCTTTTTCCAATTTCTTTAAAAAATATCTTATCAAATAATACTACTCCCTCGTCATTTCGTCAATGAATAACTGTTCCATTTCCTCTTTTATCTGTCCACATTTATTTGCTCTATTTTTTTAGTAATATGACCCACAACGCTTCTATCCTTACACATCCATAATTTATTGGAACATTGGAAATTGATAATCCTACATTTGACACTTATTCAACTACTGTAATAAATAATAATCCCACTTTTTCATATCGATTCATTTGTTGGACCCTTTTACAAAACTGACCTAATTTAAGGTGAATTTTGGAGGTCCATTGGGTTTTGCACACCAAATTCAACCTCACATATAGAATTAGCATATATTTTTAATCCCTACAAACGTCCAAAACTAACCACAAATTAGTTCAATATTGTAAAAAGATCTAACAAATGAATGTGATATAAAAAGGTGGGATTATTCCTTGATTTATGAAAGGTGTGATTATTAGTTGAATACGTGTGAAATGTGAGATTAGTTTCTAATTTTCCTAAACCACCCTACGTATGTGCACTAAAAGACAGAAATTAGAACCTTCTAAAAAATCACTCAAAAAGCAGATAGAGCACTAAAATTTGGATAAAGGAAGTATAAAAATTACATATTTAAAAATTAAAAATTAATCATGAATACAAAGATATAAAATAGGAAAAATTCAAAATTACATCATAACTTTTCCATGATTTTTTAACATCCTTGTTTTTTTAATTGAATCCTAATATGTTACTCCGTTACTAAAATCATATCAAATACTTATGTCTTAACGTTAACTTTGATAGAACCCCACAAAATCCTCAATTCCCCAATCCTTATGTTTTAAATACAAGATTAGATGTAATTTTAGTAACGAAGCTACATCTTAGGATGTTATTTATAAAAAAAGATGTAATTTTAAAAATCGTGGAAAAGTTAAGATAAGATATCAATTAATATATTTTTCCAATTAGCATATAAACATAGTCAAAATGTCAAATCAGATGAAAAACTTAGATCCGTTAAAAAAAAGTTAAAATAAGATTTAATCGAAAATAACAAATTTAAATCAGATAAAAAAACTTGAAATTAATCAAATGTAAGGCTCACAAATAGAGTTGTCAATCATGTCGTGTCGTGTCAATTTCGGGTCGACCTGTATACATAAACGGGTTGAACCCTCTAACCCAAACCCGACCCGTTTAATAAATGTGTCGTGTCAACCCATTTACTTAAACGTGTCAAAGTCCTTGACCTAAGCTCGTTAATTTCGTGTCGTGTTAGCGTGTCAGGTCAATTTTTCACTATAAAGTTAATATTAAAGTGTAATCGTGTCGTGTCAATCCGTTTAATAAGCGTGTCGTGTCGTGTTAACCCGTTTACTTAATCGTATCAAAATCTTTGACCCAAACCCGTTAATTTTGTGTCGTGTTCGTATCATGTTATCGTGTGTTGTCAATTTTTACGGGCTCTACCCACAAACCAATTTTTTTTTGGTGAAATTGGTGAAAAGTTTAACAATATTAACCTTTTTTTTTTGGCAAGTATGGCAACGAATATTACCTCTTAAGTCAACGCAACTTTTAACGTATCTCCCATGGATTCCAAATTTCCAATTGAAGATTTTAGTATGATTTTGATGTCACAGCAATAAAGTTGAGGCCTTTAAGGAAAGCCGTCATAGTCTGATTTTTTGGGAATCAAAAATCTGCCTTGCTTTCTGCATTCAGTCAAGTATATATACAAGCATCCAAAATAAACCTAGGCACATGACATTACTAACATCAAGTGAAAATAAAACAAAAGGACTCAAGGCCCAAATAGCTAGAGGCAGCCCAGCATAAAACAAGAAACAGAACAACTAATATACTAATAGATATTACATCAATTATTACTCCCCCTCAAGCTTGGTGTGCAGTAGAGGGACAAACACCTAGCTTGCTTAGAAGATACTGGTGCTGCTCAACTGTGAGCACTTTAGTAAGAATATCAGCAAGTTGCTCCTTGGATGACACATATTCGGTAGCGAGGTTCCCCTCCTTGATTTTGTCTCTGAGGAAATGAAGATCAACCTCCAAATGCTTGGTTCTTTGGTGTTGAACAGGGTTAGCAGGGATTGAGAGAGCTGCCTTGTTGTCACAATGAAGGATGGCTGGACCAAGGGACCTCAGACCAAGTTCCTTGAGGAGTTGACTCACCCACAGAACTTCACATGTTGTAAGAGCCATTGATCTGTACTCAGCCTCTGCCGTAGATCTTGCTACCACACCTTGCCTTTTAGCTTTCCAAGACACTGGTGACTTGCCTAACAAGATGCAGTAGCCTGTGGTGGATCGCCTTGTGGCTGAGCATCCTGCCCAGTCACTGTCACAATAAACGTTCAAGGTGGCTGAAGAGCTGCTAGCTAGCATGATTCCTTGGTCTAGGCAGTTGTTCAGATATCTCAGGACCCTCCTTGCTTCTTGCATATGAGAGGTGGTTGGCTGTTGAGTGTATCTGCTCAGAACATGCACAGTGTATGTTACATCTGGCCTGGTGAGGGTGAGATATATCAATTTTCCTACTAATCTTTGATACAAAACTGGATGAGGTAAAGGATCTCCTCTATTTTCCATCAGTTTCAGATTAGTGTCCATTGGGAGTTTCAGTGGCCTCTTATTTTTCTCACCAAATTCTTCCAATATTTCCATCAAATATTTCTTTTGTGAGAGAAATATTCATTCACTGCTTCTGTCAACCTCAATTCCCAAGAAAAATTTTAATTCTCCCAAATCTTTCATGTGGAAGGTGTTGAACATCATGGTTTTAACATTATCAATTTCTTTTCTGTCATTTCCAGCCACTATAACGTCATCTATATATACCAAGATGCACACAAAGCTTTGTCCCTGTGGTTTGGTAAATAGAGAATAATCAGATTTTGATTGAGTAAAGCCATAACTGATGAGAGCTGTGGTTAATTTTGCATTCCATTGCCTAGGAGCTTGTTTAAGCCCATACAAGGATTTGTTGAGTTTGCATACCTTGTTTGGGTTGTTGATGCAGAACTCACTTGACTCCCCCTGTCTTGCAAAGATCCTTCTTCCTGGTCCTGCAAATCCAGTGGGCAACTTCAATTCATGTAAACTTCTTCCTTCAATGCATTCTTCACATCCATTTGCTCCACTATCCACCCTTCTAGGGAAGCAACTGCCAAAACAGATCTCACAGTAGTGAGTTTAGCAACAGGAGCAAAGGTCTGGTCATAATCAACTCCATATGTTTGATTATTACCAAGAATTACTAATCTAGACTTATATCTTTCAATTTCACCTTTTGAGTTGTATTTAGTCTTGTATAGCCACTTACACCCAATGGCCCTTTTTCCCTCAGGCAGATCCACTATCTCCCATGTTTGATTCTCCTCTAGAGCCTTCAATTCCTCATTCATTGCTTGTACCCAATGATCATGTTTGATAGCATCTTTAAAGTGTATAGGATCTTTCTGATCTATAATTTTGCTCATGAGGCAGTTGAACTTTGTCCCTGTACTTATGTGAGCCACATTAGCAGCTCTCTCTGCCCCTTCATTCATTTTCTTCTTCCCTGTGTCATAGTCATCCATCCAAGCAGGAGGCTTGTGAGTTCTTCCACTTCTTCTGATGTGGGTTTCTTGCTTCACATTTTCAGAATCTTCTTCAGTTTCCTCATTTTCTGACACAGCATTATCAGTTTCCTCTAACCCTTCTTCACTTGGATGTTCAACCTCTCTATCTTGTTGGTGCTCATCTTGCTCACCTTCAGATTGCTCCAGTTCAATCCATTCATAGTCATTTGGAATTGGCATTTGAGGTGATGTAACCAAAGAGTGTTTAGGTATGAGTTTTGAACTCTTCAGGCTCTAATTTGTAGGGATAGATAGTTTCAAAAAAATTTACATCTCTAGTTACGGTGACTTGATTTGTGAACAAATTCAGAATCTTGTATCCTTTCTGATTTGTTGGATATCCTAGGAATACTCTAGGCACCCCTCTTGCTTTAAATTTATCAGTTGATGGATTTGGATTGTAGGAAAATGTAAGACACCCAAAACTTCTCATAGTCTTGTACTCAGGCCTCTCCTTATACAGAATCTCATAAGGACTTTTTCTTTCCAGGATGGAACTTGGAAGTCTGTTGGTGATATAAGCTGCTGTCATAATGCAGTCTCCCCAATATGTTAGAGGCACTCCACTTAGAAATCTCAAGGATCTTCCCATCTCTAGCAAGTTCCTATGTTTTCTTTCCACACGACCATTCTGTTGTGGTCTGTGTGTACAGCTTGTTTGGTGAAGTATTCCCTTCTCTTCAAAGAATTTTTTAGTTGGTCCATCCTTAAACTCCTGTGCATTATCTGTTCTGATTTTCCTTACTGTTTTCCCATGTTGGGTAGCCACCTGGTTCACAAACTCTTTGGTCACTCTCAGGGCTTCTGACTTGTACTTCAACATATGTAACCAAACACACCTTGTGTGATCATCTACAACAGTCATGAAGAATCTCTGATTTCTTCTTGTTTTCACCCTATATGGCCCCCAAATGTCCATGTGTAACAGTTCAAAAGGTTCTTTGGCAACGCTTTTGCTGAGGGTAAATGGCAGCTTGGTTGTCTTAGCCATTGGACAGACTTCACAAACACCTTTTTGAGTACCTTTTACCCCCACTTCTTTCATCTTCCTCAGGGGAGTGTGACCAACCTACAGTGCCAAATCATGGTTGTGTTCACCTCATTTAGCCTTTTGTTTTGTTGTTTACAATTGGCTGCAGTTATGGTTGGGTTTGAGGTCATTTGCTTCACACTCCATAGGTCCTTCAATACCTTCTCCAAACTGTCATTCATGAGTATGTACAACCCATCTTGTTCCTTTCCTATTCTGATTGGCCTTCCACTTTCTGCCTGTAAGATTATGCAATAACCAGGATAGAAAATCACTTTATATTTTCCATCCTTAACTAGCTTACTTACTGATAATAGGTTGTGCTTGAAGTCAGCCACATACAGAACCCCTTCGAGTTCCAAACCCTTTCCTGCATTCACTTTTCCAATGTGAGCTACATGTGAAGTTTTTCCATTTGGCATATTGATCTTTGAACATATCTTTGCTTCTCTTGGATCATCTATGGCACCAAGATTTCCAATCATATGGTGAGATGCCCCAGAGTCAATTATCCAGCTCTCACCTGTTGTCACTGCAGCATTACAGTAGACCATACCACCATATCCTTCATCACTTTCATTTCCTAGGTCTTCACTCCCATTTGTTGATTGTGATGCCTGTCCAGTCAAGTTTTTCAGCATAGATTCCAACTGTTGGAGTGTTATTCCACTCCCATCTCCTTGGGTCTGTGCATGATTTGCTGACCCCTTACCAAAACCACTACTTCCTCTTGAGTTATTCCATTTGCTTCCTTGGAATCCCTCTTTTCCTTTTCCTTTCACCCCTTTTTTGTTTTTTGGATGATCCTTTGGAAATCCTATCACCCTCCAACACTTGTCAGATGAGTGATTTTTCTTCCCACATACACTGCATCCATCTCCATATCCTTTACCATACATAGCTGAGGAATCACCTTCTTCCTTCACACTGTCTATCACATCCCTCTCCTCTTCCTGTTGTAGGTAAGAGCAGGCCATCTCTACGCTTGGCAGAGGGCTCATCATAAGGATTTGACTCCTCTGAGGAGCATATACATCATCTGCACCATTTAGAAATTGGAAGAGTTTTTGTTCCTCTCTTTCAATTTATAGGTTTTTAATGAACTTGGTAATACTACCATTTTGTTCTGTCACAGGGGCAACATCTCTCATATTTTCAAGTTCTTCCCATATAATGGACATATCAGTGTAAAACTCAGTTATGGTGGCTCCATTTTGTTTATTCTCATATAGTGTTTTGTTTAACTTATATTTTCTTGCTCCATTTACTACTGAGAATCGTTGTTCAAGTTGATACCACATTTTTCTAGCTGAACTCATAAACATGATAGATTGTTTAATAGAGTCACTTACATTGTTTAAAATCCAGGCTATTATCATGTTGTTACAGGTATCCCATTGCTCTTGTTTCTCCTTATCTGCTGGATTTTTCTCAATAACTCCTGTCACAAACCCCAGCTTCCTTTTGGATGCCAAGCTCACCTCCATTGATCTCTTCCACTTCCTGTAATCTGCTGCTCCTCTGAGCTTTTCCACAACAATCGTTGCTAGTTCATCAGAAGGGTGTAGATACAATGGGTTTTGTAGGTCATTGAGTGAGATTTTAGCCATTTTTGTTTACAGTATTACTATTTTCAGTAGCTCAACACTCACACTATTGCACTCAAGGCTCTGATACCATGAAGATTTTAGTATGATTTTGATGTCACAGCAATAAAGTTGAGGTCTTTAAGGAAAGCCGTCATAGTCTAATTTTTTGGGAATAAAAAATCTGCCTTGCTTTCTACATTCAGTCAAGTATATATACAAACATCCAAAATAAACCTAGGCAGATGACATTACTAACATCACGTGAAAATAAAACAAAAGGACTCAAGGCCCAAATAGCTAGAGACAGCCCAGCATAAAACAAGAAACAGAACAACTAATATACTAATAGATATTACGATCAATTATTACCAATCGATTCACCTTTTCTTTCGGTTTGTATTATCATTGCTGTTGCGACTGTTTTTTTTTCCCTGCTTTCACTACACTCCACCATATGTCCATATTTCAAAAAAAAAAAAAAACTGCAAATTACTCTCAATCTCTACTTTTCTTCATCTCTCATTTGCTCCTTAATTCCCCTATACGTTTCATAGAAGCTAATTGCCACCAAAACTGTAGCATTCTTCGCTCTTTTCTGACGCAGCTGTGACTGAGTTTGCTGGTAATTTTTGTCTTATTACCATGATTTGTAAAATTTCCAGTTTGTTTGTTTTTGTTGTTAATTACTTAATTGTTTACATTTTGTGTGTTTCAATTGGACATGAGTTAGTTGATTTACTGTTTGGTGTTTACGTTTTTGCTGTTTACATTTATAGTATGCAAATTCGTTATTGATGTTAATTTGATTATTGATTACCTTTAGATGAATGTAGTTCGAAACAAAGTGTAATCGGTGGATACAAAAAGATTACTTGAGGGTTCTATTTGCTTATATGAGTTGATTTCTATGAGCTTAGTAAATCAACTTTAGTACAACTGATGAATACCAGTTTTAATCAACAACTAGGCGTGCTATGCCCGGTTTCAGAAAAAAATGGAATCCTTGTAAATAGTAAGTTTAAAAAACTTTGACTGAAAATATTATTATCTTGAAAATAAATGTAATGATATCAATAATTCAATAATTGAATACTTGTAATTAGTTGAAGTTTACATGTGAGTTTTGGGTTGGATTTGTAGGAGGTTGAAGGAGGGGAAAAAAGGTGTGCTTAAGTAGTACTCCATTATGAAACAAAGGGAGTAATAATTAATTTGAAATTAAAATGTTACTTATAAAAAATAAATGTCAAAATTAATGTGGGATAGATGAAAAGAAAATTTGTAAAAGAAAGAAGGTAGAAATTAATGTGGGATAGAACAAAAGAAAAATTGTGTGTACCCTGAAAAGGTACATGTGAATTTTAGGTGGGTTGAAAGTAGGCTCAGGGAGGGTAAAAAGAAGTTCTTGAAGGGGAAAAAAAACTCCTTTAGTACTATATATATGCCCTATTTGGGAGTTAGATGTTACCTATTAGCCTTAGAGATTAGTTGATTGAGTTAGCTTTTTGACTAGCTGATTGTGATAGCTGATTTGACCAACTGATTATATTAGCTTTTTGAGTAAAACTGTTTGGTAAATAGTGGTTAACTGTTAGATGTTTCAGAGTAAAAGGAACCAAAAAGCTAACTACCAAACACCAAAAATAGCTTTTTGAGTTGGTCAAACCTCTCCTTTTCCCTTAAAAGGTCAAATTTCTAACTCTCAAACACCCCCTAATGTTTTTTTCACTCTTTTGCATTTTTCATGTACTAAGTATTTAACTATTTATTCAAACCTTTAGTGTGAATTACAAACAAAAAAATGATACTGGGTATGATAAAAAAATTCATCTTAGATGTTTTTGCCCTCGAAACTTAAGTAAATATGTGCTATACACTAGCTAATTATAAAAATAATGGCATTTTCGTTATTTTGTTGTATTTTAGTAATAAGGGTAGTTTAGTCTTTTAATAATTGTTTGTTAGTAGTTTGTTAGTTTTAGAATTGTCATTAGTCTATAAATAAGGGATTAGTGTGTGTAATAATTCATATGTTGGAATTAATAAGAGTTTAGTAACTTTTCAGGAGTGAATTTGTCTACTCGAAAGGCAAATTAGGAGAGAACTTGGCCTCTCGAAAGCCAAGAACACCGGTCTGTGGTGGTTCGGAGCTAGTGTGCAACAAACTTGGTATCAGAGCGGGCCATTCCAGGCGGAGACATGGACGGCTCAACGCAGTCTCAACAGGAGGGAACCTTCGAATCTGGATTGGCTGCCCTAAAAACCACCATTGCCTATCATTCAACACTCATCCAGAATTCCTATCAACAAATCACGGCTGGGTTAGAACGCTTATCAAATACCCTTGCGGAACTCAAAGCTACTTCTCATGAGGTAGAAAGAAATAAGGAAGGTTTTCAAGTCAAGCACTGGCAAGAAATTGATGCAGCCACCGCAAGAGAAGCCGGTAAAGGGGTAAGTCTCGCGAAAAAGAAGCAAGAAGAATTAGGGTTTCGAATTCAAGAAATTTGAACAAACCCAAAAACCCTAAAAGATGCAAGAGAAGAATTAGGGTTAGGGTTTCGAATTCAAGAAATTCGAACAAACCAAAAAGAGGAAGAAGTTCGGTCCTCTTTGAGCAGGGTCGGGCCGGTCGGCGGTGACCCAAACAAGTGGCGAGGTCGGGCCTTCGACGGCGGCAGCGGCAGCGGCGAGGGGAGCGTAGGAGAGGCGAAGGTGCAACTCCAAGAATGCTCTGAGCATGCGGTGGTGCGGTGCAGTGGAAGCTTGGTAGGGCGATTTTTAGGGAGAACTCCGACCACCGGTGATGGGGGGCGAGCCAGGAGGGACTAATGGAGGAAGTCGCGGTGGTGGACCTGGTGGTGGCAGCTCGGTGGTTCAGTGGAGAAGAAGAGTTTGGGAGAAAACCCTAGTTTTGGAGGGGTGTGAAGTGAAGGAAATTCTGGAAAAAGAAATTCTGAAAAAAGATTTCAAAATTCAAGATGACCTAATTGTGTTGGGGGAGTTGTGCAAGATCTTGGGCCTCTTAATCTTCAGCCCAATATATTTTTTAATGAACCCATTATTTCAAGAATGAATGGGTGGACATATGCAAGGGGTCTCAATCTTAATTTTGGGCCCACAATTTTTAATTCTTTTTTCTCCCATATTACTAGCCAATCCAGATTCGAAGGTTCCCTCCTGTTGAGACTGCGTTGAGCCGTCCATGTCGCCGCCCAGAATGGCCCGCTCTGATACCAAGTTTGCTGCACACTAGCTCCGAACCACCACGGACTGGTGTTCTTGGCTTTCGAGAGGCCAAGTTCTCTCCTAATTTGCCTTTCGAGAGGCCAAGTTCTCTCCTAATTTGCCTTTCGAGTGGACAAATTCACTCCTGAAAAGTTACTAAACTCTTATTAATTCCAACATATGAATTATTACACACACTAATCCCTTATTTATAGACTAATGACAATTCTAAAACTAACAAACTACTAACAAACAATTATTAAAAGACTAAACTACCCTTATTACTAAAATACAACAAAATAACGAAAATGCCATTATTATTATAATTAGCTAGTGTATAGTAATACCACCCTCCCAAAATTCCACCTTGTCCCCAAGGTGGGAAGAAAGAAAAATGGCCGGTGTGGATCCGATCGGCATGACGCATGAGTTGTCGAAATCCATTTGGAGTCGTGGGTGCTATAATATTGAAGTCAGACTTGGGTTTGAACGAATTGTTAGGAAAGTTGGGTTTACATTTTGGTGGGCTAGTAATATGGGAGAAAAAAGAATTAAAAATTGTGGGCCCAAAATTAAGATTGAGACCCCTTGCATATGTCCACCCATTCATTCTTGAAATAATGGGTTCATTAAAAAATATATTGGGCTGAAGATTAAGAGGCCCAAGATCTTGCACAACTCCCCCAACACAATTAGGTCATCTTGAATTTTGAAATCTTTTTTTAGAATTTCTTTTTCCAGAGTTTCCTTCACTTCACACCCCTCTAAAACTAGGGTTTTCTCCCAAACTCTTCTTCTTCACTGAACCACCGAGCTGCCACCACCAGTTCCATCACCGCAAATTCCTCCGTTAGTCCCACCTGGCTCGCCGTCTCTCCTGGCTCGCCCCCCATCACCGGTGGCCGGAGTTCTCCCCAAAAATCGCCCTACCAAGCTTCCACTGCACCGCACCACCGCATGCTCAGAGCATTCTTAGAGTTGCACCTTCGCCTCTCCTATGCTCCCCACGCTCCCCTCGCCGCTGCTGCCGCCGAAGGCCCGACCTCGCCACTTGTGTGGATCACCGCCGACAGGCCCGACCCTGCTCAAAGAGGACCGAACTTCTTCCTCTTTTTGGTTTGTTCGAATTTCTTGAATTCGAAACCCTAACCCTAATTCTTCTCTTGCATCTTTTAGGGTTTCTAGGTTTTTTCGAATTTCTTGAATTCGAAACCCTAATTCTTCTTGCTTCTTTTTCGCGAGACTTACCCCTTTACCGGCTTCTCTTGCGGTGGCTGCATCAATTTCTTGCTGAGGCTTGACTTGAAAACCTTCCTGATTTCTTTCTACCTCATGAGAAGTAGCTTTGAGTTCCGCAAGGGTATTTGATAAGCGTTCTAACCCAGCCGTGATTTGTTGATAGGAATTCTGGATGAGTGCTGAATGATAGGCAATGGTGGTTTTTAGGGCAGCCAATCCAGATTCGAAGGTTCCCTCCTGTTGAGACTGCGTTGAGCCGTCCATGTCGCCGCCCAAAATGGCCCGCTCTGTTGGGAGGGTGGTATTGCTATACACTAGCTAATTATAATAATAATGGCATTTTAGTTATTTTGTTGTATTTTAGTAATAAGGGTAGTTTAGTCTTTTAATAATTGTTTGTTAGTAGTTTGTTAGTTTTAGAATTGTCATTAGTCTATAAATAAGGGATTAGTGTGTGTAATAATTCATATGTTGGAATTAATAAGAGTTTAGTAACTTTTCAGGAGTGAATTTGTCCACTCGAAAGGCAAATTAGGAGAGAACTTGGCCTCTCGAAAGCCAAGAACACCAGTCTGTGGTGGTTCGGAGCTAGTGTGCAGCAATATGTTGAAATGAATTTGGGGATTACCTTATCTATTGGCTGAGAGTGGTGTTGAATGGGTAAGTTGTACAATATCCTGCAAGATAGTGGAAGATCACTGGCAGAGGGTTGCCCGGGAATTCCCCTTTGATGGTTAAGTCGGCGAATATTTGAGAGAACGTTGATCGTGAATAAAAGGAAAATCCCGTGTAAACCATAGGGCCTATGTTGTAGGCTTGACTTTAGAGCCGCAATAAGGGCATTTTAGTACTTTCACGTGTGATTGGGCCTTGGACATGTAGGGGCCCAAACATTAGGTATGTACAAGACATTTCCCTTGGGAAACTGAGGGTGTAAGTGGTATAGTTAGGGTATTGTAGTCAATGTTAGTGTTGACATCTACTACCTCCATACATGTTATGATTCTCTAGAGTTTCTAAAATAACTCTACCAAATCCCTTCTAGTTCCCCCCCCCCCCCCCCCTCAAAATCAACCCTATTATATATTAACCCAACATAATCATTTGGGATATGTTTTGGTTAATGTAATTGTGTATTTTTTGAGAGTGTGTTGGTATAGCTCAGTGGAGCTTGCCCCCGTCTCCTAGCCTCTTGGCGGGAGTTTGATCCTCCCCCCAACATTTTGTTGGGGCATTTCCACTCCCCCTTTCCCTTTGGGCTAGTAGCCCTGCACCAATCAATAAACCAGTGGAATCCTTATCCAATAAAAAAATTCGTATTTTTGAATATCAACTTTTTATAATTTTCATACAATACATTTTTTTGATGATCTAAGTTATACATTGGAAACTATTAGAAAGCAAAGAACTTAGTTGAATGGATGAAATATATAAATGGATATTTTGCACTTAATTTACAACTTCTATTAATGAGAAAGTTGCAAAAAAATAGTGGAGAGTTTTCAACTTCTGTTTCTTTTTATTTTCAACAAATAAGCTTGCATGATTTCGGAGCAAAATTTATTTGTGAATGTTAAAAGGAGAGACAAATAAAGATACATGTTATGAGTAGAGAGACAAAAATGACATCTTAAAAAGGAAAAAAAAATTTGTTGCATATAATTTGAAGCTACATTTTTAGTAAATATCGTAAATAAAAAGAAACAGAGGTAATTAATACTATTTCCTCTTTTTTTTCTTTCTTCTCATTGTTCTTCTTAGCTATTGTAGCTTGTCTAGTATCCAATGAAAACAAGAATAAGAAAAGAGAAATGGAGGAATTCCATAGAAGTACAGAAGGGAGGAAGGGATATTTGATTAATAATGATGACTAAAGGGGGGTTGTTTACAAAACTGCTAAGTATTCAAATGCTTTAGATCACTCCCATTACACAAAAGAGGTCAAACTTCTGAATGCCATTTTCTTGCTATCTGCACAGCAAATTTGACATAGTTGCCGCATCATTTTCACTCTATGAATTACAGAATACCACCTGTATTACCCTTGGATTGGTGCCTTGCATGTATTAACAGAACAGATAATTTATATGCATTATGTGCAGTCATCAAATCATCTTAGCTTTCCCTTGGCTTCTTATGCAATCCTCATAACCCCAACTTTCCTTCTTCTTTACTGACCCCTTAGGCAATGTCACAAATGATGAAATTAAAGTAGCTGTTTCTCACTAATCTTTTTCTCCATTGTTCACATATTCCCCTGAATATCTTTATTTAGGACACTAATTTAATGTGATACCACCCATCCATTTCAACATATTAATCACTATTACTCCCATCTTCTTACTATAACCCTTATAGAAAAACAGTGCATTTTGACCCATAAAGTAGCCTTAAATATAATATCCCTCCTATAAAAAATTCTTCTCTAATCTTACCACGTACGGTCATATAATATCTCAATTGGCCCCCACCCTTATTTAGTCCAATGATTTACATTTGGTTAGCGAAATCGGCTCAAGGTACTTAAAACCAATGTTACTTGGACACGGATAAAGTGTCTGCTCGGATCTGGGTATCCAAGTGTCCCACTCGGGCAATTTGAGAAAAAAGTCACAAGTTTTTTTTTTGTTAAAAATGAAGTATCAAAGTATCTTCTCGTGTATGACACAACATGAGTCGATATGCATTTTTTGAGGTAAATAAAAGTGTCGAAGTAGCATAGCTTAAAACGCTAGTTAACTAGCAATTCTTTATCACATAATATCACTGCATCCTCGTTTTACTCCGTGTTACTATCAATTCGACACTCCATCTAGCAATCTTACTCCAACTTATGAGCTCTACAATTTCTAGTTCTTGTCTCCAAAGTTCCAGCTTAGGATTAACTTCTGTTTTCATCTAATCAATTAACATTTATATTATCTTGAAATAGCATGCACCATTTTTATCTCATTCTAAATTGGCCTTTTAGTTACAATATTAAGAAGGGACATATTACATATCTTTGGTGCCATGGTGGAGTCAAATTGTAATACATTTATCCCCCAATTTCCCTCAGTAACATTTGTCTTAACATTTCGATACTTGTCCTTAACAATGTAAACATATTTATATGGTAGCGGCCCTAGCCCTTCTTCGACATTGCCCACCGAAGCACATCTGTGTCTAAATACTCATACCTTCTCGTAGCAAATAAATATTATAGGTAGGTTCTTCTTCCGTGCCCTTTAATAATGCTTTAATGGTCTCATATGATGGATTATTGTTTGTTAAATCGCCTTAGCTTGTGCATTTTTTTTTAATCAATATCATGTCACTGGTTGACTCCTAATAAAATGTTATGGTGCTCTAAAGAAGGAAGTAGGAGAAGAAGTGAAGCAGCGTTTAATGTCTATGAAGTTTTTTTTTTTTTTTTTTTTTTTTTTGTGCATTTGGAAAAAAAGGCATGATTATCCACCTTATATTTACTCCCAAGATTTCTTTCAAAATTATTTGAAAGTTTTGACTTGTTAAATCTCCATGTCAAGAGCTAATTAAGTACTCCCTCCGTAACATAATACTAGCAACAATTGGTTTTGCACGCATTTTGAGGAAGCGATTTAAAGGTGTAAACGAAGGAATTAGTCAAAATATTTTTTAATATTAGCAACTTATAGTCACATTCTTATTTGTATTAAAACCATTTTGACTAATTCCTTTATAGATCCTTAAACCGCTTTCTCAAAATGCGTGCAAAACCAATTGTTGCTAGTATTATGTTACGGAGGGAGTATATTTAGTTTAACTAAGTTAAGGAATCAAATGCTTGTTGGGAAAAAAATTCGACACATCAAATAAGATTTTCTTATTTGCTTTTATTTACCGCTAAATATCTTTAACATAAATTATGAACATTGCATATTAGTGCTTATAATAAGAATATATTGGTAGCACATCAGATGAGTTTTTTCCCCTTATGAATTAATGTATAAATAAATTCAAAGTTTTGTAAAAAAATCAGATGAGCTAAGATTAGATCATAAAAATTCAGGTCAGATTATATGAGGTCAGATTTTAGATCAAATGAAACCAATTGAACATAGCCTAAGTTTACAGCATTATTGGAGCAACATCATGCATTGATAAATCCCTAGCTTTTGGAAATTTTTTTGAATTGATTCAAATGTGAAATAACCCAATGTTTGTATGTAGGGAATAGTCAATTTATAGTGAATTTCCACTGCATACATTTATCAATTAAAATGTGGATCTATTCAGTAAAATTTCATCATTATTTTCTCCATTTTCTAATTTTTAAATCAAAATTAAAAGGTATAAATCCAGGGATAACTTACCTAAACCCAATATAAATCCATTGCATTTATGCATGCCATAGAATGACACCTTTTCTAATCAAAATTTAACTTGGGATATAATAACTTTGTAAACACCTCATTCCTTCCATTTAGTTTGTAATAGCATATGCAGTTTGGATTGTCTTACAATTTATTAGTTTTCTATGTATAGTTGCCATGTACACTGAGGGTGGAGCACCAAATTTATGTTTTGCTGTTAAATTGTACTTTGGTAATTGAATGAACTTATTGCCACACTGTTGTTATTGACAGTCATTTTTTTTTTTTTTTTTTTGGCAAAGCAGCATTCAAGTATTAGGCTGATGGTGGTTGGAGAATTCAGTCTATATTCTATAGAAACGTAATGTCTCGTTTTGCAAAAGATGTAGATGCTGCTTTTCTTGGTGCTGGTACAAAAGTGTATCCTTTCTTGTAATTTATTTAACAAACTTTGTACGCATATAATTTTTCTTTGTATCGGCACTTTTTTACAGTGTTAAAGATTCCAGTATTTGGTGGTTGTGTCTTGAGTTTCTCATCATACTTTTGGATGCTAGAATGATGCAGCAAACTGACAGGGCGTCGCAACCCGTCAAAAATAACCTAAATATCAGAACTAATGCAGCAGTGATAAGTAGGGTCGAATCCACAGAGAAGCAATTTAATTTCTTTTATTACTAAAAAGTATGAATTATGTAAAGGGCCTTTGTGATTGAATTATTCTAAATAACTAATAACTAAAGAACATAAAATAAAGATTGAATTTTTATAAGATTAAACTGAATGAAGGAAATTCTAGGGTTTAGGGTTTTATGAATGAAATCATAAAATAATTGAATTCTAATGTTCAATAATTCATTAACAAACTCTAACCAAGATCTAACAGGCTTTCGCAATTTATTAGATCTACAGATTTACATAACAGGCTTTCGCAATTTATTAAATAAATCTGCCTAAAATCTTAAGTCTTAATGAAGTTTTCACCTTTCGGCTACCGACTAGATTATTACTCAAATTTATATGATCAAAACAGATTTTAGGAAATTAAAACTAGTCATGAATTAAAGAACAAAAGATTCAATTAATTTAAATCAATCAAACATAAGTTTCCCAAACCCGAGATCTAAATAACTACTCACACATATTTAAAAGAATCAAAGCAATAAACATTATCATGATCAAAAGCATAAATAAAATAAAGAGAGAAAAACAATACCAGAATTAAAGGAAGGAAGATCTTGAATTGAATACTTGATTAATTGAATTCAAAAGAATTAAATTGTGTTTACAAGAGAAAGTTTTAATTTTTAAACCCTAGAAAACAGAAAAAACCCTAAAGAAAGCATCCTCCCCAACAAGGGATTAAAACAGGTATTTATAGATAAAGCTGGGCTTCACGGAGGCCTCGAACACCGGCCCCGGACCGGGGTACATGCACCCTGGTACCGGGGTTGTCGCTGGAATCAGGTTCGCTATTTTTGGAAAATGTCGAGTGAAAAGCTGTGCAGAGACCCCGGTCCGGGGTACATGTACCCCGGTCCGGGGCCGATGCTGGGGGAACTCTGGCTTCAAAGAAAAGGAGAGAAGAAGGGGCAGCAACCACCCCGATACGGGGTACATGTACCTCGGTCGGGGTGCATGAATCCCGGTAAAGGTTGCACAAACCCCGGTACTGGGGTACATGCTGGGGACTGGTCTGATGCCCTGACTTCGAACGCCCATAACTCCTTCGTTTCAAGTCGGAATTGAGCTTATGACCTACCGTTGGAAAGCTCTTTGAATCTAGTTTCCAATGCCGCTGGAATCACTTGAATCCGATATTCATAGCTCGAGTTATGTCCAAAATAGTGAGAGGTGGTCAAAATCATTCGAACCGAATCGAACAATTTCAAGCCAATTCTTCACTAATTGCCACCAGAACTTCTCCAACACTCACCATGACATCCTAGTGCTTTTCCTTTGACTAGATTGGCGCACTTTGATGGTTTTTGTCCCATTTAGAGCATCTTTTATCAAAAACCTGTCAAAAACATGGAAAAGATACAAAACACTCCAAACCGACTTATTAGCGGCAAAACGGCTCCTAAGAGCACGGTTAGCACAAATAAACCATACAAAATAAGGAGGAAAAACGCATAATAAACCAAGTTATCACAAACAACAAGATAAACAACACAGATTTCATGGTTCAGTAAAAATGTGGTTGACTGTTAATTCAACAACAGACTGGAGAATGATCTTATTAAAAATTTTAATTTTAAGGAAGTTCACATACTACTCAAAATACATGAATAGAAAAAGGCGCAAAATATGTCCCAAACAAAACCAACTAAGAACCTTAATAACCCAAAATCTGATAAACTGAATAACCCCCCCAGTGATAGGTCATTCGAAATTCCAAGTTCAAGGCATCTATTGATCTTAATCATTCTCTCTGGATCTTATCCTCTTAGCCTTAGGATAGGTTTCATAATGAATGAGAAGGTGGCATTAAGATTTGGCAGTATAAGTTGAGGCCCTGGCGTCAAACATGAAATTAGGTGACGTGACCAAGACGTTATTTTCTTGGACTTGTGTTGGTGCATTTTATTGGTTTAAGTTAGTGCATTACGTATCGAGTATGGCAAGGTGATTAGAAAAAATTTCACTATGGAGGTTATTATATGATTGTTACTTTGTATAGTTCGGTATCTTGTGTACTTGGCAGTTGGTGTTGTTTCTGAATATTTGTGTTCTGGTTTAATGTCCTTGACTTGTGTTTAGCGGTCTGGAGATCTGGTGTATTGAGAATCTGAGCTTGGTTCCAGTACCGAAGTCATCTCATGGGAAATTTCATTCAGGAAGTGCATATTTGATTTTAAATGTAAGTTATTAGTATCAATTGTTATCTGGGATTTTTAAATGCAATTGTTGTGGGATCAACGCTATTTTATCTAATCTTTAAAGCTGTAGATAAGCAGAGTCAGGAGTATATGTTTCAGTGTTTCACTCTTGTAGCTTTGTAGAGTTGTAGGTTGATTAAAATTATTGAAGATTTAGCTTTTGCTTTCACTAGTTGCAGTTTGAGTTTTCTGATTTGTATCACTTATTCACTTCCAATTTTTACTTGTCACTTGAGGCAGACAATAATGATGAAAGATGGAATGCTTGAACAGGATGTGCATTACTGGCTTGGAAAGGATGCGAATGAGGTTTGGGTTTCTGTCTTCCTTTTTTTTTTTGCTTGCCCTTGTAATGTTATCACAAGGCTGCTTAAGCTTAAATGATTTCTCAATGAACATATTTTTTTTGCAATCAGAAGTTTGAAAATGAGTTTCATGTAGGTGGATTTGCTGATGGTCTCAGATAAAGCACTTGAATTGGATGTGGCTTTAGGATCTTGCACTGTGCAATACCAGGAAAAACAAGGTCAAGAGTCAGCAAAGTTCTTGTCATATTTTAAACCTTGTATTATTCCATGTGAAGGAGTTTATACATCAGGACCAGAGAGATCATATAGAGGCGTGTACCATAACACCTTGTTAGCATGCAAGGGTGAACATGCCATTTCGGTTAAAGAGGTAATATTGAGGTGCATATGGTATTCTACAAGTGTGTCTAATCTGGAGAACATTTCTGCTGAAGATAGTAATCATCTTCAGAATTTAGTGCTTTAAGTAGGATATCCATGGTGGTTAGTAGGTGCATTTGAATTCATATTATCTGAGTTTAAAATTAATCTCTATTGGCTTGCCCCTGCAAAGAAGAATGTATCATACTTTAGTGATTGCATAACTGTCTATTTGACTCCCAAGCATCCTAGCTGTCCGTAGTTTGAATTATTTTTTAGATTGTTCTTTAAAAGCTAATACTTCAACTTTCAATTTATTATTTATTTTTGTGGAAGGGGAAGGTTTTGAACTCTTCTATGTACTCTTTGCTTGCTCCCTTTATTAATGATTTTGACGTGTGACACATGATGGTTCAGGTGCCTTTTTCACGATCATCTTTGAACCATGATGATGTATTTATTCTAGACACAGATTTGAAAATATATCTCTTTAGTGGTCACAACTCTAGCATACAAGAAAGAGCAAAGGCTTTGGAGGTCATCAAGTATATCAAGGAAGAAAAGCATGGCGGAAAATGTTTGGTAGCTACAATAGGTAACTGTTATGGATTTCTATCTAGTCTATCACGATCTCTGTATTTATAATTTTTCCTTAATCTGTTATGTCATAGCAAAAGATTCATTGAAACTTCTGCTTTGATGATAAGGAGTCTACATAGTCCTTCCACATTATTAAAGCTGGATTTCTTTTATCATATATATGTTTTCTTTTTAAGTTGTGATTATTTCCTTTCTTTTTAATTTATTTCCTTTTGTTTTCCTTTATTCAGAGGATGGTAAGTTTGTCGGTGATTCAGATGCAGGGGAATTTTGGACTTTTTTTGGGGGCTATGCTCCAATTCCTCGCGACTCGTCTTCGTTTTTCAAGAAGCAACTGGATGTTCCTTTTGTGAATTTATTTTGGTAAATTGTTCTGTGAGTCTTAACTTTCTAAGAATTTTCCTTGTTACATGTTTTATGGTCTTTCTTTGTAGCATTCCTATCGTTGCACAATTCTGAGGAACACTATTCTTTAATGCTGTTACCAATTACAGATTAGTATTTGATCTTTGCCTAAACATCAATGTCTCTCCTCCATTGTAACTGAAATCCTTTGGCATCCTATCCCCCAGTTGGTTCCTTGTATTGAAAAATTGAAGGTTTCAAGGTTCTTTTGTTAACAGGATAAATACCCAGGGTAAACTATGTGAAACCACAACTGTTTTACACAGTAGGGAAATGCTCGCTAGAGAAAAATGCTACATGTTGGACTGTGCTGCAGAGGTATATGCTTGGATGGGAAGCGGTACCACAATCACAGAACGTAAAACATCAATAGCTGCAATAGAGGTAAGAATTTTTTTCTGTTTGTCTCAGTTTATACCTGCGTCTCCATGACAAAAAGTGCATTTACATGCACTTCCTTTTTTTTTCTGCAAGTATAATGTTTTAGTACTTCCAAATACCGAGTATCTTGAGTGATCTGGTTGCTGCACAACTCAATTTTTGAGAAAATTATCAGCTTTTGGTTCTTGATCTTCCCACAAATCATACATTCAAAAACTTTTCTGATTAATTATAATTGTAAACTATAAGTATTTTGAAATTTTTGGTTGCATGTTGTCAATAAGGAACATAACGTGCATATTGAACTTTGCACCTGCTAACATTGCTGTTGTTTCTGGATACCTTTTTTTTTCCCTGATCATTTCCAGGATTTCCTCAGATCCCAAGGCAGGGCAACTAGGAGCCTTGTAACTGTCTTGACAGAAGGCTCAGAAACTCCCAAATTTAAGTCTTACTTTGTTGGCTGGCCTCAACCAGATAATCTCAAACTTTACGAAGAAGGCAAAGGGAAAGTCGCAGGTAGTTGCATCACTTGCATGCAATGACACAAAAAAGAAGCTATATTCAGTATGTGTTGATGATCTGGCTCGTCAATTTTTTTCCAGCAATATTCAAGCAACAAGGGTATGATGTAAAGGAAATTCCAGAAGAATGTTGCCAACCATTAATTAACTGCAGGGGAAAGCTTGAAGTATTGGATTCTATTGTTCTTTGTCTTGATAATTTTGTTTCTGCTCTTAGAGCAAGTATTCTTATTTCGAGCAACCTTTATGGTTTAGGTTTGGGTGGTAAATGGTGATCAGCTCTCTATTGTGCCTTCTGAGGGAGATATAAGGCTTTTCAGTGGGGACTGCTATATTCTGAAGTATACTTATCCAGGTAGTCAAAGAGCTGAAAGCATATTGTATGCCTGGCTTGGCATTGCGAGCATCAAGGTAAAGACCAAGTTCCTTAGTGTTTACAGTACTATGCTCAGATTTGAATGTATTAATCCCCCCTAGGTTTACCCTCCTAGGTTTTACACTGCACCATATTAATCCCCCCCCCCAAAAAAAAATAAAATAAAATAAAATAAAATAAAATAAACTTCACTAATCCGTGAATGGTGCACTTGGGTGCTTCATGAATACCATGCAAAAACATTAAAAACATAGCATCCATATTATATGTTTAGAACATCTTTATTGAACATTTATAACATTGATGTTTTATATTTAGACCACTTAATAAAATAAGCGTTCTGAAAGTTCTGAATGCATATGTTATGAATTAACAATAATTGGTACTAAAATCCGCCTTTGGCTTTCTTGATTTTATTGATTAGGAAGATAAATCACACAACTCTTACTTTCGATAGGAAGAGAACTCTCCTAAGAACTCTGACTTACAGATATGATTGAATGATCCTTCCCATTACACTTATTTTCTATTTATATACAACATATGACAATCTTATCCTTACTAATAACTTTTCTTAATAATGAACATAACAAAAATACCCCTCATGACTCACACCACCTTACTCCTAGAATAAGTAAGAGTAATAGAGGGCCTAGGAAGGGACATAATATTACCCCCCACCCAAGCATCCACCTTGTCCTCAAGGTGGAAAGAAGGGAATCGGTAGTGGTTGACATCAAAATCCTCCCAAGTAGCTTCAAATGAATGGGGCAACCTTTTCCATTGATTTAGCACCTCAAAAGTCTCATGCCCATGGAAATTGTTCCTTATGAAGTTAATTGTGAAAGTAAAGTATGTGAAAATATGCGCTTGTCCAACCATTTATTTAAGTAGAGTAACATGGATCACCAGGTCGATTTTAGAATCAGCAGATAAGTCAAGTTTGTAAGCCACCTTTCCATCCCTTTAGATTAACTTAAAAGTTCTACAATATCGGGGTGAAACCTTTTGATTGTACCTTTTGGCAAGCGACTGTTGTTGGTAAGGCTTTAATAAAATATAAACCCAATCCCCCACCACATATTTGTGCTCCCTCCTTTTGTCATCAACCACAACCTTCATTTGTTGTTGTGCCTTGAGCAATTGGTATTTAAGCTCATCTAAAATGGCATCTTGTTCAAGCAACTTATCTTCTACAGCCAAAACCGAAGTCTTCCCAATAGAATATTTAATCAAATGTATGTGGATCTCTTTCGTAAAGAGCCTAAAAAAGAGAACAATGCATGGACGTACGAACTGAGGTGTTATAAATTAACTCTACCCAATGCAACCATTTAGCCCAATTCTTGGGTTTTTGATGAATAAAACATTTCAAGTAAGATTCTAATAGCTTATTTACAACCTCCATTTTCTTATCTGTTTGAGGATGATATGCCGTACTCAGTAACAAAGAATTGCTTTGTAACTTAAAAAGTTCTTGCCAGAAGCGACTCATAAAAATCTTGTCGCGATCTGTAACGATAGAAAGAGGAAGCTTATGCAATCAAACCACCTCCTTGACGAAGAGTTGGGATATCGATAAAGCCGTACACGGATGAGTTAATCTAAAAAAATGATAGTATTTGGTCAAGCGATCCACCACCACCAAAATAGTATCTCAACCGAGAGATTCTGGAAGCCCTTCCATGAAATCCATGGAGATTTCCTCCCAAACTTGATAAGGAATTGGTAAAGGCCGAAGCAACCCTGTCGAACTCAAATTTGAAACCTTTTGTGGCTGACATGTTGGACAAGCCTGCACATCTTACTAATATGCTTACGTATTCATTGCCAAAACCACTCGGCTCGGCGCCATCCATTGGTATGTTTTGAAATCCCCTATGTGCCCCCCAACCGCAGAATCATGGTATTGACGCAAAAGTTGATGCACCAAATCAGATTGCCGGGGAATAACTACCCTCGAACGGTATTTCAGAAGCCCATGATCAACAAAATACTCTTTGGGGTTGAAATTACCTTGTCCAATGTCACGACAAAGTTGGGAAATGTAGGGGTCATACACCCGAACCTCTTCTTAAGGAATGCCACATGTAGTATCTTAGAAGCAAAACCTTGGTAGCATGGCGTTCCCAAGAAAGAGCATCAACAACTCTATATGAGGCTTTAGGACGATATATAATGGCAAAGTGATATCCCATCAATTTACCCATCCACTTCTGATAATCTACGCCAACATCCCATTGATCCAACAAATACTTCAAGCTTTGTTGATCAGTTTGCAACCAAAAAAATGCCTAACCAATAAATAAGAATAGCCAACACGGTTGCAATCCACTTTTTATCATAAACTGATTTGCCTTGAGCTCTTGGTCCTAATTCCCAAAACCTTACTAAAATAAGCAGTGAGATGGCCTTCCTGACTCAAACTACCCCAACCCCAAATCTCAACTCTTGAGGCATCAGTTTCCACTTTCCACCAAAAACTTCTTAGAAAAATCAGGCATTGCAATAATATGTCCAAGATAAGCCACCTCCACCTTGCCAAAATGACATTTTTTTTATCAATTAGCAAACAATTGATATCGAAGTAACTTCAAAACCTTGGACAAATGAGTCACATGAGACTCCAAAGAACGACTTTACACCATTATATCGTCAAAGAACACCAAGACGAACCGCCTCAAGTAAAGCTTGAATACCTTGTTCATTAAAGCTTGAAATGTCGCCGGGGCATTTGTAAGTCCAAATAGCATCACAAGGAACTCATAATTCTCCTCATGAGTTCGAAAAGCCTGGTTTCTCATGCAAGTAAAGATATCAAGATTGAAAATTGTTCATTGACAAATGTGCAAATGGAAAGTTGGGTGTTTATTTAAGAGAGTGAGGGATTGTGACGTTAAATTCTTCAAATTTTGTTTAGTTTATTTGAGTTTCTGTTTATTGTGCAATTGCAGTGTTTACTGTGTATGCTGTCCGCCAATAAAGTAAAATAAAATAAAAACTCCAATACTAGAAATGTACATGCAGCTGGCGCAAGACAAATTCTTTCTACAGAACTTGTTAATTCTTCTTTGTTATGTTCTCAATTGACATAGCTGTCACTGTGTCATGCGAAAAGAAAATTTATGTGGGCCTTTGATTATTTAGTTTTATGATTACTTGGACTGTTATATAATATCATTCCCTGTTTCAGGAAGATAGAGCTGATGCGATCTCCCATATGGTTGATATGGGTAATTCCGCAAAAGGAGCTCCTGTTTTGGTGAGATTTCTTCTGTTTTCACTCATTCTTTAATTCTTATCTTATTTCTTGAGTTTGATATTTTCTCATTACACTTAAAGTTCCATATTCTGGTCTCTAAAAGATGCAAAACCTAATTTTTTGTTGCTAACTTCGCAAAGCTTGTAATCACTTCTTATTAAATTCAATATATTCCTGCTGCTAAATTGTTACAAACACTGTAATTGTGCATATACCTGATGTTGAAGTTATTTAAAATCTGGTCAGCATATTTATGCTAACTTGCTATCAGTTGCTGCTGAAAATCTTAGGCCTAAAATTTGGCTTTATTATTGGTTTTACTTTTTCATATTATAGATTTTTATTTTCTCTAATCTTGCATGAAAAAGGTTAGCAACAGCTAATTTTTTTTTTCTTTTCCACTGGTATAGGATTTTTAGCTTCAGAATACATTGATTTCTTCTGTTTTGTATTTGTTCAATTTGGCCTCAGGCGCAAATTTTGGAGAGTAAGGAGCCAGATCAATTTTTCTGGGTCATCCAGAGACTAATAGTTTTTAAGGTTTGTTTCCTTTGGCTGTCTTTTTTTCCATGCACATTACAAGATCTTATCTATTTTGCTGTTTTGGGCTTTTGGCTTTTAAACAGGGAGGTACTTCTACCAGGTATAGAGATTCCATAGCCGAGAAAAGCTTGGCAGACTATAGTTATGATACCAGAAGCACAGCGCTTTTTCGTGTTCAGGGATCAAGTCCAGAGAATATGCAAGCCATTCAGCTTGACACGGTAAACATAAATTACTTGAAAACAATGAAGTAATTACAGTTTCTGTGTCAAACATATGTACTCCCTCCGTAACATATTAATGGCAACAAGTTATTTTGCACGCATTTTAAGAAAGCGATTTAAGGGTGTAGATGAACAAATTAATCAAAGTGGTTTTAATACAAGTAAGATTGAGATCATAGGTTACTAATCTTAAAGTTATTTTTGATCAATTTGTTCGTTTGCACCCTTAAATCGCTTTCTTAAAGTGCGTACAAAATGACTTGTTGCCATTAATATGTTACAGACGGAGTACTTTCTCCTATTCATCTGAGGGTACATAAGCCACATTTGGGATTCTGTTCTATGATGTTAATTAATGTGCATGTTCTTTTCAATTAAGTCCAAGTTTTTCAGTTATCTTTTACGGCAATTCATCCTCTATAAAAGCTTCGAATGTAAGACTTGCCCTGTTTAATTTTTTCCCACTCCCAAGATTCCTAAACCCTTGAAATTTTATCACATGTTCTCCTATGGTCATTATCGAGTCTAAAGTGAATACAATCATAGAGTGAAACTTTTTACTGTTTTTTTGCATCAAAAGTTTTCTTTGAAATGGCGTCTAATTCCATATGGGCAAAGAAGAAGAAATGAATTCCATTTATACTTTTATCTATATTATTTTAACCTACAAGGATTTTATGTCAAGTATATGCATAGCTTTAGGAAGTAGTTCCTGTATTGGTGATCTGAACATCAACTTTGTATTGGTAATCTGAAGTTATCTTTAGGAAGTAGGATTTTTTATTGCTACTATATTGGTAACCTGAAGATAAAGTTCGTGCTCTGGTTTGCCTTAATTGTTCATTCATCTTTTTCCCAGGTTGCTGGTTCCTTGAATTCATCATATTGTTACATCTTGCAAACTGAAGCTACTGTTTTCTCCTGGATCGGAAATTTAACTTTGAGCAGAGACCATGACCTTCTTGACAGGATGTTGGAACTGCTTAATGTATGTAGACAAAGCTATAACAATTGACTTTTAGCTTTTGCTGTTTTGTTGTCATTACTGTTCTGAGTCCTGTGGCAACCACCATTATCTTACAATAAGAGTGAAGACTGAAGAGTAAACTAATGAACTTTATTGGATTTTTAGAGAAGTAAGAAAATGTTATGTCATAGTGGGTGTGAACTTTTATGGAATAGAGGATTGAAAATAATTTTGATGTTGAAATTTGCTGCCACAATTCCTCTGGTAATCAACCAGTAGGAAGTAGGAATGCGTGGCATTGGTGAGAGAGAAAAGAGCCTGTGCTTATGTGAGCTTAATGTTTGGGGAGGAATAATAAGCTCAGGACATAGATGAAACTAATATTCATTGAAAACTTTGCAACCAACAAAAAATAAGAGTAAAAACTATGCTTTTAATTGAGGAAGCATAGTGTTCCAAATGCTAGAAGAATCCCTATCATTTGTTCCAAATTAAGAGTTTCCAATATAGTTAATTGACAAGAATACTTTTATGTTTTGCCTTTTTTTTAATATGTTTTGGAACCACCACCACCACCACAACAACAAATTAGGGTCGGCTAGACATGAATCATTATATAGAATAAAAAAAAGTCATTTGGTTAGATTTTCCCCCTCCATGTTTTTTCTAACGTTGGCTCCTCCTTCATCCCCGAAAGCCTTTCTTTCGTCTTATTACTAACATGATTTCATTTGCAAAAATCATACACCATGGTATTTCGTCTTGACTTGATGTTGTCAATTTGTTTTGGAACCACGGTAAAATTAAATAGTAAGGTGAAAGGAAAACCGATCTAGAATAATCTAACAAGAACCTACTCATTCACCATCTTAATTTGTGTTTTTTATTTTTATTTTTTAAAGTCAATATATGCATTCACCTAGCTTGTAAAATCTAGAAAGTGCAAATGCTCAAGGAAAATATAGATGTGCTCCGTATTTAATTAAGTTATCCTTGTGCACTGGCATCCAAGCAAATTACTAGCTAAGTAATATAAAGTATAAACATAGGATAAGGCCGGCATTGTGAGTGGAAAGTTGTGGTACATTAATGAGTGTAATAACAGCATACATTAGTACTTTGGAAGCTCAATTGCAAGTGTACACATAAAAGTAATGATGTATTAGAGTGTTCAAGCCTTCAAGGTATCCGACAATACTAAGTGTATATTTCTCCATTATAAATTTGTAATATCTTGTCTACCCTGTAGTTTCTATTAGTGGGTATATTCAAATTACATTTGTTTACTATTATTTGTGCCCGTATAAGTATTATCTTACAGAATTCATAGGCATGCAATCCAAGATTTGTAGACACAGGAACATTATGAAGCATACTTTGGTATTTTCTTTGTGCTACCACCTTATTTTTATAAATCTGTTCAAGACTTGTTGGACACTTCCATATGCATTACGTGCTTCTCAAACCATTGTTATCCATGTGGTACAAATGTATAACCGTATAAGTGTTTTCTGGTAGTCATATGGCCTTGGCTTTTGGAGTCATTTTTATACTGTTATTATTTTATTTGACTTTAATAAGTAGACGTTTTATACTTTATTTGCAGCCGGATTGGCAACCTAAATCTTTGAGAGAAGGTGGTGAACCTGATGAGTTTTGGATGGCTCTTGGTGGAAAAGCTGAATATCCAAGGGAAAAGAAAATCAGAAAGCATATAGAAGATCCTCATTTATTTGTGTGCAATTGTTTGGAAGGTAATTATTGGTTTTCTTAAGACTTTTTTTTAATTTTATTTTTATACTTCCTCCTTTCTGAAAACTTGCTACACTTTCTATTTTGAAATGTTTCAAAAAACTTGTGACGCATTATCTTTTCCCCTCTTATGGTAAACTTTTGAAATTAAAATATCATATTAAATAATAATGTTACCAGTCCTTACCACATAAACAATTAAAAAAATTCTCTCTCCTTTTTTTCTTCTACTTCGTTTCTACATGGCCCCACATAAACAATAAAATATGCCTATCAAGCCACTTAATACACCAAACCAAAAAGCCTAGGAGTATGTGATTTGCATAGTGTAAAAAGTTTTGAAAATTGGAGGAAGTATTACTTTGTAATAAAGATCAAATTGCTTGGTAATTATGCACTACTTATTTAATTTATGGTTTTCTCGAAACTGCCTTATAGTATTCTTGAACTTGAGTTGGTTTTCATATGCAGATGATTTCAAGGTGTGTCTCTTATTGCCAAGATGGTTATCAATATATCGTTGCATCAATTTTCAGGCGACTTGTCTATAATTAACATTTTGTAAGCATCTATTTGCCTGATGGAAGGGACTGCATACCCTTCCACAGTGTACTCTAACTTTGCATGTTTGATGCATGCCTAGTATTTTTATGATTATTTTTTTTATTGTGGGGTGGGGTGGGGTGGGGGGAGCATGGATTTTGCTGGGATAATTTTCTGCTGTGAGATACTTTTAGTAGGTGATGCCTTTCCTGTTATATAAGCAATAATTTTGAAGTAATTCATAGTCTCTTGACACATTTCAAATAATTTTGTGGTATTAATAGACTTCTTTTTTCCTGTACTGGTCAAATTGGGTTGTGCAAGTTCTATGCCTCCATGGATTTTAATGAATAATATTTTATAGGTTTTGTTGACCACTAGGATAATGGTTCTAGTTGTCAAATAATGGTTCCCCAGCCTCATTATCATTTACTTGAGCTACTGAAAAAAGAGTTCTCTTTCTTGAGGACATTCCTAGTGCTATTTGTAGTTGAATTTTGGCCTTTGCCACTTGATTGAGCTGGCAATATTGTCATGCTATATTTCGTTATCTTGATTGCCATTATTGACCTTATGCATATGATTTAATGGCTTGCAAACCTGTAGTCTTTTCTTGTAAGTTTAGTTGTCAACATGTTATTGTACCAATGGTAGAAAGTGTGATCTGCACGAGAGACGTTTAAGCAATTTGTTCATGACGTAATGTGCTTAATTTTAATTCGAAGAATTTGTTTCCCTCAAGCCAAGTGTTTGCCATTCCAGGGCCTCCAAATGATTTAGCATAAGGTGGTAATCAAATTTATGTCTACTCAATGTTGGATCAATTTTTAAACGCCTAGACTTCTGATGACTCTTTCTATTGATAAATTATTTTATTAACCTTTCTGTGTTTACTTGCAAATCATAAACAGACTTCAATGTGAAATGAGATAAAGTTATTGTCAGTTCATAATTTTTCTAGTCACTTTTAATCGCAATATAATTTCCAGGTGAAAGAGGTCTTCAACTTTGCACAGGATGATTTAACCACAGAGGATGTCTTCATTCTGGACTGCTATACTGAAATCTATGTTTGGATAGGTGCCCAGTCAAATGTTCAATCAAAGCTACAAGCATTACAGTGTGGCATGGTAATAAAAATGATTCATTTTATGGGTCTTCCGTGTTTTTTTTTGTCTTTCACGTCCTTAGTTCAAGAGAACTTCAGGGCTTAACTTTTAGAATATGCTAAAAGCCTGTCACTGACATTTTGAGCTTTTTGGTGTATCGTGCGTACCACTCGCACTTTTCATAAGACACCTTTTGCGTATCACATGTGTGTATCTTAGGGATCATGATTTTACATTGGCTTATTTTCTGCTCATTATAGTATTTGAAGTTGGACATTGAGTGAATTATGTGTTGATTCAAGCCCATGCTCATAGGATACACACTGGCATTCTTTTTTCTATGGTTGTTTTTGTTGTTGTGTACCCTTTCTATGGCATCATTATAATTAATTGATGCTGCTTTCATCTTACTATCTTTCTCAATATTACACTTGCAAATGCAGAAATATCTTGAGGGAGACATTTTGGCTCAAGGACTATCGTTAGAGACCCCATTGTTCATAGTTACAGAGCGACATGAACCAGAATTCTTTACTTACTTTTTCGATTGGGATGTTTCAAAGTCGCATGTAAGGAAATATTCTTTGCCTTTTGAAATTTGAATCTGTGTCCTAGATCCAATGTGCTAGTTTTCTTTCATCTCAGTGACCTTACACCTGAAGCTCAAGAAATACATTTTGTTCCTATAATCTGCTAATTCCTAATACAGAATACCATACTGAATTGTTCATGCTTTACTGCAAGACCTGTAGTCCCCTAAAATGAACGAACACCTGTTTTGCATATGACTAATTTCCTCTCTGTCCTCTGTTTCAGATGGATGGAAATTCATTTGAGAGAAAGCTTGCATTACTAAGGGGAGAAAAGAATTTGGAGGTAAGTGCATATGATAATTACTTTGTACCCTCGCTTTCAGATCTGATTAATTTGTTTGAAATGGTTTGGTTATGATCTTGCATAATCCATGTCAACTTATATCAACCAAGGTTAAACTATTTTTTTTTAACGCCAAATTACAGTTGTGCTTCTAATCATGAATCATTTTATGTTCAGACCCCTCCGAGGAACGCATGGCGGCAGTATTCCTCTGAACATTCCGGGAGTGATTCAAGAAGCAAATCTGTAAGTTCCAACGGAAAAGCAAGAAGTACATCTCCATCCCCCTTTTCAGCATCACAGTCAACTTCTTTGAATGCTGGAACATCTTCTAATTCATCAGCTATCTCTGAGAAGCCCGTATCAGGACTACCAATGAACCAGAGCAGTACTGTTTGTAAGTAGGCAATCCAAAATTTCTGTCCGTGACTTAAATATCATGTAAATTTTGAGTCTCTTACAGAAGTGAAATTTATCACCTTTTAATTCATCAAGCCATTAATATGAGAATTAAGGGTTTGTTGAAGTAATTTGTTACGAACTAGCTAAGCTGAAAGGGTATTTTAGGAAATACATAAATAATTTCATCTTCATCTTTTGTTTATTTCACATTATCAATTATATATTTTGTCCATCATCTCAGTCCATAACATAATTTTCTGCAGTTGTCAGCTCCTTTTGATTGTGACTTCATTTTGAAGTTCTCACATCAAGTGTATGCATATTTGCAGATTTCCATAAACTGGATGCAGGCCTTTCTGCTGAGAATGCCACTAATGTCAGTCTTTCACTGGTTGCTGAAGATAACGGTGATGATGATGACATGCTAATTTACCCTTATGAACGCCTAAAAGTGACTTCAGATGAGCCAGTTTCTGATATAGATGTGACCAAGCGTGAGGTAACCCTACAAAAGTAACTTGAGAAGGCACTAATTTCCATTTAAAATTTCAGATACTGTATGACCATTTTTACTTTATACAACAGTCCAAGTCCCTAAACAAATAACAATTTGTTATCCATTTTTATATAAAATGCTTCACCTGCCTGCAGGCAGACAATCATATGATTCTCAGATATTTCAGGACTATATTCATAGCCCTTATCTTGCCTTTATGATTCTTAGGCATACTTGTCCAAAGTGGAGTTTCATGAAAAGTTTGGGATGACAAAAGGAGCCTTCTACCAGATGCCAAAATGGAAGCAGACCAAATTAAAGATCTCTGTCAATCTTTTCTAATGAAGTCTTGAAGCTGTCCTGATAATTGAAGCCTGGTATATTCTACTTGCTCATCCAATTTTAGGAGGTTGAAGGAATGAACTCATTTTTCTTAACTCCAAAGATTGAAAGAAGATATTGTTGTGAATTTTATCTGTTTTTTTAAAAAAACTTGGATTTGATGTTTATCAAACTCTTCATTTGGCATGAAGTACCCTTGTTAGATCATTAATAATCTGATATGGGTGTGGACACTTGACTCTTCATTTTGGACCAAAAATGTAACATGTCCTGCATAAGCAACCAAGTTGGGTAGCAAAGCGAGGTTATTGTTTAGTGGTAATACAATCTGCTCTTTTGTGGAAGATCAGTTGTAACTTCTTTGCAGAACACATTTTTCTTATCACAATTTCACAACTTGTAGCCTAGACCATATATATATATCATCTATGATTAAACTAAAAATTCTCCCATGCCATACATTTATTCATCTTATTATCTATCATCTATGATTAAACTTTGGTGCTTAATGATTTACATGTGTTGTTGAAACATTTAGCTGATTAAACTTTCATGATTTTCATATTATATAAATAAGATCAAGTCTCTTAACCTCTCAGAATGAATCCTTGTGCTTCTTAGCAATCTTCTCGTCAGTGCTTTTGTTGATAATGTATTGAATTTTTTATCACAATAGAGAAAGATCCATGGATGGATCTTCTTCTCTATTCAATCCAGTGATCTACACTTTTCAGGAGCAAAATTTTCTTTCTAAAGGAATGTTTGAGTGAATATGCGCAAATCAAATGAGGTATGCATGGACAATGCATATTATAAGAGACTGAACTTCCTGAGTCCTCAAATGGTACGATTAAGTTGTTCCTGACTTGCCTTACATAGAAGCTTGAAATTTTTTATTCTGAATTAATTATCGCTCTTTATTCAAACTTTAATGTACTTTTTACCCTTATAAATCTTTGTTGCTTGTGCCTTGTTGATGCAGTTGTTCAATGAAATCGTCTGGAAACCAGAGCGCCCGTGTTCAGAAATTTGATGTGTATTATCTATCATGTGTGTCTTCATACACTATTCTTCTACACCCTGCTTCTGTTTGTTTGATGAATTTGAAATCAAATTTCTAATTTGTTTCTATGATTATTTTTTTACCACTTTTTTCACCCGTGAGATTATTATTTTTTTACTTTTTGCAAAGTTTTTCCAGTTAAAAGGGAGAGTGTAGTGTAGTGTAGTCTTTTCATTTACAACATAATATTCTTTGATGTCCACTTTTCTGACTTGACTCAGCATTACATCCATGCAATGTACTTATGTAATTGCATAATTAAATTAAATACTCTTGTAATGATGATCTAATTGATCTTTAAATTGTTGTAGTTTGGCATTTAACTGTCGGTTCACTGCATAGCTTTAATCATGATAAGATATAAATCATAGCTGCTACTGTGCAGTTATTATCTTGCTAAAGGCCACACAGAGTATGAGTTTTACTTCAAAGTTTGTGCTGTTTTTCATTTGTTGTGATTAGGAGGATACTTTAATTAAAGCTTAAGCAAGTGGCCCAGCAATAAGATTGGCTTCTATACTAGGACAGTAGGACCTGATTTGTGGGGTCATGTAAGGACCAAAAGCCACTAATGTGATTATGTGAACTTGAGATCTAGCGTACCCAATAAGGCTATGTTCTTTAGGACTGATCTGATCTGAACTGATCTGATTTAAACTGATCTGATTAGGTGGGGTATTATTTTGTGAGAGTATAAAATTAAAACAAAGCTTAACTGATCTGATCTGAAAAAGTCTGATCTGATCTGATTATTATAGCTTTTAAGTCCAAAAGAACAGGGTCTAATAGTAACTTTTTTACTGGAGTATAATTGTTACTTTCTCCGTTTACATCTCCTTTTTGGAAGTCAAACTTATGAAATGTTACTAATTTTTATGACAACTTTATAATATGAGTATAAAATAGTTATGTGAGATAGATTCGTCTCAATGTGTAATTTATTAATATGTATTTTTTTATAATTTTCTTCAGTACACAATTTGAGTTATTAATGGTCAAAGTTAGGTCTTCAAGACTTAGTTTGTTACGAGTAGTAGTAGCTTATAAAGATAAAGGAAATTACTTTTATTTGCAAAATGATAATTAGGCTCATTGTGATGGTAACTAATAGCATTAGGAATTAACAAGAGATTTAGACCTTGTTCTTTTGGGCTTAATTGTTGAAATTTTAATTCAGTTTAATTCAGCTCAACTTTCAACGAGTCTAGTATTTAGCTTAATTTAGTTCAAAAACAACACATCCTAGTATCCTAAACGTCGAAGGCCACAAGACTAAATTGGTGAAGCTGGAATTTAATGATTCCAAATTTGGGGCGAACATTTGTACCACTCTACCCAGCTAACTATACCAAACCACACCCCCCCCCCCTTATGGTTTTGAGATTTGATATTATCTTATTTGTAATGAATTGGTTTGAGCTGCAATAAGTGACACCAACTTGGCACACTTTTAAAATGACATCGACTTGACATACTTCTAAAAATGACACCAACTTGACATGGTTGGATTATTTTTAACACAAGCTTGACATATTTGGATTATTATCAACATAATGATGCTCTATCATACCAAGTTAGTGTTAAAAATTATTCAAAATTGCCGACTTGATGTCACTTTTAGAATTATGTCAAATTAGTGTCACTAGTTTCAAAACTCTTTATATGTATGTATGTATGATTGTATAGACACTCAGACACACACATTTAGTCAGTCTTTTTCTTATTTGATTAAGAATTGGGCAATTTTTAGACTGTTTGTTGGTGCAATTACAAGTTTATAATGTGACCCTTATGAAGTTATTAAATTAAGGATTTTTTTATACAATTACCTTTTATAATAATATTTTTGTGGGAACTATTTTTTATAAAGTTGTGGAAAACTATCTTGATGAGAAACTTTGATTGTATGACGCTACTTAAGTCTAAATTCGAATAAGTTAATTAACTTTCAAGGATTGATTTGTGATTTGCAAGTTACATACGGAGTACTTTATTTCCCTCAGAAATTTGTACACTCTCCATCTTAATTCTTCTAAACAAAGTCTCTCCAGCCTATTTTCTCCTTTTTTTTTGTGGAAAAATTACTTCTAATAATCTAATGTTTTTGCCATTTGTTTTAATACAATCTTTTGATTATTTTCTAATGATCCAACCTTTATACACATTTATTTTTGTGGTCCTAGGTAACCTACTAACTTGTTTAGCCAATAAAAAAGAGTTTTTTTTTTTTTTAATTAAAAAACAAAAAAAAAATCAAACTTATAAACTATAAAAACCTTTTAAGAAAATGATACATGGTACTATTGCAAAAAATGATTTTGTTACTCTGGCTCTAAGATTACATCTTTTTAATGATCATTTATATCCCCTCCGTCTCGAAATAACTGCTCCACTTTCCTTTTTCATCCGTCCCAACATAACTGTTCAATTTCTTTTTTTGGCAAATAGCTCACATACAACTTTACATTTATACTTTACTTACCACTTAATACCTACAACTTTTTACCTACTTTTACGTACAACTTTATAATCTTACTCTTACTTTTCACAAAAAGTGGGTCTTAATAAAATCTCACCCTGTATTTTAATGGATTACTTTTTTTTTAAGACGGATGAAATATTAGTTATACATCCGTTTTTGAATATTCATTTGTTGCAAGAATTAAAAAACGGATGAAGTATATAAATATAAATTGGGATGTCAAAAACAATTTTTGGATATTTTTTTATTGAGGGGAAAATCATTTCCCAAAACGCTATGCCAAAAGGCCCAAAAATGCTCTGCCAAAATGTTTGCCTGTTGCTGCATGCATGGCATATAAATGCATAATAACAGACTTCAGCCAAAGGCTGCAGTGTTCATTAATGCTGAAGTTATGATTTTGGTGCCCCTTTTAATGGAGGAGTGATAAAATAGTCTGCTAAAAGGGGTAAGATGGTAATTTTATTAAATAAGACAAATTAAAAATATAGAGTAATTGTAGTTGTACATCTACCAAACGTATATATGTGTTTAATTACCAAGTAAAATATTCAATTGTTGCCAATAATACGTTACAGAGAGTAAATGAGTTGTTGACATTGTTGTCATATTACACCTAGCCTTTCGCTTTAGCACAAATATATAGAAGTATTAGTAATATGTATTTCCTAAAATAGTGCTTCCTCCTTTTCTTTTTATTAGTTACATTTGGAATTTGTATATGCCTTCATGGGAAGAAAAGGTAAAGCGTAACTAACAAAAAGGAAAGAATTGAATAAAAATGTGGAAATTCTTGCCAAAATCAAGTGTAAATCAGGGTCTTAAAGTAATAGTTTTACCCAATTTTTTTAATTTAGAAAAGAAAGTCTACCGGTTGAATGATTAATAAAGGGTTACGGATCTGTACGAGTGTACAGTTAATAATCTCTTACGATAAGGGAGAGAGAGATAAAGAGTCCTTATGCAACTATGCAAGTGGTGATGTTTGATCTCTGATGAGAGATGTAGTAGCTTACCAACAAGCTATTACTGTATCCTCTATGTCAATTGTTGTATTTCATCATATCTTTTATTTTGGGGGTTAAGAATGGTTTTTAATTTTATTTTGGGAGTATTAAAGATGTAATTTTTTTTTTTTCCTTTCCTACTTTTTATTGAGATGATGAAAGTATCATTTTCCTTTTTTCCTTTTTCCCTTTGTGTGTGGGGGTAAGTGGGATATAATTAATAGGGAAAATGTTGCAAAAAAACAGTAATCTAATCTTTATCACCTACTAAAACACACCCAAAAAAAAGGGGGGAAAGTGCTGTCACTGTCTGAATACTACAAAACCTTATTTGTCATTATATTTTTGAAGGTGTTGAAAACTACAAATACAAAATACAACGTTGATTTCCAAAAAAAAAAAAAAAAAAAAAAAAAAAAAAAAAACCAAGTACAATTTTAGTAAAATCACCATCTTTGAATAACAAATTATAGTTGTAGAATAAAGTACCAGATTTTGAAAGGCCAGTATCAACTGGTATTGTATTATCAGTTTATCACCATCGTAATTCGTAAACAACAGTAGCCAGTAGAGTAACGAAACCGTACGTGAGTGACTCATTTCGTAGTTATGTTCATGAATTTTGTTGATGACCAATGCATGAAGATGCCCATTTTGATTATAACCAAGGATTTGCTGTTTTGTTTGGCAAATTCAAGAATAAAATTTTTTCTGCTTACAATTGTGTTTGGTAACCGTATAACATAATGCTGACCATTAGCATTACTTACTCGAACTAACATATTGAGACGGATGTAGTTATTTTTTTTTTTTGGGTTTTTTTAATATATGCTCTAAGTTTTTCGTCTTTTTAAGTTGTTCTCATGCTTTTTGAAATTTCTAAGCTATGCCCCTTAATTTAGGTTTTTTAGTTAACAATGCCCGCTCCATTATCTCAACGTTAATAGATCTGTTAAAAGGAGTTACATTTCGTGGGAGGGTAATTTCCATCTAAAATTCTAGGATTTTAGCTAATTTTCACCCTTTATTTTAGGGTAATTTTCATCAGCTAAAAATCTTAGAATTTTAGAGGGGAATTAACCCTCCCACGAAATGCAACTCCTTTTAACAGATCTATTAATGTTGAGTTAACGGAGTGGGCACTGTTAATTAAAAATCCTAAGTTGAGGGGCATAACTTAGAAATTTCAAAAAGCATGGGCACAACTTAGAAAGACGAAAAATTCAAGGGCATAGCTTAGAAAAAACCCTTTTTTTTATTAGGAAAAGAAACCGGCTAAGAGGAAGTAGTAATTTCACTGCTAGTTGCTTATTGATTACTTGCTTATCCGAAAAAGGTTTTGAGTGAACCTACACTTTAACATTTTGAATAATGTTATTTCTATATTTTTTGTTATACATAATATGATAGATTATGCCGTAGCATAAGGCTGCTATTACTGGTAATATTGTTCATTTTTAGGAAGGGGGCGATGTGGGCAGAGATTCATGCACTCCAAAAATGATTTCTACACATGAATTTTTTTCAATCTTTTAGTTAATAACAACTTCATAAAGTAAAGTGTAGAAATAAATTTGCGATTGTCAAAATCACTATCCGGATGATGGGAATCAAACTCAAAGTTTTCATATTTCAAAATTTAAAAGTATCATATCTTGAGCCTTGATAAATATAATTACCCTAAAACCCCAATTGTTAAGAATTTACTTTTTTAAAAAACTATGCTCCATAATTCCCATGATATGAGGATAGACTAAATATTCCTCCTTTTTAAAAAAAATAAATAAATACCCAGAAAAAAGGTTTATATATATATATATATATATATATCACTATCCTAATTCCTATGCTACCTAGGGTGCATTTGATTTCACTAAAATTTTCTGATCTAATTTTATCTTATCTGAATTTTTTTGATATGGTTTGATTTTTCTCTGATTGTAGTTATTATTATAATTACATTTTTTTCTGATCTAATCTGAATTTTTCTGAACTAATTTGATCTGAAATTTTCTAATCTGGTCTAATTTTTCTTACTTATTTAATTTGAATCAAACGCACCATTGCTTCCCCATCCACCTATCTTTGTCAATTGAGTCTTTTTTGACTATCTCTACCATATTTAAACTACTACTCTCCTAATTTACAATAATATAATACAGGGATAATGGAGCTTGTATTTTTCCTAATTGAAAAATAGCCTAACTTCCGTAATTTGAGTATTTTTCTGTCCGAGGCCCCGGTTTTTAAGCAGTAGTTGGTTGCCCTATTTTTCCTCTTCTACTTCTAAGAATAATAATCTAGCGTTAAATTATTAAACAAAATATTGTACTGTATTATTTAGCTTTCCCATGAGATTATGACACTAATCTTAAATTAGCTTCAACTTCAAGTTTCTGGATTCACTTTTTGACTGGTCTATCAGCACTAGTATCACATATCCTTCATCTTATACTAATGCGTCTTATTTGAGAGGATTCCTTTATCGACTTTTATCTTCCGAATGGTTCAGGTAGTAACTGACCACTGAACTACAAGTAAGGCTCCTCTCCGGCCTCACTATCAAGTATCAACATTATCAAATAAACCAAAAAAATCTTGGATTTGTAGTCCCTTTATTAAACATTTCACAAATCAATTTAGACCAATAATTTAAAATTTTCATTTTTTGAAACATGTAAATGGCCTATCTTGTCAAACGTCTCAGTACATCAGTACATGAGAATTTTTCGTTACCAAATAAAAACTGTACTCCGTAACTTTTTAGTATAATATCATTTTTTTTTCTTTGTATAAATAAAGCTATAGATTAGAGGCAATTTTGCAATTAAAAATTATATTAGACCGACAAACGAGTTGACCGGAGATTTTGTAATTCTACAATTATACAGTATAATACACATACACATCCATGTTAGATATCCTTGTTTTAAAACTCCCAACTCCCAAGGACTGTTGCAAAGCTATATATGACTGTATCAGTATTGGATTCTCCAGTGACTAAAAGACTAAAGCAAAGAGAAAGGTATTAATCATGAAACAAGTCTACATTAATCATTCAATTATTCAAGATTAAACAAAAGCAACTTTGGTCCCCTCTTGTTCCCTCCTTTTTTTTTTCTTTTTTTTTTGCTCACTCTTTGAGTAGAGTGTACTATTTACTGTTCTCTGTTTCCCATGCAATATGAATATGATGATTCTTCTTTCTCCCCCACCCAACAAAATTTTCCATCTTAATTGCCTTAAACAAATTGTTAAAAAGAAAGAAAGAAAAACCTATCTACCTTGTTTGGGTTTCACTACATTTCTTTATCTTTCTTTTGGTGCTGCTGCTCCAAGTCCCAATGGAGATTTCATCAACCATGTTGAGTTTAAACCTTTTTCTTGTTGCTTCCATTGCTTCTATCCCTGTTATAGTATCTGAAGCTGAACCTTCAGATATCTTTTCTGATGCATTAATAAGCTTAAAATCTGAGTTTATTAACCATTACAATGCTTTGGGTGACTGGTTTATGCCTTCTAAGACAAACCCATCTGATGAAATTACAGCTTGTTCTTGGTCTGGTGTTTCTTGCAACAGCAACTCAACCATGGTCATTGGGTTAGACCTCTCAAGAAGAGGTCTTGGCGGCGAGCTTTCGGGGAAACAATTTGTTGTGTTTGTTGATCTTGTTAGCCTCAATCTCAGCCATAATTTGTTTTCTGGGAAACTTCCTGAATCAATCTATAATCTCACAAACTTAAAGAGCTTAGACATTAGTAGGAACAACTTTTCTGGGAATTTCCCAAATGGGGTTTCAAGATTGAAGAAACTTGTAGTGCTTGATGCCTTTAGCAATAGCTTTTCAGGTCCATTACCTGTTCAAGTTTCAGAGGTTGAGTCCCTTAAAGTTGTCAACTTTGCTGGAAGCTATTTCAGTGGCTCAATCCCTTCAAAATTTGGGGATTTCAAGAGCTTAGAATTCATCCATTTGGCTGGGAATCTTCTTGGGGGTGAAATTCCTCCTGAGTTAGGGAAGCTTCAAACTCTGACTCATATGGAAATTGGGTATAATTCCTACCAAGGAAGCATCCCTTGGGAATTAGGTAACATGAGTGAACTTCAATACCTTGATATAGCAGGTGCTAATCTTTCAGGTCAAATCCCAAAAGCTCTTAGCAAATTAGCTAATCTTCAATCCCTTTTTCTCTTCAGAAACCAGCTTATTGGTTTGATTCCTACAGAATTCTGTGACCTGATTTCTCTGCAAAGTTTGGATCTTTCTGACAATCAGATTTCTGGGCAGATTCCAGATTGTTTCTCAAAGCTGCAGAATCTGACTTTACTCAGCCTTTTTCAGAATAAAATGAGTGGCACTGTTCCCCAAGCCATTGCAGAACTTCCTGGGCTTGAAACTCTTCTTCTTTGGAACAACTTTTTTTCTGGGTTGCTTCCTAAAACCTTGGGAATCAACTCAAACCTTGTATTGCTGGATGTTTCAAGTAATAATTTCAATGGTAGCATACCACCTAATCTTTGTGCTAATGGCATGCTCTCTAAGCTCGTATTATTCTCCAATTCTTTTACTGGTGAGCTCCCTCTTTTTGTTTCCAAATGTTCATCTTTAGTCCGAATTCGATTCGAAGATAATTTGATTTCAGGTCCTATCTCATTGAACTTTGCTAGTTTATCTGATATCTCATATGTTGATCTCTCAAGTAACAAGTTAACAGGTGGTGTTCCTGAGAATATTACTCAGGCTTCTAAGCTTGAGTACTTCAATGTCTCCAATAACCCGGAACTCGGAGACGAACTTCCTCCAAAACTATGGTCCTTGCCACTGCTTAGCAACTTCTCAGCTTCCTTTTGTAACATATCAGATATTATCCCTCCTTTTACATCTTGTAAATCTCTTACTGTTGTGGAACTTGGTTCAAATCACTTATCAGGGAACATCCCAGAAATGATTTCAGATTGTACTAGTCTTAGTATCATAGACCTATCTAATAATAACCTTAGTGGTGAAATCCCTGAAGATTTAGGTCATTCCACAAGTTTAATGATGCTAAATGTGTCATTCAATGACATATCTGGTTCAATCCCAAAAAACAAGAACTTTAGGTTGATGGATAGAAGTGCTTTTGTGGGCAACTCAAAGTTGTGTGGGGTGCCATTGCAGGAATGCTCAAATTCTAAGACAATTCAAACTGAGTTATTGTGGGTTCTCATACTTTGTGCAAGTGTTGTTGCTTTCTTAGCCCTTGCTGTTTCTGGGGTGTATTATATCCAAAAGGGGAGAAAGAAAGGCCAATGGAAAATGATCTCTTTTACTGGGTTGCCTAACTTCACTGCAAATGATGTTTTAAAGAGCTTAAATTCTCCAGAGTTCTTGGAGACAACACCTTATCCAATAGTGTCCTCTTCAATCTGCAAAATCACATTACCAACTGGAATCACAGTTTCTGTGAAAAAGATTGAGTGGGACTCACAAAGAATGGATGTTATGGAAGAGTTTATCACTCAAATGGGCAATGCAAGGCATAAAAACCTAACTAGATTGCTTGGATATTGCTACAACAAGGATCTTTTATACCTTTTATATGATTACTTGCCATATGGAAATTTGGCCGAGACGATCTTGGCAAGGCAAAGTTGGGCTTCCAAGTATAAGATAGTGTTGGGTATCGCCAAGGGCTTGTGCTTCCTTCACCATGACTGCTATCCTGAAATTCCTCATGGTGATCTTACACCGAGCAATATTGTGTTTTCTGAAAGTATGGAACCCCAGTTGACTGAATTCGGTTTCCGATTTCTGATGCAGCTTAACAAAGGCTCATTCCCAGAAACATTGTCCAAAAGGCAACCAGGTATGCTTGTAAATCTTATTCTATCACATAGCAATATGCTCGAAAATTCTTCCGTGCACCCAGGTGTATGGTGATTATCATGTACCTGCCCTCAAAATAGAGCATTCATGTTATGCGTATAGAACATTCATGTTGTACGTTTAGAAAACTTTTGTTTTATACAACAAGTATTCGAAAGCAAAACACGAATGTTCAAAATGATTAAAAAATAAACGTTATATTTTAAGTGCAGGTGCATGATATTCAGTATGCACCCAATGCACAATTCATGGATCAAGCTTTAGCTTTTTATATGCATTCAATTGAGGAAAATACATCACAAAATTCATTTTATTAATGCTTTTACCAGGTCAATATGCATCAATCAAAGAAGAGTTGTACATGGACATCTACAATTTTGGAAAGATTATCCTAGAAATCTTGACAAATGGAAGGATAAAAAATGTGACTAAGAGCTTATTAAGCAAACCAAAAGGAGATCTTTTAGAAGAGATTTGCAGTGAAAATGAAGTTAGCCCTGAGAATTCTTTGGGCAAGGAAATAAGTTTGGTGCTTGAAGTTGCTTTACTCTGTACCAAAAACAGATCATCTGATCAGCCATCAATGAAGGGTGTCTTGAATCTTTTATCAGGATCGATTCTTTAACTGTATAAATAAGAACAACATATGTATGTAATGTATGTGATAGAAAGTATATACAGAGTATGGTGGATTTTATTGAAAATGAGCCTGTATTTTGTGATTATTAATATATTGGAAGATGGGGTTGGAGGCTATTCAGGCTAGGTGTCTGTCTGATTAAACCCCAACAAATATATAAAATTTTTGGTTGATTAGATTTGTATTTCTTCAATATTGAGCTTAAAAATGAAAGTTTGTTACAGCTCTTGGATCATGTAATGTTTTGATTTTCTGGAATAGCAATGTAATTTAACTGAAGTTTTTCATGGTTGATGTTTTGCTTGAATGAGTTTGTGCAACTTGACTGATTGAAATGGTTCTTAATTTGATGACCATGTTGGCTCTATTGACACAACTCTGGAATTTGTTAGCTAATACTCCAACTCCACTCTTAACTCTAGTATTGCAAATGAGATTAAGGTTTTGCAAAACTCTGGTAAATGATTAGTTAGTGTTGCAGAAAATAACATGCATTGCCAGTTTATTTTGCATATTGCAGTTACTTCCAGAAAGTATTTAAATCCCTACCTGGTTGATTGAATTTTTTTTTTTTTTGGGAAATTACCAATACTCCAATAGTACCTGTGATTTTGGGATTTCCCAATGGTATACTTAATTTTTTTTTATTGCATTAGTATGTCTAATTTAAGCTTAATTTCTCAAATGTAGTATTATTAATTAAAACTGTTAAAATTCAATAACCATAACTGCCACACATGACCACAACCAACATAACTAAGGTTAATGAAAGGGTTGGTGGCGGTGTGTGGTTGTTGAAGGGGTTGGTGGTGGTGCGTGAGGAATATAATTAAGAGGAATTTTGGATTTAATAAATGAGAGAGTGAATTAAGATTATTGGCGTTGAAGGGAATTTGGTGGTGGTAATTTAAGGTTGTTGGTGGTGGCTTGTGGTAGTTATGGTTGTTAAACTATAACAGTTTTAGTTAATAATGCTAAATTTGAGAACTTAATCCTAAAATTAGATATACCACTAAGAATAAAAAAAATTATAGGCATACCATTGAGAATTCTTAAAAGCAGGCATAATATTATACGGGGAATTTCCCTTTTTATTTGGTAGGAAATTTACAGCTAATTGGATGATATGAGAATTCAAACATAGGTCCTTAAGGGTCGGAAGGGGGATTTTTCATAATAAAACTAATATTAGTTCTTTTCTGGTAATTTGAGCATAATTTCAAATTATAATATATATAAGTATGCATAATATAAAAAAATTTAAAGTATTTAATAAGATTTTAAACAAATCAAACTGAATTTTTTAACGTAAATAAACTAAATAGAATCAAATTTTGATGCATAAAATCCAAAAACTAAATATATAATTAGCAAAACTAAAAACCAAAGATTTTTTTTTTTTTTTTTCTAAACTAGAAGAATATCGTGCTTGTCATCTACCCATTGTCATCAATTAGGGAATTGAATATATGACCAAGAAGTAATATAGTACAGCCTATATATATCTGTTATATAAGTCACAAGGGGTAGTCATGGTGTCCCCATAAACTACCTTCAAAAAATTTCTAAATACTCAAATTATATACTTCCTCCGTTCCAAAAAAAACCGCAACAATTTAGATGGCATGGACTCCTAGTCAAAATTTGGAGTTGGATAATTAGGAAAAGTTAGGGGTAGTTGATTAAGATAAATAAAGAGAAAAAATGGGACCCAAAAAGTAAAAAGTAAAGTAGAAAAAGTTTGAGGTAGTTGATTAAGATAAAGGAGAGAGAAAGTGGGGACCCAAAAAGTAAAAAGTAAATTGTTAAGGGTTTTAAGTAAGGGTAAAATAGTAAAGTACTACAAAAAATCTTACCATAAAAAGAAAGAAAAAAATTATTGCATTTATTTTGAAACATACAAATTTAGAAATTGTTGCGTTTTTTTTGGAACGGAGGAAGTAATATTAATTAAAAAGGAAAGTTTTACATTTTTTAAAATGAAATATTACAAAATATATAATTCAAAAAAAAAACACAAACACCAAAATTCATATTTTTAAATTCTCTACCATTAGATACCCATATTGGTATAGTTTTTCACACAAATATTTTCTTTTTTATTAGTATAAATCTCTATTATATAAAAATGTTTAAAATAATACCGATCTCCCTTACTTATGAAATGAAGATAATTAAAATATAAATTAAATTTAATCAATCAATAACAAATAAGGAATTATCAATCAAAGAGCAAATAATTATTTATTCCACATAAAATATGACACTTTGTTTATCTTTTTAAATGAAAATATCACAAAATTAATAATTTACAAAAATAAATAAAAGCAGCAAAATTAATATTTTATTTTTTTTTACAAATGGACACCCATATTTATATAGTTTTCACATTAAAATTTTATCTTTTAATTACGATAAAATTTTGATCAAAGATAGTGTATTAGATGAAATTAAATTTTATTCAATTAAACAATCATAATCTTATTTTCAACAAGCTCATAAATAATGTATGCAAACATTATATAAGATACTCATAAATTATTAAAGCACGCATAGCGTGCACATAAGGCTAGTATATATATAATTATATATACAACGCTAAGCTAACAAGAATCTACTATCTAGAAGCTTACTAACAACCGCTTATTAAAACTAATACAAAGGACTAAATATATTAATAAGAAATATACTAATATTAAATTTCTTCACGAATATTATAGTATGCACCTGAGGTACCCCTCGGATTTGGCGAAATTAAAAACAAAAGGGTCAGAAGGAAGAGAGAGAAAGAGATGATGTATATCGTATATATCACATAAAAATAGAGAGATACTTTAAGAATATATTTTTAACAAAATTATATAAATGTCGTTTGGTATATTTTGACATGCCACTTTTTTTAAAAACTAATAATTTCCTACCATGTGACACCAAAGAATTAAGGAAATTTTTTTAAAAGTTACTGATACTAAAATTTTTTTGCTTATGATTTAGAGAAATAGAGATTTAAGGGAGGAAACATCTAGCAAGTAGCAAGTGAGTAATCATGAATCATTTAAAGGAAGTCAAGCATTTTATGTGGAAGCATGGTGGCCGCATAAACGAATGAAGTGTTCTTTTAGAACCATAGACCTAGGTTGCACTAAAACGAATATTGGTACAGGTAAGGACACAAAATGGGTATGAGAAAACGTCACTAAAAAAATTCAGGATACGGCTACGTGAAAGAAAACAATAAAAAAATCTATAAATTTTAACATAATTTCAATAGAACAATGAGGTAAATATCAAATTTGGTGTTAAGAATATAGTTAATGATTATATAAATTATTCAAAAACTAAAAGACATAAACAATTAAAGCGAGAAAAATAACTCAGGCTACTTGAGTAAGCTTAATCATTTAGTTCAATGTGGGTGTCGGACACGGGGTACGACATGTTGGAGATGTGTCTGTGTTTTCTATCTATAGACTACTAAAGCTTAAAGGCACTTGTAGTAGTGATGAGTTGATAAGAACCAAAAAATTATGGTATCACACTCATGAATGTTGATGAGAATAAATGGTTCTTGGCAAGAAAAATCATAAAATAGGTCTTGGCAAGATGCAAACCATGAAGCAAAATTCAGTTATAGGGCAATTCTGGGTTTTTTGAACATCCTTATCTATAATCTATATATTTAAAACAGAAATTTTAAGTGTCACTTGTCTTCTATTTGTTAATCCTTAGCTTGCTTCCGTTCTGCCATGTGTCATTTTTAAGTTTAATATTTCTTTTTTTTCTCAAGAAATTTTTATCATTGGATCTCTATAATTCTTTCGTTATTTCTTAAGTAATCTCTTTTAACTTCTATACATTTTAAGCGATATTTTAAAAAAAAATTAAACAATTTGATTAATGTTGTGAAAATGGGGAAAAGTGTTCCATTTCATTGATCACAGTAGATATATATACAAGCAGTTAGGGTTTTGTAGTCTAGAATATTCCTAGAATATTACCATGAGTATAATGGGCATCCACTACTATATATTACATAACACTCCGCCTTGGATGTCCATTATACACAACAACAATTTAAAATACAATATTTCATAACATTCATTTACAATGCTCATTAACTCCCCCTAATGATGTCATCTATCAAGATTCTTGAGTCGACGTAACCTAATTGCTGAATAAATTTCTTGAATGTAGCCGAATAGTGTGCCTCGTTAAAACATTTACTAAGAAAACCCTGTGGGATAAAAACCTAGTGAAGGAAAAAGAGTACACCACTTTCGTAATACACTTTGAATTGCTGCCTCATTAAAAACCTTACCAGGAAAACCCAATGTGGGACAAAACCTTGGTTAAGGGAAAAAGAGTGCAACGCCTATTGTCTCCCCCTGATGAATACATAACTTGAGATCTTCAAATGTCATAAATCCACCGTTGAGTAACTTCACATTTGTATCATAATAACATTCTTCGATGATAGGTACTCTTGGACTGGTCTTGAATCTTCAAGTCTTCCCTTGAACATAGTGAGACATCTATCTTCATTTATCAATACTTATGAAGACACTGCATGAGTCTATTATCAAGTTGTCTTAATTATTAAATTGATGCCTTGTTTTGGAGGTCATAAGTAAAAATTCATGATCAATGATTGATCATACATTCTCCAATCACAATATCATGGCAGCACTTTATATATTCACATATTATTGTCTAATCATACATTGCTCATGGTTCTTCTAGACCATAACAAACCATAACAACCATTCTCACTAAGAGATTGTTATTTCTATTCTTTAGACATTTCATATATGCGAGAATTCTCCAATGGGTATAAAAACTGGTTGTCTATCACATGCTCAAGCTTCAGGTTGAGATGTCAAAAATTAAGTCGCATAGACTATCTAAGAGTTCAATAGTAATATTAACTGACATTGCTAAACTACAAGTATATAACTTGTAGAATCAAATATTAAAATACGTTGTATATACATTTTTCAAGAACTCTTCGTGCATGATTCACAACATGCTATCAAATCAATGTTATATATACATATAGATAGTCTCGTGAGAACTATCATCCCATTGGAGTATAAATATCTCATGCAAACTTATAAATTTTTCCTCACTATATTTTGGACAAACATTAAAAAAAAACCCACAATTGTTAAGTATGAAATGCAAAATTCATGATAAGATACCAAACAAAATATTTGTGATGAGTAATGAGCAATGCTTACCTATGACCTAGACTACATCCTATACATATAATAAGTAATGCATTTAAACTATGACTCAAACATGCATATAAAATTAAGACTCAAAAATACTAAACACTGTACAGTGTGGATTTTAGAAAGCCATGTTTCTAGTTGGACTTCTGGTCCATGATAAACTATTGATCATCGCTAATATTTCTTTGGACTTTTGGTCCATGACAAAATATTGATCATTATTTTAGTTTCACGTCGACATTAAAATGGACATATATTTCTGATCCTTTGTTCACATGTCCACTCTTGCATATGCATATTATTTATCGGTTCCATCATATACCGGTATCATCCAGATAATTTCTCAAAATATAATTTTAATTTGCATGCTATTTTACAATGATATCTGAATAAATTTCTCATTGGTACCATCACAACTATGTTTACATCATAGGTCATCTATTCTAATAATTCAGATATCTATACCTCTTTTAAGATATTCACACTATGATATTAATATATTATTGCACTATTAAAAGTGTCAACTGCACCATCTTGCCATGTATCATATCTTCATTTTGGAACCGATCATGTAATCTACACTTCTAGTGTAGTGATTTAAGTATAATTGGCAAGATTTATCCCACACATATAATATATAGACAAAAGTTGACATAAAACTTTTCAAACTACCATTATAGGGGTCATCAAATATTTATTTTATTTTTATTTTGCCAACTTATGCTAATTCTCCCCCTAAGTTGGTAAAATGTAATCGTTTATAGGGACGTCGAATTCTATACCAACTTAGCATACTATTTCATGTGCAAAATGCCTCGTCACATAGGCAAAATATATTCAACATATTCCATCTCTCAGAAGAATTATATTAAGTGTTATTTATCTCTCCTGGAGAACCACTTAAAACAAAATTAGTTTTTTCACTATTTATTATGAACTCTTTCATAATTCATTCTCTTCTGAAAATAATATCAATGGGGAGACATGTATTGTGTAGTTGTCTCTCTTCTTTTCTTTATCTTTGTGTTGACTGATAATAGCCCCAATAATCAAGAGATTGTTGTATAAATATAAATAACTTGTATGTAATTCCACTAGGTGATGATCTTCTGGATCAACAAAGATTTTAATAATGAGATACTAATTACACAAAAATTTCTACATACAAGTAGCTTTGGTGAGCTCCCAGTCACCTAATATGGTGAGCTTCTAGTCACCCCATACTGAACAACTTATAAGTTATCATGGTGAGCTTCTGGCCACCTATTACATATGCCCATACAAAGTTGTTAGAAACTATTTTATAATCTCTTGAAATTTCTCAAAACAAACTATTAAAATCATAATTCAAATATGGCTCAATCTCAATGTTATGTCTTGCCATTCCATTCACTTCATATATCTAACATGAGAGAGCGTCAACACATTAAATGAAACTTCGAGTTTCTACAACGGGTAATCATTAAACCTGGATGGCCTAATATTATTATCACATCCAATCGCATTTTAAAATTTAAATTATACATGGTCAGTGATTCAATTCTACTAGTGATCACTTTATTAGATGTATTTTATTATTCATGGCGATGAATATGATGTAATATAAGAACACTAACATGTGTTTCTTTCTACAATTGGCATTCGACAAGACAATAATTAATATTTTACTCAATAATAATTTATACTCTAGCTTATACTTATACTATGCTGGAGTATTAATTACAATCTTAATCTTAATACATGCTAATATTGTTGGATACCTTATACTCTTCTAGAGCGTTTCATATCATAGTACATATAAATTTTTATTGAACATAATCCTCCTTAGGAGATTCATTTAAATGTATCCATTTTTCGAATTTACCATTCTTAGTAATTGCTCCTATCTTTTTCAGATATTATGATCTTTAGAATCCATCGATTTACTAAGCTTTAAGCATGCTCTAAAATCATTAGACATTGATGTTGTCTTTCTAGGACATCAAATTTAGTTGGAGCATTTACAACTAGTGTATCGTCAACAACTAGATATATCACATGGCCACTTCTATTAAATAAATCATTGACATTTAAGTTAATGTACATATATACCAAAACTGACCATCAATATATCGCATTATCGATATTTTATCTCCCCCTTATCCATGCATATGGGGTTATGAAAATAGTCCAACAATATTTTAAAATCTTTTGCACTTTGTAAACCGTAAATTCTTTTAAAAATTCATGTATCAAACAATGTGTTCCTCTCACTCATTTAAATTTGAATATCTTACAAGTATATGGGCATAATAAATATATTTTTCAACTGAGTTTCTCACAATGTCAAGCTCAATTTCTTAAACTCATAAAATGATTATATCTTGCCAAAAAAAATGCTTTAATATTTGCAATATACCTTTTGTTAACTTTTCCATAAATAGTATATAATCGAAAGAACATCACATAAACATGCTTATAACTCTTTCAAATATGTAATCCCTAGTTCACTTCTAAAATGAATATATAAGCGATTCAAAATTCTTGAATTTTTTGTTCACATGACATTGTGTATATAGGAACACACTAGTATATATTATAAATGGTGGATTATCCGAGCAACATATGTTTACTCATGTTTGTGAAATTGTGGTACAGTTATTATGAATTCTTTATATGAGTTATAACAATCATGAAAAATTGGCATTCACTTCTGAAAATGAATAAATGTAATTATCTTAATAAATCTTAAATTGTAGAATAAGTTAAAAGCTTGAAGCTTGCCATTGGTTTCCTTTAATCATCAATATATATTATATATGCATATAAGTAAGATAGCAACGAAAAGAGATAGAATGATATCATAATAAATTGTAGTTAACATAAACTATAATCAAGGTAACAAATTATTTCTTAATAATTCGAACATAAATATTCATAATAATATTAATAAGTATTTTATGTTTCATTGTAATTTTCCAGTAATTCACAACTAAAAGTCCGCATCAACATTTTGTCTACAAACTCCTTTAAAACAAAGCTAATTCCACCTCTTGAAAATTATTTTGAAGCAAACATTATCATCTCTTTGTTCGGAATATAGATTGCATTATCAAAATAGAAAAACCAAACAAAATTATTGATTGCATTACTTAAGCAATAAAAATGTTAGACTCTTATACAAATCATTCCCAAAGAAAGTAATTAACTAAAAAAACAAGCAATTATTTGTACTCCGTATAACAAAATAGGGACACTTTGCCCACATTCCACTAAAAATTCTAACTACTGCACCATTATTTAGCAATTTTAAAAACTAATCTCCAATTAGTACTCTAAAACCACGTACTCAGTTCTAAATTAGTACTACCGAGTATAAAAAGGACAACCTTTCAAATTCTTATTGTGATTAGGAGAGTAATTATGAGACTATTTTCCATCAAACATGATATGAAATTTAACCCTGTTCCTTTCTGTAACAATCAATCAATCATTACAGGCTGTTGTAATTTTTAGACAAGAACACAGTTTTATGTCAACGCTAGAGTTTGGCATAACACAGAAAATTAGAAACACAATATTCAGCAGATTTATAATGGTTATACTTCGCAAATCGCAATCGATACACACATGGCATAATAGCATATACTGCAAACAACATACATTTTATGAATGCAATTCTCCAACATTCTAGCAACTGAATTCAGTCATGTATGTGAGTGTACTAGGCAGACCAACCAGTCCACCAAAATATATTAATCATCAAAATTGCCTTGACACTTTAACAATAATCGGAAATCAGATCAATTTTTAAAGAAACCTAATTTCAGGCTTTTAGCACAAATTCAATCAAAAACAAAACCAAACGAATTAATTTATATATATATTTTTTCGCACCTGATTGTAGGGTTTCAACCAAGAACGAAAAACAAAACACTTACAAAAGGGTTAAAAATCAAGAGATTCGCCAGTTATCTTCTAGAAGGCGAATCGCTCAATTGCGAGAACTAATTATACTGTAAATCTATCAGAAATACCTCAACATCACCTTGAATTATAAATCGGAACACACAAAATAATTGATGAAATCAAGAGACGACTTCTTAAGAAAGAAGAGTCGGGGAAAATTGAACAGAATTTGTCATAAACTTGAACAGAAAATTGATGGAAAAATGAACGAAAATTCGAGTTAAAAAAACAAAAATTAGACCCAAAATTCGAACTGAAAATTTGAGTGAAAATCAAAACAAATTTTGAACAAAAAAATCGAGTGTAAATCAAATCAAAATTAAACCAAAATCGAAAGAAAATTAGGCCAAAAAACTCAAACTAAAATCTAACCAAAAATTCGATCTATAAGTAAAACCAAAACAGAAATAAATTGTGAAGAAAATTTACAGATCTGCTAGGGTTCCTACCCTCGAGGGTACGAATCTCATAGCCGCAGCTAATGGGTGGTGCTGCGCGGCTTAGTGTGAAATAGTTCGAATCTCTCAAGCAAAGCTAAGGCAGCGGCGGCTGCGCTCGTGTTTTCCGTTGGCGCGACGACGGGGCTTCGGCGGTGGAGTGCTAGCGGCGCGCTGAAGGAGAATCAATGGCAAAGGGATGTAAAAGGATGAAGATTATAAAAATGGAGAAGAAGATTAAGACAGAGAATAGAAAATGATGATGATTGAAGATGAATGTGATTTTTTTTTTCCTCGACCTAAAACACTACATTCGTGCTGATAACGTGTTGTGAAAATGAGGAAAATTGTTCCATTTCATTGATCAAGCAGTTAGGGTTTTGTAGTCTAGAATATTCCTAGAATATTACCAGGGTATAATGGGCATCCACTACTATATATTACATAATAATTAAAACTAATAATATTCTCTCAATTTGTTTTTTAAAATCAACAAAAGGACTTTTTAAGATAATTTTTTAACCCTTTTATTTTTCCTTACAATATTAATTAACCCTTTTGATTACCTCTTCATTAATTATCACACCCTCTCCGATTTCTAATATTTTTTGTGTATTAATTTTGAATTCAACTTAAAAATTTCCATGGTGATTATTGATTGATTTAGTGTAAACATTAAAAAATTAAAACAATATAGTACTTTTTAAATTTAATTTTTAATTCTGATATTTTTTCTAAAAAATAACTTGTGCCTTGCACGAGCTCAAAAACTAATTATAACTTATAAGAAGATTCTTTACTAGAGTCGCCAGTGGGGTTTAAGGAGCGAACAAGAGGGTGTGGAATGATCCAGAAGAGTTGGGCACCCCAAGTTAGGATATTGAGTCATGACTCAATGGGAGTGCTCTTGACTCAATGGGAGTTGTTCTTCTTTAGTTAAATCTAATTACCAAGATCGTCTTGATTATTTTGACTTTGGTGGTCATTTAAAACATCAATGTTTTACGAGTGTGTTCTCTTCAGCTCAACTTATTTTTCCAGTGATTAGAGTTGAGCATGTCAAGTTAGAGTTAATAAGTTTCAACAACTTCATATTTTGATCTTGATAAATGCTTATCAGTGTTGAGCAGTTTTGAACAAGTGTTAAGCAATTTTGAACAAGTCATGTGAGGTTAGACCTTATAAAATAAGATTTCATAATTCAAAGTCACCGCACCCTTAAAATGCCTATTTTATAAAATTAAGTGGTCTTATAAATATAAATTATGAATATTCTAAATGCTCAATATAATTTTTTTTAAATACATAATAATACTCTGTTTTAAGTGTAGGTGATTTCTATTTATATCCGTGGCACAATTCACTACCTCCCTCCATATAGAAAGTTAAAGTACTCTCCATAAAGATGTACTCCCTCCTGACCTCCATATCGATTAATCCGTAACAATAAATATTTTACCTCGAACATATATTATCAATTGTTGATTTGTTGTAGATAAACTAATATAGTGGGAGTAACACTCACTTACAATGGGCGAATCTATCTCTATTATACAAGCCAAGGTATGGCACCCCCTTGAAATGTCTATGCTACCCCCCTCAAATGTTTCTAAAAAATTAAGTAACATCACTCCTAATAATTAAGAAAATTTATTCCAATTTTTTTTACTTTTTAAAATCAAAATATTACAAATAAATAATTCGTAAAATATAAAAATAATAATACCAAACTTCATATTTTTGAATTCTCTACATATAGACACCAATAGTGATACATTTTTTTTAAAAAAAAATTACTTCTGATTATTGTAGAAATTTGATAGTTGATAGAATATACTCGGTAAACACACCTTTTCTTTTATTCATTGTTGTGGAATGACCTGATAAAAAGGGAAATTTTGTTTTTTATTGGTGAATGAGTGTGAATTTGACAAATATTTTAATTTTTCGAACAAACAACCTTCATTTTTTTTAAAAATACGTTTAAAATATCATTGCACGCGAAACGGGTATATAAGGCTAGTTTGCATTAAGTTAAGGATTTTTTTATCCAAAACCCCCTAAACTTTTGAGCAACTTTCGAAAAAGTACCTTACAAAAACAAAATTGTCCAAAACTAATTGAACTATACAAAATCGTTGTTGACTCATACCCAAGTAGTTTGAAGGAAGTTTGACCCTGATTTTCTACTCTGAAAATGCACGTGCCAATCACGTGAGACGATTTTTCACCCAAAAAACACCGTTTTCCGCCACCCAAACCACCACCACGGCCTCCTCACATGCAACCTGTCCTCACCAATGTTAATCGTTGTCGACCTTCAACCACCGTTAACCATTGCAATGGTTGGTTTGGTTCGATGTCGTGGTTGGGGCATTGGGCGGCGGGATAAGGACATACAATTGTTTGTGCGGAAAATGATGTTTTTTGGGTGAAAAACCACCACACGTGACCGACAAGTGCATTTAAAGGGCTAAAAATCAGGTCAACTCTTCCTTCAAAGCTTCAAACCACTTGAGTATGAATCAATAACAGTTTTGTATAGTTAAATAGTTTTGAACAATTTCACATTTCACATTTGTATCTAAAAGTTTAGGGGGGGGGGGGGAGTTTTGAAGAAAAAAATTCCTTAAATCAACGACAAATGTCTAATTTTAAAACTTGAATAAAAGTAAAATGGTCAAAATAATTAATGAAATGAAAACAACAATGGCGTGTTTGCATTAAACTCCAATAAAAATCAACCAGGATTACACTATTATTATGAAGTAACAACAGTTTCCTTTCTTTTTCTCCCATAAATAGCATACTATTATTCTGAAAAGCATATACCATTGTGCATTTGTGCCATCATCATCGTCTTCTTTCTTTTACTTCATCGTTTTAAAAATCCTCAGATCACTAAATTAACCAGCAAAAAAAAATAAAAAATAAAAAATGGCTACTCAAGCCACTTTCTCTCTCTTACCAATTATCTCTCTCTTCGTCCTCCTAATCACTCCTCACTCTTTCTCTTTCCCTTTTCCTCATCCAAAGCCCAATTTACAATCACCCGTCAAAACCCTCGTCATTTTAGTCATGGAAAATCGCTCATTTGACCATATTCTTGGTTGGCTCAAGTCAACCCGACCCGATATTGACGGGTTAACTGGGAAAGAGTTCAATCGTCTCAACACCTCCCAAACCGGGTCACCCGAAATTCACGTTTCAAATGATGCAGTTTTTGTTGATTCGGATCCGGGTCACTCCATTCAAGCAATCACTGAACAGATATTCGGGTCGACCCAGGTTACTGACCCGGCACCCATGAACGGGTTTGCCCAACAAGCTAATTCGATGTCGACCCATATGCCTAAAAACGTAATGAGCGGGTTCAAACCCGATCTTCTTCCGGTTTACACCGAGTTAGCGAACGAGTTTGCTGTTTTTGATCGTTGGTTTGCATCAGTACCTGCTTCAACTCAGCCGAATCGTTTTTATGTTCACTCAGCAACTTCGCACGGGGCTTCAAGCAATGTAAGAAAAGATCTTATTCATGGGTTTCCTCAAAAAACTATATTTGATTCACTTGATGAAAATGGGCTGAGTTTTGGGATTTATTACCAGAATATCCCAGCTACATTGTTTTTCAAGAGTTTAAGGAAGCTTAAGCACATATTTAAGTTTCATAGCTATAGTTTGATGTTTAAATTGCATGCAAAACTAGGGAAATTGCCTAATTATGTTGTGATTGAGCAAAGATACTTCGATAAGAGTTTGTTTCCTGCAAATGATGATCATCCATCACATGACGTGGCGGAAGGACAGAAGTTTGTGAAGGAGGTGTATGAGACACTTAGGGCTAGCCCACAATGGAAAGAAATGGCTTTGTTGATAACTTATGATGAACATGGTGGGTTTTTTGATCATGTTCCAACCCCTGTTTCTGGGGTTCCTAACCCTGATGGAATTATTGGACCTTTCCCATTTTACTTTCGGTTCGATCGGATGGGGGTTCGGGTTCCCACATTGCTCATTTCACCTTGGATTGACAAGGGAACTGGTGAGTTTTCTTGTTTTGTTTCTTATCTTGGTGGGTAGATTTTTTGTACTATTTTGGCTTGTTCTAACTTTGTTTTGTTATGTTTCTTGGTGGGTTTAGTTATTTGACTTGTTGTGGAGCATGTTTCTTTATTAGGTAGTGAAAATTGTTTTTTTTTTTTTGGAAGTTTTTTATTTGTTGTCATTGTACATGTGATGGAATTTGATGTTATTGACTTATTGCTGGTTCTATAGTTCTGACTTCTGAGTAGGTTTGAGTGGCAAAAAATGTGGAATAGAATGTTTCTGCATACTTTAGTGTTATGCAGTGTGGTTTTTTGGAACTGAATGCATCTGCTAGTGCAATTATTTGTATTCTCTTAATCGGATTTTTGTAAGAGATTATGCTGGTTTATTTACAGTATGATTTCTTCAATAGTTGTTATGTTCTTTTGTATTTAAAGTAAAAGATGAATTATTGAACGATTTAGAGGAGTTGAATGTACATTAAGGACCCAACCTTTTGATTTTTTTCATGGACCCCAATCCACTATTTTGGTGAAGCTAACTAGCCATTAACCCAAGTTGACTTTTCAAACACAATAATATGTGAGAGAAACATATTTAACCTCCATCAACTTAATAAAATGGAAATATCTGTTACAATTAATTTGAATGTTAAAAAGTTGTATAACAAAGGAAAAACAAGAATTTGCAACTCTTTGCATGAAGAAAATGTACTTGTGTTGAATCTTCAGTATTTTGTTGAGTGAAGAGTGAAATCGCGTATATCTAATGTTTATCTAATAAAACGTAATTGCAAGAAGAAATGAAGATGATTAAAGACTGATTTAATGGGAATTAGTGAATTACAGAAAAACAGAAAATTAAGTTCTACATTCGAGAGATGGATGCTCTCCCTAATCAAGCTTTCGAGAGGCTTGAATCTCTCCCAAGAAAACAAATAATCTCTCAATAATTTCAGTATACCCTTCTTCCTTCTTAATAACCTCTATATATAGACAAAGTACTCTTCTAAGACACTCTCTAGATTCTTCCTTAAACTGCTAGTAACAATTTATTATAGATTTGACTAAAATACCCTCACTCTAATATTGGTTCTTAACATAAGTGTTTTAAATAGGAGTTTTGAACAATGTATTCTAGGAATCTAGGTTGTTGATTTTTATTTATTTTAATTTTTGCTTTTCCCTTTGACGTCTTGAAGAAGAACATTAAGGAAGAAGGTTTTGATCATGAAGATGAGGGAGTTCTCATTGTTCTCAAAATTCTAATTAGATCATTAATTCAAATTCATAGCTCATGCAATCAAATAAAAACCACTTTCTTTTTGGGATTATTTTCAAACCACCATGTCCTTTATGACTACCTAGTTGGGTACTTGGCCATCGGAAGGCTTAGCAACCATGGATTTCAAGTATGATAAACTCAAGGTTATCTCAAGAATCAAAGTCAATCAAATAGATTTTTAAGGGTAAGGATAGATGTATTTGAACAAAATTATCATATTTTAGATTTGGGCTTGTGGATATTATTTAGGATGGCCCAAGTGTATTCCTTCTCTATCAAAGTTTGAATGTGGCATTGGACCCACACCCCTGTTTAGATTTGCAAATTGAGTAAAACGGGAATAGCTTACTCAATTTGTGAAATGCTCATCACTAATTGATGAAATTTTAAAGCTTATCACGGTATTTATATTTGTTCAAAATTGAAATGTCCACTGCACCACAAAAATTGTCAATTTTTTTTTGTTACAGAAGAAATGTTTGAATTTAAGTATTATGATAATATGACGTGATTAAGGGCAAGGGCGGATAATTTGTAAGTCTAATATCACTTGGCCCCCGAAGGAATTATACTCAAAATCCATTACTGATTAAGGGGATTGGTGGAATCAGAATCTAATGTTTGCTTGATTATATGATAGAGATTGATTGGGTATTCAATTGCCTAGAATATGCCAAACTTCAAAATTTATATGCAAATTGAGTAAGCTATTGTAGTAAAATCATATACTCCCTCCGTAACATAAAACTTTCAACATTTGCTAAAAATAGGTGTAACAAAAAACTTTCAACAATTTAAAAACTTTCCATTTATGGTAAAAAAAAGTCACAAAATTTACATATTTGCCATTACTTATCAAACATAATTTTTTATTAAACATTTACATTACATAATTAACAATATTAAACCATTTACTAATTAACCTTATGACCACCACCCACCACTTTTCACCACCAATGAACAACCACCCTCAACCACAGCACAACCACCAACCCAGCCAACCACCACCCTAACCCGGCCAGGCAGCCACCATCCCTGACCCGACTAACATCATCCGAACCACCCACGTACCCACCTTCGAACCACCTTTTGAACCACCCTTCGAACCACCTTTTGAACCACCCTTCGAACCACACAAATCGAACCACCGAGATCGAACCATCGTTCAATCCCCCTTCAACCACACAATCGAACCACCCTTCCAACCACCAAGATCGAACTACCCAAATCGAAAAAACCTAAATCAAACACACCCAAATCGACAAACCCTAAAACGATATTGACCATCCAGATCAGCCCCACCCAGATCGACCACCCTTCGAATCACCGAACTCTTGAGCATCATTCGAATTGGGCGCGGGTTGTTCAATTTGGGTTGTGGGTTGTTCGAATATAGTGCAGGTTGTTCAATTTGGGTGTGTTGGGGTGGTGGGGGTTATTTTCGGTGGGTTGTAGCGATGTGGGTGGGTTCGACGTGGGTGGAGGTCGGTCTGGGTGGGGTCGATTTGGGTGGTGCAGCAATGACAGTGGTGCGGCGATGACGGTGGTGCAATGCTGCCATGCTGGTGAAAGTGGTGGTTGGTTTCTTGGTGATGCAATTTCTCTCTCCACACCTTAATTACAACACCTTCCATTAATCAACCTGTTAATCAAAACTTTGGAAATTTTGCCTAGGGAATGGTGAAAAGTACAATTTTTGAAAGTTTTGAGTTACAGAGGGAGTAGACATAACTGACAACACATTTCACCCTTGTATAAAGTATATAGCAGAATTGTATTATTGCTTATCTAGAAGTATCTTAGTTTGGTACAACTCTCAAATAGGTTTTGTGTGCATTGGGCATTCATATCAGACTTATTAGGCATATATTATGGAACCATGTGAGCATGAGTGGTTGCAATTTGCGTATATAGTGGGCTTTGTCTTGAATTGTTGGGCTAGACTTAAATTTTCTCTTTAAGATGGTTGAGGTATGATTTGTTTATTATGTGTTGCTGCAGTAATCCGGAAGCCAGATGGACCTACTCCAACATCAGAATTCGAACATTCCTCCATTCCTGCTACTGTCAAGCGACTTTTTAACCTGAAATCAAACTTCCTTACTAAACGAGATGCCTGGGCTGGAAGCTTTGAGAATTACTTTCACTTGCGTGACACACCTCGTGAAGACTGTCCAGGTAAGTCTTAATATCCAATCTTTTCTCTCTTGTTAGAAGCATTGATATATTTTAAAATATGTAACTATAAAGCTGAAGTTGTCATTATTTATTGTGTCTGAGTATGTCCGACTCTAGTTGCAATGTTGCATGGTATACTGGCAAGTTAACTGCACCATTCATTCTGAACAGAGTTGCAAACTTACATCGCTTTATTCCATCTTGCATGGGCTGCTGATTGGTGGGGGAATTTTCTCGTGTACTCCCTCTGTTCCCTATTATTGGTCAGCTTTGGTATCTAGCATGTGTATCTCGGAAAAGGGATAGTGGCTTAGAGTCTATTTTATTTATTTAAAGAAAGGGTTTCTATAGCTTAACTAGATGCAACGTTTTCTTTACTCCAGCCAATCACAATAAAAAAATGAATTGATCATGAAATTACAATTATTTATACCTTTAATTAAGCACCAATAAAGTTTCTTTGTAAATGGAAAGATTTAAAGGCGTGTTCTTATTCACCTAAGTTCATATAAGTTAGAATTAAGTGTAATAATATGTAATAAGTTCAATTAGGTTAAATAAGTTTCAATCAACTCTTTTTTTCTTCTTTTTTCCACAATTGGTTATTTTGACACTACGAAATATTCTTAAAAAAAAAAGAAAATTTTCACGGTTCTAACACTAACTAGAAGTTATATTTTTTTTGGTTTTTCGAGAAGCAGATCATTTTTGTGGAAATAAGAGAGTGAGATAAAGCAATCTGTCTAACGGCAAAAGCCTACCAAATACTATAGTAATACTGTACTGTAAAAGACAACTATAACTAATCAACGCCCAAGTGAGATAAGGTTAATCCATTATTATTGATTTGTCTATTTATCCACAGTAATGAAAATAAGATCACATTAATCATTTAAGAACCCTCAATGAAATTTAATAAGTTCCATTGCTATCCAATCAGATCCACTAAGTTCCAATGAGTGTCAATCAGGCTTAATAAGTTTCAATTAGGTCAATATGTTTCAATCTGAACTATAAGTTTCAATCATATAATTAGTTGAAGAGAATACACCCAAAATGTTCTCATAACAAATAAAGAGAAACACTGAAAACGGAATACATAATAAATGACATGGAACGGAAGGAATATTGTTTTAGATGTCGGAAAAACCTATCATTTTTTACTTTTTTTTAATACTCCCTCCATCCCAAAAAAACTGTTCCACTTTCCTTTTTCGTCCGTCCCAAAATACTTGCTCCATTTCCTTTTTTAGTATCATGGCCCACTATTTTTTACACTTTTACCCTTACTTATTTATCTCAACCTCACTAATTTTACCCAATTTTTCCCTAAACCACTAAAAACCATGCGTCCATGCCCATTAACTCACTACAAAACAAATTGGAGGGGCCTACAAAAAAATGAGGGCAAAGAGAAATGGAGCAGTTTTTTATGGGACAGAGGGAGTAATTGTTTATGAATGAATTTAAATTTAGTGATGACTGTTTGTAACAGGAAAAAAAGAACACAACTGTTATATTCTTAATTATGAGGCACTGGGAATTATAAAAATTAATTCTAGGCATAGGATTAGGGCCAATCAGTACATGCCATGTTTTTTTTGTACACTGAGTGTTTTTCATGATCACTAGCTTCTGATGGGTGTAGCTATGTGCTCAATACATGGATTCTAAACTTGTTGCTCTTTGATATTAGCAATTTAGCATTGGTCATCAGAATTTTTTGACATGCTTAATTGCTTACTGCATCCTGTTGACAATCACCTTTTGTACTCCAGAAACATGAAATTTTGTAGCTAGTGCTGTTGGTATGTCACATGATTGATTTGGATTATTCGATCTTTTGATATTGCTTTTAACATGCAATTATGTATGCATCCTTTAAAACAGAGAAACTGCCAGAGGTTACGCGATCACTTAGGCCATTTGGACCCAGAGAAGATGCAAAACTCTCGGAATTTCAAATAGAATTGGTACAACTTGCTTCACAACTTAATGGTGATCATGTTCGTAATGCGTACCCGGATATTGGCAAAAACATGACCATTAATGAAGCCAATCAGTATGCCGAGGATGCAGTAAACCGGTTTATAGAAGCTGGGAAAGCGGCTTTAAAAGCTGGAGCTGATGAGTCAGCTATTGTAACAATGAGACCGTCTCTCACGAGTCGGACTTCTGGCGGTAGCGACAGCAGCTACCTATAAGTCCATTGTTTTCTCTAAGTTCCATTTGTATACAAATATATTTCTCTATTAAATGTTCATATTGCATTATTTTGCATGAACCTAAAAACCCTGTACAATAGGAAATGTGTTGTGCATGTAAATATTATATCATATTGAAATACCTGCACTCGCTCAACAATGGTATACATGTTGGGTGGGGGTAGTGATTGCTATCTTATAAATTCAAGTCTCCTGTCTCTGATCTCCGGAAGGAGACATATTTCATTATTTCTCTGGCAATGAAGCCTCTGTTACCATTTGTTTATAGTAATATTACCATTTGGTCCTTCAAGTTGATGGTCTTGTGTTGAGATTTCAAGCCTCATGCTGATGTAGCTGAAGCCGGATCAGAAAGGTACGTCGTCTCTTATTCCATCATCTGGTTCATCTCTGTATTTTTATTTTTCCTTTTTTTTTTGTAATCTTCTGACCGATTTAGCTGGCTGGGTGGTCATGTTGCTGAATACTGACCTCATTTTTTTGTATGTGGTAATTGTTGTTTGTGGGTTGCTCATTGATTGAGTCAGCTCAAACTAGCCCACTTAAGGCTAGTTAACCACTTGGTGTGTCCTTTTGGATCAGGTCAGGTCATGTTTGTCCTGATTCCGCAACCCAACCTGCTTATGAATTGGCCCACCACCTGGACAGCTAGGCGTAGTTTGGCTAATCCCTAAAAAGAGCCTTATCTTTTTTCCCCACTGGTTATTAAACAGGGGTGTTGCTCCATATTTGTATACTACCACTAGTTTTCAATGGATAAGAAACTCACGTTTGGGGCTCCAATGATTTTAGGAGTGTCCTCAATTTTTAGTTTTGGATGTATTTGCTATGACAACTCACTAGAATGCCATTTGGAAAGTTCAATAATTTCAATTGTCAGTCTCACTGTCAACATTATACTGATGGCCTGCTTCCATTTAACTTGTTGATTGCTATAATAAGTATAATGCCACACAAAAAAAAAGGCAAAAATATCTTTCTGTAACCCCCATCATTGCTGCCTCTTATAATACCAAAATCCATTTACAATTTCAATCATTCCTGCTGCTTCTACTATTCTGATGCCAAAATCTATATAAAACCTTGTTGCCCCTGCTTCCTCAATTACCAATCAATTGCATCTTCTCTCAAACTTTGCCACCTCCCTTCAACCTCCAATGGCAGTTTCATGGGAAGATAGTGTCACAAGTTCTATAAACACCATCTATCTGCTCTTCTCAGCGTATCTTGTCTTTGTAATGCAGCTCGGGTTTGCTATGCTATGTGCAGGCTCAGTCCGTGCTAAGAATGCATTGAACATAATGCTTACTAATGTAGTTGATGCTGTTGTTGGCAGCATTTCTTATTACCTCTTTGGTTTTGCTTTTGCCTTTGGAACTGGCTCTGGGTCCAACCCTTTCATAGGGACCCACTTCTTCGCCCTCAATGATCTGCCTGACGGTAGATACGACTACAGCTTCTTCCTGTACCAGTGGGCATTTGCCATTGCAGTTGCTGGGATCACCAGCGGTTCAATAGCAGAGAGAACACAATTTAGTGCTTACCTCATTTTCTCCTTCTTTCTGTCTGGGTTTGTGTATCCTGTTGTAGCTCATTGGGTTTGGTCTTCTAGTGGTTGGCTTAGCACTAGTTCTGCTAGTCTGTTCCTGGGCTCAGGAGCTATAGACTTTGCTGGTAGTGGTGTAGTTCACTTGGTGGGTGGGATTGCAGGACTTTGGGGCTCCATCATTGAAGGCCCACGGGTCGGTCGGTTTGATGCCTTTGGAAAGCCGATAGCCATCAAAGGTCACAATGCAACCCTAGTGGTTCTTGGTACCTTTTTGCTCTGGTTCGGATGGTTCGGGTTTAACCCGGGTTCTTTTACTGAGATTTTAGTCCCATACCCATCTACAACTGATCAAGGAAATTGGACCGCCATAGGAAGGACAGCTGTCACCACCACACTGGCAGGTTCAATGGCCGGAATGGTCACCCTTTTCGGAAGACGGTTATTAATAGGACATTGGGATGCATTGGATGTCTGCAACGGGGTGCTTGCCGGGTTTGTTGCTATAACATCTGGGTGTTCCGTGGTTGAACCATGGGCCGCACTAATATGTGGGTTTGTTGCAGCCTGTGTTCTGATTGGGCTGAACAGGCTCGCAATCAAACTACAGATCGATGATCCATTAGAGGCAGCCCAATTGCATGGTGGGTGTGGAGCCTGGGGGTTGATCTTTACAGGCTTGTTTGCCAAGGAAGAATTCGTAATCCAAGCATATGACTCGGGCATGGCTGACATTTCTCGTTCTTACGGCCTCTTACTCGGTGGGGGCTGGAGCTTGCTCGGGGCTCAGGTAGTCTTGCTGATAGTGATCGTGTGCTGGGTTAGCGTGACCATGGGCCCGCTTTTTTATGCCTTGCATAAATTGAGGCTATTGAGGATATCCATTGACGATGAAGTTGCTGGTCTTGACATATCCAGCCATGGAGGCTCTGCCTACCACAACTATGATGACAACGAACGGCCACGTCGTTATGGAGATTATATGCAGATGCGCAACTAGCATGGATGTGATGGCTTATTGGTTTTATCTTGCATAAATGTTGGCCTCTCTTTCTATATATATATATATATATACATACATAAATGTAAAAAGCCATTCCTATACGAAGATCCTTTGATTCCAGTAACTACTTTTGCCTGTGGAACAGCCGAACAGGTGCTGTTAATAAAATTTATTTGTTTTTGTAATATCCATTATATAATCAGAAATATTTCTGAGTAGTGCATATGTTTATTATTTGAGGTTTTCCTCGATTTTTTTAAGGAAAGAAAAAACCAACTAACTCATACTAAACGGCCAACCACAACTCCACAAGCATCATTACGGATGATAATTATGAAGGAAAGATAGATGGTTTTACAAGGGAAGACCAGATTAGTTGGCGGTTCAAATTTCTTTAATTACATTAATAACAACAATATTGTCACCCTTAAGCCTTCAAGTATATAAATACTTGTATATATTCGTGCGTAAGGTGCATCTAAGCTAAATATTTTGTGATGCGTCCGTAATCGGGCATATGATTACGAGCACAAATGAAAACTCAAACATGGTCGAATTTAATCAATTTGGATGGATTTTGGATTTTAAAAAAACTAAATAAATACAATTCAAAACGAATAAGGTGTTGTTTGGTTGAACAAAATTTATGAGAGAATTGAAATTGATGGGAATTGAGTGATGAGAGAATTGTTTGGCTTTCGGTTGAGACCCAGAAATATGTTATATACTCTAATCACTTCCCCTCACATGAAAAATCCGCTTGCAAATGTGGACACAACACAAGTCCCATCATATCCGGCACAAATTAATTCCACCTTGGAAGGGAGAGGGAGGAGAGATTTGAAGTCATGACTTTTGCGTTTCGTTGGCTCTGATATCATATCAAAGATCATTTTAACCAAAATCTTAAGTTGATAGTTGAGGCCTAAAGATATGTTATATACTCTATCAAATTTAATTACCAAACCCCCTTGGTAACTCAAAATTCTCACGATTTTTAAATGCGTTATAATAGCCAAACAAGTTTGTTTAATTCGTTGAAAATTTAATATGAGATTTAAATTCCAACTAGTTGTAAATTCCATCAACCAAACAATACTCAAATATATTATTATTAAGGTGCATTCTCTTTATTAGAAATTAATTTATTTTAAATTATTAGCCCCGATTGACATGATTTCAACTTACTAAACCCGATTGAAACTTATTGAAACTTATCAAATCTGAGTGAAATTTATTAAACCTGATGGGAACTTATTAGAGATGAACTAAACATAATAACATATTCATATCTATTAAGGCCTTGATTGATAGTTATTATTTCAACACCTTATTACTTATTTCAGATCAGAAAAATAAGTTTAGATTAGATGAGAATCATGAGATAATTTAATTTCATATTTGTAAACTTTAAATATCTTTAAGGAAATTTTGTCAGAAAAGACCTTATAAAACATTTGTTGTGAGCAGGGACCTAAAATAAAAAAAAAGTTACAAAGAGGGACCTTACCTCTATTTTCCGACGTTGATTGTGAATCTCCGGCGTTAACTCACTATTTCTCTCCAACAAAGGTTTAGGGTGTGTTTGATTCAACTCAAATAAGCACTCATGTGCTATTTTCAGAAGGTTCAAATCAGATCAGATCAAAAAATTCAAATCAGATTAGATCAAAAAATTTATGATCAGATCATTCAGAAATTTTTTAACTATAATAATAACTAAAATAAAAAAGTTTAGATCAGAACATATCAGAATTTTTTTTATCAGCTTAGGGGGTGTTTGGTTTAAAAAGGTAGAATGAAATGGTATAAGAATTATAATACTTTAGGTATGAAATGGTAGGGAGATGATCAACTTATGGGGGGAGGTGAGTATTTATGGGGTTGAGAAACCATTGGCTATGAGGTTCCATACCCAAATACCCCGACCAAACACTATATTGATCATTAATAATATCACATCCATTCCATTCCATTCTAAAATCTTGCAACCAAACAGTTATTGACTTTTTTTGTAAATTAGGTCTGGGTTCGAGGGTGGTCGCGTCCCCAGCCTATTTGCCGGCCGTATCAGTATCTCCTCTCCTATCACTCTCTCTCTAGTCTCTGTACCACCTGTCGGCGGTCGGCCATCGCCCATTCCCCCGCCCTCTTCGCCGAGTTCGCCTTCGTCGCCACAGGGCCACCGGGCACAGCCGCACCCCACCCAGGTTCGTCGCTACTTTAAAAAAAAAAATCAATTTGTTAAATGTTTTCGTTAATAACTTAATATTGTTTCTTGAATTTGTTATTTGTTAATTTTGTTTGTTCACATGTTGAATTTCTTTCTCTGAATTTTCTCATTCTCTGGCAAATGTTTCCTTTCTCTGCTTCTTTTCAATTTGTCTTTGTTTTTGTTATGAAGTTGAAGTTGAATTTGAATATTTTTGGTGGGATATTGGTTTCAATTAGTGTAGTGGACTTAATTTTTCTTCAATTGTTAAATGATACTGGCTGAATTGAAGGAATTGTGCTTGAAGACTTAATGATCAGCGTAAATTACTAAATTCATTGTTGGATTGTTATTCTTAAGGAATTGGATCCACTATTTGTATCTTGCAGAGTTGCGTTGTTGTTTTCAGGCTTTAATTTCACATGTTTTCAGCACCCATTTTGAAGAACTCTTTGCACATATTTGGTTTGTTGTATACTTGTATTACCTGATTAACTCAGTCTGTCCCTTGTTGTAGGAAGGGCTTTAAAAAGAGTGATGATTTGGTAAGGGTATTAAGAGACCTTACAGCAGTTCAGAGGAAAATTGCAGATTTGGAACTATAATTGCTAGGCAGAAAGGTAATGACCTGCATTTTTATTGAGATTTTTTTAGCTTTGATTGGGAGTATTGGTTTCATCCTTGGATTCCCGATCTTGTTGTACAGTATGATTTATTATATACGTCTGTGATATTCTTTTCTAGTTTATATGTTTGATGATGATGTATATAAAGTGTAGGATGAAAATGATGCATGAAAACTGAACCCAATCTATTTCATGTACATCAGATAAAAAGAATGACATTTAATTCTATTTATCACGAGATTTGAGCATTTTGAACTCCACTAAATTGAAAACGCTAGAATTTCTTAGCCCAACTTTCTTTCTTCATTTATTCTCAACTTCGAAGATCAATCGCAGGGAAGCCAGATGAATCCATTAACCTTAGTGAAGAGAATTCAAAGTATAAATGCAAAAGAAGCTGATTTAGGGATTTCAGATGAAGCTTCATGGCATGCTAAGTACAAAGATTCTGCTTACGTTTTTGTTGGTGGCATTCCTTACGATCTCACCGAAGGCGATCTTCTTGCTGTTTTTGCCCAGTATGAATTTTTTGTCCCTTTTTTTTTTTGCTTTTTGTATGCTTTAGTTTGCTTCTTTTTTTTTTCAATGATTCTTAACTCCTATTACCTTAAATTTGTTGCATTGGAGTAATTTATTTATCCATCTTTAACAAATAATGGTGTTGAATTTTTTTTCTCTTTAATTGAATTATGTGAAGATATGGGGAAATTGTGGATGTTAATCTTGTTAGAGATAAAGCCACGGGAAAATCGAAAGGTTTTGCATTTGTTGCGTATGAGGATCAGAGAAGCACAACTTTAGCTGTAGGTGAGATTCTCGTTGCTGCTCTTTGCTGTCGTTACTGTTTATGCGCTTCAATGTTGAGTAGTTAATTATGAGGTTGGTATGTGCTTATGTATCTAATTTTTCTTGTCTGTAGATAATCTAAATGGTGCGCAATTAGGTGGTAGGACTATTAGGGTTGATCATGTTGCTAAGTATAAAAAGAAAGAGGAGGAGGACGAAGAGACCGAGAGGCAGAAGAGGGAAGAACGAGGTGTTTGCCGTGCCTTTCAAAAGGGCGAGTGTAAATATGGTGCTTCATGTAAATTCTCCCATGATGAACAAGTATGATTGCTCTCCCAAATATGCACCTTTTTATTGTATTTTCTTGAAAATACTGCATAACTTAATGTGATGGCTTAATACATAGATGAAAATCTTTATCCTTTTTTTTTTGGATTGATAGTTTTGTGCCATGCTTTTAGCTTTATGCTAGCGATGATAGCTTAATTTTGTCAAGCCAACTGCTTCTCTTGAATCCAGCTATCCTATTCACCACAATAATGGGTTTATCTATGATAACAATATTTTTTACAGCCTGTTTAGTAACAGTTTATAAATTTGATAGAAAAATCAATATCCATTCTCATGGTGGTGTTAGCTTTCTTTAAGTTTGTCTAATTTTTTTCACTAATATCCATTCTCATCCAATAATACCTTTCCGAATAGTAATGGATAGTAATAGAAAATCTGAAGAAATTTTAAGCAATATATTTCTATGGAGATTATAACCTTTCTTCTCTTGCTAAATTATACTTTAAATTCATTCCCATTTCCACGTTTTGTGACCGACAATCAAAGGGGCCGTTAGTGAAGTTGGAGTAAGGGAGTGTGGGCAGTCCATCAAAGAAAGTACTTGTGCTTTTATCAGTGGTAAACTAGTAGCGAGTGGTAAAATAAAAGGGATGAATAAGGAGATTGATGTTTTAAGACAATTTCCTTGCAATGAAAAGTTGATGTTCAACAGACATAGCCTTAGCATATTTCATACTTCATATTCCATATGAGAAAGTCAAGCCATCATTTAGATATTGAAAAAGGTTGTTTCTTTTTTAATCTAGAACAAAAATAGAAAAGCCATGTCATAATTTGAAGTTTCTCAAAGTGAAAGACAAGAAGTACCACCTATTTTTTATTATAATTTTGTATGTAGTTGAAAAGAGTGGAACTAAATTATGATATAGATTGATTATTTTGTAACATTGAAGGAGAATTAATTAGTTTAGATCGTAATGTAGTTGAAGGTGAATGAATAATGTAGTTAATCTGTGGATTTCCGCCTGGTTACTATGTTTCCATGTACACTCATCTACAATTTGTTCGTTGCATTACATATCTTCCTAGCTTTCAAGGTCATGTTATTCATAATTCATATTTTAATTGCTCGGTCATCCATAGAGAGCTGCAGACACTGGATGGGGTCCTGAGGAGGATAGAAAAACAAAGTGGGCAAATACTAAATTTGACAGTCATTTGAGGGGCGACAAAAGATCAGACAATGTTCCACCCAGTCATGGTCCAGAGCGGAAACAACATGATGCATATGACGGAAGAAGGTCCAAGGGATTAGAATACAAAGAAGACCGTGAAAAGCAAACAGTTGAGAGAAGATCAGTAAGGTATGAATCCGAATCAAAATCTAGAGATGATTTTGACCGAAGGGAAGAAAAAAGGCCAAGGAGGCATGATGTGCAAGATGAAAGAGACAGGGATGCAGGCAGGTCTAGAGACAGGGATGGAGGCAGGTCTAGGGACAGGGATGGAGGCAGGTCTAGGGACAGGGATAGAGAGAAGGGATCCTACACTAGGGATCCTCCCCTTCACAGTCAGAGAGATGGGGATGGCGTTGACCATCGTCGAGCTAGACGTGATGAGGATTACCATAGATCTCGAAGGTAGTATTCAAGTGGGCTTCCTAGTTTTTCGCCCCTTTCACTTGTGATGAGGATAAAGCCGCACTTACTCTTAGCATTTCCTCTGGATATCAAGGCCCAGTTCAGTCTTCAGATGTTCAGAGTACATTTTAGGTGACTGGCTTGCCTGCTTCTACAACTACAACTGCAAAGCTTGTTTTTAGGAGGCTTGTCTAACTCAACACTGCACTTTTAAACAATGCACATTACATTTCTGTAATTTTGTATGTCAAAATCACCTTTGTGTGTGATGTGTCATTTAACAGTTTTTAGTTGGGCATTAGCCAGTTTTCAGAGGCATAGTCTTGATAATTTTTCTAAAACATGCCTGTTATCAAGACATCATAGAAATCATAAAATGAGATCATAAAATGAGATCCAAATCTGTATCCGTTTTTTCTACCTAGATACAGATCCAGATCCCTTTTTTCTACCTAGATCCAGATCCGCTTTAGATCCGACGGATCTATAAAATGAGGATCCAGATCCGTATCCTGCGGATCCGGATCTAAAACGGATTTCAAACGGATTCTCTTATATGATACTTACTAATTGAGATAATTAAAACTTTTAATGCACTAAAATTGTCATTTCATCACATACACAATTAAAACCCGCTACTAACTTAGTACTAACAAACTAACATATTAACATCCTAAAATTCATACATTACATAATAAACTTTGGGTAATGGACTATTTAGGCTTTGAAGTATCTGACATTGGGCCGTATAACTTATAAGATAATCTTTAATTTAGTATATGTATTTATTAAAAAAACGGATATGTGGATTCTAATGCGGATCTATAAACAAGATCCATATTTAGATCCGCATTTTCCTAGAGGATCCATATCCGATCCGGATTCGTGTAGATTCAAAATATGAAGATCCAAATCCTCAAAAACGGATCTGAATCCGCGAATTCGTGGCGGATCTAAGATCCATTGTCATCTCTACTCTAGCACTATTTCGGAGGCGGATGAATCAAGGTTTGATTCATCATCATCACATGAAACATTGTAGATTATAGTTTTTACATTGTTATCTATGCTTTTGCATGCATTGAACATGTAATTCTATCTAATGTTAAACATGATAATGGGCAATGGCAAATTGGCAATTTACATTATTATTTTGAAATAACGAATCTAGACCCAATTTTTTTTACATGGATGGTATATATTGATAAATAATTTTAAAAACCAAACGGGCAAACGCAAATTTGTAATGACGGAACATTTTTCATTTTCATCTATATTTATATAGAATCATTACGGCTAAAAAGAAACAACCGTAATATGTATATACAAGTATTTTTTTTCACTTTTAACATTTTTGGGAGGGTAAAAGATTATCGAATTCTTTCAAAAAAAAAGATTATCGAATTCATCGATTCTTCAAATGGTAAAAAATAATTTATATTTATAGATTTGCCATGAAAGATGCATGTCTCGAGATATAATAGGAATTCCTCGTTGAACACATCTCATCTCAATCATTTATATTTAGATTTATTTATGCACTAACATTGATCAATTTCAATACAATTGTTCCCCCAATAATTTCAACTTTAGGGTTCACAACCGACAACTCAAACAATGTGCCATCAACTCAAAATTACCACAGATTTCCAGGCAATCAGGCATAATAGGGAAATTCACAAATGCAAACTCAACCAATTCTCCTAAATGTCAACACCGATATTATATTATTTTATTATACCCACCTCCCCCAATAAAATAAGGAAAAAAAAAAGAGAAATTAACCAATAATCAATCGAAAAATCACGAGTAATTAACTTTACAATTAACCATTCATTCTCCGAAATTAGTTTCATTAAATAATCACACATAAAAAAAAGAAAATTAAGGACGAGAATCATAGTCAACGACCTCGGAATCAGTAACAGATCTAGAGTGCTGAACAATACATCGACCAATTGAATTAATCCATTCTTCCTTTTCTTTATCAGAATCAGCGATGAAGTACATAGTATACCCATCCGATGTTGAGATCTCGAACGCAAACGCTTTGTTAATCGCATCTTCAGCGCCTTTGACGGTGAGGCAACGGTCCACTTTGATGACGCCACGTGGAACAGAGCCGCGTGTGACCGTTGATTCTTTGAACCATAACAGCTTACCTTGTTTCAGAACGAACCAACGGCGTCTCCAGGTTTTGATGTACTCGCCTTGTTTGGTTAGCCACCCTACTCGCTCTGGGTTGCTCCAGAATTCCAGACCCATGTAGTCTTCTGGGTCTGGGCCTGACCCGAGTGCTCTCAGGATAGTATCCATTGGTAAGGGGAGAGAGAGATAGAGAAGAGGAAAGAAGAAGAGAGGGTTTTTGGTTTGGTTTGGTTTGGTGGTATAATAATCTAAAGATGGATTGATGAGAATTTGTGATGCTGGTTTTGTTGAGTTGTTGACACCTAAACCTCGCAATCATATCATTGTGATCGGATTCGGATTTGGATAGGAGGATTTCGGATCGACCCATTTCGGACCAATTTAATTTCGTACTCCGTTTGATTGGATCATTTTAAATTTGGATCTAATTTGGATCATTGTATTATATGGACTAGATTGAATTTCAGACAAAATTGAATTAAAGCCATTTCAGGTTGAATTGTTTTGGACTGAATACCTTTGGATAGGATCGTTTGGGACCGAGTGATTTCGAATTAACTCGAGGATAATGGTGATAATATTTATCTTAATTACAAATTTTCTTTTGGTTCACCAATTATATGTAAATATTATTATATGCAATTAATATAATTGTTAAATAACTATGCTAACACCTGAGCGATGCAAGGTTTTTGAAACAATGATTGGTGAAATTTGTATCAATAATGATAATATCTATTTGTGTAAGTAAAAGATAAAATCAAGGAAAAGAATGATAGTTATTGTTACCTTGAAATATAGATATAAACATATAATAATGGATATAAGGCTATCATCACAATTCTAATTTTTAAATGTGTCGCAATTTTTTTTCTTCTTATTCTATCATTTCATATAATGATTTTTTTGTTGTAAGAATAAAGAAATGTCAATTTGTAATTAGGCGCAATGTTCTTATGTTTAATTCTATTATTATAAAGTACGGAGTAATATTGTTTTGATTTTCCCTATTTTTATTTTCACTAATTCAAGATATTTTGAAAAGCTATTATTTCTTCAAATTTAAAAATGAATAAATATGGGCAATTTTGACAAAAAAAATAAAAAATGAATAACCAATGCCTATATGTATAGATATTATTATTGTTAACAATTTCTGTTTTATTCTAGAGTATGGTCACACTTGAAAAAGTACAATTTTGAAAAAAAAAACTTTTTTTATATTACACTTATATAGTTTTAATTTTATTGTAATTAGATTATAAACATGATTTAAAAAAAAATTAGTGCAACAAAATTAAGTTATGAAAATTTTAGTAAAGATTTAATATTGTTATAGTTTAGTTATAACTAGTTAAACAAATATTAATATTTAAACACAAATAAGCATAAACTTTTCAATAATACAGAGAGAGAAAATGTAGTACAAAAAAAAATTATATACAAATAAAGAGAAAGTTTTGAAATAGGGAAAAAAAAAGTCAAATACAGGTTTAGGAGGTAAAAAAAATTAATGAGAAGATGACACATGTCCAATGATGATATCAGCGGCTTTAGGTTTAGTAATATTTATATAGATTTATTGTTCATCTATATATGGTTTTATTGTAAGTGGAAACTGAGTGATTACCCAAATTTATCTTTAGCAAGTTACTCTTAAATTGGTTTGCTTTGAATCAGATGAGTTTGGATCATAAAGTTTTTCGGATCGGTCACGTTTAGAACTATTTGGATGAGTTTTGGACCAAATGATATTCTGATTTCGAATGATGTTTTGGATTGTCCTTTCGGAGCAAAAATGGGTCTCAGGTAAGATTTCAGATGATGTTTCACATTATAAAATGTTTTCCAAGAAAATCATTTTACATTAAAAATGTTTTACACCCAAGTAAACCTAGCCTTAGTTTCCTACTTTTTCATCAAATCTAGAAGGATCCATGAAACATCATTTATCTATGAAAAATGTTGAAATGAAAATAAATCTAGTGTTATAAAGTAGGGAGAATAGGAAGTATTGAGAGAGAACTATTGTACCTTATTAAATTGTAAAAGGAATATATATAGAAGCGGTTAGGGGTTTTTTTGTTGTTTTTGATTTTTTGCTTATTGTAATTTGAGGGTTTTTGAATTGTTGTCATTTTCCTTGACATTATGTTATTTGGAATGTGGATATAAAATTGAATGCGCCCTTATGTTGTTTGATAGGAGGAATTTAGAAGTGAAAGAAAGCAAAGGGAATGAGACATTAGACATACATACCATCTTACAATGTTTGGTTCAAATTAAGTACTCCCTCCATAACATAAAATTTTCAATAATTGATTTTGCACGCATTTTGAGGAAGTAATTTAAGGGTGTAAACGAAAGAATTAGTCAAAATGGTTTTAATACAAGCAAGAATGTGATTATAGGTTCCTAATATTAAAATTATATTGATTAATTCTTTCATTTACACCTTTAAATCGCTTCATCAAAATGCGTGCAAAATCAATTATTGAAAGTTTTATATTACGGAGGAAATATTAAAAGTGATTGTAATTGGAAGGGAGAGAAGGGAAAGATTCTTCAAAAAAAATATGCACTTTCCTATACTCCCAATAGTGGAGGAATTCCAAAGCAATTAGAAATTTTGAACCAAACATGAAAAAATAAAGTTTATTTTCTCTTGGTCCTTTCTCTTCTCTTCTTCTTGTCATTCACTAAATATAAACAAACAGGATGACAATTTCATAGAATGAATAAGAATGTGATATGAAAAACAAGGAGCTTCAAAATTTGATATGTTAATATTAAACTAAATTTGATGGCTAGCCTGAAAACGCTGCTCCTTCATTTCGAATTATTTTTTACGTTAATTATGACTTCTGGACGTGAAGTCAGGAGGATGAATAGAAGTGTAATATGTTGTGAAATTGGCCGAAAACTCTAATTAAAATGTTTTAGAAAATGGAATTATTTGATATTACAATAGTATATATAATAAATACTCTTTTTTGGTTTTTGGAGGAAAATTAAAGGGGTATTGTTTATAGCCACTCAAATTAAATATTTTATGGATAATTAATGTAATTTAGCAAAATTAATAAGGAATTTTTTAATTGAAAAAATTAATAATGGTTGGTTAGGAATACAAAAAAAGAAAAATAGAAATTTAAAGAATAAAGGAAACGTAAAAAATAAAGTGATTATTATTGCATGCTTCAAAAAAAAATTAACATCGGATTGTTTACAGAAGTGATGAATAAACCTTTGGTACTTGTCTAATAACCAACCCTGATTTGAGTTTAAGTTATAAACTGATGAAGAAAACAGGCTACAAAACTGATCACTTTTGCTTTATTCATCCTCAGGTAGGTGTAGCAGGAGCATCAGCAGATGAATTGATCATCAAGAAAACAAAATCATTGGAGACCTATTTGGAATGAAGAGTTCAGTTCAGCTTCCCAATAAGAATGCCTGAACTAGCTTTGTTGAGGGTTAAAGTTCTTGAATATGACAAGACTTATAAAGATGATTTTGGAGGCTAAACTTGTTTGCCTGTCTCTGATTTGAGACCAGGGATTCATGCTGTCCCTCCCTATGATTCTGTCAAGCTTCTGATGCAGTTTATGTTCATCTAAATATATATATATATATACTTGAATCCTTTGTGCATTAAATAATGGTGTACATTTATATGATGTTTTGTTTGTTTGTAATAAGTGGATATAAACACATTTTGAATGAGACTCTTTTACAACAATATTGATTAATCAAGGTAACCAGCAAACATTCAAAGAAGAGAAATACAAGAAAAGGTGTTTCTGTACCTTTTCACTTTTGCACCATACACACTACAAAAAATGTGTTCAAGAAGGACAATTAAAATTGCCCTATTTGATACAAAATTTGTCTTCTTAGATTATAATGACAATTTTAGGATTGCCCTTATGTTGCCCTTGTAACCCCGTTGTATTAGGTTTCAAAGACAATTTTAGAATGTTTTGTCTTCTTTGATTCAATTCAAAAAGGGCAAACAAAATTGCCTTCATTGATCATCAACAAAGGCAATACATTTTGCTTTCCTTGATTTAAACACTTTATTTATTGTCAAATAGGGCAAATTTTCAAAAGTCTAAGAGAGCAAAATAATCATATTGTCTTTATTGTTAATATCAATGAGTGCAAAAATAATTGCCCTTGTAGGCATCATTAAGTAAAACAATACTCATATTACCCTCTTTAATCATGATAAATTGCCTTCGTTGTGTGAATTTCTTGTAGTGATAATTGCTTTAAAAAAAAAAATGATAATGTGGGTGGTACTACGTCTTGAGTCGAGCCCCCTATTGCAGATCATCCGGTCTAATTTAGCCAACACATGCATTTCCGGAGGGGGGATACGAAGTCTAAAATGTGTGCAATGAGATTCGAGATGTGGTGGATGGTACGGAAGCCAAAGCTTTTACCACACTATGCTGCACTACTCTGCAAAAGTGCATAAAAGGAAAAGTTTCATGTAATGTTGAATACTTGCATAAATTCCATTACTTGAAAAATATTTATACCATGTTGACCAATAAGGGATACCTTAAGTATATATTCTCACTTTGGCTAGAAGCAACTCCAAAGCACAATATTTAATTAACTACTAAGTAATCTTTTCACTTCCTTTATAGTTTATATTACCTAAATCATATAACAGAAACACATACTAATCGAATCAGTAAAAAACAAAAAAAAAAAAAATGGGCAAAACAAAAAGATTTCTTACAGTAAAAGGTGACCAGAGAAAGAAATCAAAGCAGGCATACAGGTTCTGTTTCTGTTTCCGGCGTATGTTCAAACTGGAAATGGCAGAACCTCCACAAGACATCATTTATTTGTTCAAAGGTTACTCCAGCAATAATGGAGTGATGACTATTGAAAATCTGCAAAAGTTTTTGACAGATTTTCAAGAAGAAAATTGCAGCCTTGAAAGTGCTCAAAACATATTCAACAGTCTTAAGCATCTTCATATCTTCCAGAGGACAGGTCTTCACCTTGACACCTTCTTCAAATATCTTTTTGGTGACCTTAATCCTCCTCTTGATTCCCTTGGGGTATATAGCTACTACCTTATAAAGTTTTCTCTTTTTTCCCCTCTCCTTTATCCTGGTCTAGCTAGTACGGGAAATTCCCAGTTTCTCAAAATCATTTTTTTTAAATATATATTTCTAAGGAAAAATTGCCAAGAAACGAATAAGCCAACCTTTGGCCGATCTTCCACAATTAAGCCAACCTTTTGAAAATCCAGAAATAAGCTAACATTGTTATCATTTAAGCCAATAAGTTAAATGGTTATTTAATCTATTAGTTATCTGTTGTTTCAAGTTACTGTTATCATTTAAAGCAAAAAATAGGTTGAATGATTGTAAAATAGTGATAAAAAATCATAGAAAATAACATGTTAAATAATCATTTGACTTATTTTTGGCTTAATGATAACAAGGTTAGTTTATTTCTGGATTTTCAAAAGGTTGGCTTATTTGTAGAAGATCGCCCAAAGGTTGGTTTAGTCTTGGCAATTTTTCCTATTTCTAAAATACCCTCTATTTTTACGTGGTCGGACATATATACTGCTAATTTTCAATCAAATTACAGCAAATTGTCATTTGATTTGTGTTGAGATACATTGGTTTTTAGAAACCAGGCATCCTATAGTTAGATCATTTAACTCTAACAATCAATGGTGTAGTTCATATGCTGAGTCTTTATTGATTTTTTGAATCCAGCTCTACATTAACTGGTCATTTTCAACAATTCAGATGCTATAGATTGTAGTATGTTGGATATAAGCATATATTTTGGACAAACTACAAAGCATGATTAATTAACTTAAGAATTACCTGTATTTGGCTAATTCAGGTGCACCATGACATGAAAAGGCCTCTGTCACACTACTTTCTGCATACAGGCCACAATTCCTACTTGACCGGGAATCAGCTTAGCAGCACAAGCAGCATCGAGCCAATCATTAAGGCCTTAAGAAGCGGTGTCAAGGTCATAGAGCTAGATTTGTGGCCTAATAAGAAAAACCCAAATGAAATTGAAGTCCGACATGGAGGGTGAGTTGCTTTAAAATTTGAAAAAATTCACAACAATAATCCCAACTTTCACAAAATTTCTCAAAATAAAAACCTAGTTCTGTGTGATTGTCAAAGTAATTGAAAATTTTCGAACTTACAGGACAATGACTTCACCGGTGGAATTTATAAGATGTTTGGAAGCAATCAAGGAAAATGCTTTCTGTACCTCGGAATACCCTGTCATCATTACTTTTGAAGATCACTTGAATTCTTTGCTTCAAGCTAAAGTGGCTGAGGAGAGTTGCTAACTATTTTCAATAAGTAGTTTAGTTGGATTATGTAAATAATATATCATAACATTAATTTTCTGAGAATAATAACGCCTATTTTCCATTTGATTCAGATGGTGAAGAAAACATTTGGAGTTATGCTATATCCTGGAATGGAATTTCTTGAATTCCCTTCCCCTGAAGATTTAAAAGGAAAGATTCTTATATCAACCAAACCACCAAAAGAATCCCATGACAGTTTCAATGAACATGAACATCATGAACACAAGACTAAAGGTTTCACTTATCATGCATCACAAATTGAAATACCAGGAAATGACACACAATCCAGAGACTGTGATGACCTTGAAATACAAATAAAGGTTTGAAGTTTGAACTTCTTAATGCATCCTTTTTTGTTGGCAGACTAGACACTCTTTGAATAAGTTTTTCTGATAAATAGTAAAGTTAATCTATGGAATGATGAAACACTAGCAGGAAAACAAGGAGGAAGACGAAGAGGAAACTGCAAGTCTTGAGTATAAGCACTTGATTGCAATTCATGCTTTGAAGATCAAAAGTGGAATTAAAAACTTTTTGAGAGAGAATAATATCAGGAGAGTTGCTCGGTTGAGTATAAACGAGGAGAAGCTGAAAAACGTTGTAAAAACTCATGCAACTGATATTGTCAGGTTAGTTAACAGATGATACTAATATAATGTCAGCTTAGAAAACAAATGCTATAAGATAGACATTAACCCAACCTTGGAACTCAGGTTCACCCAGACGAATCTACTCAGGGTTTATCCGAAAGGGAGCCGCATTTTATCTTCAAATTATAATCCTATGATTGGCTGGACACACGGAGCTCAGATGGTAGCATTGAATATGCAGGTTTGACTAGGATTTTTTTTTATTTTGAAGTTGAATAAAAATGATGTTTATGTCTAGTGCTGAGTTATATCTTTTGGTCTTGACAGGGTTATGATAAAAACCTCTGGATCATGCAGGGGATGTTTAGAGCAAATGGTGGTTGTGGCTATGTGAAAAAGCCAGATTTCTTGTTATGTAATGAGGCTTTTGATCCAAACACTAAAAGATCAGTCAAGAAAACTTTGAAGGTCTTCATTAACATTTCTTGTTTATATTCAAACTAAAGACTATTGAGATGCTATACCAAAAAAATGATTATAATGTTTCTCTTTACAGGTGAAATTGTATATGGGGGATGGATGGCATTTGGATTTTCGACGAACAGATTTTGACCCATTTTCTCCACCAGATTTCTTTACTAAGGTAAGCTAATATCCAACTATTTATAGTCGATAGAGTAAAAACTAATATATAGACTTCAACCATCAGCTTAATCATTTAGTTGACATGGTCCTTTCACATGGTATCAGAGTCATCATGATAATGTCACAAGTTTGAACCTCATTCATCTCTTCTTTTTCAAAGTGGAATATTGTGAGGGAGCGATAGAGTATAAAACCAATTATCAGCTTAATCTTCTGAGATGATTGTTTCAAAACAGTAACCTCCATGATTCATATGCATGGCCTACGTTGTTTCCCTAAAAACATTTTACATGAATACCTAAGAAATAGTTCCAAACAACCAATCCCATATTGAATATCATAAAATAACTATGGTAATACATACTACTACACATCTTTGTCACAAACTCATGATTTATATGCAGAATCATAGAGATTGATGGATCATTATTGATTATCCAGTGTTATTTGATGTTTGTAGGTCGAAATACGAGGGGTGCCAGCAGACATGAAGAAGGAAATGACAATGCCTATAGAAGATCAATGGTTTCCGATGTGGAACAAGGAGTTTACATTCCCTTTAACAGCTCCTGAATTGGCCCTACTCAGAGTAGAAGTTTGCGAAAATGATTTAGATAGAAGACATGGCTTTGGAGGCCAGACATGCTTGCCTGTCTCAGAATTGAGGAGTGGTATTCGAGCTATTCCATTGTATAGCAAGAAGGGAGAGAAGTATGATCATGTCAAACTTCTTATGCGATTTCAGTTCTTAACCGAGCAAAAACCAAATAAAAGGGGTAAATTAGATGTTTAAAGGGTTACATTAGACGTTAAAGGGGTGCACGTGGTCTTGGTTTATATATATATAGTTTAAGATTGTAAACTGCAAGCCTCCGGCCATTTGTAATACTTCATACACTAGTAATTTATGGCACTACCACTCTCTTATGAGGATATTTACTATACAACCAATTGTTCGTTATATGTTTAGTCCGTGAATTGTGCACCATGATGGAGCAATGAGCATCATGCACCTGAACTTGCAATAGAACATTTTTTATCACTTTGAACATTAATATTTTACTTTATAACACTTGTTTTATAAATGCATTCTAAACATAGAACATGAATGTTCAAAATACTTATTATAAATCTTCTAAATACATAACATGAATGTTTTATTTCAAGTCATCCACCTGACCACCTGGATGCATAGAAGAGTTTTCATCTTTTCATCAAACCTGCAACCCACAATATGAGCCGTTCCTAACTTTTTTTGAACCGAACTCAAGTAGGCCCCACTAAGAGAAACTTTGGGAAAATGAAACAGCTTTTTTGAAAGGAGATTAAGTTGGCCCAAATCATTGGTGCCTTTACAAACTAACTAATACACAAGAAAAAACAATACCACAAACATGAGATTTGCTGCAACTAAGGTCAACATTGACAAACTACCAAACTCTCTCTCAATAAAGTCCCCCATTCCACTTTCACCAAACACAACACAATCCTCTCATCTTTCACTATAGCACACGAAAAAACTTCACCTGATGTGATGGCAAGGAAAGCAAAGCCACCTTCAAGCAGAGTAGGAGAGAAACGAGAGAATCTTGCTTCTCTTTCCCAGCATAGGACACGACTTGTTCTAGCTTGCACAACACACTCAGGTTAGTAAACAGGAAGAAGGTATTATGATAGAGTCTCTTAACGTGGAAACTGGAATTAGATATCTTGTGTTTCAGCAAAACATAAGACCATCGATGATATCTTTCCTACCAGAAATAATAGCTTCTTAGGAGATGTTTGGCACGAAAACGACATAAAATGACCAGCCCTGTTAAAAACATTAGACTCCCCGGAAAGAATTTCCTGACAGTATACCACAATCGATGTTAGAGCCATAGCCAACAGAAATAGTAGAGGAGCCAGGGCCGCTGACTTTAGCAAAATTAAGAAGGAAAAGGAGGGTTAGAACTTAGAAAACCAGTAATTGACAGCTTTTGAATGGAGAAGATGCAGCTGACTTTCTTCTTCATGGAAGGAGTTTCTAGGGGAAAAATGATTGCAGGTGTGGAAGAAAGTAGGTGAAGAATGATCGAACAAGGAAGACAGAAAATGAAAGGGATGAGTGAAGACCCATTCGGACAAATAACAAAAATAGGCTAGCTAGGATGATTTCTCCAATCAAAGTAGAAGAATACAAGACCAACAATTTGTTAAAACCTTCATTTTCAATACGTTTTAGTTCTCAGACAAAGAGCTGTACATTTGAGAAAGGCATAGTATATACTTTATAGTGGATTACACGAACTCATTTTATTAGTGGTATCTTGAGTTTTTAATTGCATATCATAATACAAATTGTCATATTAAAATACCAAGTCAGCACACAGATATGTGCTTGATCATTCAGTTTTTTAATAAAAGAAAGAAAATCAGAAGCTAACTTGGAAGCATAACAAAAAACTAACAAAGGCACAGAAAAAACTAATCACTGGCAAAACCATAAAATACTTGAAAAAACAGCCGTTCATTTGATAAAAATTACTGAGTTCAGATGAATTCAAATATCCTAATAGCAAGAAGTGCAGAAGGAAAAGTACATTTGATCTCATTATTAGATAATTAAAAGATGTAAGAATTGAGCAACACCAAGAAACTAAAGCCGATTGTAGATCATACAAACTAAAGGAGGAAAAGGTGCAGAAAAAAAAGGGTATAATTCATTTTGTGCAACAAAGGCACTTCATCTTCATTATCAATCAATGTATTATACATAGACATCTAAAACCACAGCTAGCAATCTATAACAAAGAAATCAAATGGAGGAAAAAGATGTAATGAATTGTTATGGCATTAGAAATCATCATCGCTTACTAGGAAGCTAAAGAAGCTGATCTATGTCTGGGAGAGAAGACCGGTTGGATGATTCCTTACATATTCTTACATATTCATTCTACTTCAAGAAATTGCCACAAGTCACAAGCACAAATTTTGCGTGATCAAATGGGACAAAATTCACTAGATTGCGTGAATGCAAAAATTTATATGCCACCAAACTAGTAGACTGGATACATACTTTAGGAATGATGAAGATTAATAGTAATCAATTATGCAATAGGATCGGAAACATCATCAGCAACAGCTTGGCTCTCAAATGCATCCAACTGAAAATCCTCATCAAGATCCTCCATTGTTTTCCCGAATACAAATTGTTTTGTCCCCATTGTTGTGAAAGGCAACAATCCAAAAGCTCGGGCTATCTTGATCTCCCTTGCAACTTTCCTTTGAGCTTTTGCACTAATTCCAGTCTTCATGATAGTAAAGATACCCATACTCAGAATTCATATTCAAAAGGAAAATATATGATTTTAACCAAGATATACAAAAATAATAATAAAAAAATTTACCTTGCTCCTTTTGATAATTATTCCAGCTTCTGTCAAAAAGTTGGCAAGGAATCTCACATTCTGCACAATATATTCATATTAAGACATGAAATCCAAAAACAATTTTAAGGAGAAACTTATGAATGAATTGAAAATAAAGGTTTCAAAGATAGGGGATACTGATTCCTTTGCTCATAACAACCAACAGAAAAACATTGAAGAACTTCATCACTTCCTTACCCGGAAATCTGCTTTCTTGAGAACCTCTTCTGTAGTTACTTGAAACTCAGCTCTTTTGCTAGGTTTCCAAACTCCTGGTTTATTAAGATTGAGATCCTGCAAACCAGGAAGGAATTTGACAGAATGAAGAACTTAATAGTTAGAGAGAAATATATTCAGTGTGCACAATAAAGCAAAACTGTTATCAATCTTGCAGTAAAAATTGATATGAGGGTACAAAATGGGAGTGTCAAACTGAGCCATTTCATCTAAAGCATACATGTTTTGTCCTAAAATGAGTTTTCAATTATCCATGCCCGTATAAAAGAGTCAGGTCCCTAAATAAGTTCTCAAGGTGAAAGCAGAAGTAACATACGGCCAAGTAAAACGGAACATATGGACCTCCATGAAAGTTCAGATAACATCGTAAACCAAAGTTACAGCAGGATTGCAGGACAGGACCTAGGACAAATGACCTAAGTTGCAACAAACTCTAAAGAATAAAGGAATCCATGCACCCCAGAAATCAGACACCCCAACATCAACAAGCAGCGTGTGGCTAACATCTAACTGCCGTATCGAAATGACTACATATCAAAGGTCTCAAGTATTAGCTACATACCTCAGGGGTATATGTCATGCCAGACTTGAAATTCATGTCTGTTCTAAAGGTATAGTCTTCTTGAGTAATCTCATCTGGGTTAAACTCAAAATATTTAGCTGCCTCCTTCAATCTCCCTTCCATCCCATCCAGCAATGAACTGTGACTACCATCGTCTCCCAACACGTATTGTCCACCACTATTAGTGTCTGCACCCAGTCCATAACGGGCCTTCTCAATTCTGTCAAGCCTCTGGTAAAAAGCATTGGTGGAACTGCCACCATCCTGGCCACCAAAAATGCGGCTCTCAAAGTCATCAACTGACTCACCAGATGCATTGTCATTCTTGTTCTCATCATTGCCTTGACCTACCAAATAAGGGCCATCCAAAATCATTAAAATATGGAAGACAAGGATTCTTAAATTTTATTTTTCGGCATATAGTAATTCAACTTAAAGGTGAGGGGTAGAGGAAGACCAAAGCATGGAGGAGGTTGGTTGAGAATAACATGACACATGAGGTTGTTGGGTTTTGAGGAAAATCTAGCGGTAGATAAGGAAGATAAATGTAGATGACTTTCGTGATAGATTCATACATATATTTGATTTATGTCTAGCCGACCCAAAAATTTTGGCAATAAGGTTTTGATACTTTTTATAGTGATGCAACTTAAAATAATATAGGAACTAGGAAGGGGCAGTTTTGGGGTAGCACAAAGTGAGTGACGGAATAAGGCCTTCAAATTTACTGTAATTAGTTTAAATCCAAACAAGTAATAACATCTTCTAATTTTGAAATTTTAAGCTAAGTTTGGTTCAACGGAGTTTTGTTGTTTTTTTTTTTATCTGATTTGAACTGAACCTATTACTAGATGTGACCAAACCTTGACCTTTTATATAAACCAATCCATAAGGAAAAAATACATCAAATGAGATCTTGTTATATTTATATTAATGTGTATTTCCTAAATTGGCTAAATATGTAATTTTCATAATTGAATTAGGATGTTTAACAATTAAAATGAATCATAAGAGCTGATTAGAACTATTTTTTCAGATTTGATTTGAATATAGTAATAAAGTCCTAAAATAAGATAACTAAACAAAGCCTTAATCATTTGTCAGTAGTCTCCTACTTGCCTATTATTAGTTTGGCACGATAGCAATTTATATCTCAAGTCCCTTTAAAAAAGTGCATATATATATATATCATCCGCACAAACTACAGTTGGCAGTTGCTACATTTGTTTGGAGATATCATCAATACAGACTACCATTACCACGACACTGTGAATAGGTTACCTACAATGGCCAATAAAAAGCTACTTTGAACAAAAATCAAGAATCTTGCAGTCTTGCTGCATGGTGAGTATGGTACAAACATAATGACGCACACACCGTCCTTAACGCAAAAAACCTTTATTGATATACCAATTACCGCATCACTCGTCTAATTCCAAACTGTAACTTCCACACTATACAAAATCAATGTTACCTAATTCACTATCTAATTCGGTTCTAGAATTCACAATTTGCCCAAAATGAGTCAAAACTAGCCCAAAACCACCCACGATCGCGATTCCAATTCACAGTTTGCACGGAGTTCAGGAAATCAGGTACACTGTACAAAACCAATGTGAATGGCTCCAAAATTCTAGTGTGTCAGCCATCATGACTAGATTAGTTACTCCACAAAAGTCCAATCTCATTCAACTCCAATTTACAATTCTTATGTCAATATTCAGCTATTTCTAAGCACATGTCAAAATATTACTGTAATCTAAAGTCATCACTAACTGTGATTTCAAGTCAAACCTCTGTAATACCCAGTTGCCCAACAAACTCCCACTACAACTGACCTAGTGAAAGTAGCACCATTGTAACTAAAGCTTGTAAATTTACAATGTCTTTCTTTTTTATTCCTTTTTTTTTTTTAACTTTCAGGGTTTTAATACACTAGTAAAACACATTGCCTACAACATAATACAGGCTTATAGCTAAAAATCACCAAGTTATAAACTTTAGAAGGAAAAATTCCCACATAAATAATTATTAAGAGAGAGAGAGAGAGAGAGAAATTTTACCAGAATTCGAATCAGTGGAAAGGGTTCTGATCAATGGCCGACTAAGTCGATGGTGATTGAATCCGTTAGTTACAGATCGTACTGCAACCCGAAGACTCGTCATTTTTACCTCTGAAATTCAAAATATAAAGCTAATAGCAAATTAAATTAAATAATCCAGCAAAACCTATAATTGGATTGTTATTATACATTGAATATGCCGTAAATCTTCTAAAAAAAACTTGGGTTTTGCCAATTAGCAATCAGAAATACATTTCACTCAACTAATCCCAAGAAAATATGAACAATAAAAACTACATCTTTTGAATGAAATCGTTAAACCGCTAGAAGATGAAAATCACTTACCAGTAACCACAAATTGAAGAATCACTCTTTGCTTCGCGAGCTAAGCGTAGTTGAAGAGCACCATTGACATAGATAATAATGAAACGTCGACGTTTCAAACAAAGGTTTTGGCATAGGGTTTTAGAGTAACTTTACAAGACGGGTCCACTTGTAAAATTGATCTTCTAATGGGCTGGCCCAATTAGTTGTTAGTGTAATATTGACTCTATCAAGTTCTCAATCCGATTTTAAGTAAATATGTTGTAGTACGTAATAAAATTAGTTTCATGTTGAATTGATCCACTAGTGTAATGCTCCGTATATTACTTTAATTTTTTTATTTTTTTATTGTGTTATACAATAGTTGTTTTATGAGCTATGTAGATGATTATAATATCTTAAAATCAAATCTTTATTTTTATCTTGAATATTAGAACTCAAAAGGTTCTTAGTTATTAGTTACTACCGTGTTATGTATAAATTTTGAACAATATAACCTGTAATATGTATGGCTATCATGGGTTGTTGTTTTGACTGATATAATAGGATAAACATATAGTGGTATTACTTTATATAATGCCAATTAAAAATATAATAATATTATTAAACCCTAAGTCTCTCTTTATGGGACTTTTCTGTCCTCTTTTAGGGTTTTATGTGTTCTGTCTTTATGGCAATTAAGTTTGTAGTATTGTTTTCATTTGCCAATATTTAGAGCTGTGGGGCAGATGATGATGGTTCAAGAAGGTATAATAGTATTGCAAGGTTTCTTTTCAAATTTCATTGGATAGTTGATGTACTATAAAGGTATTCTTTAATACTCCCTCCGTAACATATTAATGACAACGATTTGACATAAAGTAGAGAGGAAAAATGTCAAATCGTTGCCATTAATATGTTACAGAGGGAGTATATTTTATTGTGGGGACCATTTATGTAAATTAAAAGTGGAGCAAATAAATTGGGATACAATAAAAAAGACAAAAGAAACACTAATTTTAGGATGGATGAAGCACTTATTAGATATTTTCAATACCCATCTTTAGCAATGGTAATCGTCCTAATAGGTCATATTCGAATCGGATTATGCATAATCTGTCTCTGCAACTCTGCCACTAGTTGGATGCCCGACCCGACATCCAGCTCCAACTCCGATCGTACTCTGACATCTGACGCTAACATTGTATTTAACTATTAATTCTTTAATAAAATCAAATAAATTTCTAATACGGGTATAACATTAAAATTATACTTAATATATTTAACTATTAATTCTTTAATATATTTTGTTGCTAATACAAAATTATATATTGTGCCTTAATCAAATACACAATTAGGCCCTGTTTTTTTGGACTTAAAAGCTACAGTAATCAGATCAGATCAGATCAGACAAACTCAAATCAGATCAGATCAGATTAGATCAGACATTATTACTCTTTATTATTATTATTATTATTAATTTCGAGCATTGTTTTTCCGCTCGACATTTTCCGACGACGGTTTTCGAACGAGTTTTCCGGCGATGGTTTTGGGGCCGACTTTTCCGACGACTGTTTTCGGACTGACTTTTCCGGCGGTGATTATTCGGCCGACTTTTCCGGCGGTGATTATTTGGCTGACTTTTCCGCCGACGATTTTCAAGTCGAGTTTATCGGCGACGATTTTCAGGACGACTTTTTCGACAACAGTTTTCGGACTGACTTTTCCGGCGGTGATTATCCGGCCGACTTTTCCGGCGACGATTTTCAGGCCAAGTTTTTCGGCGATGGTTTTCGGGATGACTTTTTCGACGACAGTTTTCGGACTGAATTTTCCGGCGGTGATTAATCGGCCGACTTTTCCGGCGACGATTTTCAGGCCGAGTTTTTCGACGACGGTTTTCGGACTGACTTTTCCGACGATGATCATTCGGCCAACTTTTCCAGCGACGGTTTTCAGGCCGAGTTTTTCAGAATGACTTTTCCGGCGATGATTATTCGGTCGACTTTTTCGGTGACGGTTTGGTCAAAATTTTCGGCGGTGATTATTATTACTACTACTATTATTATTATTATTATTATTAGTAGTAGTAGTAGTAGTAGTAGTATTAGTATTAATATTATTATTTGAAGTTTTGGAGTGAGATTGAATGAAGAAGTGAAATGAAATGGGCTATCATAATAATAATTATAATATTAATAATTATAATAATAATTATAATTATATTCATTACTATTAATAATAATAATTATTATTATTATTTTAGTAAATATAATCATGTATTACATTTCTCATAAAAAAATAAGTATTACAATTATAAAAATAAAAATAAAAATAAAAATAAAAATAAAACTAAAACTAAAAATAAAAATAAAAATAAAAATAAAAATAAAACTAAAACTAAAAATAAAAATAAAAATAAAAATAAAATAAATAAATAAAATAATTCAGATCAGATCAGATCAGTTCAAATCAGATCAGATCAGATCAGTCCTAAAGAACAGAGCCTTAGTACCAAATATATTTTAGAAATTAATATAAATTTAACTAAATACAAGTTAAAAAATTAAAAATTTGACTATAATTAATATCGAGCTGAATAGAGTGCGATCAACTACAGTGCGGTATTGTTATAAAATACCGATCAGCTAGGAATGGCCTATCATATATAAACTCCACATCTCTATCGAAAAATTTAAATATAGTTTGATAAGTCTATAGATAACCATGAAACAAATGCAAAGTTCATCAAGATGTTTATTTATTTCAGTTTGCCTATATGCGAACCTTTACTTTATTAATTAATTGGAAGTCCTTTGATTGCATTTGGATTGAGCAAAAAATAAACTTTTGACCAATAAAATTTACGATTTTTTAAATTTATTTTTTCCTTATAAGTTGTTCAGTTAACTCCAATAAAATTTGTAAAATATATTTTGATGTACTATAATTTTATAGACCTTTATATGATAGTAACATTCATTTGAAAATCTTTATCATCGTTAATGAATAATTTACTTATTACTCGTAAGTATAGACTGTAATTTGAGGATATTGGAACAGAACATCTTAAACATAAACCTGTACTAGCTAACTACTAAGATTTGCAAAGAAAATATATAATTTCAACACATAATAATACGACAATAATTCACAAAAATTAGGGCTTGTTTTTTAGACTACTAAAAACTGAACAGAATTGAAAATAAGTCTAAAAGAACATAGCCTAATTAGTTGCATGCACGTAACTTAATGTACCCAAAAAATTAATACTTTATTTAATTAAATTTGCAAAAGCCAGTAAAAACTAAAAAGAAACATACTAATATTGATGAATGTATCACCTTATTATTAAATAAATAATGCATGCTAAACTACGTACCCTGATAACCCTATCCTATCCAAGAAACTCAAAACCAAAACATGAATCTTTATTAATAATTAAACCTAAGCTACTTTTTATTAAAACACCATATATATAATTAATATGACCAATCCATCCTAATACTAAATCTATCTTCAACCAATAACGAGGAGTTGATCGATTTAATGATGAACATCGTTAGTGGGTGCTTCCGCCTGTTTGTTAGTGGATGTCGTCGGTGGCTTTGGGGCGGCGGGGTTTGGTGGTGCAGGAATAAACGGCCAAGGGAGAGTCACCGGAGGCAACCGTGGTGCGGGGGGAAAACGGCCATGGAAGAGCTAGTGGGGACTGGAGGTGACGGTTGGTGGTTTTGGCTGCCGCTGCCGCCGGTTTGAGGTGGAAAAAACGGGTCATTGGGCGGGTTAGGAATGTCGGGTATAATGGGAGCAAGGATGCCTTTCACTGCGGGTGGGATGTAAGGGTTGTCATAGATTCCGAGAGCATCTTGTGGGTTTTCTTTGGTAATTGGTGGGTAATTTTTTTTATTATTTTTTTGATTATTATTATTCAACTTTCTAGCATCACTCAATTCTAGCATCACTTAAGTAGTAGGTACCACCGTACCATGCTTAATTTATTTAAAATAATAAAGTGATAAAATTATAATACACGTGGTACCATTCATTATTTAAAGAAATATAAATATCTCTATTATATAAGCCAGAGGGAGCCATGGTGTCCCCTAGAAAAGTCTAAACTACCCTTTAAAAAATTTCTAAATACTCAAACTATATAATATTAAATAAAAAGGAAAGTTTTGTATTTTTTTAAAATGAAATATATATTACAAAACATATAATTCAAAAAAATAAAACACAAACACCAAAATTCATATTTTTAAATTCTCTACAATTCGATACATACCCATATTGGTATATTTTTCACACAAATTACATTAAAATTTTGATCAAATATAGTATAGTGGATGAAATTAAATTTTATTCAATTAAGCAATCATAATCTTATTTTCAACAAGCTCATAAATTATGTATATAAACATTATATAAGATACTTATACATTATTAAAGCACGCATAACGTGCACATAAGACTAGTATTATTCTATACAAAGAGGTTTATAATTTATTAACTTGATAAAAAATATTATGGTTGTATGAATAAAATCTATGAATAATATAAACATGAAGACTGATAAGATTATAATTGTATTTTTCGAAAAATATTAGACCTTCTTTCGAGCTTTATCCCTAGTTATAAATCTTATAATTATCATTTATTTTTTCTCCTATTGGTTTTGATGAAAATCCAAGTATGTAAATTAAAAAAGGAGAGAGTATTTAATTTGAAGTAACAAAATAATATTAGTAGGAGTTAGTTTTTTTAATTAAGCAAAGTTATGTATTTTTTTCCTTTTTATTTAATAAAAAAGACATTATTTTTTTTTCATTTAAAAAATTGTATAAAATGTAGATCTACGTAATATAGTAACAGTTAGTTTTTTTTTTTAAAAAAAAATTATATAAAAATTAAGAAGCTAACATTAATTAAAATTATTGAGAGGTGGACATGTACTAACAATAATATTTAAACTAATCTATCATGAAAAAAGTAATAGTTTAGAACTTAATCTGTCATCAAAATTAAATGTACATAAAATAATTTATGTCTTAACTAACTAATAAAATCGCAAACCACAAAATTTATTTTAAACCTACTAAAGGTATTTAAAATATAGTAGAAATTTTTAATAATTTATCAATATCATGAAAATAAATCAATTTTCAATATTATTATTAATTTGGTATATTTTTCACATGGAGTTAGGTTTTTTTTCCTTTCAAAAAAGGAAAAAGACAGTTCAAAAAAAGGAAAAAGAGGTTAAAAAAATTATTTTACTTTTATTTTTATTTTTAAAAGATTTTTTTAAATTTTTTATCACTCATATAATTCGCTTTTATGCTTTATACGTGTAAACAAATATAGTCATGTGTGTAAGTTCAATGTATACTCAATAAGGGGGGTTGAATTGAGTATGTGTGTTTTTTCAATCGTTTTCAAAGTTTGTTTATCTTTTTGTGAGAACAACGATAGAACAGTAAATAAAGAGTATGGACACAAGGAATTAACGAGGTTCGGCTTCTAAACAAGCCTACGTCCTCCACTCTTTCACCAATATTATTAATCAACTCTGAATAATAACAAGGTTACACACTCAATTAAATGCTACAACTCTGTAACACTTAATTCCCAACTGTTAACTCTAACAGTTCATTCAGTGTTCACAGAACACTCCCCAACCACTTCCCTCTAAGTGGTTCAAATATTACAAACTTAAATCTCCGTAAGTTTTCTCTTAAAGATGGATATGGAGATAGTTTTGCTCTAAGGATAGACTCTCAGAAAATATGACTTGGTTTTCTTTGGAGAGCAAAAGTCTTTTTCTGGTTTTTTCAAAAGATTGTATTTATAGGCAAAAAAACCGTCCCATAGAAGTGTGCTTGGAGACTTGCCTAAATTGTGTAAACAAGCTCAGCTGACACAAGTGCAAAGGCACCTATTTCAGACCTTTGTCTCCTTCCACTACATGTAGTGGAAAGTACACTAGAGTCCAAACAAGTACATTGCAAAGCTGATTTTGTGAATCAATTTGGCAGATTTCCAAAACATAAGTGATCAATATTTTTCAAACAAATTTTCAAAAATTATTTTGAACACGAAAATTGGTACGGATCACTTAAATGCACGTGTGTAATACTGAGGTCTGTTCCCACAGTGGTCCCAGTACTACAAAGTCTACATCTGGCAAAGAGAACTGTTCCAAGCTTGTTCTTTGTCTGTTCTTAGCTTGTTCTTGGCTTGTTCTCTTTACTGGATATAAGCTTAAAATCTTTTTGCTCTTTACTTAGAAACACAAAGTATATTTTCCTAAGTCTATTTTACAAGAAGATCCTAGAAGTACAAAAATTAAAAGACTTCAAGCTCTTGACTTCTGATTCTTCAGGTATCTCAAGGTCTTCAAATTTGCCTTGAAGAGTTCTCACTTGAATTAACCTGTTCAATTTAAAAACATGCATAACAATCAAGTATAGAGAACTGGTTTGTCATCCATCAAATCAAACATGGTTCAACAATGTGGGATATTTTTTAAATCGTCTCAATGTGTGCTTTATTGTGATCGAATTTTTATAAATTTTGGTAAAATAGGATGACAAATATAGCGAATTTAAATTACACATTGGTAAGCGTGAAAAAAAGAATGTTGTAACTAATATGGAGCAGCGGAAGTATGTCTATAGTTAGGATAGGGTGCATTGGATTCAACTTAAATAAGTATTCTTGTGCTTATTTTTAGAAAGTTCAGATCAAATTAATTTTTTTTTTATCAGATCAGAAAAGTTCATATCATATCAGAAAAATTATAGCTATAATAATAACTACAATCAGAAAAAATCAAATCAGGTCAGAAAAAATCAGATCATGTCAGAAAAATTAGATCAAATCAGACCAGATCAGAAAATTTCAGATCATACCAGATTAGATCATATCAGGTAATTAAGAAAAATTCAAATGAATCAAACGCACTCTTGGGGGTGACCCAACTTGATCCACGTACAATTCATAGGAAAATTTGCGAAAAAAAAAGTCTCTTATATTTACAACTTTTTGTGAAACCCTAACGTTTTGGGATGTTATTAAATGCATCCCCTAATCTCATTATTCCGTCAAATTTAAAGTTTTTATTTTTTTACGAAACTCCATAAATTTTCCAAACATTATAATATGCACCCTTAAAATTTCCCAAAGTTCAATTAAGTTATACATCAAAATTAAATCCAGACCAATTGAAGGCAAAGTTCTTCCTTTAAAGCTTCAAATCATCAAATAATGAAAGAAAAACTTCAACTAATCAAAATTATAAATTTAAAAGTTCCAATTGTATATTTGACGGAATTATGACATTAGCGGTATATTTTATAACATCTCAAAACATTAGGGATGTTTTTTTGAAAATAAAACTCAAGGAGGTTTTCACAGAATTTCATAATTAATAATTGATTTCAAGCAAAACATTATGACCAGATAAAATAATTGAATGATTAATCTTCATTACGTACTAATCTATATGTTACTAAAATATATTTCCAAATTCCAATTGATTAATTTGGTAAAATATTCTTAAATTGATGTATAGTGCCAAATTTTGCCAACCACTACATCCTCTGTAGATACCTGTAGATTGATAATTAATCAATAATAATAATGTAGGTTGTAGAGTAAAAACCAAATGAAATTTAAATTAAAAAAAAAAAAAAGCCAAACTTTGGTCGGTCTTCCATAAATAAACCAATTTTTTGAAATTTCATAGATTGATGAATTACTCAACCTTTGTACCATGTCAGACAAACTTAGGTTAGAGAATTTTATGTACCGCCACCTCGATCCACCGAAAACGACCTCTACCGCCACATGTCTTTCTTATCCTTCATGAATCTCTTTTTTTTTTTGGATTTCACGGTTCATTAGTTTGGATAAAAAAACATTCTGATCTAAATTTGGCTGACATGATGCAAAAGTTAACTTATCTTTATAATTTTAAAAATTTGACTTATTTATGGAAGACCGGCCAAAGTTTGGCTTATTTTTTTCAAAGTTCAATCAAGCCAAGGGGGAACTATGGTGTCCCCCTAGAAAAGTGTAAAATGCCCTTGCATTTTTCTAAAAATACAAACTACATAATTAACGAAAATTCATACAATTTTTTTATATATTTTAAAATAAAAATAAGACAAAATTAATAGTACAAAAAAATAAAATAAAAATATGAAAATTCATATTTTAAAATTCTCTACAAATTGACACCCATATTGATATATTTTTTTACATATTTTTTTTTTTACCTTTTGATTACAATGGAAATTTGTTAGTAGAGAAAAAAAAATATAGTGGATCAACATTTATTTTTTTAAAATTCAATCAATACTAAAATTTGTAAATCTTTACATGGTGCCCCCAAGTAAAGGTTTGATTTCAGTACAAACAATAAACTGTTGTTGCAAGCAGCGTAAATGGATGCATAAATAATTAAAAATTTATTTTAATTAATATTTTAAAGTAAATCAAAGTTTCTTCCATAGCCATATAGATGTAAACTTAGTTACAAACTTTTAATTTGGAATTGGTTTATTAGTATCGAGTAACACTAAGCCCTAAATCTCAGAACGCATAACGTGTACAAAATGCTAGTATATATGTATGTATTCCTACATACCTTGATTGAAAGCAGTTGCTTCAAAGTATTGAATAGAGAGTATTGTTGGTGTAAAGAGTGTAAAAGAGCAAGATTAGTTTACTCCGCAGGTAGGTTGCAGCCTACTACATTTTCCCGCGGATGGGTTGCGGTGTACACTTTCTCCCTTGTCTCTTTGACTCCTCTTATCTCTTAGACTTCTCTTGTCTCTTAGACTTCTTGTAACTTCTCCCTTTATGAAGATTAAGGTGATTAAACCTCCATCTTTATTAAGTTTTAATTACCTAGATTAATGAAAGAATGTTCTAGATTCTTCCACCTTTCACTATATTAATGAAAGAATCTTCTAGGTTCTTCCTTTTTTCTATTCATTTTGTGAATGGACATATACTTGAAAAATACAAAATAAGCTAAACACTTACTCTCGTTGGGCATAAGTTTTCATAAACTCCACCTCTCACCCTAAAGTGCCTTAGTGTGAGAGCGGTGTGTAACCTTAGGGGACGAGCCGGTGGATACAATTGAGCACCACGGTTGCACCGGAATTCGTTTTCAAAGTCAGTGATTTATCACGCCACACCGACTTCATTCCTTCCTTTCATTATTCCATCAATTTCATTATTAGATGTTAGTTTGTAGCCTTGGAAATACTCATATTTTACAACAAGTATCAATCGGGATTTCAATTCCTCCCCATTATCTCATATATCATATAAAAACAAAAAAAAATTTATGTCTGATATTTAATAATTTTTTAAATCAAGTATAAATATGCCCCCAAAATAAGAAATTGAATTCAAAACAAGAGATCGAAATCATATTCAATTAAACTGCATTATTGATATTATTGTATCTTGTCATAACAAAAAAGGACATTATTATTATTATTAGTAGTAGTATTATTATGTATATATGTATTTGACTTTAATGTGGTCTATGTATGTATGTATAATAAATAAATATATCTTATCATAATATATGAACCTTCAATATATATAATTGTAGTCAGTCGTCTAACGGAATTATTTTCATACATATGATCCTTATTTATATGAATCACTCTAATTATTTACAAACGTATATATGATGATAATAGATATTGAGTTTAAAAAAAGGACTCGGTATCAGACAATTGAAATAATGGACGATTACTGTAATTGATTGAATTCAGACTAAAAAATGGAGTTCAAAAAAGGACAATTGATGGTCTGAGTAATCTGAGTTTTTGAATATCAATCTGAACTTCAATTGAGTTTTTGAATATCAAATTTTATGTAATAGTTCGTGCTGCTGGTGAATATTCAAAAATTGATACCTATAAAATAAAAGTAAAACAGTTGATACCTATTATCGTAATTATTCCATTATCATACCCTCCGATTTCTAATATTTTGTGCAAGGCACGGGCTCAAAAACTAATTATCGTGTAATAGAAATTGTATGTACGATACGTCCGCATTATATACCTTACCGGTTAAAAAAAAAGTTCAGCTTATCATCTATAACTAATTTATGTATGTTTTTGCAATTATTTATTGTCATTCAAATATATTTATTACCAATAAATGCAAACAAATTGTAAAATATTATTTATCCAATTAGTTAGTTGACAAAAATTATCAATTGACATTTCATCACCATATGCCCAAATTCTTGCCACTTAAACACTTTGGTGGCATCAATCATCGCCCTCATGACCAATCTTGTGACAATTATTACATTCGACTTTGCTCCTTTTTTCGCTTTGAGAGTCCTCGTAGAGTCATAGGATGGATAATTAAGAAAAAAGGCATTTTAAAACGTGAATATTTTGATCTTTGTATCCAACGTTTAGTTATACAAATACGCTGAAGGTTCGTATTAAACCAAAATATACACGACATATTTATATACAAATACGCTGAAGGTTCGTATTAAACCAAAATATACACGACGTATTTATTGTCATTTCTTTTACACTTTGAATGGTACGGACGTATGATGATGATGGATTATATAACTTATAAGTAGAGTAAGTTGCACCAACAAGCAGCGCAAATGGTCTAACTCTTGAGCTTCTTTGCAACTTGCGCAAGATACTTACCTTGATAAAATGCTAACTGAAGTTCGAGCTCGGATGGCTGACGAGATCCATCTCCTGCAAACGTCCCTGCACCATACGAAGAGCCGCCCTTCACCTCATCCATTTCGAACATTCCGTCCCCAAAAGTGTATCCCAAAGGTACGTATAACATACCATGATGTGATAGCTGAGTTACGGCCGTCAACCTGTTTGATCACAAGCCACAAATTATTACCCTATTACTCCATTCGTAACGCTTTAACTGCAACAATTCTAAATATGGGTGTAACAAAATAACTTCAACAATTTCTTAACTTTCCATATTAGGTATAAATTTGAACATGAAATATCTATAATGACCCTAACTTTAAAACATAAAACAAAATTACCTATCCATGTGTTTTTTCTCACTCTTACTTTATATCTAACTTTACATACGGACATACCCATGTGATCTCCTGTCTCCTACTTTATCTTAACAACAATCAAAATCCATACTTAACATATTCTCTATTGGTGTCCGTGTTAACCCATTTGTTGGGTGAAGGTGTTACGGAGGGAGTACTATTATTATTAGTCTTCATTCAGGATTTCAGGAGTATGCCCCTCAAAAAAAAGACTGCAGGATTATGAGTGTATCATTATTACTGACATTCTTGTACAATGTTGGATAGTAATTAACAGTATAGCATTCTCGTTCATGGACAGCCAAATTTTACACCAAACACCTTGTTATAATGCATAGTACTGAATTCTGGAAAATAAGAATTGTTGCTCTATTGGACTTAATTTCAGACAAATTCAGTTCGGTTCAATTCAACTCATACTAAGAGAGGATTCGGTTTAGTTTAGTTTAGTTCAGATTTAGTCCAACAAAAACAGTGCCTAAATTCATCACCCTTCCTACTCCCTGTCTGGATTTAATTATCAGTTATCACATCACATCTTTTCAATCCCACATTATCAATCTTTTCAGAATATTCTGGAAACTAAACTCCCATGCATTTAAGGAGTTTATCCCTATGCTTCACCATTTCCTCCACTAATTTTGCAAAAAGCTCAGACTGTCCCATCAAACTCCCCAGAACCTACAATGAACCTACAATATCCTTCATCACAACGGCATCTGACTGGCAACTTGACGACTTGGAAAAAGCTTGGCTCGACGTGGCTCTTATAGAGTTATAGATGAGAGATGACCTCAACCTATCCCCAAAAGAAATTGCGTCTCCGAAGGTGCAAATGGAACAAACTGAAAATAGCTCAAACAAAGAAAAGCAAAGGCGCCACTGGACACCAGAGGAGTTCCTGGCAAAAAACTTCACTGATCAACATGAGGCAGGGTCAAGTAACCTACTCCCTCCGTAACGAATTACTAGCAACATTTGTACTAGCACAAATTCCTAGGTGAAATAAGGTAATAGTGATATTAGGTGGTATAATGATAAAAGTAAGAGAGAGAAAAGTAAGAGAAGGAAAAGTAAATGGGGTATTATGTGGTAATATGATAAAAGTAAGAGAGAGAAAAGTAAGAAAGAGAAAAGTAAGTGGGGTATTGTGTTGTTTTTTTTACCAAAAAAGGAATAAAATGAAATTGGAAAAAATTGTTGCAAGTATTTTGTTACACCTAAAAATAGAAATTGTTGCTAGTAATTCGTTACGGAGGGAGTACTACCACTGAAACAGAGAAGCAACTCTTTAAGTTTTATACCTGACCTTTAATGTTCCCCCTACTGAACCTAAGGTTTAGCATCCTGTCAAAGATAAGCTCTATCGAAAAAGAATCACATAAGGTTTGCAAGATAATTTGCAATTTGAACCCTTTCCTTTCACTAATCTCCTTGGAATTCCCTCTCATGAAGCTGATCCAATCATGAATAGCGCAGTGGCCTGCCAAAATAGGACACAAGTTACCCAATGAAGATTCTATCATGGAATTTTAGGGGATGCATACGTCTCCTACCTTGCACAGAGCATGATAGTGGGCTTTGTGTTCCTGACTCCTGAGTGTGACAAAATATGACGTGCAGCAGTTATAGCAACATTTTGGTAAACTAGTGTAGAAAACAAAGCAGAATTTGGCAAACACCTGAGACCCTGATAGACATCCTCTCCACATGCTTGCCCTATACCTGGTCAAATAAGAAGGATAATGAAGACTACATTCAGGAAAGGTTGGACAAAGTGTAAAACAATTCCTCATGGAGGGATACCTTCCCCAAGGCCTTAATCTGGAATTTCTGATTTTCCCTTTCGGACCATGAGCCTATTGCCCTACAAACAACACCTCCTTAACCTAAAAGGAAGAGACCATATAGACTGAATCACTGGAAGCATGGTGCTATGATATAAAAGACATTGAGAATATTGCAAGGAACAACACCAGCTCACAATTCAAAGGATCTCCAATGTTTATCCTACAATGAAGCCTTTCTATCATCAAAAATGAATGCAAATCTTGGTGCCTCAAGCAAAAACAACAAATGGGTATCAAGTAGGATTTTAATAACAAACTTGCTTACATTCAATAGCAACCCTCTACCAACAATTCAGCTTCTACAATGTCGGAATGGAGGTATTGAAGACAGATAGCTAAATCTAAGTGGGATGATTTTAATGACTAAATTACCGCATTCTTTTACAGAAGTGTAAAAACAAGCAATGTAAAAAATGAAATTCAAGCTATCAAAGACCCCCAAAGAAAATTGTTGCACTTCTCAAGACAACATCTAACTAGTATTTACATCATTTTTTGAAGAGAATGACAGTCATACTCACATGCACACTCCCAACGCCTCACAAGATGCCCTAAACAAGTGGCTTACTGGAGTCAAACCATTATCAGTCTAACAGCTACAGACACTGTGAGCCCCTTTCTCTTTCAACGAAACCCAAAAGGACAACTTTATTATCAACCTCAGAAGGCCCCGTGGAGAGCTTATAATGCTAAGCTTACTACGAATGAGCAAAAGGAACGATTCGGTCTCTATGTACAAGACCAGTCAAACCAAGTTCTACCACAAGGAAACCTATGTAGCACTTGGAATCAATGAAGATATACATTAATTTGTGCTCCAACATCGATTGCCTACTGTTTGTAGACATAGAGGCCCCTCCCACTTATGACCGCATTACTTACGAATTCCTTGCCACTTTGGAAAGGAATCACGTTCCGCGAACCAATGTGACACATCTTGAAATTCGATTAATGATCCAAGACTATCACATGTCTTTATCCAACCTAAAGACTTGTTTTGGCTGGAATAAAGACTCCACAGTGGCAGACTTACCACTATTTCACCACAAGCAATTTTGGTACTCCATAACAGGGAGTCGGAAATTTAAGTAAGCCATGCTAATGCTTTTAAGATTTTGCATTTAGCCCTCCGCTATGTACACTGGATGCTCACCTTTATGGCCTTTCCAAAGACCGGTTTGGAAAATGTTGGAAACGAAGATTTGATGGCACTTCATGAGGCCGTGGAGCCCCACGTACCTGGCTTAGCGGACCAAACACCTTTGCTCGATTTCGCTCACTGCTTTGTTCTGGTAAAAGTTCTGGAAAATTCAAGCATTTGATAAATTGGAAGCTCTTTGAATAGAGGAATACAAGTCGAGCTACACTGTTGTTTCTGCCATGACAAATGGGAAATGGAAAATCATCTTTCCAAGGAAAGAAACTTCACCCAACATGTTTGGAAAGCTATTTCTCTTAAAAGATTGTGCTAGTTTTTTTTTTTTTTTTAAAGTTTCTAGTTTCCTTGTTTTCATTTGTATTTCTCCTTGCCAAAACAAATATCGCACCGTTACATTATTTCAATATAATCCCACCTTTTACCCTTGTCTGCTTATTATGGACCCAATTCAAATATTACCTACTACTACAGGTTATTGTCACCTGCTACTATTCCACACGTCATTCTTGGACCAGCCAGCACACCACTCTTACTAAGGGCTGAAACCACCTCAAACTTCACAAGAACAACCCCACCAATCACCATCACCATTTTCACAATACCAACACTCGAAACAGCACCTGTTTCCTTATATTTTTGGAATTGAAATGTCCAATTCAAATTGGAACAATAAATTCCTAAACACCTATTAAACTTCAACGACATAAAACGATAGGAAGAGAATAGATTGTTTGATAGTTAAAAAAAAAAGACCGAATCCAAATCTCAAATTCCTACATCTGGAAAGCCTATTGAAAGAGCACCTCCAAAATATTATTTAGCAGTATTGATCTACCCTCATATAAAACCATCATTAACATGACGTCATTTTTTTCCTTTCTTTTTATTTAGGTGTGTGAGATAAGGTCAAATTTTCTTGTTAATGCCTCATAGTGTTAAAATTTTCATATTGGATGGTTTGATGGTGGATAGTTTCTAGGTGTTGTTATTTCTTGGTTCTAATTTTATTCCTTAAAAACAACTAACCAAAACCACCCCCAAACTCCTCATAAACAATTCTCACCGACCTATAATCACACCCTGACCACTTAAAAAAGACCTCAACACCTCATTCCTTCCTCCCATAAACCATCATCACCCATTCAAAATCTACATTTTCATAGAAGAGTAAAGAGAAAAATACATTTTCATATCATCAATTGATTTTAGATGGTCAAATTTGACCATGAAAACTAAATTTTCGAAGTGTTATGTTCGAATTTAACCACTAAAACCTTCAATTTAACCATTACGATGGTAAGAATACAAGCAAAGGAAATGAGAGAAGAGGTGGCGATGTTGACGGATGAAGTCGTAAGATAAATAAAATAGAATTTTGTGGTAAAGGAAGGTTTGAACAGCCCAAAGAAATCGAAGAAAGGAATGAAAGAAAAAAATTCCGCAAAGCAATTGGGTTTCACAATTTCCTAATGCATGATCTATTTATCAAGTAATCAGTCAAAAGGTTGGTTTAAAATGAGCAGATAGTTAAAGGTTGGATTATTTTTAGTAGAACACAAAAAAGTGAGATTTTAAAATCAATTTAAATAACCGATTAACCGCCATGAAGTGCCAAAATCTATAGGTTTCACACCAAAAGCTAACAATTAAAACACATGAAATTCCTAAAATGTACCCGTCAAAACATATAATTACTTTGTAATCTTCACCACCCATCCTATGTTAAAACCAACATTAATCTTATCTCTCCTCCATCCTCCATTGCTGTAACTCAAAGCCCTCACTTCCTCCATTTTTTTCACTTTAGAAAACGTTGCAACAACACAAAACCATAGTATTAGAAACCATAATCTCTATTATCCTTCCATACTAACCATAATCCACCTAAATGGCCTTGAGTTGGAACCAAACCATAGTATTAGAAACCAGAAGATTTCACAATAGACTTTGATGGACTAATTGACATTGGTTTCATAAAGACATAATATACTAATTTAATTACAAGAACAAAAGTATCTAAACTCTTGAGTAACATGTTTTCTTACTACCCCTCTAAGGGCCTATTTACTTCAGCTTAAATTCAATCCACTTCAGTTTATTTCAGTTCAGTTCAGTTCAACTCTCAATTCCCTTCTCTTATAAAATATTACTTTCAGTTGTATTCAGTTCAGGATAGTTCAGTTTAGTTGTATTCAGTTGAGGTAAACATGCCCTAATATTCCAAAAACCGACTTTCATAGTGACTTAATGGGTTAGATCATTCTAGTGCTTCCTAGGATTATAAGGGCAAGAAGCATAATCAACTTAAATGATAAAAAATAAGAATTTATTAAGCTAAAATGGTGTTTTGAGGGAACTTACGCAGCATTTTCCTGACCTCCGCCATAAAAGCCAGTGCTCCAAAAGACACCAGCAGGTTTACCAGCAAGCGATTGCGGTGCCCACAACTCACTTGTTGCATCAAAAAAGGCCAAAAATTGAGCAGGCATCATCCCAAATCGAGAAGGAAACCCAAAAAGAAACCCATCTGCATCCACTAGTTGTTCTGGTTTGATTTCTGCTACATCACTTGATTTTGGAGGAGCCTTCATTTTTTCCAATACACTTTGGGGAAGTGTTTCAGGCACCTATTCAAGAAACTACTAATTACCAATCAGCCAATAACAGCACAGCTTTAGTGCCTAAGAAGAAACTCGCTTCATGAGTAGGATAAAGAAATCAAATATGTTTTGCTTTATCCAACAACAGTAGAGAGGTTGTTTAGATCTTCAATCTAGTTTATGATGATAGTTTGCTACTTCATACTCCCTCCGGGTTCTTTTTTTTAATTTGCTTACTTTCTTTTTTTGGATGTTTTTTGGGGGAAATTCCCACTGGCCACTGGTATACATTTATTAACCAAAATTGTTAAATACATTCGATTTATGTGCATTTGCATGACGAAAAAATAACCCAATCAAAGGTTTTGGGGTCATTTTAGAACTTGACGGTCAAATTTAAGGTCAAAATTTGCAAACAAAAAAATTGATCATATTCATCTCAAAATACGTGCTAAAAACTAAAAAGAATAGTAGATTAACGGAATATACATTCCAAATGTCACGTTTGAAACCTTATGACAAACTCGGGTATAAATTTGGGAATTCCAGGTATATTTGGCTTTAAAGTATTGCCATGTTTACAAGATGAAAAAAATCTTGTCGTTTTTTAATATTTATAATTTATATATCAAGTAATTAAAGTGATTTATTGGATGAATGCATGTCTTCAGGAACCCAATAAAACAAATGGAGCAAATAAACTACAAGAATTCTTTGTGGAAGGTACCAGTTTGCAGGGTATTTTCAAGGGATGCTGAGGTAGGATGTGATAGCTTATGTACTACTCAACAAAAACATAATCCCTCCCCCAAACTTCTATTTTCTTGATATTTTTATTACTATCTATTATTACCACTTGAAAGGATGCATTAGATGAGAATGGAAATTTATGGAAAAAAATATGTGATTTAGAAGTAAAATAGCATCACCATGGTAATGGATACCGATTTTATTTTCAAATTTATATACAAATTCATTCCCATTACCTTCGTTTATGACCAGATACCAAACTGGTCATCAGTGTCATTTTCTAAAAATATAGGCAAATCAAAAACATATTACTATGTATATTTATTTTATATGAGGCAAAAGCTAACCATCTCCCATGTGCGCGAAATAATATTCATAAAAGTGAAAAAGAAGTTAAATGAACAATAATTACGCCGATCAAGTATGCATTCAAAAATCAATAGAGTACCACTTTAGGAGATATTAAAGACTTATCTAATGCCGGGGGCGTCAATAAGCAAGATCCTTTAAATTCGCAAGTTAAAATACAGACAATATGGAACAACAAAATAAAAAATGGAAGGAATATGATCTTATCTGCATGTTAGACAGGTCTAAGCTATGAAACCAATGAATATGTGGGGTTTGTAGTTATTTTTCCCAACTAACAAGATAATAATTATAAACATGTCTTAGGCAATTCATGCTGGAAAAATCATTTGGTACCAACTGGATAATTTGTTTATTTATTACAAAACCTTAGATGACTATATAGGCTAATTCATTAATTGCCAAACATAAGTTCGACAACAAATTGAGGTAGCTATACAATCATCACAATCACTTAATGCCATGAATGTAGTTGAACTAACAACCACAGCCTAGTAAGTCTTGTGAACGTCAAGCTTGTGTTCTTGAATTCGAACCTAACAGGTAGCTATACAATCATCACAATCACTTAATGCCATGAATGTAGTTGAACTAACAACCACAGCCTAGTAAGTCTTGTGAACGTCAAGCCTGTGTTCTTGAATTCGAACCTAACCCAAAATTTTTTGCACACATTTAGAAGGATTCATTATCTTCCCCTCCCAAATACGTGTAAAGTAGGTCGGGTACCTCCAGTAGGGTCTAGTTGAACTATCAATACTATCTCATTTTCAAATTAAAATCTTTTTTAAAAAAAGTTAACAACTAGAATAAATTTATATTAGTGCATCCCCCCCACCCACCACACTCCACCCCCCAGAAGAAGAAAAAAAAGGCAAATTGTATCCCAAATTTTTAGTCCCCACAAAATGGCAATTGGCAAGAATAAAATCAAAGATAAAGTCTTGTACTCTTGAAGCTAAGAAAGTATTGATGAATTGGAAAAAGAAAAAAAGGGGAAATAGAAAGAAAATACCAGCCACATTGAAGCTTGAACTCCTTCAACAGAAGAAGCTCCTCTGTGCACTTCTCTGGCCATAGTCTCAACATGCCCAAATAAAGAGTAAAACCTGCGAAAATTGAAGAGAATAATTGTAATTTCAATAATTTGTTAAGTAATTATATTATAATAGTGCAAAAAGCAGAATAAAGGAGCAGGAGGAAGATGCTAACACTATGTAGACTTTGGTGGTAGACATTGTTGCAATTATTTCAAGAAGCCGGGTTTTTTTTTTTATTCTATTTGGGGCTGGGTTTTTCAACTGAAAATCAAATGGGAATTTGGGAGTGAAGTTGGAGAAACGTTTCAAAGACAAACAACCTGCAAACTTGAATGAATAGCCAAACCGGCCTACATTTTATGTTACCAACTTATCATGTGGTCCATGTGAATGACATTTGGGCATTTGGCTAAGATTCTTGCTAATCTCATCTGATTTAATTTGAATTTATAGGTGTTTGTATAGATAATTTTGATATAGGTAACGATTCTAATAATTTTTTTCATTATTTGTCTCCGCTTGGTTGTCATCTAATGTGATGGTAGCTCATGTTTGTAGGTAAGCAATCTATTCTCGACGTATATATGTTTACCAGATTTTTGTAAGAATACATTGTATCACATGCTTTCCCGGTTGGAAACATTATGGTTTGGGGAGCAAGGGCAATATCCATGTCCTTGGTGAATGAAATGCACCCAAAACTTCCACCATATAATATGGACCTCGCCTTTTCGGTTCTAGCTCATCTATCAGTTTCATTGCTTCAATATGTATTCACAAAATCGATTATAAATCCAAACTAAAAAATATATAAAATTTAAGGCTAGTTAATAATCAATGAACAATCCTAGCTTGATTAATAAAAGTTATGTAGAAGTTTTAAGAAATACTTAACTTTTGCTAACCCTATAAATGTATATAAAGATGTTGTACTTTGAAGTGCATCCCATTAACTCGAAAGCACATAAATAGCCTACGGAAGACAGAACCAAACAAAGTGGCATACAATAGAACTTTAGATATCTAAATTGAATAATAGAATATATTTAGGTTTCATATAATATATATACATATATAATATAATTTATATACTACCTAGGCATTTTTTTGTTGTTGATAATTAGAAAAAGTGAGAGATAGTTGATTAAAATAAATGGAGAGAAAAGTGGGGCACAATTAAAGGAGTTGTGAGAGAGAGTGGGGACGATTAAAGAAATGGAGAGAGAAAAAGTGAGGACAAATAAAGAATTAGTAAGGGTATTTATGTCTTTTAAGTAGCAATAGTTTACTATATAAGGAAAATAAAATTTTGTTGCATTTATTTTGAAACATCCAAAAATGGAAACTGTTGCGTTTTTTTTGGAACGGAGGAAGTAACATATATTACACATAATATATAATATAAGAAAATTTGACAAAAATAAGCCAAACTTTTAAAATTCCATAGATAAGTCAACCTTTGCACCATGTCAGCCAAATTTAGGTTCGAGAATTTAATTTACCGCCACCTCGACCCACCGAAATCGACCTCTACCGCCACATGTCTTCCTTATCCTTCATGGATCTCCTTTTTTTGGATTTCACGGTTCAATGGTGTGGGTAAACAAAATTTTCTGACCTAAGTTTATGCTGACATAATGCAAAGATTCGCTTATCTTTGGAATTTCAAAATTTTGACTTATTTATGAAAGATCGGCTAAAGTTTGGCTTATTTTTGTCAAATGTTCCTATAATATATTATATATATTGTCTCTATTATATAAGTGAAGGAGGGAGCAATGATATCCCTTCATAAATGATATAAATATCCTTAATGAATTTAACTAGTTTTTGAGTCTGTGCAAGGCACGGGTTTTTTTTAAAAAAATTATCAAAAATAAAATTAATTTTAGAAAATTAACTTGTTTTTTTTCCATTTAACAAGTGCCACATTTTAAACACGTCTTTGTTCAGATTTTGGTCTTATCTAGTTTTTAGCCCACTCGGTCCTACGAGATGACCTTAACAATCCAAATTTAATTAGCTCAAGGTAATTAATTTCAAACATTTGGCTATTATACACTCGTCTACTATCTAGCCCTTGGCTTATCCTGACATCGGATAATTATTTATTTTAAAATAGTCACTCGGACCCAGACTTAATTATTAATTAATGCACTTCCAATCTATGAATCCAATTGTTCCCGAATTATCCTGTGATCCGACGTTTAACATCTTGAATTCCCAAAATTCTCTTAGTTGACTATGTAAATTTCCAATTGTCAAACAAAGCTATAATTCATTTCCAAAAAAATTAATTTTCCCGAAATATCATCCATTTAGACTTAATAAACATTGCTTAGAAATGATGTATGTTTCAGTATAGTAAGACATTACATAGGCAAAGACCTTCTTAACATTGTTGTTTGTCCGGTCAACTAGCCTGATGCGGTAATGCCCTATGTATTGTCAACTAGCCTGATGCCCTCTGTATTGTTTTAAGTTAAGGGCAATATCGTCATTTCACTTATTAATTGGGGCGATATTAAGTAAAAGTGGGGCGATGTTTAGCAATCCACAAAAGAATCTATGTATATGTATATGTATATGAAAGAATGAGCTAGGTATACAACTTTTAATCCTAATGAAGAAATGATAACTCTGCAAGATCAATTGCTCGAGCCACCAAGGCAGCTTCTTGCTCACATTGTTTCAATTTGTCTCCAGGATCACTCTCTATTGTGATTGCAGCTCCAGTTTGTAGGTAAGCAATCCATTCTCGGCGAATGTTTTCCAAATTTTGGTAAGAATACAATGTATTGCAGGCTTTTCTGGTTGGAAACATTATGGTATTGGGAGCGGAGGCAATATCCATGTCCTTGGTGAACGAAATGCACCCGAAACTTCCACCATATGGACCTCGCCTTTTCGATTCTAGCTCATCTATAAGTTTCATTGCTTTAATCTGCATTCAGAAAATCATTTTTAAATCCAAACTCAAAGAAATAAAACTTTAAGGCTGTTTAAAAATCACTGAACAATCATAGATTGATAAAAGTTATGTAGAATTTTTAAGACAGACTTAACCTTTGCTAACCCTGTAAATGCCTCTGAAGACAGTGCACTTTGAAGTGCATCCCAACAAGTCGAATGCACATCAATAGCCTACAGAAGACAGAACCAAACAAATGCCATACAATAGAACTTTAGATATCCAAGTTGAATCTAATTACATTCATATCTACAATTTAGGGATGCAGTTGTTCGAAGATAAACATGCTCGAAATTCAAACTTTTAGTAGGAAATTATTCTGGAAAAAACTAATAGATTACCTTCTAAAAACAGTCTAGAAATAGGACTGCTTTTATGTGTTATAGTTAAGACATTTGTTAAATAATATCCCTTAAAGTTGGAACCACTATGAGAAACCATAATTTGGATTGCTTTTGAAAGCTGGTCATAGTTGGACTGTTTTTGAAAAACTGATCATAGATGAGATTGTTTTTATCGATTTTTCGACTTTCTCATACAGTATAGTAAGACATTACATAGGCAGAGACGTTCCTAACATTGTTGATTTGTTGTTTGTCTAGTCAACTAGCCTGATACTCTTTACATGATATTTTTCATCATTGACGAGTTGCTTTCTTAATACATCATTCCCTTTCATTATTCTTAGACAGGGTTGCATTACTGAACTTTCGCTGCAAAATAATCTTCATGGTTATGAAAAATTTACAATATTTCCAAAAAAAAAATGCAATTTACAGCACAATGAATTACCTTCTTGTCAATGTAGGTGCGGACGTGAGGACTTGAAGCAACAAAGATGCACCCTCTAACCTGGTACATTGGAGAGGTAGGACTGTAGGAATTAAAAAGCGTATTGCTTACAATTACTTCCTCTATTTTTGAATAGCTGCAACAAATGATTTTTTATCTCTCATAAAAAATACACATTTGTTGCAGATATTTAAAAACGGAAAAAGTATATGATTTGAAGATAGGTAGTTACACACATTTTACAAGATAAAGTTAATTATTGTGTAGGATAAAATGAAGTTTCAAGTATTTGTAGTTGTGTTAGAGTGCTGATTATAAAGTGAAACCTTCTTGTCAAATATATATAGCATGAAGTAATCATACTTGTATATAAGCCATGAAAGGATTTGGATCTGTAACACTCAACACCCTATACACTTCAAATGGGCTTGAGAATGTTCTCCTTTCAAACCGCTGACTAAGTACAACTTGAAGTATGTCACCCACTAATAAATGCTCCTTGGCCTTCAATACAGCCATCTTGTATGCTTCACTAGCCATACATGAAACCTCTAACTTGCAATCAAGCCTTTGAGCATTTTGTTCTATACAACCTGAGGATAGTCTAGGACTAATTGAAGAAAAAAAAAAGAAGTGTTAAGATATTTATAGTCTAGGACGACTTGGGGCGTGTTCTCTTCAACTTGTATCAGATCAGATCTTATCTTATAATATAAGTTCAACTGCTCATATATTTTCAGATCTTATTTTATAAGATCTAATCAGATCAGAAAAAATAAGACGAAGAGAACACACTCTTATTGAAAGAAGACTACAAAGACGTGTTAAGATATTTTTTAAGGACAAACCACAAGAACAATGAGAATATATTTGGTTGCTTACTTGACTATATCATGAACCTTAGACAACAAGGAATCCAAACGGATCATTCCATTGTCCAATGCTTCCTCTATTGATGAAGATTTATCCAATTGAACCCAATGAATTACATGAATTTTCTGAATTCACACACACAAAAAAAAATAAAAAATATAACATTTATGATAGGCCGAAGTACAGAAGCTTAATCACATTAAAAAGATTATGAAAACATATACAAAAATGCTTCATTGATATATACTCAAAAATACTCCCGCCGTCGTTATTTAGTTGCTACGTTTCATTTAACACAAGTTTTTAGGAGAAATATGTAAAGTGGAAGAGACAATTAAAAGGTGAGGTATTTATTTAGAAAATGACAAAATTAAGGATAAAATAGGTAGAATAAAGTAGATATATGAGAAAAATGTTTGTAGAATAGATATAATTTATGTGAGACCCACGTATCAAAATAGAAAATGTAGCAATTAAATTGAAACATCAAAATAAATAATATGCATCAAATAAAAAAAGACAAAGAGGGAGTAACACGTTATAAAGGGTAGTAAAGTAACAATGATGTAGAAGAAGATACCTTTTCGACATGGTCAAACACAAGTACGTCATCATACAGACCTAAATGTACATCTGGAAGATCCATATCATCTGATGAGGCACTTGAAAATGAAAGCTTCTTCTCAGAATAGCGCACTGTGTCGTACGAAAAATATCCAACCCACCCTCCTGGGTTCCAATATTCAAAGTAAGACAGACAGTATCACAGACCCTAATGACTCAACAACATTTAATCATTACAAATTTTTATATGCGGCAAGCAACACCTTAAACAACCGTGGCCGGCCCCGACAGAGGGGTTACTTTTTTTGTTTGTTTAACAAGGGTTATTAGTTCATTTTAAGTGGGTTTTTGACTTTTTGATTAATTTTATAGAGGTTAATAGTTATGGTTATATATGAGGGTTAAATGTTCAATTATTATGGCCACAACCGCTACACAGTAAGTTTCGCAGGTGGCTAGCCACACGCAAGACGCTCTGGTTACTCATTTACATGTATTAGACATTTAGACTTAATTCTAAAAATCCATATATATATGTGAATTGCCCTTATTTTGTAACAAAATACAAAAGCTTTTCTACAAACCAAAAGAAGAAAAAAAAAACATTGCAAATGCAAGTTTCATACCACAAAACACTTGGGGAAGTTCATCAATGCACTGAGGACTCCATTTCTCTGTTATTCTCTTAGGTATCATCAACGGGTCTTTAGAAAACTCCTCTGTTCTCCACCCTTCACGATAATTTATCACTGTAACTAAGTTCTCCTTGGCTATGATTTCCATTGCTGGATTAGCTCCAATGACACTGTACCTTCCCTGCAATTGATCAATTAAGATTTACAAGAATATAAGTTTTCTTTGAACTATTCAAAGAAAGCCTATGCAACAACAATTGTGATCATCTATACTTAATAGTTAATACTTACAACAGTAGCAGAGTTTAACCCTGGATCCACGGAATCAAATAAGAAACTAGGAGCTTCATGATCATTTTCATTTACCAAACATCGATAAGCAAGTACAGGAGTCAAGTGATCAGAGAATATGCACTGGGTTAACGGTACTAAGTTTCCTCTTTTCGACGTCTCCACAAACTTTTCAGACTGCTTCACTGTATTGAATTACACACAAGTTTTCAACATTTAATTAGTTTACAAAACCTCTTAAATGGCATGTTAAAGAATCATCTCAACTGAAAGCTTAAGCTGATAGGGTAATAGTTGAGGCCTATAAATATATTATATACTCTATCACTCTTTCTCACATGAAAGACCCTTTAGGCTTAAAACGTGGATGCAACACAAGTCCACCCGACATTGTAAGAGGATTATCTCAACTAAAAGCTTAAGTTGATTGTTGAGGCCTAGGAATATGTTACATCCTCTGTCACTCCCCTTCACATGAATGTTAGAAATAGTATGTATGCAAGAATGTAAAAACAAAAAATGAAAACCTTCAAGGCACAAATTAATACTTTCCTAAAGACTATAATATGGCTCAATTCAATGGAGCAAGGGTTATCTGGATATGCCTCTGAGATACAATGAAGAATTATGTAAACAACAATGTTGTTGCTCATACAACAATGTCATTATGAGTGTAGAATGTTAGAGAGAAAAACATGATGGAAACTTTGATGCAAGAGAGAATAAGTTAGTTACTTTCTCTCTCCTTATCCACTTAAAACATCAGCCAAGAGGTGTGTAACACATCAGCATAACTGTTCAAGCAAGTACCAAAAGGTATGTAACTGTTTAAGAAGTCCCAAAAGGTACGTTGAAAAAGAAAACCGAAACAAAGCTAACCGTTGCCACTAAGCCACGCGGGCGCGACAAGCCCTTGGCGCGGGCGCGACCTTGGCCTTTCCCCTGTGCTTCGTTTCTTGTGTTGCGGGCTTGGCGCGGGCGCGTCAAAGCCTCTGTCCGCGACACTTCACGCACATATGGGTCAACCCGACTTTTGTCCGGATTCGGATCCCAAAAATTTCATAGTCGTATATTAGTCGTGCAATCATTATATTAACGTTTATAACACCGTACCCACATAAACGTTACATATAAACCTTATACTCTAAATCACTATTTTCAACAATCCTGCCCCATTTAGAGTATAAGAAATCACAAAGAATCCTTATCATCATTTCAACAATTTCGAGCATAAATGAAAGTGTACATGACTTGAACTTTCAGCTAGTGTAACAAACATACAAATAATCGTATCCAAATGGTGTTGATATACAATTGAACCATTTTCAATACATATGAAAATCTGACGTTATTACATGCACAAAATACTTTACTCTACACTCATAAATAAACTTGACACTATTACAACCATGTGTCCTGTATCTTATCACGAATGCATCGAAACTAAGCCCACTAGCTTCTTGAAGCGGTAACACTTCACATTCGATTAGGTAGATCTCTTAAAATGCCCCTGTGATTAAGCACAATCTCGAGACCTATTAAGGATAAACCAACCTCTTTTCCATCACAGATTAAGGACATAACTTGGATGATTTAAATAGTTTCCCAATCAACAAATAAGAGAATTTATCTCGTTGAACTTAATGCACAAAGACCTTTGAACATCAAGTTGAGATTCTCTCACTCGTGATTACGGCGGGCTCCAATGTAGACCGATTGCCATCCACTACTATACCATAGTTCTAGCTAAGTCGCTAAACTATATTTCTTACAAACTCGGCTTATTTATTAACCGAACACATAGTAAACTCCGTTATCATAAGAGAAATATCCGATTCAAATTTACTTTTTAATATCCAAGAAATTATACCTCCCCCATCCATTCGGAGAAAAACGTTTAACTTGCATTATAATTCCCTTATACAACCGAGTGATACCACTATAACACAAACCAAAATCTATGGTTTTCCTTGTGTATTACAAGACATGACGAATTATTAGCTTTTAACGTTTCGTACTAGTATTACTAGTAAAAATTTCACAATTTGCCCCCGGCAAATGCAATTATACCCGTCATTACTTACATTAACAACCTATAACTTACATTATCTTTTACTTGATAATAACTTATCTAGTATCCATAGGTGTTAATTTCTATACCCAAGATGACATTAACCTCCCCCAGATCTTTCATAGGGACAAAACCGTTTTTAAAATAAAACATGTAATCTACATATAATAAAATTATGACCATAGTCATTAAATTACTTTATATATAGTACACTTGTTTAATCTGAATTGTTCATAATTAAAATTCATTAGACACCCCATGTCATCAAATTCTTGATTTCATTATTGGTGCTTACTAAAGCCCATTCAAAGATTAAATCAACTTAACTTTAAGTTCTTGACTTTACACATCAAACTTTACCGTTTGTTGCAAGTAAACCTTTTATATATCACATCACTCAAGAATACTATCTTGTCATCCATTTAATGGAACATAAGGTTATAAATAATTACAAGAACTATAAATAACTTATAATAAAGACACTTGCAATGGGTGAAAGCCTCTGACCGGACTTACAACAGATCAATAGTCCATCAATTTTCAATTTTCCTTGAAAATCTATTTTCACCCAATAGGTTTACTTTTAGAAGTAAATTAATTAAAATCCAAGTGTTTTTCCTCATGCTAGATTTTATCTCATCATAAATAATTTTATTCCAAAAGGAACAACTCAAGACCTCATGGCCTCTAAACTTAATGGATCACCTTCCACACTGAAACCATATGGAAATCTTTGTCAAAATTAAAACTTTGATCCTTTAATTGAACATACATGAAAATAGGCCAACAAAATATACTTAGCCATATTATCTTGCTAAACAGTAAGTGATGATATAGATGCATCATTCTCAATCTGAGTTTGATCATTTACGTCCTGATCATATGCACTTTGATCAATTTTTTAAACATTGGTACTTTGGAGTATCATCCTTTAATTTAGTAAGTGATAAATAATAATGTTCATTAACTTTTGCATCCTTTGACCAAATACCATTTGTTCTATAACATAGAACCTATAGAATTTGCTATACCGCATGTCCTATATTGATGCGCTCAACTCAACTTTTATCCACATTTTGTATTTGAATTCCAAACCTTGAATTAACTCAAGTTTGATTTCCTTTAGTACCATAGTTCATATGGGGTTACTTTATTCCTTTTATTATTATTATTATTATTATTATTATTATTATTATTATTATTATTATTATGAAACAATTAAAAATATATCATGCTATTAAGACAAGTTTTATGTTATAAAATAACTTTTCCCCATATATCATCACTTAACCTGAATAAAGCGACATGGAATTAGCCTCCACTATCTTTCTTTCAGTCACACCACTAAATTGTAGTGTATCAACTAATTCATGTATAATTTATAAATATTTGAAAAACTTGGATAGAATTATTGACCGCTTATAACAAGTTTAAATCTTTTAATTTGTCAAGTATATATCATCCTTGAAAAAATCTTATTGTGAAATTATGCATCACAAATTCATTGTTGTATTAAAATACACAATCCTTGTCTAACATTTATATATATAACATATATCCTTTAAATGAGTAATATAAATACTCACAATCTCAGTGTAATGATTACCATTCAAACTATTTGAAAGCTTACATGAACAATATCGACAAGTATCCAATTCTACTAAACCGTAGAATAGAACATCAATAATTATATTGATCATTGACATAATTCCATAAATCACATAGTCCTTTAAACCCAAAAATTATAATTTTATGATTAATTAATTGTAGTATTAACCATGCAAGATTTGCATATATATTTTATATCATGAATTTCAATTCATCCTTATTATTCTATTAAACCATAGAACCTTAACCATAATCAAATTAATCATTAGTATATGTCATTACCCATTATCAACCACTAACATGAGAATTATATTTAATTAGATAAATACACAATTGTTTTAAACTAATTAAACAATTAACTCAAAATGACTTAGAATATTTTTCATATGCTTGACCAAATACCTCATAGTTAGATCAAAATTCATTGATCAATAATATCATTGCCATATACCTCATAGTCCTTTTAACCAAAAGACTATCATTCCATAATTAATTTAATTACTACTCCGTACAATATATATAATACAATATCCACACATTTGTGGATTCCATTGCAATCCTTTTATTCTATTAAGTCATAGAATATTAACTTTAAACAATTAATCATTCATCCATGTCAATCACTCCTTTATACCAAGGAAGCCAAGTAAAGATAAATAAAAACTTTTTTTATTTGTTATTCTCAATAACATGAGAATCATATTTACTAAACATAACAATAATAATTGTTAAACTAGTTAATATTAATTGAATAGACTAACCAAAACAAGACGGCAAGAAAACCGACTGAGAATTAACAAGAATTGCCAAAAAATAGTTACTGACACAAGCAACAATAATTAGTGCAAATGAAAAAACTATAAACCACTATCAAAGAGTAACCGACATAAACAATTAAATCAATATCTCCAAAGGACTTATCATTAGATATAATGCCTAATAACCGACATTGACATACAATCCAAATGATGTTAGTGCATGAAACAACCACTTTCAAGTAACCAGGCCAGTATAATAACCAACATATACTAAGCATTATCATTCTTCATCAAATTAATCACTGTCAATAATTCATGACAAAATGATAATCATCATATCACCAACGAGAGACCATCGAAAATAACGGCAAAAGGCAACCGAAAAGTAATTCGGATAGAACCTCATCTATCCAAATAATTAACCGCCAAATCATCTTCAATTTGTATCACCTTTCACAATTTTCTATGATCATAATATCATAGTTTAATTTTATACAACCAAAACATACAAATCTCATATTATCAATTTTTACTCACAATATTTATTTTATGAATAATAAACTTTGTTCATCCATTAACAATAATGTTAATTTTCATGGTCTTAACCAACCATCATAATTTTTATCAATCATTATGATTTACCAAACACCATGATTTTACCAATCATCTTTTGGCATATAAACAAGACAATTCATCTCTAATAACAAACATCACACAATAAATAAACTTTGAAAACATGTCAAAATTACCATAGAGAAATAATATGATAATTACTTATTATAATCATAAAACAAGAAACTTCTTACTTGAAGTGACTTTAATCATGCCATAATCTTGAGAACATCCCTTCATTAATTCTTTGTCCTTATGGTATGAGTAATTTCTTCATCTTTCCTTTTCCATCATTTAAACCGTTAACTTTGAATTTCTCAAACTTGTGAAAATTTGTAGTAAGTTTCCTAATGGTTGTCATTCTTGCAAGGTAGTATAGTCTTTAGATTGTTAGAAATAGTATGTATGTAAGAATGTAAAAACAGAAAATGAAAACCTTCAAGACACAAATTAATGCTTTCCTAAAGACTATAATCTGACCCAATTCAATGGAGCAAGGGTTATCCCGATATGCCTTTGGGATACAATGAAAAATTATGTAAACAACAATAATGTTGTTGCTCATACAACAATGTCACTATGAGTGTAAAATGTTAGAGTGAAAAAGATGATGGAAACTTTGATGCCAAAGAGAATAAGTTAGTTGCTTTCTCTCTCCTTATCCACTTAAAACATCAGCCAAGAGGTGTGTAACACATCAGCATAAATGTTCAAGCAAGTACCAAAAGGTACATAACAGTTCAAGCAAGTCCCAAAAGGTACGTTGAAAAAGAAAACCGAAACAAAGCTAAGCGTTGCCACTAAGCCACGCGGGCGCGACAAGCCCTTGGCGCGGGCGCGACCCTGGCCTTTCCCCTGTGCTTCGTTTCTTGTGTCGCGGGCTTGGCGCGGGCGCGTCAGAGCCTCTGTCCACGACACTTCACGTACATATGGGTCAACCCGACTTTTGTCCGGATTCGGATCTCGACTATTTCATAGTCGTATATTAGTCGTGCAATCATTATATTAACATTTATAACACCGTACCCACATAAACGTTGCATATAAACCTTATACTCTAAATCACTATTTTCAACAATAAAAGACCTTTTGGGCTTGAAATGTGGACACAATACAGGCCTCATCATACATACATAGTGCAAATTAATTCCACTTGGAAGAGAGAGGGAGGAGAGATACGAACCCGTGACCTTTGAAACACGTTGACTTTTGATACCATGTTAAAGGACGATTTCAACCAAAAATTTAAACTGATAGTTGAAGCCCAGGAATATGTTATATATTCTATCAGACGTGAATTAATTACACTTAGAAGGGAGACAGGGGAGAGATTGGAACCTTTACCTTTGTGTTATGCTGGCTCTGATACCATGTTAAAGTATCATCTCAACCAAAAGCTTAAGTAATAGTTGAGGCTCACTAATATGTTATATAGACTACTATCATGGCAAAAATAATTCTTATGAACTATTTGGTTAATTTTACTTTTTAAAGGATGATGATGATGCTGTAAATTAAGAAGTTGATAAGTGTAATACCTTGTGATGGAGAAGAAAGAACTGAAAATACTGCAAAGTGTGCAGGGTGAACCGATGGGCGACACGAAAGATAGGTTTTCTGCATTGCATGGCAAGACTGACGAGCCGCATTAAAACGGCGTGTTGATGGCAGCACCAAAGGAAGTTTAACTGCAAAAGCCACCATTTTTTTTTTTCAAGAAAACCAACTCAAGATCATTTAAAGTCAGCTAAATAACATTTTCCCAACTTCACCAAAATTTATAGGGATTAAGTAATGTCTCTTTTCTGATAAAAGACAGTAATAATGATAAAGAAGGAGCAGGAGAAAGATGCTAACACTATGTAGACTTTGGTGGTAGACATTGTTGCAATTATTTCAAGAACCTGGGTTTTTTTTTTAATTTTATTCTATTCCCTCTGTCCCAATTTACTTGCCCCAATTTGACTTTGGGCACTGTTTAGATGTGAACTTTGACTTAATTTAATTTAATATGCGTAAGAAAAAACATAGTCATGATGGATCTAGTTTAATTTGTCTCAACATATACTTTTCAAATATATAATTTTTATAATTTTTTATTATGTATAGTTATAGATATTTTTATATAAAGTTGTGTCTCGGGAGGTGTAAAAAAAATAATGTAGCAAGTAAATTGGGACGGAGGGAATATTTCGGGCTTGGGTTTGTTTTTTTCAACTGAAAATGAAATGGGAATTTGGGAGTGAAGTTGGAGAAACGTTTTAAAGACAAACAACCTGCAAACTTGAATGAATAGCCAAACCGGCCGACATTTTGTGTTACCAACTTATCATGTGCTCCATGTGAATGACATTTTGGCATTTGGCTAAGATTCTTGTTAATATCATCTGATCTAATTTGAATTTATGTGGTTTGGTATAGATGATTTTGATATAGGTAACGGATTGTAATACTTCCTTCGTTCCAAAAAAAAATGCAACAAATCATTTTACACGTATTTTAAGGAAGTGATTTAAGGGTGTAAATGAGCAAATTAATCAAAATAATTTTAACACAAGTAAGAATGATATTATAGGTTATTTGTCTTAAAATTACATATATTAATTTAATCGTTTAAACCTTTAAATCTCTTCCTTAAAATACGTGCAAATAAGTTGCTTTTTTTTTGGAACGGAGAAAGTAATTGTTTTCATTTATTATCTCTACTTGGTTTTGATTTAATGTGATGACAGCTCCTGTTTGTAGGTAAGCAATCTATTCTCGACGTATATATGTTTACCAGATTTTTTGTAAGAATACATTGTGTCGCATGCTTTCCCGGTTGGAAACATTATGGTTTGGGGAGCAAGGGCAATATCCATGTCCTTGGTGAATGAAATGCACCCGAAACTTCCACCATATGGACCTTGCCTTTTCGGTTCTAGCTCATCTATCAGTTTCATTGCTTCAATATGTATTCAGAAAATCAGTTATAAATCCAAACTAAAAAAAATATATAATTTAAGGCTAGTTAATAATCAATGAACAATCCTAGCTTGATTAATAAAAGTTATGTAGAAGTTTTAAGAAATAATTTAAAGCTTGATTAATAATCAATGAACAATCCTAGCTTATCTTTGGAATTTCAAAAATTTGACTTATTTATGAAAGATCGGCTAAAGTTTGGCTTATTTTTGTCAAATGTTCCTATAGTATATCATATATATTGTCTCTATTATATAAGTGAAGGGGGGAGCAATGATATTCCTTCATAAATGATATAAATATCCTTAATGAATTTAACTAGTTTTTGAGTCTGTGCAAGGCACATGATTTTTTTTTAAAAGATTATCAAAAATAAATATTAATTTTAGAAAATTAATTTGTTTTTTTCATTTAACAAGTGCCACATTTTAAACACGTCTTTGTTCAGGTTTTGGTTTTATCTAGTTTTTAGCCCACTCGGTCATACGAGACGACCTTAACAATCCAAATTTAGCTCAAGGTAATTAATTTCAAACATTTGGCTATTATACACTCGTCTACTATCTAGCCCTTGGCTTATCCTGACATTGGATAATTATTTATTTTAAAATAGTCACTCGGACCCAGTCTTAATTATTAATTAATGCACTTCCAATCTATGAATCCAATTGTTCCCAAATTATCCCGTGATCCGACGTTTAAGGACTTGAATTCCCAAAATTCTCTTAGTTGACTATGTAAATTTCCAATTGTCAAACAAAGCTATAATTCATTTCCAAAAAAATTAATTTTCACGAAATATCCTCCATTTAGACTTAATAAACATTGCTTAGAAATGATGTATGTTTCAGTATAGTAAGACATTACATGGGCAAAGACCTTCCTACCATTGTTATTTGTCCGATCAACTAGCCTGATGCCCTCTGTATTGTTTTAAGTTAAGGGCAATATCGTCATTTCACTTATTACTTGGGGCGATATTAAGTAAAAGTGGGGTGATGTTTAGCAATCCACAAAAGAATCTATGTATATGTATATGAAAGAATGAGCTAGGTATACAACTTCTAATCCTAATGAAGAAATGATAACTCTGCAAGATCAATTGCTCGAGCCACCAAGGCAGCTTCTTGCTCACATTGTCTCAATTTGTCTCCAGGATCACTGTCTATTGTGATTGCAGCTCCAGTTTGTAGGTAAGCAATCCATTCTCGGCGAATGTTTTCCAGATTTTTGTAAGAATACAATGTATTACTGGCTTTTCCGGTTGGAAACATTATGGTATTGGGAGCGGAGGCAATATCCATGTCCTTGGTGAACGAAATGCACCCGAAACTTCCACCATATGGACCTCGCCTTTTCAGTTCTAGCTCATCTATAAGTTTCATTGCTTTAATCTGCATTCAGAAAATCATTTATAAATCAAAACTCAAAGAAATAAAACTTTAAGGTTGTTCAAAAATCACTTAATAATCCTAGATTGATAAAAGTTATGCAGAATTTTTAAGACAGACTTAACCTTTGATGACCCTGTAAATGTCTCTGAAGACAGTGCACTTTGAAGTGCATCCCAACAAGTCGAATGCACATCAATAGCCTACAGAAGATAGAACCAAACAATGTCATACAATAGAACTTTAGATAATCTAAGTTGAATCTAATCACATTCATATCTCCAATTTAGGGATGCAGTTGTTCGAAGATAGCATGCTCGAAATTCAAACTTTTAGTAGGAAATTATTTCGGTAAAAAAGGGGTCCTAACACTGATAGTCTGGTAGTTAAGACTAAAAATGGGATACAGTCTAAAAATGGGAGTGCTTTTATGTGTATGTTATAGTTAAGACTTAAGACCGTTGTTATACAATACCTCTTCAAGTTGGAACCACTACGAGAGCCTATAATTTGGACTGTTTATGAAAAGCTGACCATAATTGGATTGTTTTTGGAAAACTGACCATATTGATAATGTTTTTATTTATTTTTTCAAGTTTCTTATACAATGTAGTAAGACATTATTACATAGACAAAGACGTTCCTAACATGATATTTTTTATCATGGACGAGTTGCTTTCTTAATACATCATTCCGAAAGATTTCACTTGTTTCATTATTCTTAGACAGGGTTGCATTACTGAACTTTCAATTCGCTGCAGAATCATCTTCATGGTTATGAAAATTTTACGGTATAAATTTCCAAAAACAAAATGCAATTTACAATACAATGAATTACCTTCTTGTCAACGTAGGTGCGAATGTGAGGACTTGAAGCAACAAAGATGCACCCTCTAACCTGGTATATATTGCAGAGGTAGGAGTTAAAAAGCCTATTGCTTATAATTACTTACTTCATTTTTTACTAGTTGCAACAAATGAATTTTTTATCTCTTACAAAAAATATTCATTTGATGCAACTATTTAAAAACAGAAGAAATATAATTATTATATAGGATAAAATGAAGTTTCAAGTATCCATAGTTGTGTTAGAGTGTTGATTATAAATTAAAGTGAAACCTTAAGCTATGTTTGTTTCAATGGATATTTGTTAAATTGATCTGATTTGAACTTATTTTTCTGATCTGATTTTTTTTTTTTGATATGGTTTGATACGAACTTTTTAGATGATTTGACTAAATTTTGACCATAAAATTATGCTAATCCATAATTAAGGAAAAAGTATGTCAATTAAAATCTTATTTTATCTGTATTAAAGAGTGGTTATTAAATATGTAATTTTTATAATATTTTTCTTTTCAGAATTAAAGATATTTAAAGATTATTTAAATACAAATAAAATTATCAGATCTGAACTTGTTTTTTCTGATCTTAAATAAATAATAAGTATAAGGTGAATCAAATATATATAGCATGAAGTAATCATACTTGTATATAAGCCATGAAAGGATTTGGATCTGTAACACTCAACACCCTATACACTTCAAATGGGCTTGAGAATGTTCTCCTTTCAAACCGCTGACTAAGTACAACTTGAAGTATGTCACCCACTAATAAATGCTCCTTGGCCTTCAATACAGCCATCTTGTATGCTTCACTAGCCATACATGAAACCTCTAACTTGCAATCAAGCCTTTGAGCATTTTGTTCTATACAACCTGAGGATAGTCTAGGACTAATTGAAGAAAAAAAAAAGAAGTGTTAAGATATTTATAGTCTAGGACGACTTGGGGCGTGTTCTCTTCAACTTGTATCAGATCAGATCTTATCTTATAATATAAGTTCAACTGCTCATATATTTTCAGATCTTATTTTATAAGATCTAATCAGATCAGAAAAAATAAGACGAAGAGAACACACTCTTATTGAAAGAAGACTACAAAGACGTGTTAAGATATTTTTTAAGGACAAACCACAAGAACAATGAGAATATATTTGGTTGCTTACTTGACTATATCATGAACCTTAGACAACAAGGAATCCAAACGGATCATTCCATTGTCCAATGCTTCCTCTATTGATGAAGATTTATCCAATTGAACCCAATGAATTACATGAATTTTCTGAATTCACACACACAAAAAAAAATAAAAAATATAACATTTATGATAGGCCGAAGTACAGAAGCTTAATCACATTAAAAAGATTATGAAAACATATACAAAAATGCTTCATTGATATATACTCAAAAATACTCCCGCCGTCGTTATTTAGTTGCTACGTTTCATTTAACACAAGTTTTTAGGAGAAATATGTAAAGTGGAAGAGACAATTAAAAGGTGAGGTATTTATTTAGAAAATGACAAAATTAAGGATAAAATAGGTAGAATAAAGTAGATATATGAGAAAAATGTTTGTAGAATAGATATAATTTATGTGAGACCCACGTATCAAAATAGAAAATGTAGCAATTAAATTGAAACATCAAAATAAATAATATGCATCAAATAAAAAAAGACAAGGAGGGAGTAACACGTTATAAAGGGTAGTAAAGTAACAATGATGTAGAAGAAGATACCTTTTCGACATGGTCAAACACAAGTACGTCATCATACAGACCTAAATGTACATCTGGAAGATCCATATCATCTGATGGGGCACTTGAAAATGAAAGCTTCTTCTCAGAATAGCGCACTGTATCGTATGAAAAATATCCAACCCACCCTCCTGGGTTCCAATATTCAAAGTAAGACAGACAGTAACACAAACCCTAATGATGCAACACCATTTAATCATTACAAATATAAGCGGCAAGCAACACCTTAAACAATTGTAGTCGGCCCTTGTAGAGGGGTTACTTTTTAAGTCTATAAGGGTTACTTTTTTTGTTTGTTTAACAAGGGTTATTAGTTATGGTTATAAATATGAGGGTTAAATGTTCAATTATTATGGCCACAACCGCCACACAGTAAGTTTCGCAGGTGGCTAGCCACACGCAAGACGCGTTGGTTACTCAGTTACGACATGTATTAGACATTTAGACTTGATTCTAAAAATCCATATATATGTGAATTGGCCTTATTTTGTAACCGCAAATTATTGGGTAGACCCGGGATCATGCATCTGAGTGGTTCCGGTTTAAATAACGTTGTGAATATTTGGTAATTTTGTTATGAATATTTGGTACTTTTGTTATGAACATTTGATACTTTTGTTGTGAACATTTGATAATTTTGTTGTGAACATTTGATAGTTTAATGCTGGTGAACATTTGATACGTTGTGAACATTTGGTACTTTTGTTGTTAACATTTGGTACTTTTGTTGTTAACATTTAATAATTTTATTGTGAAAATTTGATAGTGTGATGTTGTGAACATTTAATAATTCTGTTGTGAACATTTGGAGGACCGCAAAAAGTTGTGTGATCCAGGTCCATCCATTACCTATTGTTTTGTAACAAAACACAAGCTTTTTTACAAACCAACAAAAAAAAAAATTGCAAATGCAAGTTTCATACCACAGAACACTTGGGGAAGTTCATCAGTGCACTGAGGACTCCATTTCTCTGTTATTCTCTTAGGTATCATCAACGGGTCTTCAGAAAACTCCTCTGTTCTCCACCCTTCACGATGATTTATCACTGTAACTAAGTTCTCCTTGGCTATGATTTCCATTACTGGATTAGCTCCAATGACACTATACCTTCCCTGCAATTGATCAATTAAGATTTACAAGAATATAAGTTTTCTTTGAACTATTCAAAGAAAGCCTATGCAACAACAATTGTGATCATCTATACTTAATAGTTAATACTTACAACAGTAGCAGAGTTTAACCCTGGATCCACGGAATCAAATAAGAAACTAGGAGCTTCATGATCATTTTCATTTACCAAACATCGATAAGCAAGTATAGGAGTCAAGTGATCAGAGAATATGCACTGGGTTAACGGTACTAAGTTTCCTCTTTTCGATGTCTCCACAAACTTTTCAGACTGCTTCACTGTATTGAATTACACACAAGTTTTCAACATTTAGTTTACAAAACCCCTTAACGAGTAACGACTCGTTTGGTAGCCGGTTATAAATTGTGGTAATGAGAATAAAATTATAATGAATTCATTCTCATCTAATATAACCCTTTCACATGGTAATGAATAGTAATGAAAAATAAGAAGAAATCTCAAGTTTGGGAATAAAAAATATGTTTTTGATGGGGATTATGAAAATTTTCTATAACAAATTACACTTTAAATCCATTACCATTTCCACAATTCATAACCAACAACCAAAATAGCCGTTACGGCCTGTTTGGTAGGGTGTAAAATGTTTTCCCCGAAAACTATTTTCCTCGCTTTACCCTGTTTGGTTGGACTAAAAATTAAAATGGAAAAGTTACAGTATAAAAAATGGTTTTACACCATAGTTGGAAACGTTTTTTTCCCAAAATGAAAGGAAAACTATTTTTCATTCTTTATTTTCATGACCTCACAACACACACTCTCTCCTCAACAATCACACTCAGTAACTTTCTCTCACAAACGTTTAAAATAGAAAATCATTTTCTATTCAACCAAACAACGGAAAAACTCCTTTAAAAATGAGTAACATACGCTCAATAGGAAAAAAAAATGCCTATGAACTGTTTGATATATAAGAGCAATACCTTGTGATGGAGAAGAAAGAACTGAAAATATTGCAAAGTGTGCAGGGTGAACCAATGGACGACACGAAAGATAGGTTGTGTGCGTTGCATGGCAAGACTGACGAGCCGCATTAAAACGGCGTGTCGATGGCAGCACCAAAGGAAGTTTAACTGCAAAAGCCACCATTTTTTTGTTTTTTCAAGAAAACTAGCTCAAAATCATTTAAAAGTCAGCTAAATAACATTTTCCCAACTTCACCAAAATTTATAGGGATCAAGTAATGTCTCTTTTCTGATAAAAGACAGTACAGTTACTACTATGATGAGTCTTAAATGCTGCTGAATAGCCTTGTTGCAAGGTTGCCATTGTTTGGTTAGCTCAAGCCTTAAATTTTTCATATGGGTATTTGTTGGCATTTAACATGGGCTTTTATTTTATTACATTATCTTGCAGACATTTATTTTTTTTACAAAAATATATAAATTAATACCATTTGTTTGTTTTTTTGGGATTGCTACACATAAATGGTGGCTAAAAACCCAGTGATCAAGCAACAATTTGTACAATTGCTTAAAATTGGCCAAAGAAAGTCAGTAATTACTGATTTGGTAATAAGCGTAATTATAATTAAAACGATGACCTCGACTGCCATAAAATAACGAATCAGGCAATAAACCCGAAACCTACGCGTAAGCATGAACAGATCACATTGCCAGATCACATTGCCAATGTGACATTGGTATTAGAACATGATTAATTTAGAACAAATTAAATCTCGTAAGAATCATGTATCTAGAATTATCTAGAAAGATGTTAACAAAATGTGTAGGGATCGGAAGGGGTCACTACGACACCCACTATGTCACACAATCAAGACAATCAACCAATTACTCAACTAAACAACCCAAATTATCACACAACCAATAACCAAGATAAAATCAGCCCTATTGCAGTACCAAAACAGCAATAAAACACTACCAATTGAGCAATAAAACAAGCGGAAATAATCACAAAACAACACACACAAGTTATACGTGGAAAACCCCTTCGATGTGAAGGATAAAAACCACGGGACCTCTTGAGGAGTCCACCCTAGCTTCTCTTATTGATAAATTGAGGGAAAAAAGAACCCCAAATCAGTATACAAAAGGTTCATACACCCACCAACAACAACCAAGAACAATAAGAGAACAAATTAGAGCAAAAGGTGTAGAAATCACCCAACAACTGCAGGTCTGTTCTGGAAGCGATTCTGACCAAACCGTAGCTCCAAACAACTATTAAAAGTAGTCAAAACGAAGCTCTCGACGTCAGGAACAAGCTCCCAAAATTTGAGCCAAATCGGACCACGGGAAGACCTTCAACCAGAGGCTCGAAGAATCTGTCGCTGCAAAAGTCCGAAAATGAAAACCTAGCTTTCTCTCTCTGTTTTGTGTTTTGTGTGTTCTGATTTTTCTTGCTACTGTATTCTGCCTTTTCTTGACCAAAAATACCAGCCACAAGCTTCTCTTAGAAGCCAAAAGAGTTATGCTAAAAGTGGACCAAAGTTTAGGATATAAAATCCACTAGTAAAAGCCCACATAAGACATATCCAAAAGCAATAATAAAAATTGCACAAATGGGCTGGACCCATAACAATCTCCCCCTCCAGCCCATCACGGGGAAGACGAACATGCTTCAACAATCACTTGAAGCTCATTCCCGAAAGCTTGCTACAAACATCAAGCTTGCTTTGAGGAACCACCTTTGTCAACATATCTGCACCATTCTTGTTAGTGTGAACTTTCTTCAGTTTCATCTTCTTCAACTCAATCACATCTCTCAACCAATGATATCGAACATCAATATGCTTGGTACGAGCATGATACATAGAGTTCTTACTCAAATCCATAGCACTTTGACTATCACAAAGTACTACATACTCACCTTGCTTCAAACCCAACTCTTGAAGGAACCTTTTCAACCAAAGCAACTCCTTGCTTGCTTCCACAGCTGCTATATACTCTGCCTCAGTAGTTGACAAAGCCACACACTTTTGTAACTTGGATTGCCAAGATATGGCTCCCCCTGAAAATGTGAACACATAACCTGAGGTAGACTTTCTATTATCAAGATCACCAGCCATGTCTGCATCTGTATATCCCTCAAGAATAGGCTTACCACCTCCATAACACAAACAAAGTTTGGAAGTGCCACGCAAGTACCTGAAGATCCACTTCACTGCATCCCAATGAGCCTTACCTGGATTGGATAAGAATCTGCTCACCAGACCAACAGAATGTGCAATATCGGGTCTAGTACACACCATAGCATACATCAAAGAACCAACAGCAGAAGAATAAGGAATAGAAGACATACTTGCTTTCTCCTTCTCTGTTGTAGGACAAGCTCTCTTACTTAGCTTAAAATGTGATGCGAGTGGTGTACTAACTGGCTTAGCATGCTTCATATTGAACCTTTCAAGCACACGTTCAATATACTTCTCTTGAGATAACCACAACTTCCTAGCCTTCCTGTCACGAGCAATCTCCATGCCTAAGATTTGCTTTGCAGGACCCAAATCTTTCATGTCAAATGACTTAGACAAGTCTTTCTTCAGCTCACTAATCATCTTTGCATCTTGTCCAACTATCAGCATATCATCCACATACAAAAGAAGGATAATGAGTTTATCACCAGGGAACTTTCTGAAATACACACAAGAATCTGCAGAAGTTCGTTTATAACCATGACTAGTCATAAACGAATCAAATTTCTTGTACCATTGCCTTGGTGCCTGTTTAAGCCCATAAAGACTCTTCTTCAACTTGCAAACAAGTTTCTCTTTCCCCTTTTCTTCAAAGCCTTCAGGTTGTTCCATGTAGATTTCCTCATGCAAGTCACCATGTAGAAAAGCAGTTTTAACATCAAGCTGCTCCAACTCAAGATCAAGACTTGCAGCTAAACTCAAAACAGTTCTGATAGAAGTCATCTTGACAACAGGAGAGAAGATCTCATCAAAATCAATGCCCTTTTTCTGGTTGCACCCTTTGACCACCAATCGAGCTTTTCGCTTCACTATCTTCTCACCATCTTTCTTGTTCTTGAAAACCCATCTGTTTTTCAAAACTTTCTTGCCGCTAGGAAGCTTCACCAACTCATAAGTTTGATTCTTCAACAAAGAATCCATCTCCTCTTTCATAGCCTCGAGCCAAAGATCCTTGTCCTTGCTAGACAACACCTCCTGAAAACTCTCGGGCTCCCCCTCATCAGTGACTAGGATGTACTCTGAGGTGGGATATTTTGAAGAAGGTTTACGATCTCTAGTTGACCTTCGAACCTGAACATCATCAACTGACGAGCTAGATTGCTCCCCCTGCTCATGAACCTCTTCAGCATCTGGTTCAGCATCATTAGGAGCATCATCAGGAGATTCTTCAAACTGTGGTACATCACCATCATCATCTGGATGTACCTCCTCAACACCATCAAGTGTTGTTTCAACATTCTCAATAGGAACCTGATCAAGAGGAGTAGAAGTAGGGACAAGAGAAACATCATTAGTATCAACGACAAAATCTGAAGTAGTAGAATACCTAGTACTCAGAAGCTTTGCACCAATGTCGTGCTCAAAGAATACCACATCTCTGCTTCTCACAACCTTCTTCTTCTCTGGATCATAAAGCCTAAAGCCATACTCTTCATTACCATAGCCAACAAACACACATGGAGTAGTCTTAGAATCAAGCTTTGACCTCTGTTCTTTCGGCACATGCATATATGCCTTGCATCCAAAGACTCTAAGATGTGAATATGTGGGATCACTTCCCTTCCATGCTCTCTCAGGAATGTCAAGACCCAAAGGAATAGATGGAGATCGATTGATCAAGTAAACTGCAGTTTGAACTGCCTCTGCCCAAAATGATTTAGGAAGATCTGACATCCTCAACATGCATCTCACCTTTTCAGTAATGGTTCTGTTCATCCTCTCTGCAACACCATTATGTTGTGGAGTGCCAGGAACTGTCTTTACATGTCGAATGCCAAAATGTGAGCAATAATGTTTGAACTCGTCAGAAGTGTACTCACCACCGTTGTCAGATCGAAGGCACTTTATCTTCCTTTCGGTTTCCCGTTCTACCATGGCATGAAATTTCTTGAATGTTTCCAACACTTGACTTTTATTCTTCAACATGTAAACCCATGTCTTTCTTGTAGCATCATCAATGAAAGTGACAAAGTATCTATTGCCACCAAGAGACTCTACCTCAATGGGACCACAAACATCGGAGTGCACAAGTTCCAACTTGCCATGCCTCCGAGTAGACTTCCTAGAAAAAGAAGCCCTATGCTGCTTTCCTGCTAAACAATGATCACAAGGGTCAAGTGAAATTGTAGTATCAACAGGAATAAGAGTTTTACCTGCTAGACATTTAATGCCCTTGTCACTCATGTGTCCCAATCTTTTATGCCATAAATTAGGAGAATTCTTCTCTTCCACTGCATTAAGCTCACCAGAACATACACTCAAAAATGTCTTGTACAAAGAGCAACACAACTCGCCACGTGCAACTGTCATAGAACCCTTGGACAACTTCCATTTACCATCTCCAAAGGTATGTCGAAAGCCTTCTTGATCAAGAACATTTGCAGACAAAAGATTAAGGCGTAGATCAGGAATATGGCGCACATTTTTCAATGTAAGCATGCAGCCAACACTTGTCTTCACACGAATATCACCTAACCCAACAATGCTTGCCGAGCTCTGGTTACCCATCTTGACACTACCAAAATCACCAGACTGGTAATTCATGAAGTACTCCCTTTTAGGAACACAATGATATGAGGCACCTGTATCTACAAGCCACTCGGTGTCTGAACTATCAACATGATGACACTCACTAGTTGCACAAATCAAAGTGACCTCATCATCACTCTTAGATACCATTGCTGCGGTGTTTTTGTCATCTCCCTCCTTTTGTGAATTGTCATTCTTCTTCCTTTGTTCCCTTTTCAAGCGGAAACAATACTTCTTGATATGACCAGGCTTCTTGCAATAGTGACATGTAGTCACATTTCTGCCATCACTGGATTTGGACCTGCTCCTTGAGTTATCACGGCCTTTGGGACCCCTACTCTTGCCTCTTCCTCTATTCTCAACAACAAGAGCTTGTGAATTGTCAACTCCCATCTCCTTTCTTCTGATTTCTTCATTGAACATGCTATCTTTGATCACATCCAAAGACAACACACCATCTGGAGCAGAGTTACTAATAGTCACAACCAAGGTCTCCCAACTATCTGGCAAAGAACTCAACAAGAACAAAGCCTGCAACTCATCATCAAGAACAATTTTCATAGTAGTCAACTTGTTAATAATATCCTGGAAGTCACTAAGATGCTCAGAAACAGACTTCCCACCTCTAAGTTTCAAATTAACAAGTCTTTTAATCAAAGAAGCTTTATTATGAGCGGTCTTCCTCTCATACAAACCTTCCAACTTCTTCCACAAATCATAGGGGTCGGACTCTTGAGACACATGGTTAAAAATACTGATGTCAACCCATTGTCTAATAGTCCCTAAAGTCTTCCGTTTCAACTTTACCCAATCCTTTTCTTCCATTTTTTCCGGTTTAGATGGTTTAGACATAGTACCATCAGAATTGGTGACAACATCAATTGGGTCATACAAATCCTTGCAATATAACAAGTCTTCCATCATAGGTCTCCATATAGCATAATTAGTTGATGTCAGTTTAACCATCGAATTACTACTAGTCGACTCCATATTGTGACAAAATATGATCCGGCTCTGATACCAAGTTGTAGGGATCGGAAGGGGTCACTACGACACCCACTATGTCACACAATCAAGACAATCAACCAATTACTCAACTAAACAACCCAAATTATCACACAACCAATAACCAAGATAAAATCAGCCCTATTGCAGTACCAAAACAGCAATAAAACACTACCAATTGAGCAATAAAACAAGCGGAAATAATCACAAAACAACACACACAAGTTATACGTGGAAAACCCCTTCGATGTGAAGGATAAAAACCACGGGACCTCTTGAGGAGTCCACCCTAGCTTCTCTTATTGATAAATTGAGGGAAAAAAGAACCCCAAATCAGTATACAAAAGGTTCATACACCCACCAACAACAACCAAGAACAATAAGAGAACAAATTAGAGCAAAAGGTGTAGAAATCACCCAACAACTGCAGGTCTGTTCTGGAAGCGATTCTGACCAAACCGTAGCTCCAAACAACTATTAAAAGTAGTCAAAACGAAGCTCTCGACGTCAGGAACAAGCTCCCAAAATTTGAGCCAAATCGGACCACGGGAAGACCTTCAACCAGAGGCTCGAAGAATCTGTCGCTGCAAAAGTCCGAAAATGAAAACCTAGCTTTCTCTCTCTGTTTTGTGTTTTGTGTGTTCTGATTTTTCTTGCTACTGTATTCTGCCTTTTCTTGACCAAAAATACCAGCCACAAGCTTCTCTTAGAAGCCAAAAGAGTTATGCTAAAAGTGGACCAAAGTTTAGGATATAAAATCCACTAGTAAAAGCCCACATAAGACATATCCAAAAGCAATAATAAAAATTGCACAAATGGGCTGGACCCATAACAAAATGTACTCCGTAATAAGAGCTCGTTTGGTTCCCGAATGGGAAGTAACTTCCAATAGGAATTCTATTTTCATGGGAAGTTTTTTCATTTAGCAACTTCCTAGGAAATCGTAAATATTATTTGGTTGAACAAGGAAATTACAAATTTCCGTGGGAATTTCAACTTACCAAAGGGGGTCTTGGTAAGTTAATTCCCCCATTTTGTAGGAAATAGAATTTCTCATTTCCTACAAAGTTCAATTTCCTATAGTTGTGTTAACCAAACACCATAACATCTTATCACTTCTTAGGAAATTCTAATTGTCATGCTAATAAATGTCAACCAAACAAGCTCTATATAGATATCCTAGAAAAATCTACATTAATTAGTACCTAGAGCTACCTAGACTAATCTAGATAAATAGAAGAAGATTAGGTCATCGGTAGAGCATTAACCGACTTTATAGTAGTATAAATACATGCATGGTGATGAGCAATGTAATGTAACAAACAAGGGAGAGTAAATTAAGAGAGCTCCCATAAAATAGAAAAAAAAAGGTAGAAATAAGGGTTTTAACAAGTTACGATCAATAAAAATACAAGTCCATCATATAAAATTTGGGTCCATCAAAACTTCTTGTACTCCCCAAAATTTCTATCAATTGGAATAGAGGTGATCATGGGCCGGGCCGATGCAAAAAAATCAAGCCCATAAAGTGGGCCAAGTTCGGGCCCAAATTTCTTAGCTAAAGCCCTATAATTTAGTGCGGGCTTGGTGGACTTTTTCGGGCCGGACTTAAAGAAAGGGTTACTTTTTAAGTCTATAAGGGTTACTTTTTTGTTTGTTTAACAAGGGTTATTAGTTCATTTTTAAGTGGGTTTTTGACTTTATGATTAATTTTATAGAGGTTAATAGTACTTATGGTTATAGATATGAGGGTTAAATGTTCAATTATTATAGCCATAACCGCCACACAGTAAGTTTCGTAGGTGGCTTGCCACCAAATTAAAGCCCGATAATTTAGTTCGGGCTTGGTGGGCTTTTTCGGGCCGGACCTAAAAAAGAAACCAAAAAGTCTAATATTATATGTCCAAGGCCCGCGTGAAAAAAAAACGGGTCAGTTCGAGCCCGACTTTGGGCCTAATTTTCATGCCCAAAGACCGCAAAAATCGGGCCGGATCACTTTTGATCAGCTCTAAATTGGAGGCTTGGAGCATTGAAAGAATAATTCCCAAGCCAAGCGTTAGTAACTACACATCAATTCTGCTACAAACTATAAAATGCAACTTAGTAGCGACCGAATCAACATGACTGCGATGAAATCAGGCCGTACCGGTTAGGTGTGCAAGAAGATCCTCTGTACAAGGCCCCGTTTTTCAAAAGGCGCCTAATTTTTTAATATGTTTCTAAAATTATTTTGTCTTATTGTTATATTTCTAGATAAATATATCATTATCTATAAATTTTTTTGAGATATATATATGTGTTGTTAATATAATATTGAATTATCGCATTTACTAAAATATCAAGGGCTTAGTTAAAATTTTAGAACTGGCCCAATATTTACGGGACGGCCCTGGATAAAATTGTTCTGAAACAATTCTGGATGGTGAGCATTAGTGGAGCATTCTTATGCATCCTCTAGCGGCAAAAGCACGACCCCATGACCTTCAACCGTGCAACCATTAAAAAACTGAACCACCCGGAGAAACTTGCTGCTAGTAGGTGGGCCCCCTCTTATGGAAGTGGTGAAGATCAATTTCAATGCTGTTGTGAGCAACGATGGGGGTAAATTTGGTGTGGGTTTTGTGGCTAGGGATGTGAATGGGGTTGTACTGCTGGCTAATTCGATGATGGGCTGCATTCATGGGACACTGAGCTAAAGCTACTCTTATGATGGTGCAACTAGCTTCGGATCAGGGTCATCAGGGTGGGTAGAGATGGTCTTTGAAGCTGATTGCCATTGATAAGTTCATTTTATTCATGTTTTCCCCATGTTTCTGTATGGTTTTATGCACTAATTTGTAGCATCAGGAGACGTTTTATTGCTAATCAGGTTGTTTGGAGTGTTTTTTTTTTTATTTTTTTTATTTTTTATGTTCTTGACAAGAATAGGACAAAAATCGTTCTTAGAAGACCGGAAATCATCAAATTGGGACAAGCCGCACTTAAGACTAAGTGTATAAAGTTTCGGCGAGCTTTGGATCAGATTTTTTTTTTTTGGAGGGGGGGGGATTGCGCAAACCCCAATATGGGGTGCATCTACCCCGGTACTAAGGGCCAATGCTAGCACATCTAGACTTCCTAGTGCCCTGCTTCTCGTCTTGTTCTTGAAAATGCCAGATTTCTCCAACGACAGCCCCATTATCGGGGTACAGGTTTCTACACCTGAGCATTACTCGACTTTTGGAAAATCAAGATCGCTCCCCCAGCAAGTACTCCGGTACCGGGGTGCATGTACCCCACATCGGGGTTAGTGTTCGAGGCCACGTTCAGCCCAATTCAGCATATAAAAACCTAGTTTTATCCCTTGTAACTTCTTATGCTTTTCTTACAGTTTATTTATGATTTTTAGGGTTTCAAACACATTGCTTTCTATTGTAAACACACCAATTCTAATAAATTCAATTCAAGATTTAATCATTTTACTTCAATTATGGTAATTTCTTTCCTTTTGCTTCTTTGAATTATGCTTTTGATCATGTTTATTTTTATTTTAGTTCATTTAAAAACGTGTGAGTAGTTCTTTAGAACTAGGGTTTAAGAAACTATGCTTGATTGATTAAATTAATTGAATCCTTATGATTTTTATTTCATGACTTATTTTAATTCCCTAAAATATGTTTTAATCATATAAATCTGAGTAATAATCAAGTTAGTAACCAAAAGATGAAAACTTCATGAAGTCTTAAAAGTTTAGGCAAATTTATTGCAATCTATACTTATTATTAAATATTTAAAACAGAAAGTTTTAACTGCCATGTGTTTTCACTTTGTCACGTGTCTTCCATTTACTAATCCTTGCTTTAGGTCTGACATGTGTCATTTTAAAGCTTAATTATTTCTTTTTTTACCTTTTTTCTCAAGACAATTTTAATAATTATTATCCTCTTCATTTATCATTAGTTTTCTATAATACTTTCATTATTTCTTAATTACTCTATTTAACTTCTATACATTTTAAACCTTATTGTTAAAAAAATTTAATTCAAATTAATAATATTTTCACTTAATTTGTTTTTAAAAATCGACACATTCATCAAACGGGCAAAAAATTAGTTAAATTTATACAGAAGGAGTACAATTTTACCCAAATAAAAAAAGGTACAAATACAATAAGGAAGGTTGGGAATTCGGAAGACGGGATAATGAAACGAGGAAAATGGCTCGTGACCTCTATAGATAAAACCATCGACCCAAACCACTCATCAAGGCCCAGGCCCAGGCCCTAAACCATACTCTTCAACCTAGGGTTTCACTATATATTATTCCAATACCTCATCTTTCCTTTTTCCCTCTTGAAACTTCACTTATTTCTTTTCTCCATTTGCGTTCTCCATCGATTAGGGTTTTGAGGTCGTAGCCTTCTCTCGTTTGATCACCATGAGAGCTAAGGTAAGCACTTTGATTTTTCAGTATTATCTCTAATTGAATTGCCAACTCTAAATTATATTTGCTTTTTTTAATCGATTTATTTCATTTAATTTTATGGTTTTTGATGGTTGTTTACAGTGGAAGAAGAAGCGTATGAGGAGGTTGAAGAGGAAGCGCCGAAAGATGAGACAGAGATCAAAGTAGAAGATCTAAGCTGTTATGTTTGCTTTTAGTTTTGTTTCGTTTAATTTCGTTTATCAATCAGCTATTTTTGTAGCTATATGACTGATATTAGGTATTCAGTTACTCATCATATTATGTATCGGTACGTTTTGCTAAACATGATATTTTCCGCAATATAACTTGAATATTCTACTTTATTTTCCCTATTTTCTCTTCTTGGTTTTGATTCATTTTTATAATTTTCTACATCAGATTTTTGTTGCTTTGTTAATATGATGGATCGATGTATGTTTTTTCTTTGCCGTGACAATGTTTTCGAGGTGGAGATAACGAAATCTGGTTGAATTAGGAATCTTGTCATATTTCAGTCAATAAAATTGAATGAGTTATTTCATCCGTATCTTAGTGATTGATTGTCTTTGATCAACGTAGTGGCTGCTGTTCTTGTCTCTTTAATTTGAGAAAACTGATTAGGGTTTTGCTGCTTAAGTGAGAAGTTAGTAAATTCCTTTGTTGGATGTCCGTGTATTGTATTGTTATTACACTTGGGGTGTATTTGATCCCTTGGCTATAGTATAGTTATTACTATATTACCATTGTCACGATCCTTATTTATTGATAATTATTAGATTGAAATGTTTGTTGGTGTTATTTCAGTTTAAGTTCTAATTTGGTTAGATAGGGGATGCAATAATTTTAGGTCATCTAGTTGCTGGTATAGGTAATGTCTGCTATCTCTTTAGCGGGAATTGATATTGGCACAACTAAAATTGATATAAGTACTACTTTTGTGAGAGGAGCATAGAAGATGTGCTCTCACAATGGGTTGTGCCTATATCAATTTTAGTTGTGCCTTTATCATTTCCCCTCTTTAGCTAACCAAGTTAGGCCGTTGTCATCGCTCTGTTATCAGTTTTCAGTCTTTGCAATGGCTTTAGAATGCCATGTTTTAGGCTTTTAGTATTGCTCAGTTGTATGCTGTGAATTGGGAGTTTGGGACGCTAACTATTATATTTTGTGGACCTTTCTGAAATTGGAACAGGAAGGCATATTTGCAGAAAAAGAATGTGATGTGGTGTTTTTATTGATGAGGGAAATGTGTGCCTTTAAGATTTGTAAGGAGTGTACATGTGTGACAAGTAACTGAAGTGAATTACGAATGTCAAATGAGAGTTTTTGTAGTAGAAAATGGAGATAAAAAACATGTAAAAGTTGTGGAACAGGGATGTCTGAGTTTTAGACTTTTAGATTATGCGATCAGGGAGTAATGGAAGTGTTGCAATCTGCAAAGAGGACGGTCTTCTTGCCTTAGCCTTTTCCTTTTGTAGTTGATTTATTAGTCAATGATGTAGATGTCCTAATTGGTTCTCCCATCAGGCTTATGGTAAGTTCTAGCTACTCTCTCTGTCCACAAACAAGTGTTCCATTTTGATTAAAAAGCTCTCACAATTTTGATCAAACTGGAGCATTTATTTTTGGACGGAGGGAGTATAATTTTAAATAAGCGATTAATCATTGTATGGGAACCATGATGATGGCTTCTAGGTGATAATTCTTGAGACTACAAATCTACAATGTATACCAACTCATTTAGTCTCGTATGAGAATGTGGTAATAGAGTAAGTCTTGTCTACACACACCTTGTATCTATCTTAGAAATGCATTATGGGTCAGTGAGTAACTGAGTATCATACACACCAAAAAAAGAGAAACTGAGAATCATATTATCTTTTAGTTTGTTTTGCTCAATTTCTAAGGCTTGGTGGCGCACCTCTTATGTCCCCAACCTTAGTTAAGAATAATTGAAAATATTTATTCATCTCGAGTTTAGTATGAAGTACTACGGGTTTGTTCCTCAAAGATTTGGACAGGTTTTCATATGGACTCCATGATACTGTGATATTTACAAAAAAACAACTCTCGAAAGCTGCTACATCATCAAACAAATGCTAGATAATTACTGCAAAATATCAGGGCAATTAGTAAATATTCACAAATCTGCTTTCCGTTGTACTAAAAAAATTCTCAGCTCTCTTTGAAAACACCCTAAATATGATTTCTTTCTTTTTCTTTGGAATCCTATTTAGGATGTCCAATTATCTATAAGAAAGTCACTAGATTCCAAAAATTTATAGATTCTACGAAGACCCAATCCCCAAATGGAATGTTAACACCATTTCTCAAGCTAGGAGGACTCTATTTAGCCCAAACAACCATCTCCTCCAAGGCAAGCTTTCAAATGCAAAGTTTTATGCTACCTAAAACCTAATTAAGTAGGATGGGACAAAATTTGCAAGCATAAAAAAATTGGAGTACTAAGCTCAAGAAAAGCTAGCTTCACTAATAAAACCTTCCAATTAAATCTTTTTTGGAAATATCTTAAAAGTTGAGACTCTAATTGGGTAAAACTAGCCGCAAAAAAAAAAAATTAAAACGTTATTCCCTCTTTAATTTTTCAGTCAATGGAAATATCTTATGAAATTAAGTTTTTTTTTTCTAAAAAAGGACTTTGATAACAACTAGAAAATGGCCAACACAATAATCTTTGGGAAGACAATTGAGCTTTCTAATATCCTATCTCCTCTCTTATAAATCTATCTGATTACCAACCTTATAACCTATACACCACAACTAACATTTGTCTATTCAAAAACAAAATAGGACTAGACTCATTTGCAACCATAGCCACTATGTGGTGGTATATTTGGTACGCTCGTAATTAGTTAGTATTCAATGATAATCTCATTTCCTCTTATCAGCTTACCCGTCAAATCCAATGCCACATTACTAATTGGCATAAACTCCTCGATGATGACCCAACCCTGTCCCCAAACAAGCACACTCCCCCTAAACTTCTTAGTTTGTCAATTGGTTCTCTCCTAGCCCCAATAGCTATAAACTAAACATTGAAGGTTCCAAGTACGCCAACACTAGCAACATCCTCAATCTAGGTGCAATGCAAATTCATAATTCACAACCTATTTTATCTGCAGAAACTTTAGCATTACGAGAAGGTGTGAAAAATGCTCTTTTTTTATGTATTAAAAATATCCAAATGGAAGGGGACAATCTTGCAGTTATAAATGCAGTTATACAAACCTGACAAATTCCTTGAGAAATTTACAACTTGGCCCAAGGCACCTGTCTGAATCTCAATAAATTTGACTATATGACACAATTATCGTAATATTACATTTTGGTATTGCCTGTTTGATTACAATCTTTCCCTTATTATCCGAAAGGATGTGTGTGATTGACCTTCTGAGTGAGAATAATCGATTTTTCTTTCCTTACAAAAAAAAAAGATAAAATTACTCAAATACATTTTTTTTTCAAGCAAAGTACAAATAAAAAAATATGGTAATAATAATGAGTCATGATCCTCTCTATTTTTTAGAGGAAATGGAAAATCCATTTCCTAATCTAATAGTTGGGGCTTGGGGATGCATGAAAGGGGGAAATAGCCAAATAGGTAGGATTTTGAAATTTTATATATAAGTAAAATTAAGTCAAAATCTTAAGATAAGAAATGAAGGAGAGAAAATGGAGAGACCCTACATAACAGAAAATAAAATCAAATTTTGTATGTTGTAGACATGTAGAGTTGCGGTAGACAAAGTCAATTACTATATCATTTATCAGTATTCAGATCAATAATATTTTGTTGGCAAAAAATTACTGTAGTACAACTTTAACTCAAACTCTTTTTTTCCCGCAAAATAACCGGGATGGAGATGTAAAATTGTGTACCAGTATATATTTTTTAATTTTTTACAAAATTATTAGATGAATATAAGATGAATAATAATGAGCGGAGTTATGTTTATTTCACAGCCAAAAAAAATAAAACCAATTTGTACAAATACAACAATATAAAGTTGTACATATATTTGCAGATGTGTGTTGATTAAATTGGACCAGATGACTCATAATACAAATACCTAGACATTATCAAACCAAAAATATGTTGTAGTATACAAAGAGTACTAAATGAGATGTTGGGGATAACGCAATTGGAGAGCTTCTCACTTTCCCTAGCCAAAATCAGGATTCGAATCTCGCTACAACATTATACCCTAACTAAGTCTATGGGCCATCGGGTGACCTGCAAACAAACTTGAACTTTTATACCATAACCCAAACACACCTTATGTGAAAAAAAATAAGTATGCCCTTACCTTATATAAAGTCCACTAATAGTTATGGTTTATCATGGCTTGAAAGATTTCGTTTTATTACAAGCATTTTTTTAATGCATGTTCTTCGTGACAACTTTATTTCTAATCGTCTTCGTTATGCTTTTGGCCTAGTGATTCTCTAATTGATTGGGTTTCCTTTTCATTCACTTTTATTGGTCTCACATCTTCTATAGCACATCCATGTAGTTTGATCAGCATTCAAGAGTGTTTTCTTCTATATGGTAATTAACATATATCTACCATGTCAAAGGACCATCTCAACTAAAAGCTTAAGCTGATGGTTGATGTCAAGATTATATTATATACTCTATTATTCTCTACCTTTGTTTTCTCAGCTTTCTATTATAGTTTTTCCTTACAAATCCGCCCTTCTACTTCTACTTTTATTCTCACTAAATTAGGCTTTCCGTTTTTGAAATTTTGGTTCTTTTTAAATTTGCTTAGCTTGAATTGATCAATTTTCATTACAATTTAGCAATTTCCGCAACAATTAAAGGTTCCTTCTTAACAATTTAGTGAAGATTCATTTTCTTTTGTTTTTCTCTATGTTCCTATTTTTAGATTTTTAATTGTTGGGCTTTCCCTCAAATTTGTTATATTATTATTGAATTTAGGTTTTCCCTATTTCTTGTACAATTTAGTGGGCTCCAAATCATTGCCCACTTTTTTATCTCACCCACCACCCTTTCAACCACCATCCCATGGCACTTCGCTTCCTATTCACATTGCTATCTAGACGATGTTTTTTTGGTTCATCTATTTATCCACTTTTTCTTGTCACTTCCTTATGCTATCAAGTCATTTCCTCTCATCGTTGTCAAGCTTGTTGACATTGTGTGTCTCCACCATTCGAAAAAAATTCACTATTTTCGACGGTTTGTGTCAAGGAGCCTTTTTGCATTTTTTGTACTTTAGACATGTGGTTAATCCTTGTGATAAGATAATCACTCGTCATTTTTAGTCTTTTCTAGCAAGATCATTAGCTCTCATCTATCTTTGATTCTAAAAAAAACTAAAACTTTAACTCAAACTTCTTCACCTTTGACATTTATTAGCTTTTTAGCTCTTTTTATGTTTGTGATTCCACATTTTCCCCGTTTCTCTAATTACTCGCAATTACTCACAATTTTTTTCTTTCCTCTCTTCACTTTTTTTAAACATCTAAAAGTTTGGTTCTTCAGAGCATCCACATAACAAAGTGGTTAAAAATTCTCTTTCCACTGTTCTTTACTCTTTTATCTTATAATCACTACAATACTTATCAATTATCACACTCATCCTACCCAGTACTCACAATGTTACTCAAGTATTTATACTCAATTCGTTCTTGTCATGTTCTCATCACTTCATCCCAAGAATGCTGGAAATGAATATGTCATGTTGAAACATGGTTATAAGTAGAAGAATGGAAAAAAAAGTCTAAAAATTTTGAATTTTTTTTTTTTTTTTGTAAAAAAAAAAGAAAAAAGAAAAAGGCATCTACATCCTTCAAGTTGTTAGTAGTCTTATTAGTGCACCATTGCACACAGCACATACTTGAACGTCTCCATTAAGGTTAGTTTCAATCAAGTGAGATTAAAGCCTCCATTAAGGTTAAGGAAAAATTATCACATACAACCAAATAACTATGTCATTCTGCAACTTACAACCACTAAATTTTGTTTTTGCCATTTACAATCACTTAAATTCATTATGTAAATAATTTACAACTAAAAGTTACCAATTCAAATAATCTCAAACACTTCAACTAAGAATATTTTTAGGATTTTTTTATAGTGTTACACTTCGCCTAAGATTGTTTAAAATCGTCGAGCAAATGAGATTCGGTTGTAACTTAATTACATAGTGGAATTAAGTTGATTTAAATTCCACAAACAAAATTAAGTGGTTGTAAATTGCAAAATGACATATTTATTTAGCTGTATGTGACAAATTTTCCTAGATTAATTAAAACTTCTGATTCTTCGTGCTTCTCAACTTCTACTCATTAACTTGTTAATTCAGACTTGCTCTACTTAATTTCTAGCACTTGTATCTTTGCACGAGTCCAAAAGCATGTGCGCCTATCATATAAATACAAATTATTAAACACAACACGTATTTATACAATTAATTATAATGTGTTATTTGTATTGTATCACACCGCAAAGACATCATATAAGATTGGACCAACGTGTATTCAAATCAAAACTAAAAAGGGATAAAAGAGTTTGCACAATTATGTGAATAGGCAAAGTATAATTACAAAACAAAAGAAATTGTGTAACCCACGGCAATGAGCAGACTTCACTAGTTTAAAGTTAAGTCCGATTATATTAAAGTTACTCCTTAATAAAATTACACAATACTTTATCAAGGCACACAAATATTGATGGTATGGTCAATTAGTCACCTTTGAAGCCGTGATAGAGCCTTAAAATAACAATATTTGTGAGAACACATTTTTCAATATTCATCTTTCAAAATGGTGTGCCAATACCTGATATACACAAGATTTAAAAATTGATAAAGGCACACAAATATTGTTATTGACTGACCCTTTGTGAGAACACATTTTTCAATATTCATCTTTCAAAATGGTGTGCCAATATCACTTCCCACAAGATTTTTAATTTTTTTTTTTTTTTTTTGTTTTTTGTTTTTGGAATGTGTTGCTAACTTGCTATCACATTTAATGAACTTTGCTCACTTAATCCTACATGCTTACAACTTTACAAGTGAATGAGCCAAATCAACCAATGCATGTTGCAAATTCACTCCGTGCTCCTTTGATCTTGCAGTCATGCCAAAGTGGGTTTAAAACTTGTAACTCTTGTAGTCTGTAAAGTCAACAATTCAAATATATTATAGCAAACAATTTACCAGGAACCTTACAACCACATCGGTAAAGTAACAAACCAAAGTAGAGCAGACCAATTTCGCAATCAAAATCGGTAGACTGAAAAATGTTTTCAAGTCTACATTTACCACCGAACGAACTATTTTTTTGAAGACAACATCTTTTACGGTTTTACCTATCAACATACCAACACAGATGCCCAAATCAGACCTACCATTCACTATGTTCAACCCGAATGCCATGCACATTGCACAATTGAGAAGCTATGAAAACATTAAGTGGATGGAAAGTGACAAGCACATTTAATTGTGGTTCTCCATCTAAACAGGACTGTAAACAATCTACTATTCTTTATCCAAGAAAGATGACTCGGCTAGATCAATTGCACGAGCAAGACCGGCAGCCTTGTTTTCACACTCCCTCTGTTCTTCTGCAGGGTCACTATCAGCGACAATACCAGCACCAGCCTGAATGTGGGCCACCCATTCTCTTCTTCGATCTACATCTTTGTATGAATACATTGTGTCATATCTCGTTGCAGTTGAAAACACCATTGTTCTCAAAGCAAGAGCTATGTCCATGTCCCCGGTGAATGAGATTCCACCAAATCCCCCACTATATGGCCCTCGTCTATTGACTTCAAGCTTATCTATCAACTCCATAGCTTTAACCTACATGGTAGAAAGACGATAATGAAACAATAGACACCTCAAAAATGATACATAAACTTACACACCAGTGCCGTGGAAACTACAATGAAAGCAGACAACAACATCATCATTGAGACCAAGACAGTAAATATACATGCATGTTAATTTTACAGCTTAGTCAGACTACTGATGGTCATTATCTAATTTGCATCTGGAAAAACCATCTAAATTCCAAGTTCTATCCTTGATTTGAAAAAAAAATTCAAAAGCAAAACTAACATATTATAGAAACATCCAAATCTTCTACGTCTTCTATATAAGTAAAGCACACGTTTCACCGTGCTAACTAGACAAACAATCAAAAGTGCATTACACATCCAACACACAAGCACAGGCAATACAATAATGAATCCACAATCTCAAACATACATCTTGACTGAATAGCACGTGTCAAAGGTTAAAAGTTGAAAAACAGGAAGCAGAGAGTAAGAGGGTACCTTTGGTGCTCCACTAACTGTTCCCACGGGTAATGCAGCACGTAAAGCATCCCAACTCGTTAAATGATCGAGCAGTTCCCCTGACACCTGAAGAATAAGAAAACAAGAAAAAAAAAAATCAACCTCAAATGTGAAACACCCTTTCTGATACACAAGCAAATGTCAAATATGGGTTTTTATAGAGATTCTAAGGATATTTCCAAGATTTTGAATATTTTGAAAAGATACTAGAAGTTGTTGAAGATTTTGAGAGTTTCTTAAATCTGAACTATCTTCTAGTTGTTATAAATCTTATAATTAATAATTTTGGCTTCAAGTTTTTACCTTTCAATTGAAAGTGTTGTTCTTGTTTTAGTCTTTAGGGAATTGACTTTACTTTGTTCTGATTATGGAAAAAATCCGGGTAAGTGCGTGAATTGGTAAATTTGTTATGGTTAGGTATGAAGGATCTTGATCAAGCAACAAGAATAAAGAAGAGTCTATGGGGAAAAGACTTGGTAAGGGAAGTGCACTAACACCACTTTCAGCTTTAATCTAGACTAGAACTAGGTTTTGTGTTGTATTATGAGCTCTTATACTACCCACCCAGGTGCACGTAGACAGGTTTAATTTTTCTCATTTAATATGTAGTTTTGCACTACTTTTGCTTAAAAAACTATTTCAGATTGCTTATTTACGCTATGTTAGGACAACAATGGTGAAGAGAATGGGATGGGAGGGAAGAAGAGGGAAGGGGAAAAAAGGAAGGGAAGGGAGAAAATGAGGTTGCATTTTACCTCCAAATCTCTCCAACATAGGAAGCATTTGGTTCATTAAAAAAGGAGGGAAAATCAATCCTCTCATTCCCTTCCCCTTCTCTCCCTCCATATGATATCCAAACAAGGGAGCATAAATCCCTCCAATTCCCTCTATCCAACCATATTGTTAGTTTTATACATTACTCATTTTCTAAAACTGCATATTAAATGAGCAAAATATAAACATGGGTGTAAAATAGCCATTTATGGCCGAAAAACAAAGGCACTGATTAAGGTTGTATAAAAATGAGCTTGTTTTCTAGTTTAAAGATGCAATTCTTCCCAGTAAAGGTTGAATTTATTGGTTGAAAAACTATCCCTTTAACTTGGCCTTAAAGCACTAACGTTTACTTATTTTCGTGTGATTTCTTGGAGCTCTTACAAAAATCAAGGTCTCGTATCATTATAGTGTGTGAATTTGTGAGGTCCCTTCAAAAAAGATGGAAAGATTTACTCCATTGCACACTTAACAATATGGTCCCTTTCAAAAAAAAAAGGCCAGTGAAAAGGAAGGTAGAAGAATTAATGTACATCGATGTTCTTCCAATTCGCCTGTAGGAAGGTCAGAAGGTGAGTGTGTAAATGAAGCAGAAAAGGGATCGAATCTTTTCCCTCCCTCACAAATTATTTGTATTGCAAATCTGCATTGCGAACAAAACACTGTCCCCTCCCTTTCCAAGACCCTGCCTTAATAAACTCCAGTAGATGAGTAACAGATGGGAAAGGGAGCAGTTTAATGGGTTCAAGGAGAGAATTACTGACCGTAGAGCTAATATGCATCACATGGGAATACCGCTCAATATTCATTAGCTTTTCAACGTTCACAGAACCAAATTTAGAGACCTGCTTGAACAGCAGACATCAGATTCAAATTACAGTTCTAATACAAGAAGCAGAAAAAGGGAAACAGTAAAATACCATGCACTCCAAGAACATGCAACAATTGAGAAAAGCAAAAAATTCATAGATAGCCAACAAAGAAAAATTTGAAAGAACAAAAATTAGAAGAGAAAGATGAAAAAACCTTCCCGACATCATTCCTCCCCAGATCAACCAGCATTATGTGCTCCGCGCATTGCTTTTCATCATGCAAAAGCTGGTTTTCCAGCATGAGATCTTCTTTTGGTGTTTTCCCTCTTCTCACAGTTCCAGCAAGAGGTCTGTTAATGATCTTGCCCTACAGATCACAGGTGGGAAACAAGTGTGAAATCATACTGACATGGGGCTGCTCTGATACACAAGATTTGTACACTAAATATGGATGGGAACAATGTGTACATCACAATGAAAGAAAAAGACTAACACAGAAAATTACATGTTTTTTTTCAGCTATCAAATCAAGCAAGAGATCTAGTGCTAAAACTGCAAACTTACTTTTTTAGCACGAGTCAAAATCTCTGGGCTTGAGGCAACCAATATACACCCTCTTGCCTGACATGTAATCATGAATGAGAGGTGAACTTGAAGGAGGGCCAAAAAAACACACAAAACCAAAAAACAATAACATGATGGAACATACCTGCAGATACCCCATATACGGGCTAGGGTTAACAATTCTTAATGCCCTATATACTTCAAATGGATCTGCAAATGTTCGTCTCTCAAAACGTTGACTTAATACGATTTGAAAGATGTCACCAGCCATGATATGTTCCTTGGCTTGCAAAACAGCTGTTTTGTATTCTTCACTGCTCATATTTGACATGTTCAATGTGCTACCAAAGAGACGTGTTTGTAATTTAATGGAGCCAGGAGGCAGCTTGGGCCTGAAATCCACAAAAGATCAAGTTTAAAATCTGAGCTAAATAAAATAAAAAATAATTTAGATCCAAGCAACAAGTCACGAAACTGCAAAGACCACTCACATTACTACATCATGAACCCTAGACAACAAATATTCAAGGCGGTCAATTCCATCTTTATAAGCCTCCTCCACAGAAGAATAGCGATCCACGCGAACCCAGTGTATCACATATACTTTCTGAGGTCACAAAGCAATCCTGTTATCACAAGGCTATACTGTGGAGATTTTACAGCATACCTAGAGATCAATCATTTCTTTTGCTTTGTTATTTATTGACCACAGAAAAACCTTAGATTTCAACATAATTTGGTACCATTTTTCCACAATATTTACATTAAATCTGCCAAACAAGTGATCCACTAACAACAAAATTCTATTTTACATTTTTACTCATCAGCTCTATCACGGCTTCAAAGGTGACTAATTGACCAGAACTATGGTAAGGCTTTCACTTTAATGATCATTGCAGCTGGACAAACTTAGATTACCCTCATTATTTCAACTAGTGTTAAACCTGTGCACTGCACAGTATTATGTTATGATTTTATTAATTATATCATTTGAAATTATTGTACTAAATTAGTGAAATAGAAGCAATAATTCAGGATCAAAGTTTGGAAATTTTGTATTGTTAAAGTGTTCATAATCTTCATCCTAACAAGTTTTATTGATGTTTGTATATATATGTGTGTGAGTCAATTTACTAGAGTAAAAACAAAAGCATGGGTAATTTTTGCAAGCCGGTTAAGTGCCATTATTATTCATAAATAATGGTGTTTGACCATAAAATGTAGGGTTGGTAGTGCATAAAAATATTTAGTTTCCAACAGAGGAAGATATCAACATGAAATTATACTTCATCTAATGAGATTTTCCATTTACACTTGATACATAAATTTATGCAATAACTGACATCAAATTAATAGATGGCTTGGTGGTTAAAACATAACATAAGAAAAAAAAGAGGTCATGGGTTCACAACAAATTGTTCGCTTTTGATATTTTAAAGTAAGAAGGCATCACTCTCGAATCGTATGATGTGGCATTGGTAAAAGTGAGGTGGAGTGACACATGACAAAGTCTTATCAAAAGACACGCCTTTTAAAATTGAAGAACTTATACAGACATAGATTGCCTCGGATCAAGTTTGTAAATTCTTCTATAAATACTTATTATATGCATGATCATGACTACATATGCAGGTTCTTCCAAAGATAATGGAAAGAAATTAGCAACTTTGAGTGGTCCTGGATTTATGCAGAAGGACAGATAGTCAAACATAAACTTTATAAACATACCTTCTCCACATGATCAAACACAATCACATCATCATACAAGCCTAGATTAACATCAGGGAGGTTCCTGTCATCATGAGGTGCACTTGAAAATGGAAGCTTCTTCTTCTCCACATAACGAACTGTATCGTATGAAAAATACCCAACCCATCCACCTGATCAAATAACAATGCAAACATAAGAACATGCACCCTTGCATAGAGTTTCAGATATCAATATATGCAGGTAGATAAACAGTTTACGAAAAGGATCTGTCTCTAGTATCTAAGTAAGCAAATCAAATTTTCTACAAATGATGGGAAACATTTAGTCTTTCAGAAACAAAATTATTATTAACAGGACTCCTGAAAGGCAAAATGGCATATAAATTTACTTCATTTAGTATACAAAATTAACTATCCTTTCCCTGCTGACCTGCTCATAAGTCAACTTTTACTTCTCATAGATTTGATGGCATATTAGACACCGATATCATCAACCAACACCATATAAATATTTCTAGTTAGTACATGTCTATAACGGTGCAACGCGCAAGACAGCAATCATAGAAATGGAAAAGTAAGGAAATATAGAATAAAAAATGCTCTGTTGACACACTATATTGCGGTTATTGCCCATATATTACTTTCAGAAAGCATAGAGACAAAAATATAACACAATTTGCTACCACTTACAAGAAGCACATCAAAACTTAAAACACGGAACATGTATAGAATTCAAGAACATGTACTTAAAAAGGAAGAAACAACATTACCATGTATAAATAATGTATTTCATACCAAGAACATGTATAGAATTTGTGTTGGGAAGACTAGAAAAGGTACACAATTAGAAAATAATCAAGTTGATGCATGTGAATAACATCTATGAGGACGCATATAATCCAAACTATCTCACCGCAAAAGACGTCAGGAAGCTCGTCAATCAACTGCGGCTTCCATTCCTCCATCATCTTCCTCGGTATATCCATTGGATCCTCCACAAATTGCTCAGTTTTCTTACCTTCATGATGATCCATAACTGTCACCAAATTCTCTTTTGCCACAATTTCTATGCTTGGCTGAGCCCCAACAATGCTGTATCTTCCCTATTAAGTACATTAATGCTAAAATTAAGTCCAATAAAATACATCCACACCCTCTTTTCATAGTTATTGATTTGCTTATTTTCTTGATTTGTCAAGTAAAACGGAGGACTTTAGCTACAAAAACCTTTTTATTGGTTTGATCAAAAGTATAAAATTGCTGCAATTATAATTATAAAAAAAAAAAAAACCATTTATATCTCTTTATTTCTTCCGAAATATTATTTATTTATTAAAATATATAGACATTAAAAAAAAACTCAGCGCTGCAACTGCAAGATAAACAAAACAAAAGACATTTCAAATTTACTGAATGCACTTTTTAGTCATTTGATTCCTTGTGCACAATTAAACCAAATAAATATACAGAACAATAATATGGAGTGTATAAATAATTAATTAACATACTTTGTCTATGAAACAAGGAAAAGAAAAGCTAAACATATTCCATTCTAATTTTTCCGTACAACATTATGTTTGAAACCAATAATTCCACAAAAATCAGCTCATATAAATGCTATAGTAGGTCTCAGCTCTCTGATAAGACAATTATTGCCAAGAAAAGTTACTAAAAAATCTGTAAAATTCACAAGTATATCATATCATATCAAATCTCATAAGTTCAAAAATAAAATGAAAAATAAAATAAAATAAAATAATGATTAAGAAAAATATTCAAGTAAAATAAAATGAAGTTCAAAATAACTCTACTAATCATCATTATTATTATTATTATCATCATCATCATCATTACCTAAATCATATAATACAAATTAATTATTATTATTAGTATTATCATTATTATATCTTGGTTAATTAGAATAGTAGCTATGGAGTAATAATAATGATATAAATCCACAAATAATAATAAAAATAATCATCATCGTGGTCATCATATAAAATAAATTTATTATTATTAATATTTATGGTGTGCTTTTATTATTATTTGTGATAATTATTTGTAAAAGATAAAAATAAATATTTATAAGATTTTATCAAATAAGATCACATCAGATAAAAAAAATAAGACGAAGAGATCGCACCCTAAAACTAAAAAAAATTATCATCTATTTAAATATTTCTCGTAACTTTTGCAAATTTTTTTTAACTTTTTATAGTGAGATATAGTCTTCCAGTGAGACCCATAATACCAAAGAATTTGTAAAACTGTTGCATGCATCACTTCTCTCAAAGAATAATATATAACAAATTCTTTTTCTTTTTCTTTTTATGAAAAAAAAGAAAAATTATCTCTATTATATAAGCCAAGGGGAGCAATGGTGTCCCCCTCAAAATGTCCAATGTACCCCTCAAAACTTTCTTAAATCTTAATTTGTAGCACCCCTATTTATTAAGGAAAGCTATTACAGTTTTTGAACTTTTTTAAATGAAAATAGTATAAAATATAAAATTCGAAAAAATAAAACAAAGTTTTCAAAATTAATATTTTTTAATTCTTTATAAATAGACATCCATATTGATATATTTAATAAAAAAAATTAAATTTTGATTATCGTAGAAATTTGGTAGCCAATAGAATATCGTAAATAAAATTTTTCTTTCGTTCATTGTTGTGAGATGACCGAATGAAAGGAAAAAAGTTTTTTTTAATAAATAAAGTTTTTTAGACAGATTAATAGATGTATTTAACATACTATCGCACGCAAAGCGTGCATAGAAGGCTAGTAAAAAATAAACCAACCTTTGATTAACTCAAAATAAGTAACCTAATATGCATGTTTTCTTGAATTTAGTTTTTTTTTCCTATTTACTCGTTGATTAAATTAAACAACATATTAATGCATGATTTGATTTTTCATTCATATTGTTAACTTTATCCACCGATAGATTGTAAAATAAAAACTTATTTTGAGCGAATTTGAGTTAATCAAAAAGTCACTTTAAGAAGACCGGCTAAAGTTTTGCCAAAAACAAATGAAAATAACAATGGAGAGAAATTCATACAACATGAGTGGTCTTAAAACCCGGTTGAACAGCTTCGAACAAAAAACTCGGAGCTTCTCTATCATCCTCTTTCACCAAACAACGGTAAGCAAGTACTGGAGTCAAATGATCAGAGAATATGCATCGATGCAAAGGAATCAAATTCCCTTTATTTGCGGCCTCAACGAATTCCTCTGAACTTTTTACTGCAATTTTCATTCAAACACTCAATCCATCAGTGAAAGCAAACACACTGCCAACAATATTAAAATTAAATTAAATTAAATCCACGTTTAAAATTGAACTCAACAAATACAGAACAAGCCAAAAGAAATCACAAAAGCAAAAACTCAATCCGCATTTTTTGATTCGAACAAAATGTAACAAAATTCAATCCATCCATAAAAACAAAAACAGAATAAACAAAAGAATCAATCATCATTCGAATTAAAGAGTAAAGAGTAATAATCGAGAGTGAGAGTACCAAAATAAGGAGACGAAACAGCGGAACAGTTGAGAGAGAGGTAAGGAGAGCGAGAAAGAAGTGGTTTAGACTGAAAACGAACGGCTGAAAATGAGCGGGAGGAAATCAGACGGTGGTGATGGTGGCGGTGGTGGTGAGGAGAGAGAGGAGTGCGCGGAGTAACGGCTAGGGATTCCATTGATGACGAAATGAAAGTTCAGAGCATTTGAGTGATTGAATTAGAAGTGATTATAAATGAAAGGGAAATGAATCACGAAGGAAATAAAAAGAATGCTAAAAACAGTTTTTGGCTGATGAAAGGGAAATGACCAGACGGCTATGCCGCTATGCTGTCTACGAGACTGAAATTGAAATTGAAATTAAAAGTGAAAGGAGTTAATCTAATTGAAATTGAAACAACAATTTTTATTCGATTCGATATTGTCACAACTAAAATTTATATGGGCATAATTTCTGTGAGAAGAGCATACGAAGATGTACTATCACAATGGGTTGTGCATATATTAATTTTAGTTGTGTCTTTATTATTTTTCCGCTTCACATGGGTTTTGCACTTTCGATTTTAGGGCTATGAATAGCAAAACCCTTAAAAATATAATTTTCAAATTTAATAAGCTCAGAATTCAATTAAAATAAATTTAAATAAATTCAGATCTACAGAGTAATAGATTGAGCACGAATAGAACTTATCCTTACATCTAGAGCAAATTCCCAATCTGATGAATTAGCATCTCAAATTTCCAGAGACATATGCGAAAATCGAAAGTGCAAAACCCATGTGAAGCGGAAAAATAAGGGTTTAGCTATGCATAGCACTAAGGCTATGCATAAGAATTAACAAATGCATTAAAAGTTGAAATTTACATTTAATATGTGTAAAAAATTCATTGAAAAGTGAAATAAATATATTTTATTTATTTATTTTATATGAGAATATTACATAGAAAATTAAAATATATATTTAATATATGAAAAAAAAAATCACATTTCAATGGAAAATTTTCATATAATTATTGTGTAAAACAATTTTCAATATGTTTTTCACATTAATTAATGCATTTGTTAATTATTATGCATAGCCCTTAGGGCTATGAATAGCAAAACCCTATTTTTAAAGTTGTATTTACGATTTATTCTGAACATATCTAAAATGAATTTATTTTTTTAAGATAAACATAATGCACCCTAAGTCGGCCTCGTCAACCCACATCTTTCGACAAGTCAATTGCATGGCTGAGGCCTGACTTTGTAGTTTTTTTTAAGGTGGACCCTTATACATATTGTAATCAGTCCTTTTATGATTGCTAAGTTTCGACACGCCTACATTTTAGAGGTGATCATGAGCCGATTAGGGTCGAGCCCAATGGACAAAATGAAGTCCATTAAGTGGCCCGAGTTCAGTCTCTAGTCCAGACTCAACTTTCTTAGCTAAAACCCGAATATTAGTGCAATCTTAGCGGGCTTTTTACAGATCGGGCCTAAAAAATAAATCAAAATGTCTAATTGTAATTGTCCAAAAGTTGCGCAAAGAAATAAAAAAATCGAATCATGCCCAAATTCAGGCCTAATTTGCTTGTCCAAATCCCACAAAAATTGGGCTAAGCTACTTTTTGATAAGCTTTATTGCATTTGCTCCCTCGTTTGACGAGGATTTAATCATACCACATCGCAATAGGTTCAATCTAAAAATTGCAATTAGTGGAATATCGCATCTTGAGAAAAAAATAAATGTTAATAAAGTTCGACGATAATTTTTAATTGTTCCTAAAAGTCACAAGCACTTAATATAATTTTCTAAACCTTTTGGTATTTTTTTCTATGTTTTTCTATTATTTTCCAAGTATTTTATGAGTATTTTTAGCCTTTAAACATTTTTTCTTGCTTTATTTTTATTTCAAAAAAAAACTTAAAAAATAAAATCATTTTAATTAGCTTGAATAAAGTGCAAAATTGTGGCTAGGTTTGTAGAATCAAAGTAAATCAAGTATTAAGGAAGTAAATCTGTGACGACCCGACTCGCTTAAATCGGCGCGGAAGAAATCGACGAGTCGAATAGTCATAAACTACAACTCGAAATGCCTAAGAATTAAAACTAATACCTCAATTATTATTATAAACCACAAAGTACAAATACCCACAAGTTTGTACGCTACTAATCCAAAAAGTCCAATTACAAACACTAGAAATAAACGTAACTCCAACCACACGTCAGAGTCTATAACAACGTATGAAAATCCAACAGTAATGTATAAAGTCTATACAATATACCAATACTATCTAATAACAGTAGAAACAGAGAACACATCAAATAACAGAAGCTTTAAACGTCGCTCGCCCAACCCAAAGCTAAGCAAGAGTATCATCGTCAGAAATACCTGAAAAACATACAACAGTCCACCATCAATGGCGAGTAACATAACTGACTCACCCTAATGGGAATACACATGTACATAGCATAAATCAAATAATCAGTCAACATATTCGAAAGTACGAGATCACCCCATAATGAACTCGACTCAAACCAACTCATCAAACCTATCAACTATCTTTGGCGCAATCATTCATATTCTAGACCGGACTATGCTCGTACGAACGCATCTTACGCGATCGAACTTTCTTTTATGTTAGGACCGAGAATCTTACTCCCGAAATCCCACGAAACCAATCTTACTGGAAATCCGTGTCCCTTGTAACCAATCTTACTGGAAATACAAGAAATAACATAAAGAGACTCCAACTATCCCAATACCGCGGATGGAATAGGGGCAACGTCTTAACCCAAAAACATAGAATCTTACTCTAAGTAAAGGGCGTCTAGAAACGAAATCAAGCTAACTTCAATTAATCTTTTAAACATTAAACATCTTATTGACTCATCATTATCAGGTTACTACCAAGAATTGCCTTTGCGCCTTGATTCTTGATAAATAACAACCAAAACATCGAAGTTAGACTCAAGATTGCCTTTACGCCTTGATCTTGAATTTAAACAACCATTACTCATCATTCTTTAACCTTTCTTTAACCATATTAGACTCATTCTTTAACTTTATAAACACTTCCTTTAATATTCAAGATTCAACCAAGAACTCATCAAGACTCATCAAGAATTTAAAGAACTCATCAAGAACTCATTCAAGATTCAAGAACTTTAATCAAGAACTCAATCAAGATTCAAGAATTTCAATCAAGAACTCATCCAAAACCCAATCATCACACGCATACCATACGAAAACCAACAAGAACTTATCCAAAATTCATCAAACTTTGACACCATAACCATGATCATATTACAACATATAATCAATCATAAAATCATTAAAAACCTTTATCAAAACCTCATTTAAACCACTTAAAAATCATATTATACAACCGTACATTAAATCATGAAAAATCATTATCAAACAACCCAAACATGCATTTAATTCATACTATAAACATAGTATACCAAATAGGTTGAGAAAGTATGTTACCTTATTGAAGATTACACACTAAAACAACACAAAAGTTGCTGCCCGGAACAAAGTACACACGGCCAACACTACGTTGCACACGGCTTCAACACGGTACACCACCACGAACCAGCCCACACGGCACGACTTGGCTGCACGAACCCACGCACACGGCTCAACCTGGGCACGGCTTCTGCACGGCTACCACCCGAACACGGACACAAGCACGGCTGTTGCACGGCTGCACCGTCACGCACACACGGCCCTCCTTCCCGGCACGAACATGATCAAAACCCAACCCGAACCAACGATCTTGGATGAAATAATTGGGTTAAATTGTGTTTTAGACTACTTAAAGATCAATAGACTTTGAATCTTTAAGATTGGGGTTGGAAAGATTGATGAACAAATGTTCAATTGGAACACCAAAAATGGCGTGAAGTAGAGCAATTAGGAGGGAATTTGGGTTGATTGAATTTTGATGGCAAGAGTGCTAAAGGCAAATGGCAAAAATGATCATAAGGCTCACTAACCCCTTCTATTTATAGAAGTTGGTTGAGTGTGAAAACAAAGCAAGTGGCAAGCCTTGCCAAGCTTGCTAAAAACCGCCCAATATGGGAAAATGGGCCTAAAATGGGCTCTCGTGATCCATCGGGCTAATTTACAAAATCTACATGACTAATCATGCAATAATCGATTTAGCCCAAAAATATTAAATAATTAATTAGAAAATTAAATAATAAAAATTCTAATTAATTAAATAATAATTACCATAAATAATAAAAACTAAGAAATAAACATTTCGATTAAATCGAAATTATTCACATAAAATTAAAATAAATAGTTCAAAAAAATTAATTTGAACTAACACATAAACAATCATAATTACACATAAATATCGGCAAAAATACCAATAAAATCTGGGTCATTACAAAATCAATATTTTTGTTAATAATCAGACGATTAAGGCAATAAATATCACATTAAGATAATGTTTGGATAAAAGGAATTAATTTCAAATGTTTCATTTCAAATACCTGCATTCAATTCTAAATCATAGGAAAAGGAAAATTTCTATTCAAAAATGGAGTTTAAGGAATTAGATTAATTGTTGGGTTAATCTCCCCAAATATCAAATACATGTATTATTTATTGAAAAAATAAGAGAAAATGAAAAGATGACATGAGAGGGTGTGGTAACCCTTGGTCTCCTAGGTGAATCAATTGAGTATTCTTTGCATTTATTATTATTCTAGGTAAGGGCATTGACTATTGAGGATAAGATTGTTGATAAGATTGAAGAGGCTTGTATGACAAGCTTGAAGGCCTATAAATATGAGAATTTGGGCACAAGAAGAGGTGTGCAAAAAAATAGAAGAGAGGTGCACAAAAATAGAAGAAGCGAGCACAAAAATAGAAGAAGGGTGCACAACAAAAGAAGGTGTGTGTGTACCAAGCGTGCAAAAAGTAGTACCTCAAGAAGAAGCGTGCTAAAGTGAGGAGTGTAAAAATGTAAGGGCTCGGTTGAGTTGTGTGGGTGTTCGTACAAGTGATGTTTTTGTACAACATTGAGTGAGTAAGTGAGGGTGGTGCTAGCGGCGGTACAAGATGTGTTCTTGTGTCGAAAGTCTTCCTAATATGTTGGTCAGGCGGCGTGTCTCGTTGGCTATGCGATTGATTGTTTGTGGTGATGTTGTGCTAGTAGCTCCACCGTGGGATGGTGTTGGAGGATGAGAGCACAAATACACAAGTGTGAGAGGGAGTAATTGGTGTGAGGCAAACACAATATTAGTGGGGAGGTGTTTAGGATTAGATTAGTGGAATTGAGTACCAATGTGAAGGTTACAAGTAGCACTTTATCTTAAACACATGTTGTCTAATATGGTTGTTGTAGTGGTATCCATTGTACTCCCAAATATATTATAGCGAAGTTTCGTCTCTGGAGATCGAGACCGTGGTTTTTCAATTTCCTAGTTTAAGAGGGTTTTCCACGTAAAAATATCGTGTCTTATTTCGTACTTTATTTTTCTTTCCTGATGGTATTTTTATTAGTCACTCGTTTTCCTAACATTAATTACTAGTTTACTATGCTATTTGAGATGGAGTTTAAGGAATTAGATTAATTACTAATTTACTATGCTATTTGAAATGGAGTTTAAGGAATTAGATTAACAAGTATTTCAAATTCTCATTCTACCTTGTAATTGTTCCACACTAAGCAAACTAAATACTCAGCAATAATCTATAATATCTACGTATAATATATACATAAGTAATTAAGAGTTATGGAAGATCAATAGATTAAATAAAAAGGTTATTAAAGTTTTTTATTAATTAATAAAAGATAAAAAATATTTTTATAAGAAAATGACATGTGGCAAGTTAAATTTTCTGTTTTAAATATTTAACTAGTTTTAACCCCGTGTCATGTATGGATTTTTATTTTTCAAAAAACTAATTAAAATATTATTATTTATATATTTTTTTCCTTGTAAGACATCATTATTGTGTTAGGGACATGAATCATGAAATTGAATTAAAAAAGATGATAGATTAGTAAAAGACATGAAACATAAATAATGATGAGAAATTAAAACAATTATGGGAAAATTTAGGAATACCAAGCAATAGAGAGATAAAGAAATTATTTTTTTTTTCTAATAAAGCAAAATCAAATTAAGTGAAAATGATAGGAATATGACACATGAATGTTAGAGTTCCTGTTTTAAATATTTAAGTATAGATTATAGATAGATTATAGATATGGATTATAGATTAAAGATTAGTGTTATTATTATTCTTTCTTAATTACACTTTATTTTTTTGAATTTTTCTCTATCTTTTTTTCATATCTATTCAAACATTCTATTCTAAATAATTTTACTATATTGTCATTATTATTTTTTTTATAATTCCTACATCCTCATTCAATAGGAATAGAAAAGTTTTTTTAAAAAAATATCAACCTACAATTTTTTCCCCTTATGCACGGGATGCTAATCTATTACTCGCTTCTTTTTTTTTTAGTTTACTCGGGTTTTCATCAAAAACAAGGAATTATTGGAAGTACGAGAAGAAAAAAAATGATAATTAAAAGTTATATAAAAAGTAAGAGAGAGGTTATGGAAAAGAGATAAAAGAGTAATTTTATTGAAGTTATTCAAAAGTATGTGAGAGAGTATGGAAAAAATATTTGGTAATCATAAATTAATAAATGTAGCAAAATAAATGTAAAAATTGAGTAAATTTTAAAAAATCCAAAAAAGGAAAGTGAGTATATAAAAAAAAACGGAGGGAGTCATACTAAAACAAAGTATAGCTGACATACGCATTATATTACAACACACTATCATATATTCATATGTGTCAAGCTCTTAACATATTGATGATGTAATCAACATTTATGTTAAGGAAAATTTGATGGGAATAATCCCAACTTTCACCGGTCTGTTCATTTTGATTAGATGTGTCAATCAGGTCAGGTCGGATTATGCTAACTTGATACCAGTTTTGTCGAGTTCGGATTTTAGATATCTTATCTGTGACCCAGATCCTCCGGGTTTGAGTTGACCCAATGAGTTTAGAGATTTATAACGACAATGTTATTTTGTGTTCTAAATCTAATATTTATAACATCATTTATTTTAAAAAAATGTCTAAATTTGTATCCCAAATAACAAAAATCAATAAATAACGTCTTTTAGAATCATTTTTAACAAATAAACAATCAAAATGACAATTTAGAAATTTGATAGTAAAAGTTTAATAGTCTAATATTATAGAAATTATCAAAAAATCATTAAAATACTAAAAAGTGTTTAACCCACCGGGTTGAAATGGGTCGGGTTGAAAGTTAACGAGTTTTAGCGTGTTTGAAAATACGGGTTTAAACGGGTCAAAATTCTCAATTTTTTTGTCAAAACCCGCTATTTACGGGTTGAGTTACTTGATTTTTCAGGTCGGGACGAAAATTAACACCTTTAATTTTTATCCATACTTTTGATTAATAATGTATAATTTCGACTATCACTCAATCTACTTATTTTAGTCCCGATTAGGCGATTACCTTTTACTTATTCAGCAGGTCACAACATAACTTTTTTTATAAAACGAAGCACGTGAGTATTTTAAAAACTTTGGATCATTGTTTTCTCTCCCAAAACCTTTAATTCCCATTAAAGCACTCCAATTCTCTCATGGTGAATGAAAAAAATAATGAATTTCCACTCCATTGCATTTTTTTTCTCTCTCTTTTGCTCAAGGACTGTAAAATATCTTTGAATTTGACAACTATTTTTTAGGTTAGTTGTTCGAAAAAAAATTCTATTTTTTTTGGAACAAAATGGAAGTTTAATTCATTAATTGAAAGTCATATGACATCTACAATAGAAATCAGTAACAACCAAATACATATCGATCAAAATAGATCAAAATAAAATCTTTAACAAAACCTAGATCGCTATAAGAGATATTTGCTACTACAGTCGATCCTCTTTCACATCCCTTGTAATAACCCGAAATTTTGGGCCAGAAAATTTCGCGGTTATTAACGTTATTATTCAATTCTAAGTCCAATTGGGCCGTTTAAATTGGACTGTTTGCATTTCTTTTAGTCCAATCTTTCCCTCAAATTGGGCCAAGGACCCAACCATGCTCTCCTTTTTCCTCTCCAAGGCCGGCCCCCTTATGTTGTTTTGGGTCCATTTTAATTTCTTTGAATTAGTAAATTAATTATTGATTTAATTGATTAATTAATTAAATTAATTATTTTTGACCTATTCAACTATTGTTGTAACAACCTAACTAAATCCCCCCTAGCCCCCTTTTCTCACGGCACACTCTAGGAAAAGGTTAGGGTTTTGATGATTTTCTTCCTTCTTTTCTTTAAATAGGACTTAATCAACACTTATGTTCCTATTTTGCAATTCTCTCAAAAACCCTAAAAAAATCATTTTTCTCTCTTTCTCTCTTTCAATTTGTCGAGTGGACAAATATTCACCAAAGGTGAATTGTGTTTGTATTTTGGAATTTTAAAGCGAATCCAGGTAACTTCGCTTTTCTATTTAATTAAAGGGTAGAAAAACATATAGTAAATTAGGAATTGTAACATGAAAATTGTAGGAAATTTAATCTTGTTTTTACATATGAATGTCGAGTGAATGAATGATGATTTCTTGATTTATCTTCATGTATTTTCATGATTTATGTATGAATCTTGTTTGTCTTGATAATTAAAATTGCATAAATTAATCCATGAATATTTATGTTGATTCGAAATTGTTGCATGAAATTGATGATTCATGTTCTTGATTTAGTTTTGATATTTTCGAGTGATTCAATTATAAGTATGATGATTTTCTTTAATTGTTTAAGCATGATCATGATTTATTTAATTAGTATAAATTAAATCTTGAATTGAAAATTAATCATGTTTATTTTTCTCAAAATGTCGGGTGAAAGAAGAGAATAAAGAAAGATTAAAAATGTTATTTTTATGTTAATCTTGGTCATATTAGATTAATTATGTAAATCTTTAATTTAATTCTTTAATTATATTATGATTAAATTTAATTCTTGAATATGTAATTTGTTCTTGAAATTATGTATGAATGTCGTGTGATCTTTGAGCATTAAGCATGTTGTTTGATCTTGTTTCTTTGATTTAATCTTGTTGATTGTTGATAAAATTATGATTTTTATGATTGTTGTTGGTTAATGTATTTAATTGTTGTAGTTTGAATTATATGAATTAATTGATAAAATTGATCAATTTAGACAAAAAATGTCGAGTGAGATGAAAATAGAAAAATGGAATTTTTATTGTAATTTTGGTAATTTTAGCAATTAATTAATTAATTAAAATAATTTAAGAAAATAATTAATTAATTAAATTTGAAGTTGCCGTGTGGAATTAATTGATTAAGTCAATGTTTAGTTAAATTTTGGAATTATTATTAATTTAGGAAAAATAGAATTTTTATCATGTTTTGATAATTTTAGTAATTAATTGATTAATTGATTAATTGAAATAATGTAAGTAATTAATTAAATTATTGTTTAGGAATTAGAAATGTCGAATGAATTAACTGAATTAGTCAAAGTTAGTTAATTTTGAATTAATATTATTTTAGGAATAATTAATAATAAAAGTTACGGATAAAATAATTATCAGGGATAAGTTGTAAAGTGAAGGGATAAAAGATATTACTATTGTTAATAGGGTTCGAATAATATTAGTACTAATAATATAAAAATTTCGGATATATTGTTATAATTAATATTAATATTATTAGTAACATTATTAAGATTAGTATCCGTAGGGATAAGTTATAAGTTATGATAGGATATTGAGGATAGTATGTGATAAGGTTCGAAGTTACATAAGATATTACTAGGGATAAGAAAGGAAACAGAGTAATAGCTATACATGTTATGTTTCGGTCTCTGGCTAGGAAAGACTTGGTATTTAAGGTGGCCAATATACGTGCCGCACCTCTCTTTCCTGGGACTCTGAACATTTCATTTCCTATTACGGTCACCTAGTATTTCCCAATATATGATATGATTTGATAATTAAAGATATAAGATATGATAAGGACGCCCACCTGATGACCCGAGTAGTCAGACTGGGTTAAGTCGAGGCCACTGCTCAACTGGGACGAGTACACGAGCTCCCCCGAGCAGTTCTGGGTCTTAGGATATGTAGTCGTCTAGTAGTAGTACACGAGCTGCTATTAGGGGTTATGGCCATAGCTTAGGCTTAGTGGTGAAACACGAGATCCGCTACGGGTTGAGTACACGAGCTCACCCCGGCATGTTCTAGGAAAGTTGTGGTGAAACACGAGATCCACAACGAGTTATAGTTTCCGGTCCAACGAATGATATGATTTGATATGAAAGTTATGATTATGATATGAAATGAAAGTTACGAGATGAATTCGAAACGAAAGATATGAAATGTTATGAAATGAATATGATAAGATAAGCATATGAAATAATAAGATATATTATATGATAAGTTATAATATAAGTTGATGGAAAGTTTGAGTTATGATATATATATATAATATTTATGTTATGATATAACATAGGATATTAGATAAGATATAAGTTATGACTTAAGGAATATAGGATAATATAAGTTATGATGGTATTATACAATAGATATATGATTTGAGATGATATAAGACTTCCGCTGTGATTCTGTATTTTGTATGTATGACAATATAGATGTATACGTATGTACGTATATGAATGATGAGTGTATTTTTATACGTATTTCTAACCGTATAATGCAGGGTTGATTGTACGTACATTATACGTAGAAATTATGTATTTTAACCGTATTTTTGCAGGTATTTTATACGTATTTTGTACGTATACGTATATGTATTTTGTACGTATTTTTATACGTATTTTGTATGATTGTATGTAAAGCATGTATTAAGTTTCTGTACGGTTTTTATGTGCTTTCCTATGATATTATATGTTTGGTGGTCCCTCGATTAAATGGGACAGCCTAGTTACTCGCCACTGACGGTGGACCCCCCCTCAGTTTCAGGTGAAGGTGATGCAGCTGAATGAATGGGCTTTTGTGGATGGGCTTGAGTGGCTGAGGACTTAGCTTTAGTAAACCTTAGTTACTAGTTTAATTAAAGGTTTCTTGTTGTTCAAAGACAATTTACTTAGTTTATTTTATGATCCCAGCATGTTGGGACAGTTTTAAGTTAACTTATGTAATATCGAATATTGAGTTGTTTTGGATGATTAGTGGTTTAATTAATAAAAGTTATCATTTCCGTTCAATTAATCTAATTTAATGTTTAAGTTAATTTGGTAATGATCCGTTTGTCGATTTCCCCTTGTAAATCGACATGTCTAAAAAGTCGGGTCGTTACATCCCTGCTTCTTTATACAGCTTTTTGTGAGGGGTTCTATCGATATGCGATAGTTTTGAAGTATATATTGATTCGATTCTTTTGAATGTAGTGGAAGTACAAAAATTTATTGTGATCCCACACTAATCTCCATCAACAAACAAACGATATTAAGAGATCGAATTTTGGGGTATTTTTTTAAGAGATTTTGAACAGATCTACGGATCTACCCCAATTTCGAATAAAATTTTTTAAAAAATGAATTTGAGGAAATGATAGATATGAAAGAAAATTTGGAGTCGTGTTTGAAGAGATAATTCAAGAGAGATGGAAGAATAAGTTAAAGAGAAATGAGTTGAGGAGAGGGAATGGGAAGGAGGTAAAGAAAAAGTTGTAATGTGAGGGAATGAAGAGAGGCGTAGGGTTTATTAGGTAAAATAAAAAGTTGAATTTTAACGTCCGCCTAGGACGGACATTAAATATTAAAAGGCGGACGTTACTTTTGACGGCCTAAATTTTAAAATCCCGTTTTTTTAACGTCGGCCCCAGACGGACGTTACTTTTTAAAAAACGGACGCTAAATTTAATTTTAAATTATAAACGTTGTCATCCCTAAAATGTCAGTTGTGGCGGACATCAAAAGTAATTTAACGTCGGTTTTCATTGCAGACGATAAATAGCGAACGGAAAAAACACGGAATGTTATAGTGCAACTGCAATATGCATAAGAATTATACGCTTTGATTTTCGAAGCGAATATTCCAAAGTTGAGCGCATGGGCGTAGAAGGAAGCACACTTTCACGGAAGTCCTGCACATATGCGATAAGACTTGCACAAATAAAATGTAAATTCGGCGAATTCAATGATAAATTAAAATCTTTGGTGGACAAAACTAATTGATTTTACTTCATTAATAGGGTTTACGACAATTGAAAACTAGTCATGCTTGAGGAATTCAATTCCAAGTAAACTACTAAAATTGTCAACAAATCCAATTCTAAATCCAGTCTCGAATGGACTTTAGGAAAATTCAAAACAAGCTAAATCAATCTCTCTCGAATAGCTAATTTAACAAGTCTGAAAACCAAATTTGTCAATTCTTTTATTAGCTCACTATTCCAATTACTATCTCTGACAATTAGGAAAATTTTCTACAAGAATCTTGAAAACTAACTCAAATTTGTCAATTCTTTTGTTGGCTTCCCTTGAGCCTCAGTTGCCTTTTGTTATGCTTTTTGCTTGGGGGACGACCATGGGACATCGACACGCCTCTCGAGACCCACTCGGGACCTCTCACAATCCAGAATAAACCCGAAAAACCTGCACAAAGACATGCAAAGCTTAAAAGTCCACAATTTAGCCAAATTATTGACAAAATAAGCAAAACACACTTAAACTAACAAAAGAAGTGAAAATACTAAACTAATCTAAAACGACCTAAAACATACAAAATAAATGCAAAAATGCCTAGAAAACAAGCTGAAAGAAGTCGGAAAATAGGTCCTAAACAGACTAATCACCCGCCTCTCATCTCATCGTCACACATTTCCACACCTTTGCCATAATGTTGTCATCTTCAATCTATCGTTGGTGGGGACACATAGATGTGTCCCCCGAAAAGGAGGAAGAATAATGAGTCAAACCTTCTAGAATAGTAAGCTAAATGAGTGATACCAAATGATGAAAAAGCGATGGTCTAATGACTAATATTATCAGAGGACAAAATGAGCACAAAAAATATTTTATTATTCTTATTTTGTTTCATTTTATCTCATTTTATTATTTGAAAATACCTTAAAGCATCTTCTAAAAATCAAGAATAAGTGGGGTGTTATAAGACTAATCCCATTGCAAGGTATGTGACTTGAATCGCACATCGACCGTATGGGAAGTTGATGGATTAGTCCTATAATATTTGCCCCTCCTCAAGGACCAACATCCTCGTTGGTCACGGCCACGTTTAGTCATTTCAGACTTTTTTTCCTGGTCACCAACTCCGTGGGCCAACACTCCAAGGTCGGTGAGCCTCAAACCCGGGATGAAGCCACAGGAACCGAAGCTTTCTCCAAGCAACCAAGCTAAGCTTATTGGTCATAAAAGACTAGTATAGAGAGGATCGAATGAAGTTTACGACTAAACCGATCATACATAAAAATTGGACAAAATGGCCCAAAAATAAACGGAAGGGTGTCCAATCAAACGACATTTACATATTAACACTTTAATTATCACCTGATCCAATCATCATAACTCACCACGTTTTACTTCCCCATAAAATCACAACCGTCGATTCACATATTACTCTATAACCCTACTTATAAAAATAGAAACCTCTCACCCCTTTCAAATCCCACGCACATTTCTCTCTCTCTCTCTCTCTCTCTCTCTCCTCTCCCCGATTTTACCCTCTTTTTCTTACATACATATCATCTTCATCTGATCTTCATCATCATAATAATAAATTAATAACTCAGTCTCAATTAAATCCATCAAAAAATGGCGATCAAAAGCTCAAGACAAAAGATGCAAAAGAAAGAACAATACACTAATAAGCTCAGACGATTAGTCGATGAATACTCAAAGGTTCTCGTTGTGTTAGCTGATAATGTTGGTTCGAATCAGCTCCAGAAGATTCGTTCTGGTTTACGAGGTGAATCTGTTGTTTTAATGGGTAAAAATACTCTTATGAAAAGAGCACTCAAAACCCACGTTGAAGAAACTGGTAATACCAGCATTCAATCTCTTGTTGAACTTCTCAAGGTATTTTGATTTTTTTTTTTTTTTTTGAAATTTTAGCTTAAATCGTGAGTATGATCAACGTTATTATTATGGGTTTTCATTTAAAATTCTGGGTTTTTTTCTGGGATTTTGTTTGATTGTCTTGATTTGCAGGGGAACGTTGGTTTGATCTTTACCAAGGGTGACTTGAAGGAAGTAAGAGAAGAGCTGGGAAAATACAAGGTATAATTTATGTTGTTTTTTTTAAAAAAATTTATGGGTTTTATATATTTATATGTAATTTTTTTAGGGCATAGTAGTATTTTTCATTTCATATGAAACAGAGGAATGGTTTTGAATGAATATATGAGATGCCGTACAGCGCAAGAAAGAAGCAACTTACTTGCTTATTGTCCTATTGATTTATATTATTATATCTTGTTTTTTTTACCATATGTTTTAGGATAAGGTTCCTTCTCAGTAAATTTTATTTACTGCCATGCTAGATACTGTTAAGAGTTCTTATAATTAATAAATCTGTACTTTTGATTTGGTTTTGTAATTTCATTCTTATTAATTTATGAATATTGAATGTAATTAAAGATATTAAAGATTAAAATTGATTATTGGTACGTAAATTGTGTTGATAATTGAAGCGAAATGGGAAGAACTTTTAAGATTGATCGATGTTATACAAAAGATCAGAGTAGATGGTATAGATCTGATAAATTATATATTGGCTTGTAAATTATTAATTAACTATACTCAATAAATCTAGTTATCTAGCTATATATGTATGTTGGGGTTTATTACAATAATGATGTATTAGTTGATTCACAAGGATAATTTATGCAAATTGAAGTTATGACTGTATTTTATGTATGTTGTTAATTACTTGAATAATATTCATGTTTTAATCAATTAAAATCTAGTTTCTTATATGTAAAACTTTCATTAGTGTATAATCACGGATTCACGTGTCATTCAAACAAAAGGTCAAAAGCAGTTACAAAGTAGTGTCCACTCTCATCTCTATTGTTGTCGTTTGATACGAGGTTCAAACTTTATTATTAGTATTACCTCCCCTATATGTATGTATAACTAAAAAAAGAGCAAATTTTCTTACCTATTAATAAAAAAATACGGGTCATTTAAACAACAATGTTTTATTATATACACTCATTTTTCATTTGTTATATACATTACATTGGCCAAGATTCAGCTTTGAGTAATCTCTCTCTTCTTTTTCATTTGTTATATGTGGATTTTTTTGTTTGGAAAAAAGAAATCAAAAGGTAAGTAATTAATAGAAATTGAGGGAGTATTGATCACACTAAATAATTATTATGTATGTAATTAATGTCAAAATATATATATATATACACTGCATCTTTTTCTTATTATCTGCATTGATGTGAAATAAGGTAAAGAGAAAAAATATTTAATCTTTGCAAATAAAATAATAATTATTATGTACTTAATGTTGCATGTTTTAAGATAAATATATTTATATGTAGTAATACTATCCTCGTTTTTTAAAAAATTATTCAATTTGACTATTAGCACTATTTACAAAGTTTACTTTCACCATGGATTGAGATTTATGTACTACCTTCGTTTCTTATTATTTGCAACGATATGACATAAAGTAGAGAGGAAAAGTGTCAAATCGTTGCAAATAATAAGAAACGGGGGTAGTATAAGAAGATGACACATCTATATGCCAAAGTTCATACATAACAAAAACTTTAAAAAGCCTTAGATGTTTTGAATGACATTTCGAAACAATATGTTTATTTTATTTGTTGGGGTTAGTCCTTGATGAGGATTCTAGATTAGTAGTGTGGTCATTTACTATCACGTGAACTTAATAATTTTTATGGTTCAAAATTAGGGGATATATAAAAAGATAGGATTATTCCCATTGGTATACCTGAGAATTTGCGTATTCTCAGTGGTATACTTGAGTTATAAAAAATCTCAGTGATATACCAACATTATTAATAGAATCCAATAACTACTTTTAAAGGTTGTTTTAGGACATTAAAAACTATAAAAATTGGTTTTTTCTTTTTATTTAGTCAATGGTGATTATCCAAAAAAACTAACTATAGTTAACCTAAGTATGTTTATGATCGAATTAGTGGTATTTAATGGCCTGAAACAGCCTTTAAAAGTGGTTATTGAATTTCATTATTTATTTAGGTATACCACAGAGGTTTTTTAAAAGATAGAACGAACAGGTGCATGAAATTACAAATAAAGAGAACAACTTTTCATTTCTAAATCGACAAAAGCCATGTTCTATTAGATTTAATTTATTAAATTTCTGTTCATTTCTTGTTAAGTTTATAATTTAATTCAATTCAATTCATTTGACATTTATTATGATCAAATTAATTCATCCAAGATAATAGGACAATAATGTGTTTTTTTAAACTTAACCTTATAAACTAGCGGCAGTTGGTGGTCTTGAATAAAGCATGATGTTGTTTGTTGATGATTTGTCGTGGCCAATGGACGTCACAATCTGCTTCTTCGTGGATAAGTTGACGTGTAGCTATTTTAAGGCTTAATAAAAGATGTTTGTTTTTTTATTGACATGAGAAGAAAAAAGATGTTTCTGGAGTTTGTTGTACGTGTTTCATAGGCCTTGGTGGTGCCTTAATATTATTATTATCCAGTTTACTTTACCTTTGTTATTCTTTTCAAGATTTTTGTGAATTGTGAGTAAAAACTTCATTCAAATATTCTCCCTCCAATTTTCTAACTCACTCCATTTGAAAATTTTAATCTTTCTTATGCATATATATTTTTATTAGTCTTAAGATCTTATCTTAATCATTTTAGTATCTAAATTACAAATGCTTGTTCTGAAAATTCTTTTAAAAAAAAAAATCAAATGTAAGAATTAAAGAAAATTGAGAAAATAAATGTACTCATTCCCCGTTTTAGATTAATTACTCTATTTTTATTCCTTTTTTCTTTTCAGTGTAATTTTTGCTAGCATCAATTTTATATATATGTGGGAAAAAAATTATTGATATTACATTGTTAGGTTTGTCATAATATTTATTGTCTATATACACCATTTGTTTCTAATAGTTTACTCCATTTAGAATTTTAGCACTATAAGAGAAAATCTTTTAAATTAGTGTTAATAGATACGAAGTAAGCAAGTATATAGTTATTTGGGATGTCATTGGATTTGTCTCAACGAGTATAATAACACTAAATTTTTATAACTTTTTTCTATTGTAAAGATAAATATATTGTAATTTTAAATTGTATAGGTGTAAAATGGAAATAGGATAGACTTAGGAACGAAAGATGTATATATATTATGTTTGTATAACTTTTTTTTGAAACATAACTAAAGTTGATAAATTATTTTGAAAATTGTGCAAAAGTTAAGTAAATAATTTAGACTAACATATGGAGTAATTTTCTATAGTGTCTGTGAATGGTGATTTGAAAAAATTGAATTATTATCTATTTTAGACTTTTTTGGTTCATTTTGAAAGAACAACGATAATAGAAGCGAAATAAAAGATAATGTGGTTTTGGACTTTCTAAGCTGTGCCCAAGGATTTTGAAACTTCTAAGATGTGCCGCCGAGATTTTGGTTTTTGATTAAAACTACCCACTCCGTTAAGCAAACGTTATATGTGTCGTTAGTTGGTTTTGCAATTTGTGTCTAATTCAGTAAGAAACCCTAGAAAAGCTTATTGGAGATGTGAAAATTGCGGCTTTTTTGAGTGGGTAGGCCCTCATAACATGATTTGGAAGGGTGATTACGAATTTGAAGATGGCCATTTTCCTAACTTTTACGAGGGAAATTTCCCTCCAAACAACTTGCAAAACCAAGTAACGGCACATATAACATCTGCTTAACGGAGTGGATAATTTTAATCAAAAACCAACACCTCAGGGGCACATCTTAGAAGTTTTAAAATTCATGGGCACAGCTTAGAAAGTCCAAAACCACAGGGGCATAGCTTAGAAAACCCCAAAGATAAATTATGTAACAATAGTCATTGCCACATGTTTTTTTATCCCTTTCTGTGCATTTTATTTTGTAGCAACAAATTTGAGATAGAGTTGATAATAGAACATGTTTATGCATGGACCAATAAAGTTAACGACATTTAAATGGATGTAGGTTGGTGCTCCGGCTCGTGTAGGCCTGATTGCGCCTATTGATGTCATCATACCACCCGGCAACACTGGGCTCGATCCCTCTCAAACCTCCTTTTTTCAGGTCCGTTTATCTTTCTTTTTCATTGTGGCACTATTTGGTAAGACATAAATTGATAACTATTATTTTGGAAAACTATTGTCCATAGTTCCTATATTTAATTTTACATTGTTTGATTTATAAAATAGTGTAAAATTATTTTAGCTAGGAGTAAAATATTTCTTACAATAATGGAATGCTGTTTTCTCTTTAAAATGAAACGAAAACTATTTTCCTCCCTTATCCTTACTTAACTCGACCCCTTGTACTCTTTCCATTATCTATTAACTTTTTCTCTCATTTTCTTTATTTTCCACACCGTACCAAACAATTGAAATTGTGTTTTCAATTGTCATTTCATTTTGCATTAAATTTTCACTTTCTTTATCTTCTGTCATATTTCCACACGGTACAACACAATAGAAATTCTATTTTCAACTGTAAATTATTTTCCATGAAAATCATTTCAATTTACATAAAAACATTTCAAAACCCCAACCAAACAGAGTATTGATTAAATGCTATAAATTATTTTTCACAGAAATCATTTCAATTTACATCAAAATATTTCAAAACCCCAACCAAACAGAGTATTGATGGAATGCCGTAAATTATTTTCCATGAAATCATTTCAATTTACATCAAAAACATTTCAAAACCCCAACCAAATAGAGTATTGATTGAATGCTTTCAATTATTTTTTATAAAAATCATTTCAGTTTACATCAAAATATTTCAAAACCCCAACCAAACAGAGTATTGATGGAATGCTGTAAATTATTTTCCATGAAAATCATTTCAATTTACCTCAAAAACATTTCAAAACCCCAACCAAACAGAGTATTATTGATTGAATGAATTTTGGAACAACTAGCTTTGTATTCCAGTTTGATATCACAGAGTAGTACTCCATCCGTAACATATTAATTGCAACGACTTGACATAAAGTAGAGAGAAAAAATGTCAAATCGTTGCAGTTAATATGTTACGGAAAGATTACTTTAATTTACTAACAATCATTAATCTTATTGTTATAGGTTCTGAACATTCCAACAAAAATTAACAAAGGAACAGTGGAAATCTTAACCCCAGTAGAAATCATAAAAAAGGGGGACAAAGTGGGTTCATCAGAGGCCATGCTTTTGTCAAAGCTGTCCATTAAGCCCTTCTCATATGGTCTTGTAGTGGATAAAGTTTATGAGGAAGGAACTGTTTATGATCCTGAAGTATTAGACCTTACTGAAGATGATCTTGCTGATAAGTTTGCTGCTGCTGCTGCTAATGTCACTGCCATTGCTCTTTCCCTATCTTACCCTACCCTTGCTGCTGCTCCTCATATGCTCATCAATGGTTATAAGAATGTCTTGGCTGTTTCTATTGCCACTGATTACACTTTCCCTCTTGCTGAGAAAGTTAAAGAGTACCTCAAGGTATTTTTTGGGCTTTTTTTAAATACTCTTCTCCCGTTATAATTTATTTGCAACGATTTAACGTAAAATAGGGTGGAAAAATATCAGACAGTTGCAATTAAATTGTTACGAAGGAGGTAGTAAGTTTTATAAGTTCAAATAATAATTAGTAAGCATATAAATAAACCTTTGACATGCTCAAAAAAGTAAGCTGTAAATACTCCCCAAAATTAGTATGGGGGTAAGCTTATGTTATTTTGGACTAAATTAACCTGAACCGAATAAAATTGATTTGAAAGTAAATTAAACCCTACACTCAGCATGAGCTGAATTAAAATTTTAAATAAGTTCAAACTAATAGGGCTCAAGTCCTAGTTGGTTTGTTTGACGGGATCAATTTTTTTTACTGGAAAAAAGTATTTTTTTTATGCGTGTAAGTGTTATCTTTCTATATAAAGCTTAATTAGTTATGTAAAAGGTATAGATTTACGGTTAAAAATTACAAATATTTAGTTAAAAGTTATATCAACATGAGATTTTGTACCCAATAATTTGCAGAAACAAACGTTTTTGCTATTGTTGTGATTTTAGACATTTAGCTAAGTCTTCATCTAACGGTCTTGAAAGAATAACTGTTCGCTCAAAAATTTTAATGACATAAAACCATAATATTTACTTATTTAGATGAAGCTTAACTTGAAATATAAAAAACTAGCTTTGTATGCACGTTTTGCGTGCGATAATATTTTAAATGTATATTTTAATTTGTCTAAACAAACAAAAAAACTGAATGTTTTTTGTTCGAAATAATTGAAATGTTTTTCAAATTCACACTCATTCACATAATTAAAAAAAATCCCTTTTCATCCGTCCATCCCACAATAATGAACAAAAAAGAATGAAAAGTTTTTTGTTACTATATTCTATCAGCTATCAAATTTCTACGATAATCGAAAGATATAATTTTTATGTGACAAAGTATATCAAAATGGGTATCTATTTATAGAGAATTCAAAAATATGAATTTTGGTATTTTTATTTTATTTTTACGAATTTTATATTTTGTAATATTTTCATTTTAAAGATTTGAAAATTTGTAATAACTTTCCATAATAGGTTGGAGTGATGCAAATTAAATATTTGAAAATTTTTGAAGGGTAATTTAGACTTGAGGGGACACTATTGCTTCCCTTGGCTTATATAATAGAGATTATTGATTTAAATTTTAAAGCGTTAAAAGTTATTATCTCAGAAGGTTTGAGAGGAGAGATGTCATTGGCATATTTGCTAACGTTTGTTGGTGAATGATATGACTACAGGACCCAAGCAAGTTTGCAGCAGCAGCAGCTCCGGTATCTGCAGCACCTGCTGAAGGCGGTGGTGCAGCGGCAGCTGCTCCAAAGGAGGAAGAAAAGGAAGAAGAATCATCTGATGATGCCAACATGTTTAGCTTGTTTGATTAGGCTAAGTTTTATTCCCACCTTGATACTTTCATTGATTTTGTGTTAAACATAGTTAATGTTTATTTTTGAGTCTTTTGCCTATTCTCAAGACTTTCCACTTTCATCTTTGGCAATTTTTTATCTTATTAGTATTATGTGCCTTGTTAGCCTGTTACTAGTGATTTATAATTCTACAATTGTTTTGTCTTGTTGTATGTCATTATTATTGATTGGAAAAAAAAAAATTACTCCGTATTATTTTAGAGTTGAGATGGGCTTATAGGGCAAAGATTTTGGCGCTTTCCCTTTTTATTTTATACACTTTCATCTGTTACATGAATAGTGACCTCAAACACTCTTTATAGCGAGAGGAAATGGAAACTTGGAGTGCATAAATTAAAAGTGAAGTTTCGTAAGTATTTTAAGACGGTTATCTTATTGTAGATTTGTAGCAAAGGGTTAGATTAAGTTGACCTTTTATAGCTGGATAACAACCAATTTGCTTAAACAAATTGTAAGTACTCCTTATTTTTTTAGGCCCAATACATGATTTATTTATGATTGATATTCCTTTGCCGTTCATCTTTAGTTTGATTTCCAATCAGCAACTATATCCCTTAAGAAATCCATCTAGAACCTCAAGATCTTAACAGCCTTAGTTTAAATCTCAACCGCTAGTTCTCATTTCCAACCATTGGTTGTGATGCTTGTGAGTGCATAAGAGATTGACTGAGGATGTGATTTGTAGCTTAATATCTTTGCAAAATAATCAGATCAAAAGTTGTTTTCATTGTAAAACATATTTCATTTCTAGAACAGGACACTTAAATTTTTCGGGGCGGCCTTAATTATTATGCATGAATTTGATGTTATGTGGAATCCATGGCATTGAATTTTGAATTTGATATGCTAGGGCACTTTGCGAAGTTTAATGAAACCAGTTTATCCACAACATTTAAGAACAAGTGTTGTAAGTAGAGGTAAGTTCCCTTCAAAAAAAAAATAGAGGTATGTTGTGATATCAACATATCATTCAAGAATCAGTACTGTCGCATTACATTGCTCACAAATGACCCACATTATCACTCAAACAAATACAATAATCATTTCTATTGGTTTCAACTTTCAAGTGAGAGTCTCACCCAATTGAAACAAGTAGATTAATAGAACACAACAACAATTGACAACTATGGTACATCAGTGTATATTTCTAAATAATGGATCTTAAAAAAATACAGAGTACAAAATTGGCTTTAAAAATTCCATTTGAGAAATTTGTATGGAATAAATATCTGTTTGCTGGCTTAATTAACAGTAGTACATAATTAGCAATTTTACATAATATCCTAAGCTTTCACAGCCAATTTTAGGCAAGGTGTATTCATGGGCATTATCAATATAGTTGGTGTAATTTTTGTGACAATTGTTTCTATGCATCTCTTGTAGACCTTGTACATTGTTTACTTGTGGTCAAATTTTAATACTTTCTTAATGAGCAGGTAAGTTTACAAAAATTGGGGAAGTTTGTGATACTGAATTTGACATGGTCCAAGATGAATTTACACAGCATGGGAAGCTCATAGTACATGATCAATTTCCGCACAGCTAGGGAAGCTCATAGTCCATCTTCATCCTTAATTTTGAACTCTGTAGCCTAGGAAGCTTATTGTTCATGGTCAAGATAAACTGGAATTCTCCCCCACTTCAAATTCTATTCAGATTCTGCACTGAATCCACTGATAATCAGATATCACAAGTAATTGAAATTTAGGACATTCATTGTAATGTTATATAGGGTAGACAAACAACACCATGTAACAATTTGGAGTAACCTTGTTCTTTTGTATTAATTTCTGAAATTTCAATTCAGTTTAGATCCTAACAAGTCTAGTATTAACTTAATTCAGTTCTGTTCTATTCAAATTAATTTAGTTCAAAATAAAAGGGGTACTCCAAAATATGGAAAAATCATACCAAAAAGTGACCATTGGGCTATTCAGTCTATTAGGCTATTCAATAGACTACTCCAAAATATGAAAATTCATACCAAAAGGTGCCCGTTAAGGCATTAATGCATTAACAATAAGATTCAGACAAGTGGATTAGTACCCTGATATTGAGGACCCGGGACATTGTTGAATCCTTCCAGTTAAGCATGACTGACATAATCAGAGTTGATTATTGAAGACAGTTGCGGAAAAATCGAACTCCCTATAAGAGTCAGATTAGGGTGAGCATATAATACAGATATAGATTATTTGAGAAACGACTTTTGTGGATGTTCGAAAAAGACCTGAAGTGCAAAAGTAATATCTGCTGCATCAACTTTCAAGGTCAGTTTTTCTCCTTTCTGAGAACGAACAAGCTTCAACAGTCCCTGCAGAGCAAACAGCACCAAAGCATGAATATCATAGTCTTAAATGTGAAAAAAAAAAGATAAACTTGGATTGTGAAGATAGATCACCTGATCATTTAATGCTCTGCACATACTTGACAACTCTGTAATCCCTACAGGCGGCAGTTTAGAAGATTTGCATATAGCTTCATATGATTTATTCAACTGGTATGAATAAAAACACTTGAATTAGAGTTACTTTCTTCCTCAATCTGTTTAGGAGTAACACTAATAGAAATCAGAAATTACCTCTGCAACAGTAGACTCTTTTTTCCCCTCCCGAAAAAGCTTTGCTGCTGAGCAGAGCATGATCTATAGCCAGAAGAGATTTTAGTAATCAGTAAAACCTTGCAGCCAAAAGGAATATTGCATTTTAGAGTAAATGGGTGGACTAAATTACAGTTAGTAGCATTACGCATAAGGCCCTCAGTTTACAAAGCTAATTTGCAGCTACCAACTTCAAGAAGCTTAGATTATTGTCACTTTTTAATGATATTAGGAATATAGTATGTCCTATGGAATCGGAAACAAATAGCTATGATAGACATTTGATGTCCTTTTTCATTGCCCACTTAGTGCTTTGTCTACTAATGTCAAACAAGTGCCAGAAACAATAAAGATAAAGCTTTAAATGGGTCATCCAACATGGATTATCACCAGTACAAAATGCAAAGATTTGAAACCATGACCAGTTTTCTGAGAAACAATAAGGCTATAGTGCTATGTTTAAGCAACAACCATGAAGGGAAAGGAAGAGGAGGGAGAGATCATTCTACTTTTCCTTACAAATATTTCCAACAATAGAGAGATAAGGATGAATACTACACTACCCCTTTCTTTCCTTTCTTACAAATCTTCCTATCGAAACATACTGTAAGAGAGAGTATCATAATCGAAGATATTGTAGCATGCATTGGCAGGCTGAAAGGGTCATGTAATAGGCAAAAGATTTAATAGGGATTATGAAAGAAGCACAAGAAGAACCAAATAGAAAGACATACTTGCTGATGTTGAGGAAGAGATTGCATGGTCTCAACTACAGGGGATCTATAGGTCTTTGACAAAGCAACTGCCATATGATGGATTTGGACCTGTGATGAAAAACAGGTTATCTATTACATATTATTAATAGTAGAGGAAGTATGAAAATAAAATGATTGAGAAAAATAACTAAACCAGTCAAAAGCTACATAGACTAGAGAGGACTTACTATGTCAGTCTCTCGGGAGACTTGGGTAACCGAAACATTTTCTTGATCTGATGATTCATTCTCAGTAGAAAACTTGTTAAGATTTGTTGCGATTTCCTTCATCTCTGATTCTAGCATCTCAATTGCACTCCTGAATAAGTCATTCCGACAGGCAAGTAAATTTCATGATTACATGACATGGACAACATTTAATCACTTTTGCACCCTACAGATCATCAGCAGCCAGATTTGAAATATGAAATTGCGAATACACCAACATGTAGAACTGTACAAGTTTTCATTTCATCAGCTGCACTAACTAGTAACCAAGACTCTTGACATCTATAGGAGACTCCATAGCAAAATGTGAAACGCTAATCTACTTCAAAATAAAAAGCAACCAGAACTTTGAGGAAATGGCAGCCTAGTAACAGATATAGATGGCTCTATATTCCAGAATGTCACCCTACATCCAGATACTCAAAGATAATAAAAATCTTTTCAAAAAGCTTAAAAGGCATATGGAACCATCAAGAGCAGTCAAGCAAATACCTGCAAACACTTAGTGCTTTCCTCATGTCGCCAGATGCGGCTGCAACTTTCTGCATAAATTATTCCAAGTAAAGGAAAGTCCTCGTTAAGCACACATCAAATACCCTTAAAAGTTAGAACCAAGCACATATTTGAACCAGCAACTACACCTTGTCCCAAAGAAATTACAATCATACTTTCAATTTCAAATGTACCAAGAACAAGTTCTTGTTGATACTGTATCTGTATGACTGTATCCCCTTTTTTTCTTTTTTTCTTTTTTTTAACCCTTTTGCTTCTCAAATATCCTTTTTGATGGCTTATTAGTGGAAAAAAAAGGACAGTCAAAGCAGTAGCATTTAAAACAAAGAATAACATATCAAGTTTTCAGGTACTGGATTATTGGAAGAAAAAGAGCGGAAGGGGAGGGGAAGGGGGGTGTTGGAGTGCGTTTGTATTAAGCACGTGGTAATGTGCATCATCCAAAAATTTACAATACTACTACAACATAATAGAGCAGCTAACATCAGTATAAAAGGCCAAGAAAAGAATATGACATGACTCACTCTTGCACAAAGTTCTAAGGCTTGAGGCTGAAAAACAATGTAAGGAAGTGCCTGTTCAGAAAATAGGGACTCCAATTAGTAATATGACCAATTGACCACTCAACTCGTCCCAAAAGGTCTGTATATTATACAGCTCTAGCCTCTAGCATTGTAAGCACCTGCGTGAAAATTACAGCGATTGAAGCAGTCATGACTAACCTCAAGTCTCTCCTGAAGAATCTTCTGTATTTGGTCCTTTGAGTAAGCACGGAATGTCAAAACTGAAGGTTTGCCTGGCATCAAAGAACAATATTCATATCAGCATGACAGGTTGAGAGGCAGAAAACATAAAGGAAATTGTAGAGGCAGACAATAGCCACTCCCTAATAGGCTAATACCTATAAAGATTTGCTTTTTTAAAAAATTTGCGAAGCTGGACCCCAAGAGAAGAAGAAGAGAGCGAGGTTATAGTTAAAACTGATGTCATTTGACTAAACCATTCCATTTCACCTAGTTGAGTCATTAAAAAACTGCTTATTGATCACAATTCTGAGATAAAATAAGGTTTACGAACTAATGGCTATATCATTCAGTACTATAACTTTGTGTTTAGTAAGATTTACAGTAAAGCAAAAAAAAATAAAAAATCGTGAGAAGACAAACGAGCTTACAATTTAGTGACTGCAATCGAGGAAGAAATCGATCTGCTAGGTCTATTGCATTGGCAATCCCTGAAAAAAGATCACTTAGATGAGAATACAGGATCTTGTACCCTAAAAGCTGTATGAAAAGCTAAAATTGATGAAATTGTTTCTCTTCAGTTGTACCTATCAATACACATCTGGAAAATGGAAGCGTAGTGAGCATAAATAGCTCATGAAGCACTTCACTGTCTTTAGTAATGAGATAATCTAGCTCGTCGATAATTAGCAACCTGATCCATACAAAAATGATAATTAGTTAATTGACGGAAAATCTCACTGGCTCCACAATTAAGTATGACAGGCAGGCTTCTCACATCATTTTCTTGCCCAATTCATCTTGGGCATATAGATTTTGTATGCGCTTTAGAGCATTAGTTGAGCCACTTATCTTCTTTCGTGGTTGAATATTTTGAAGTACCTTCAAAAGCCAAACAACAATTCAATAATGTGTATAGTGATAAATGCCAAGGATTCTTGGTTATGATTTTACCTTGGTGAAGATGTCAGAAGTCTTTGTTAGAGAAGTACAATTCATAAATAGCACATCAGGCTGCTCAACTCCCACCTGGACAATAAAAATGATTTTCTGTAAATGATCACTATGTCGAAACAACCAAAGGACAAATGACAGATTAAAAAGTTGCCAAGAAAAAGTTAGGATTACGCAAACCAAATTAAGATGCACTAACAGCAGTTGCAAAAAGATGCTTCACTGAATACTTTACAAAATTAGTAACTTCACCTAAAATTAGGCAGCTATCGTCTATCCACACAATTATTAAAGAGTTATAGAGAGCATGGACCTTGAGTAGAAAGTGGGAGTACTTAACAGAACTGAAACTGGAAAATGAAAAGAGAGCGCTGTATAGACTGCTTCATCAGTATTAAACATTAGTACACAATTACACGATTTACATCAAGAGATTGAAACCATTTTTCTTATAGAGTTAACACTTCAAACATCTAAATTCCATTCAATTTACAAAAGAACATTCTACTGTGAGTTCCAAGCAAAGAAGATAAAGAGAGCTGCTTTAAGTTATGTAGCAAAAATTACTGATGATTGCCCCTTGAGTCTTGACATTTGCAAATGAAACCAATTACAGTATTTAAGGAGTTTCTCTAAGTCCAACCATTGACAAACAACTAGTATCTGAAACAGATTAATCAAAGTATAAGTGCCAATCATTAAGAGTCATAAAAATCAATTATTGAAATTCAAAAGATCAAATGGTTTTTCCAAGATTTAAGAAAAATTAACAAAAATAATACCAACTTTGGTTGGTCTTCCGTTTTTAATCCCAACTTTTCGAAAACCAAAAATAATCCCAACTTTTGCTTTGGTTTTCCATTTTTGGACCATTATACCGGTAACCTGCTGCGACGGTAAACAGCTTATTTCTATAATAATTAAACTCTTTCATTTTATATTAATTGAGTTTTAAACACAAAATACAGTTTCTCTCCCCTCCAAAACCCAAATTATGACATAAACCCTTTCCCTCCCAAAATCCTTTGCCATTGTTAACCATTGCCATTGAAGCAAGGTGATGGTTTGTGAAGTTTACTCTCTTTCCAATTGTTGCCCCAATTCATTCCAGCGAAAAAAATCCCAAATAATCAAACCCCAGGTTCTTTTTTTTTTTCTCGGTAAATACATTTTTGTAGGTTTTGTAAAATTATTTGAAGTGTTGTTGTTGGAATTTAGGGTTTTTAATTTCTGAGTTTGAATTTAGGTTGTTAAGTTTGAAATTTTCTGGGTTTGAATTTATGTGGTTTGAAATTAGGTTTTTGCAAAATTATGTGTTAATGGTTTTTATTGGATGGTTTGAATGATGTTGTTCTTGGTTTTTAAGGGTTTTTATTGCATGTTTACTTTGGTTGGTCTTCCATTTTTAATCCCAACTTTTCGAAAACCAAAAATAATCTCAACTTTCGCTTTGGTTTTCCATTTTTGAATTTTTGTTAATTTTTCCCAAGATTTATCATTCAGATAAATGATCATTCGTGAGTGAACACAAATTGATTAAAACTTTCTTTCAAACCTAACCAACAAAAGATGTGATCATCATCCATGAAATCAAATCACACCATCAAATCTAACATGAAATATTTAGATCAGCGCAACAAATGCATAACAAGAAATGTTAATTACATGTTACATAAAAAAAATATCGTAAATACACTCTTCAAACATCATGATTTATTACACATAGAATCCAACATACCTCATTTGACCAGCTAAGCAAGGATTGCTTAACCTTTTCCATAACCATAGTCTTTCCTGTTCCAGGGCATCCACACACATATAAACTCCCTGCTTTCCCTTTCTCCATGCTGGTCTTGCAAAACTCCAGAACTTTGTCTGATTCATCTTCTCTACAAACAACTCCAGACGGTGTTGTCGAAACATGCAGTGCCTCTTTCACAATGCTCATTTGCTCAAAATCTATATATTAATCCATAAAATACAACAAAATTAGCAGTTCACTTCGTCCATCATTCAAGAATCTGATATTATTGATATGCATTATGACTAAAATTTAAACAATTAAACTAGAAATCGTATATTAATTTGCATATTAATTAAGAAAGAAAAGATCAGTTTTAAGTAAGATAAAAAAAATACATAAAACAAAATCCTGCTCAATATTCCTTGATTCATAGATTAGATGCTCATTTTTTTTATCCTTTCAATACTCAAAGTTCATCATTATTCATTTCAATTACATAGTTTACGAAATATTTCATGACAGGAAAGCTAAAAAAAATTAACGAAATCAAAAGAAAAATAATCAACCTCTAGGGTTCCACTTCGGTTTAGCGAATAAATTATCAGACGATTTCTTCAGTGGAGATCGACCCGAAGTAGCAAGCTTATCACTAAATTCCTTCTCAAGTCCCTAAAACAATGGAAACTAATTAGCATTCAACTCAAACTAAACCTGAGAGCAGAACTTGAGCTTCAAACAAACAAGCAAAAATAAGTAAAATCGAAAGCTCACATTTGAGGGAGATTTAGGACTTCTGTTGATGCTGTGACGAGGAGACTTCCGCACCCGTGGAGGTGTTGCCGGAATATCATCCTCCGGTGTAGAATTAGACCGCAACCGCCTTTTCTGAGGAGTTTCAGTGGAAAATGTTGATGTAGCACGATCTGCAATCGCCGGCATTGCTGATGAGAGAGAGCGATAAGTTTGTGCCTTCAAACCTTGATAGATGAAATCAACTGATAATCAGCTTCAACAACAAACAACGCAGTAAACACAGGAGGTTCAATGATTCCAGACGCATTAAACGCAGAATTACACAATCTAAGCCCATAGAAAACAAAGCGCCATTAAAGTTGCTCTAAATAGCTTCAGTTTGAACTATGCCACCATCAGCTATAATTGCTTGAATTAAAGTATTAGCTAAGATGAGAGTTGCTCTTTGCACAAAAGGAAAACTAAAGCAAGAAAAGTAGGAGTAAATCTCAAATCTGTAAACAAATAAATTAGGGTTTGAGACTTTGAGAAATACCTGTGAAGTGGCGACGGCAGAGGCTCAGTGATGGCTCACCGACTGACGACGGCGAGTGACGGTGGCGACCTTGGTGGCTTGACCGGCTTTGTGCACTGCACGCGAGTTTCCTCGTTGCGAAATCGCGTCTTTCTTCCTGGCTAGGTTCCCCTTGTGTTCCTCTTTTTGGCTCCGAAATGTGGAGTGACAGAGAGGAAGATCAGAAATGGAATTGGAAAAGTAAGGAAGAGAGTAATGGTGGATAAAAAGGAGAGAGAGCTTGTGTGTTTTTAGCGGGAAAAGGATGAAAATGGTGGGAAACATTTTTGCCGCGAAAAAATCATTTGCATTTGTCATTTAAATGGGCCTGGGGTTTCAGTTCAATGGTAACGCACTCACCATCTACGATTTACATGGGCCGGGTTTGTTAGGCTCAATTACTTTTTTAACATATTTTTTTGGCTAGAAAATGATGTACTTTCTCTATTTTTTTTAATGGAACACTTTTTTTACACGTATCGAGAGAGCAATTTAGGAGTTTTAATGATTGGTTCTTTCGACGAAATTTTAATACAAGCAAATATGATATCATATACAACATGTTTTAAAATTTCGTTGATTAATTTGATCATTTACACCGTTAAATCACTTGATATGTGTGGAAAAAATGTTTCATCTAAAAATACGAAAGAGATCTCTATTATATATGCTAAGGGGGAGCTATGGTGTCCCCTGGAAAAGTCTATACTACCCTTCTTGACTTATATAATAAAGAACTCTTCTTCAAAACCTTTTACCAATTTAGATCCTCAATTCATTCAATTAGACATTTATATATCACTCATTTTCAATCAATTAAGCTCTTGATTGATTCACCATCATATGCTCAAATCTATATAAGTAAATCTTACATTAATTAATTTCTTGATTGATTCAATTAGTCAATTTTGTAATCAATTCACATATTATTTCCTAAATACATTAAATTAATTGGCATCTATATTTCTCAAATTTCTCATTCATAAATCAATTATTTGTCATATATCTATGTATACATATATTTCCATAAATACATTCAATTTACTCACCATTTCATGGGTGTATAAAAGCTCACCTTCGTTCTCATCTTATACTCTACCATTAAATATCTTCTTTTATCATTCATTCGTCGTCTTCTCAATCTTTATCTCCATTTTTTCAAATTTAAATTGTGTAACCCTTTTTTAACATTGTTGAGAATTTAATGTATGTGTTGTATACTAAATATTCACTTTAAATTTGATCAATCTTGGTTTTTTTTTTTTTTTTGTTACTTTTTTTTGTAAAACCTTTATTGAGAACCCACAAAACCCAAAAAAATAAAATCAAAAGAAGCCCCAATAAAATTAAAAATTAAAAACCCAAAAAATCCAAAACAAAATTTAAAATGAGAAACACCCTGGAAAAAAATTAAAATTGAAAAAACAAAAAATCCAAAAAATTCAAACTCCAAACAAAAATATGAAACTAAAAAAATTAGAGCTTAATCGATAGAAAGTATCCAACATTATCATATCTCACTTAGAAAAATTCAAACCCCAAAAAATCAAATAAAAAAAATATCAAAGACGCCCCCCTCCCCCCAAAGAAAAGCCATATCTTAGTAAAAAAAAAATCGAAAATTTAAAACCCAAAACCAAGAATGACATAAACCTGATTAACAATCAAAGAAAAAAAATTACATACCTGAAGAGAATTTATTTTTAAAAATCAGAAGATAATTAAAAAGAAAATCGTGAATCAAATGATAAATTAAAAAACCCCAAAAAAATCATATCTAACTATAAAAAAAATTTAAAAATCCTAAAAAAAATTTGAACCAAACATCAAGATAAAAAAACCTCATGAACAATCAAAGGAAAATTTTGAAAATGCTCAAATTACTAACCTTCATCAGCCACCGCCTTTCTGGTCTTCGTCTTGGTGGTCCACCGCTGCAAAGAGAGAGATGGAGTGAAATATGAGAGAGGAAGAGAGAGATGGAGAGAGTGGGAGGGGCGTGAAATATGAGAGAGAGAGAGAGACAGAAAGGGGGGGCATGCAAAGGGATAGGGGCGTGAAATACGAAGTATATGAATAGTTTTAAGGAAATAAAATTACCGTCCGCTTTAAAAGCCGACGTTAAACTAACATAAAGCGGACGGTAATTTGTCGACTCAAATTTTGAATATCCCCGTGTTTTTAGCGTCGGTCCAAACGGACGTTAATATTTTTAAAAACGGACGCTAATTTAAAATTCATGTTCAAAGTATTGAAAAGTCTACAACGTCCGTTAAAACGGACGCTAAAATTTTGGGCGGGCGCTAATTCACATTTAACGTCGGCTTTTAAAGCGGACGGTAATTAACGGACGGCAGAAACGCGGAATGTTGTAGTGTCCTGAAATAAATATTTATCTTTAGAAAAATTCACCTGAACATTAGACTGTTCAGCCAATTTACTAACAGATCAAAGATTATCTTTAAAGCCTTTTACAAATACAACACCATGAAGATGCAAGTTAGAATTTAGGCAGACACTAAAAACTAGCTTAACTATCTCACAAGAACCATCTGGCAAACCTACACTAACAGGCTTAGACAAAGATTTCACATTAAACAAAAAAGATAGGTCGAAAACCATGTGATAACTAGCTCCAAAATCTATAATCCAAAGCATTTTATCACAATTTTACCACCAAGAAGTATTAAAAGACCAAGAAATTTTATCAGCACAATGTGCATAAGAAACACCTGATACATCAACTTCATTACCAGTAGCTTTGTTCTGCATAGCCTTGATCACCTCTTGACAAATGGAAAACACCATTTCAGATTTAACAGGTTGTAAATCACTCCCTGCACCAGAAGCTTCCATTGGTGCTTCAAACTCAGCATCATCATTGACATCCTTGAGGTTACATCTTTCTTGACATCCTTGAGGTTACTATGCCATCCAGAATACCCAATAACCTTGAAGCATTGCTCAGTATTATGTCCTTTGGTCTTGAAAATATGACAAACCCTCAACAATTTCTCCTTTCTCCAGTCCTTCTTTCCTTACACACTAGTCCCAAATCTTCCACCATTAAACCTAGGACCATCTTGAGAAATCAAAGCACCACTATCACTAGTAACACCTTGACCACTAGTGATTTCTTTTCTGTTGAACCAAGGAAAAAACCTTTCTAATAGTAGGCAAGGGTTCCATGTATAAAACATTTGTAATAGTATTTTCATACCCATTATTTAAACCTAAAAGAAACTGCATCAGTTTATCATCTTCTTCAATATTATGAAGTTAATTTGTTTAAGAAACCACAAGTACACTTATACACAAACGTTCACATAGGTACAGTCTTAATATTCTATAACTCATCCCACAATCTTTTAATTTTCCCAAAACATGTCATAATAGTTTGATTTTCTTACCTATGATTTACAATCTCCTTCTGAAGCTGATATATCATTGGACCATTTTTCTGACCAAATCTCTCCTTAATATCAAACCACAATTCAAATGCACTTTCAGTATAAGAAAAATCATCAGCCACTTCACTCACAATAGAACTCTCAGTCCAACAACCTGCCATATAATAAGTAGTTTTCCACTTCTGAAATTTCTTATCAGTTTTAGCAAGAGGCATTATAGTACCATAAATAAAGCCAATTTTATTTTTCGGCCCTAATGACTTAATTGCATTCCTACTCCACCGATTGTAATTAGTACCATTAAATTTCATAGCAGTTAGAGCATTTGTTCAAATTGGAGTATTTTCACCACTCATATTTGAGTTCAAATTGGAGTTATCATTCGAATCCACCATTTGAATCTTGCAAAGAATTATCAAGAAATTATCGCAAGTTACCTTCAACAAAAAAAAAACACCACAACCAGTGCGAACAAACACTAATTCAAATCGAGTTATAGCTCTGATACCATGTAGACAGAGGAAAATTGAGAGAGAAGTAAAGAAAGAAATGAATTAAAATTGTGTTGTTAATGAAACAGTATTCTAACAAAGTTAGTTCAAAACTATTTAGCACAAGCTATATATAAATAATGAATATTACAACTAACTTGGGTTAAACTTAACTAACCTAAGTTTATTTTGGAGGGGAAATATGTCTAACTTTTCTTTCCTCCAATCCTTCATAACAAAAGGTTTAGGTGTCTTAGCATTAGCATGGTTAGTTGTGAACAACCATTGCTATTAAGAGTTGAGTAAGTTCATTAAGATGACCACTTCATTCTTTTTTCTTTTCAATTTGAATTATCAAATTATAAGCTCAACTCAACGAAGATAAGGGAGATATAATCAAAATGTTGGTTATAGTAGTGTCAACTGTCAAACCACTATCTAAACCAAGTAAAAATTGCAACAACTTTTTCTTCTTTTTCAAAATATGACAACCTATTAAGTAATTCACAAGTGCAAGAAAAAAGAACTCCACTAGTGCATGTAGGAGTGCGTCTAATGCTATATGAAGTTAATCCCACAACCTCTTAATTAAGCTTATAATAATATGCAACTGAACTCTAGTTCTCTTGCTTCAAAGCAACATTCTTCTTCTTTAGTTGATATATTGAAGGTCCATTATATTGTCCATAATGCTCACTTATTTCAGATCAAATCTCATAAGCAAATTCCAAATACATTTTAAATCATCAGCCAATTTAGAAACCATAGAGTTTAAAAACCAACATACTACCAGAAAGTTACAACGATTCTAATGTTGATGTAATAACATTCATATTATTATCTCAAACATGAAGATGTAACATAGTATATATATACAGAGAGAAAGTATTAGTCTATGATATTTCTTTAGAATAATACACCAATCTAACTTAGAAACTAAAAACTATTTATTTATTTATTACAAATTAAAGTAACATTTGACGTCAAGACGCTAGTGCTAAGACATTGTGTTAACATGCAACACTTAGGTATTTGATGTTGATGAAGTAATATGCTATCAACGACGGACGCCAGTAGCAATGACGCCAGACATCCCGACGTCATGACGTGAAGACTGAGTCAAGGCAGATAGAGGCGACAAGAGATAAAGGTGCACATAACAAGGACCAAGTCAAGACCGTTGCCTTGCAGTTCAGGACGTGGGTGAATTTTTCAAAGGTTGTTGCCATGAGCTCCGAGATTCCTGGCGACAAGCGCGTCGTTTGACCAGTTAAAGAGGTGGCGACTGAGGAGTTTGCTGAGTCCAAGGCAGTTACAACCGTTTACTGTTCTTCAGGCCCACGGCTTGGCGACGTGACAACCAACAACTACTTCAAGTGCTATATATAGGTTGTACTTAGGTCATTTTATAACTAATGCTTACTTGCTTACTGATTTCTTGACTACTTACCTACTGCTTCTAGCTCATACGAACACATACTAAGATAGTCTTTCATTGATTTCATCATTAAAACTTAATCATTGTACTTGTAATCGCCGATGTTTTACGTCACAATATAGTGGATTGGTGGACTCAAAGCCATCCGCGATTTGTCACCTTGTTCAGAGGTTTTCCGCTTCACCATCTCCCCGTGTCCTCTCATTTTTATTTCTTTTATTTAGTTCAATCGCCCTAAACACTTACAACGTCCTTAAGATCCTAATATGCAACGTCCCAACCAGTATTTATCCTCGGACCAAAATTGACATAAACACTTAGCTATCAATTAAAAAGCATCTAATATTATTAAATTACACCATAATGTATTATATTTCTCATAATTGTCTTCATATATATATATTAGACATGCATAGAGATAAAGAAGCAACAAAGTCATATAGTATGGTCTAGATATCATCCATAAGAAAATGAATCCTTCAAGAGCATGCAGTGCAAAGTTAAAAAGAAAAAAAGTATGTCATAAGTTTGTTATAATTATGATATAACTAACAGACCAATAAAACATTCACGTCACTCCATAAGTATATTATTTGGGATGTTGTTAAATTTGATTAGAATATTAGAAACGGGCCTGGGCAACCCAATATAGAAGAGGAGAGTTATGTTACTTACAAGCCATAGGAGGTTCCTTCCTAAAACCAATTGGTAATAGGAGGAGTAACTCCTAGACTTATAAGCTAGTTCAGTCACTCCTCATCTTCCGATGTGGGACACTCACTAGTGTAGCATATGAGGCTCAACACTCCCCCTCACTAGTGAGTGTCTTTAGAATTCAGAGCTAACTGGAAAGGCAATCAGAAATAATCCTCTTAGGGGCTGGACATCCTATATATCGAGGCAAACCCTTTCCAGTGCTTAATAATACCCAGTTTAGAAGAAACCCACAACCTGGGCTCTGATACCATGTTAAATTTGATTAGAATATTAGAAACGGGCCTGGGCAACCCAATATAGAAGAGGAGAGTTATGTTACTTACAAGCCATAGGAGGTTCCTTCCTAAAACCAATTGGTAATAGGAGGAGTAACTCCTAGACTTATAAGCTAGTTCAGTCACTCCTCATCTTCCGATGTGGGACACTCACTAGTGTAGCATATGAGGCTCAACAGATGTCCATAATTTAATCATAGATTTCAACAATTTATGATAGAAGACATAGTAACTAATAATTTTGGTTTTGCAAAAATGAAAAGGAATAATTGAAATTTAATTTCAGAGCATGAAATTTAATATGAATGTGATGACTAGTGATGCAACGTAACGTTGCATGAGGACATTAGGAAGGAGGGCAAAGATATGAGCCCAAACACTAAGGCTTGAAAGTGTAAATCCACAGCCAACCGAATTTGGCCCATGTATTCTTGGTCCCTTTAATGACCATGTTATGTTGTAATGTTATTGTCATAATTAACTCGAAATTGGCCTTTATTCAGTCTTGTCTGATTTTTAGATACTTTTTTAGACATTCCCCGAGTCCCTGTAATATAATAATCGTAACAATTTGACATAAAATAGAGGGAAAAAAATGTAAAATCGTTGCGATTAATATGTTATTGAGAGACTATTGTTTTTTCAATTCGATCACCTACACATCCACATCATGAAATGAATAAATAATCTTCATGCTAGGGCCATTTTTGTCATTTTACTTCACGTGGAAAGAAATTGCTTAGAAAAATACTCTAAGTAATTTTTGGGCGTATTTTCTTTTCCAAAATTTTAGTTTGGTTCAGTCTCTACTTTATTTATTTATTTAGAAAAATTGTCCAGAATTTTAAAATAAATGTCGACTTTTGAATACTATTTCCAAATAAAAAGTTGTTATAAAACTATCTAATAAATTAATTCTGACCTAGTAGCACTATCACTTGGCCGTGTTTTTTTTTTTCATTTTTCTAATGTTATGGTCCACCACTTTGGATTTCCCCCTATTTTTTCCCAAAAACTACTCTAGTTCCCTCCATTACTAAACATACTCAAACTTCAAAGGAAGAAAGTTGGATTGGAGAAAATAGAGGGAAATTTTGATTCATTTCACAAGTTAAAAGTTTGATATATTTAAAGGAAAAGATGAAGGTAGAAATGGAGGAAAATCGAGCAAATTTGGGGGACAAAATAGAGGAAAATCAAAAGTCGTGTCCATAGCATCGATAAAATGGAAAAAAAAATACACGGCAAGTGGTAGTGCTACCAGAAAATGTATTGATACATCGGTCTGTTAGTTTTTTTTTACTTATTTGAATTTATTTTAACCAATTTGAATATGTTGTCGGCTAAACTTAATTGAACTTATTATTAAGCCTAATTTGTTTGTTATTACTTATTTGAATTTAATTTTATCAAATAAGAAAAATAATTAAAATTGAAATAAAAAACCGACTTTATACTCTGGTTTGGACTCTTATTATAGAATAAGACTCTTTTGGACGTGTTTAGCATGTGTTTGTTGGAAAAAAATCCTAAAGTAGTGACTAAGTGAGTTGCTATTTGCTAGTGAAGGATGAGGATGGAGATAAGAAGATTGGCTTGGCTTTGGCGTCTGTGTCATTGTCTTGTAATGGCGCCATTTAATTTGATCCGTCTGTGCACATTTAATTGCTCCGAATTGACTTTGGTACTATTTACATTGTTACTTTGACCATATTTATAATTAGATATAGGTAATGAAAAACATAGTCATGTGAGATCTCATTTGATTCGTCCCGGAGCGTACTTTCCAAATATTTATTTTTTGAAATTTTTTCTTATATATAATTAGAGATATTAATATTTAAAGTTGTACTTCGGAAGATGTGAAAAAGCAAATGGGGCAATTAAATGTGGACAGAGGGAGTAATGACTTGTTTAATTCAGATTATATTCAGTTCAGTTAATTTCAGTTCAGTTCATCTCTATTTAGTTCAATTAATACACTTCTATTCAGTTCAGTTTAGTTCAATTCAGTTCAGTTCAGTTCATCTCTATTCAGCTAATGTAAACGAGCCCTAGTTTTATTTGTGTGAGGGATATATACGTGTAATTATATTTTAGTTTTGCTCCAACAAGACCTTTAATTTGTTTGATATTGTAACTTATTAATTAGACTATGTCCTAGAATATTAGGTTAATACCTGTGCGATATACAAATTTAAATAAAATGATTGCTGAAAATTGTTTCCATTGATTTTTTTTTTGTATATATGTAATATACAATATTATGATAATATATGTTTAGTAATTAAAAATTGATATCAAGAAAAAGGAAATAATTTTTCATTACTTTGAAATATACATGTATGTAAGGATAGATGCGAGCTTGGCATTACATTTGGTAATGTTAAAATCATTAAATGTATTGTGATTTAATTTAATTTTTCCCTTTTTCTTTACTTTCACATAGTTTTTTTTATTAGAATTAAAAAAAACCGAATTTATTTGGAATTAAGTCAAATAATTAAAAAAAAAGTGAATTTGGAATGAAAAACAAATAGATAAATTTTTTTACAAGAAAATGATGAATGAAGTTTTGTAGGGAAAATTTTCATAGAGAAAGTGGCATGCATGTACGTGTCCAATGTTAATATTAGTGCCTTTTATTTTGTTATTAGTTATTATAGAAGATTATAAATGTATTGTATAATACTCGCATATTGATGTATTATAATATGAGTAATAGCATACTAACATGATCGAGGATGAAGTCATAGCCCAGCGGTTATTAAGAATTTCAGGCACGAGGTTCTGGGTTCGATTCGCACCGCACGCATTTACGAGGATTCCTTATTATTCCCCCTTACAGATGTGTGTTGGCTAAAATTGGGTCGGGTGACATGCAGTAGGGCCCAGTTCCACGGCCTAGTATGATAGTATCCCACACATTATCCTAAAAAAAAATAGCATACTAACATATATCTCCTTCATATTTAATTAAGGGTTTTGCTATTCATTGCCCTAATGGCAATGCATAAGAATTAGCAAATGCATTAATTAATGTGAAAAACACATTGAAACTTGTTTTACACAATGATTATATGAAAATTTTCCATTGAAATGTGAAATTATTTTCATATATTAAATATATATTTCAATTTTCTATATAATATTTTCATATAATAAATAAATAAAATATATTTATTTCACTTTTCAATGAATTTTTTACACATATTAAATGTAAATTTCAACTTTTAATGCATTTGTTAATTTTTATGCATTGCCCTTAGGGCAATGAAAAGCAAAACCCTTAAATTAAATCATAATAAATTATTTTCACACTTTTTTTATATCTAATATATGTGCAAAATGGTGTATATTGCAATTAATTTGTTATGGAGAAATTATGAAATAATAAAATATCAACATATTTGGGAAATAACAAAGTTTACATCAATCGATTTCTAACATATACTACTAAAGCAACAAGCCAACAACCACCCTTTCAATTTTTCCTCCCAACTTTACTTTATTAATTATTGCATAAAAAATTTAAAACTATTTAATGAATATTAATAAATGTGTTATGTTTAAAAGTTTAGACATTTAACAATTTTTTGGTATATCCATTAACAACACTAACTTGGTAATAAAATTAATAAGTTTCCACATAATTTTAAAAACTTTTAAAAAAATATTCTTTGGAATTTAATCGGTTTTTGCCTTTCGCTTATATATAGTAATCAGTAAGTATATTGCAAATTGAGAAAATAATTTATTTTTTAAAAGATTTATTATTTATGAATAAATTTTGAGTGTTAAGAGAATTCGAAAAATACAATTTTACAATTAGATGTCCTTACGATTTTTTTGGAGGGGATACTTACAATTTTTATAATTGTGATTAATTATGTTAAATAATGCTATTAATGATTTCAAAAATAAATAGCATTATGAAATATTTTAATACACAAATGATAAAATTGTCCCCACTTGATTAGCAATTATGAAGGATGAGTAAAGGTATTATGGTAATCCACTTGGAAACCGTCGTGACCTCCCCTCCCTTTATATTCTAGAGACTAATTGACACTCCTATGTATATATTACAATATATAAAGATATTTTTTAATCATAAATAAAACCAGGTTTTAAAATAATTACAGCTTAAAAAATCAAAATATGATTTAATTACTAATATTTCGTATTTTTTTAAAAACCGAGCATCTACGCAGGGATTAGTTACATTATATAACAAAGTTGAAAATCAAATTACTTTCTTTGTTTTGATTATAATTTGAATATTCATGGATCCCAACTTTAGATGGTGATGGTGCCATATTTTGTGGCACGCTTAAATGTTTTAGGGCCAATGCTAATTAGGTTCGACCCGTCGAATGAAGGACCTTGGTTGAGTTGGTTCCAAGTGCCCCATGATCCTTGAGGATATGAGATCGACACCCCCAACCCCATCTATCAAGATTATATCTGATATAGGAAGCCTTGTACGTGTAGGTATTATATGTCTTACGACCTTAAAAAAGGGTCCGATCTACGAATCACATGCTTCATATCTACTACGGAGTAATTACTATTTACTACCTTTGGTTTTTATTATTACAATTATTTACTTGATATTCCCCTATACTTATTTGTTTTTTCCTGCCTCAAATAAAGAAGGAATTGAAGATGAACAATGAAGGGTAGTAATCCAAAATTGATTAGTCTTTAATATTGTTGAATTTTGACCCACAACTAGCTAATTTTAAGAAATTTAATATTGGAGTAATTAGATTTTGTGGTCCAAATTCTATTCCATGAGACCATGATATGAAATAGAGTGCAAGGGCTTGTTTACTTCAGATTATATTCAATTCAGTTCAGCTCTATTCAGGTCAGTTCAGTTCAGCTCAGTTCAGCTCAGTTCATCTCTATTTAGTTCAATTAATACACTTCAGTTCAGTTCAGTTCAATTCAGTTCATCACTATTCAGCTAATGTAAACGAGCCCCAATACAAGTCCACAAATAACGAAAGATATGAGATTGAGGTTTGTACCATAATGTTATTAGTTAGATTTTCAAACACATTATGAATTCGAACCTCAATACACGAATCTAGAATTCTGCCCATTATCAGCTAAATTGAGTCGGATTATTAATTACATGAAGTACCTAGGGACCGTCCAACTTAGCATTGTACCATCCAACATTAACAAACCCCTAAAAAAGTGAAAAAATTACGAAGTATGATATTTTGTAGTCCACTAATCTTGTGATCTGAATTTTGCTACTATCTTCTGATCTCCAATACGGTTGGATGAGCTAGTGTATGTGTATCTATCATTATAAGTAGTTAACTAATAAAACGACATTTTCATTTATGTGAGTCACATTTTGCATACTGTTCAATTTTTTTAGCTTCCATTTGTTTTGATGGAAAACATTTTTCCGGAAAATTATTTTTCTCCCTTTTAATATTTTCCTTTGTTTTTGTTTTGGAAATGGATGAAAAACAATTTTCCTTGAGATGAAAAATGTCACTTTGGAAAAGGAAAACTATTTTCCTTTTGTGGGGAAGGAATGCCACATTTTCCTTCCTACTCTTTACTTCTCCCTTACTCACTCCTCTCATCTTTCCTTCGTTTCTATTTCATTTTTTATTGCCTTCACAAGTTTTCCTCTAATCAAACAAACAAAGGAAAACTTTGTTTACATCTATGTTTTCCAAAATTTTTTTCCTTAGAAAATGATTTTCTATGAAAATTGTTTTCCTTCAAAACAAATAGAGCCTTAGTGATTACTTAAGAGATGGAAAATGAAGCTATCTTTCAGAAAGTAAGTTAGCGCAATTAACGTAAGATTTTGGGCTAGCATCCATAGAGATGTCAACGAGCCGAGCCGAGCCGAGCCGAGTAGTAACATGTTCGAGCTAGGCTTGATTAATATTTACCGAGCTCGATCCGAGCTCGAGCATAACCGAGCTTTCAAAAACATTGTCCGAGCTTGGCTCGTTTAATTTTTTCATGTTCGAGCTGGGCTTGAGCTTGCTCGTTTACGTATTCGAGCTCGAGCTCGAGCGAAGATAACTCATTAATAAACGAGCTTTGTATATGTTTAAACGAGCTTTGTACATATTGTGATATTAATTTCTAATTTTAACCTTTTCCCAAGCATAAGTAATACAAGAAATAAAAATTATAGCCCAAAATTTAATTTGGTTAAGACTCAAGAAAACGAAAGTAAAAGCAGGGTAATAGACTAATAGTTAATTATGGATATTGGATAGCATAATTTCAAAAGAGATAAACTATATTCCAAAATTTAGCTCATATAAATGGAAAACATATATTTCTGAAATATAAATAATGCATACTATAAATAAATATATTTTAAAATTTGAATTATATCAATGAGGTTTTTAATGAGCTTTTAACGAGTATTAAACGATTAAGAACAAGCTTTTAACGAACTTGAACGAGCTGTTCACAAGCCTTAACGAGCCGAGTACTACCTTGTTCTGCTCGGACTCGTTTATTTGTATTCGAACGAGCTTTGACCGATCTTGTTCGCGAGCTGTTCAGGAGTGTATCGGCTCGTTGCCGTCCTTAAGCATCCAAAAAAACATACTACATCCTTTTTTTAGTTTATTTAGTTTGACTTTGTCATTATTTATAAAGTATACTTTGACTCTCGTTTGTAATTTATACAAAAGATAAAACATAGTCATGTCAGTAGTTTCGTTGGATTCGTTTCAATATGTAGTTTTTTAATATCTAGTTTTTATATAAGTTTTACAAATACACAATTAAAGATATCAATCTAGCTTCAAAGTTTTACCTCGACAAGTGTGAAAAGTGAAGTGAGTAAATTAAAGTATAAAATTTTATCTGTTTATGCTAAATCATGCACTTTTGATCTTAAAGGGAATATCTTGATTTAGAACTAAATAAACTAGATTATCCACTTTGCATTGCATGACTTTAAATATATATATATTTTTAATTCCATAATTATTGGAATATGTTAAACATTTTTTTTTTTTGAAATATGAAACAGGTTAAATATGGACCTTAGGAATATGTTTAAGAAATTAAAAATAGAACGTAAAAGTCAAATCAAACATTTATTAATCAAATTATTTGTAATTTTTTTCTTAAAATCCTAAATTATTTCCAATTTAAGAAGTGAATTTAATGACATTTTTCCATAATTATTTAGGAACATGTGTAGTTATAATTGCATTAATTTTTAAAGAAAGTCGCTTTTGAAAGATTTATTTTTGAAACTTAAGAGCATAAGAATTTTACAAAAAAAATAATGTCACCATATAGTATTTTTAAAAATATATTTTATTTAAGGTTATTCTATGTTTTGCAAGGGAAAATTATACATATCTTCCTTGGACACGTCATTGGGATTATTTTACATAAACTAGCTACCTCAAACTGAATTGATCAAAAAAGGAATTATTGACAACTTTTCATTTTAACCCCTTTTTAATTTCAAAAATTATTAAGGGTAAGCTTTAACCTTGTGTTGATGTTTTGTTCCTTATTGACGACATTATTGAAGATTTATTCCCTTTGTTTCCTATTGTTGTTCTAATTTAAAATCAAAAATTTTGTCACTAACCACCTAATAAGTACCAAAAGTTGTGAACAACTACCATATTTTTTTTTATTAAATTTAACTACCAATTAAGTGCCAAAAAGTTGCAAATCACCACCCATTTTTAACACCATTAACTTAAATCACAATTAAACCTTAATTAAATGACTTAAGTCTTAATTAATCTTAATTAACACTTTTTATTTTTTTTAAAAAAAAAGAAAACAAATCTGGAAAATTAGAAAAAAAACCCTCAACCACCCCTCCCCCTCCCCCAGATTTTCTTTTTTTTTCTTCTATTTTTTTAAATAAAAAATGTTAATTAAGATTAATTAAGGTCTAATTAAGATTTAAGTGGTTTAATTAAGGGTTAATTGTGATTTAAGTTAACGGTGTTAAAAATGGGTGGTGGTTTGCAACTTTTTGGCACTTAATTGGTAGTTAAATTTAATAAAAAAAAATATGGTAGTTGTTCACAACTTTTGATACTTATTAGGTGGTTAGTGGCAAATTTTTCTTTAAAATCGTCACTCTTTATAAATAATTTTTAACAACTTTTTAATAAATTAAATTTTTTGCAAATAAAAATCCGTAAATGACATAACTCAACATGTGGAATTAAACAAATTATATATAAAAAAAAATCAACATCTTAATGACAAATTTTATATTAGCATTTTATTTTAAAATATATAGTTTCTTCTTATGAATCTAAGCACTGCTCAAGTTAAAAAACAGTGATTAACTAAAAAAAATGTTAATGACATCATCTTTGTGTATGTATCATGTATATGACCCGGCTAACTATTTGAATCGTTTTCGTTTTACAATCAATCTTTTCTTTTTCCAAATTAATATCTCCGTCCATAAAGATAAGTAGTGAAATATTAAAAATAATGTCTATCATTTTCATTTGAATTTTACCATTTTTTTTGTTATTATTCAAGGTGTGTGCAACCATTTTATTGTCTAACCTCAACTGATAATCTGATATATATGTTGTAAACTAAACTAGTGAGTATATCACTATGATTTTTTATTTCGGGTGCGTTTACTAGAGCGAAAAATATTTTCTCCGAAAACAGTTTTCCTATTTTACATCGTTTACTTTGGGTGAAAAAATAAAATGTAAAACTTTGGGTGAAAACTCATTTTACACCATATCGGAAACGTTTTCCTCCAAATTTGGGAGTAAGAATTATCTTCCGTGCAAGTAAACATTGGAAAATTTATATGAAAATGAGTTTTCCAACGTAAAATATTTTTCATAGAAAATTATTTTACATCGAAAATGTTTTACACCAAAGTAAACGTACCCTTCATGTATTTTGAATCACAAGCATATAGGGGTGAACCCATGTATGACCAAGAAGGGTGGTCTTGGCCTCTTTCCTCCTTCCAAATTTATACATGTGAGTTGATCGAATTCGACAAACAGAAATATAAATACTCCATTCGTAACATATTAATGGCAATGATTTAACATAAAATAGAGAGGAAAAATGTCAAATCGTTGTCACTAATATGTCACGGAGGAAGTATAAAAATCATTGTATTAAAAATCTTCTTAGAAATTTTCAACTCAAATATTGTAAGTTGTTGGCTGAGCTAGTTGTTTTTCACGCCTTCATAACCGAGTTTGAATCTTATGTCACACCACTCAAACTATTTTATACCACAATTTTCATTGGTCCACACCACGAGTAAGTGTTAACATAGCCTATGTAACTTTTTTAGTCCATATAGGTATAATAAATAAAGTGGACCACTAACGTTGTCCGTGCATTATTTAAAATCGATCACAATACAGATCAGACTTTTTTAGATCAGATCAGATTTGTTTTAATTTTATACTCTAAAAAAATAATACATCATCTAATCAGATCAGTCCTAAAGAACAGGGCTTTAAAATCGACCACAATACAAAGTAAAAAGATAATATAGTACTCTTGATTTAAAATTACACTACAACAACTTTGAATATGTAAACAACGACATCGGACACCACGCTACGACCTGTACCATCATCACCACGACACCACCACCATGACGGTGGTCAATTTTTTTAAATATTTTTTAAGTATGGGACGTCCAGATCAGACGGCCCGAGGCGTCTGATCTTGACGTCCCATAATTTAAAAAATTTATTTTTTTATACCACCGCCGTGGTGGTGGTGGTGGTCGAGGTCGTGGCCCGGTGGCATTGTTGTTTATGTACTTATTTGAAGTCAAGGATGCTATAGTCTTTTTACTTTGTGTTGTGGCGATTTTAAGTAATTTGTGAGCGATTATTAAAAAAAAAAAGTAATTTGTGAACGACGATTAACAACACCCTAAATAAAATTAAAAATAATTTTCAAATTTTATTAGACCAATATGAATTAATGCAATTGTAGTACAATGATGATGGGAATATGGGATAGAGGATTCCCTTCCCCCATAGTCGTTGATATAAATAGACAGTGAAGAGATACTCAACAAGATTCCTGTAACGACCCGTAATTTAGCAACGTTGTTTTCGGAGGAAAACAACATTACAGATCTTTAACTTCTAAAAACCTTTAAGATCAAATTCATAAACTGCAGCGGAAGCTCTAAACTTAATCATATTATTCATTAAAACTATTAAATAATCCAAAATAGTTAATAATCCAAAGTCCTTATTATTACAAAATAAAGAATAGTCCACTAAAAATAATAGAACATGGGCTAAAACTAGACATCAGGGTCAACTACAAAGCTGGCAAGCTCACAATCTCAGCCCATGCGTAGCCCAATTCAGTCACCACCTGTACCTGGAAAAGGATTTTGGGGTCCACAGTCAATGATGAGTAATTAGATTGTTCTACTTAATCAGTAGAACACAATTAGGAACATAATCATTAGAGCAGATCAATCAAATAGACAACATATCATCATGTAATCATACATAAACATCATCAATCAAGTACGCAGCGGAAGATAATCATAACATTATAAACCCAAATCCTTCTACACTAACTTATTCAGTTCTAGACTTCTTGACACCACTATTGACTCTTCTTTTCTTTTCAGTTTGGGTGCTAATCCGTGACCAGTCATATGCTCGTAAGGGGTCAACCATGAAGATCTACTCCCCCCAACTTTCCTTGCTCATGTCGGGTCAACCACGAAGATCTACTCCCTAAGCACTGGGATCAAGAACTGTCCCGAATCCGAAGATAGGACAGTGGCTTCGACTATACCTATGTTCATGGCACTTGTGCCACTAGATAGGCGGTCACTTCATAGTTAATCATCTTTTCAATTCAATTCTGTTCTGTTCTCAGTTCCAGTTCACAATTCAATTCTTTATTAACTCAACTTAACTTCTATTCAATTCTAGCTCGTCTTAACTTGACCAAAAACTCTAACTTCATACTTGTACCACTCGACAATTACACTTTAGTGATAAATAATTAAACCAATTCCTTAAATAACATATACACAATTCAACAACTTAATTAAATATACCAATAGTCAAATAGACTAACAATCATCAACTATTATTACTTAAAACATGATAAAAATCTTATTTTTCCTTCTTTGGACCACACGACAAATTTATAGAAAAATATCAAGATTCATACTTTAAATTAATTAAACACAATTAACATAATTCAATCATATAAACTTATAATAAATCATGAAATTATACTTTAAACATTAAATCATTAAACATGGACCAAATCAAGAACAAAATCAATCCTTTAATCACTCCCATATACACGGCTTTTCTTAAGTTCAAACAAGTTCAAGATTAAATTCAAGAATTCATCATATCATGATCAAATCAAAGATTACATTCAAGATTATTATTAAAGATTCATTAAAGACCAAGAATATAACATAAAAATCATATTTTTATCAAAGAAAACATTTGAAACACCAAGTACCTACTCGGCTCACATAAGATCATCATTCATACATGTTCAATAATTAATTCTACAAATTCTAATCTAACAAGAATCATGAAACAATCATAAAACATAACAAGAACATGAATTAAACTTGTCAAATAATCCTTGATTAATATTTATGCCACTCGACATGTTATAACACATAATAATAATTAATTCCAATTATATTCTACATAATTCTAAGCAATTCTAAACCTATTCCATACATGATTAAACCTATTCTAACAATTATATTGCTAACCTATCCTATTGAATAAGTAAAGCAAATCTAATTACCTTTGATGATGGATGGGGTTCAAAATATTCAAGGAAACACGGTTTTCTTGGAGTTCTTTAAGTTTCTTGATCAATCTTTGAGGGTTGGAACAATATAAAAGGTTTAGGGATAAATTAATGAATTGCTTCTTGAAAGGGAAATTAATAAAACAATTCTTGGTTGTTGTTTCATTGAGTTAGGCGTGTGATTATAAGCAACAATAAGGTGGGCTTTGAATTCCTAAAATCTAGTAACAAGATAGGAAGGGTTGGAATAAAAATAGGGTTTTTAGGAGAAGGTCCAATATAGATATGTTAATAAAATTGGCTAAGCAAAAGAAATTAATTAAAAAGAAAAGGATGGGGACCGTGAGGTATGATGAAAGAAGAGGGATCTTGACCTCCTAAAATTTAGTAGTGAAAATAGGAATCAAGATAGGGTTTCTTTAGGCTTAGGTAAAATAGATAAAGGCTTTTAATAATATTGATTAAAACAAAGGAAATAAATTAATTAAAGGAAAATAGACAAAGGGGGGCCGTGAAGGGTATGGGACAAAGAAAAGATTGGGCTCGGGTTTTGGCAAAACGAAGTTAAAGTTCGGGCCAGGGTAAAATAATTAGACTGCTACAATAAAATTAATAATTAATTAAATAATAATCAATTAAATAGTTATTTAATTATATATTTAATTAATTATGAAAAAATTTAAAATATCCTGAAATTTCGGGGTATTACAATTCCAGTCTCCAATCCATCACGACCACAATGGGTCTACTATATATCCGAATGTATGTAGAGTAGACGTGTCAAATAGGCCGAGTCGGGTTATGCAAACTTGACACAAGTTTCGGGTTACACGAAGCGGTTTGTTATCGGGTTTGGGTTTTAAATATCTTATAAGTAACCCATATCCATCGGATTTGGATTGACCCAACGAGTTTAGAGATTTATAGCCGCAGTGTTATTTTGTGTTCAAAATCTAATATTTATAACTTCATTTATATATAAAAAAAATGTCTAAATTTATATCTTAAATAACAAGAATTAATAAATAATGTCTTTTAGAATCATTTTCAACAAATAAACGATCAAAATGACAATTTAGAAATTTGATAGTAAAGGTTTAATAGTCTAACGTTATAGAAATTATCAACAAATCATAAAAATACTAAAAAATGTTTAACCAACCGAGTTGAACTGGGTCGGGTTAAAAATTAATGGGTTTTAGGGGGTTTAAGAAGACGGATTTAAAAGGGTAAAAAATCTCAAAAAAATTGTCAAAACCCGCTATTTACGGGTGGGGTTACTCGGATTTTTCAGGTCGGGTTGAAAATCGACACCTCTAATGTAGAACTATGTACATCCAATGTGTTTTATTACTTATTTTAAAATAATTTTACTTATTTTAAATTTTAAAATGAACAAAATTATTTTTAAGTGTACCACACATACTGACGTATATAAGAATTTCTATTAGGATTATCAATCCATCACAATTCACATTGAACCCCTCTTAGGCTCGTACAGTATTAGCGGTTGGGCTTCTACTAGAAAATATAACAAAGACACAAAGTGAAAGACTGAAAGGTGAATTGACGGTCCATATTCATACGCACCATGTGATGTCGTTACCCCCTTTCCCATACTTACAAATCACCAACTTTTCTATTACTAGTAGATGCATATGAGTACATTTTTACATTATTGATTATTTTTGGGCTTGTTTTACAAAAGTATATTATATTGGCATACTGATCTCTTCGTCCTAATTTATTTGCTACTTTCATTTTTTTCGCATTTTATATACGAGATACAACTTTAGATAAAAATATCTCAACTATATATAATACAAATTTATAAAAATTATACATACATTTGAAAAGTAAACGAATTAAACTAGATATATCATGACTATATTTTCCTTTACATGTATACAATTAAAAAAATGAAAACGAGATAATTAAATTGGGACAGAGGAAGTATATGATTGTGAAAAGGAAGCATGTACTGTAAAAGGATTTCTTTGGTGGCAGAATTGAAACTATCAAACTATTTACAACCCTTTGCAATTGACTTCTCTTAGCTCGTCAATATAATTTTTCTTTTATTTTTATAGAAAGTGAAACCTTTGCTACGCGTGATTATTAATGTTTTGCAGGGTCATTTTACGTATCCTTGGATTCTTGGAAAATTCAGCTTTCTATGGATGATAGCAGACCCCAAATCTAGATGTTGCTTCGTTCTCCTCCATTTATAGTGTTTCAGGTGATTTTATGATATTAGGTAAGGACTGACCGATACTATGCTACAAACTCTGCCTAGTACAAATATGAAAATAAATGACATAATAAAGCAAATTAATGTAATAAAACAAGAAAATAGAGGAATACCATAATATTATTAATGACTTGTTGATTGCTTATTAATCAAATATGATTAAGCTTTAATGACAATTAATGGACTTATACACCTTTTGTGCTGTCTTGTCAAATCAACTAATCTTTCCCTCATCAATCAGTCATGAATACATTTATATCATGATATCTCCTTGTAATAGCTCATTCTATCAATGTGGGATTCTTTGATGTTGTCTTTGTTCAATGTTATCCAATATGTTGCTGCTTCAATTAGTTGCCACGTGTACCAGTAAGATGTTGCCATGTGTACTTATAGGATGACGCCACTTGTCCTCTGGTGGTGGACACTGATGGGCTTCTTGTGGTTGGGCTGATGCTGATCCTTGGGCTTTTGTGCTTGATTGGGCCCCATATACTTTTCTTGCTGAATCATATTTTGACCCGTAACACATAGTTTTAGAGAAGCCAATCACATTGCAGAATATGTTGTTTCTCTCGAATATTGAATCCCTACACTGCTACACATATAGACATTGATTTTTTATAAATGTCAAGAGTTCTTTCTTCTTTATATGTTGATAAATTTTGGTTCAAAACTCGAAAAGAAATCCAACATTCTTTTAAACATTTCCTTCCAAAAAAAGGGGCTCGTACAAATGTACAATAATACATTAATACAATAGGTCAAGTCCAATCCCTTCTTTCTCAATTTTCTTCTTCGGTAGTTCGCCACATCTACAGAGAAGGTAACCGAGCAGCTGATTGGGTCGCCAATGTTTGTCACTTAGCTAGTTAACTCTTTTCTATGTATTCATTTTGATCACACTTCTCAGTTGTACTATACTTGAGAAGGATAGGTTAGGTACTACCCTGGTTAGAAGGGCTATCTAACATTGTATTCCATCTTTTTTTATCATTTAAAAAAAAAACAATATGTCCCCATGTGTAACACGAACATCTTTTTTTTTTTGGGGCAAGGAGGTAATAAGAACACTATTTCATTTATTTGTAGCTATTGTAGGCTTGTGTAGTTGTATACTTGTATTGTAGCTTGCTTCTCATTAACGCAATTATGCAAATGTTCCCTAAAGTTCCCACACGGAGTAACTTGAATCAACTCTACAACTCTAAAAAAATGTAAAAATAATGTTGAAAAATGATTATTTTTTTTATTTTTTTAGACGTAAGGTGTATGAGTGGGCCCTTGTACTAGTCTTAACTCATGATTTCAGTACAAGGGGGGAGGGAAAATCCCAGCAATTGCTAGGGTGAGGAGTCGAACCCGGGACACGGCCCGGGAACGGAGGCGCAGCTCCCACTGAGCCACGACCTCTGCCTCTAGTTGAAAAATGATAATGCAATGGCAATGGCAATTGGCAACTAGGCAAGTATATACAGAGTATTCTTACGACCCATTTGGTTATTGGTAATAAATCGTGGTAATGATAATGAATTTATAATGCAATTTTGTTAAGGATGAACATTATAATCTCAATGGAAAACAAATTTTCATTCCCAAGCTTCAATTTTCTCCTCATTTTTTATTCTCATCCATTACCATTGGGAAGGGTGGTATTTGATGGGAATGGATATTTGTGAAGAAAATTAGATAAATTGGAGCTAAGGTAGCACCACCATGGGAATGGATTTTGATTTTCCTTTCAAATTTAGTTATAAATTCATTCCCATTATCATGATTTATAACCGGCTACCAAACATGCCGTTAAGATTAACCCATTAATGGTTCATGGAACCAAAAAAATTACTTGTATTTACTCGATTATTTAAGTTTCTTTCCATAGTTCGTTGTCGGGCCATTCACGAAATATAAATTTCAATATGGTAATAAATCTATCAACGTACTCATTAGTTGGGGATGATAAGGGAATATTCTCAAGAAATTGGTTTAACTATTTTAATTTTGTCTTCGTATTTTTTCATATGTTTCTATTTTTAGGTTAATATTCTTTTAAGTAATGTCTATTAGGGGTCGACAAAAAAATTAATATTCAATTTCCGATCCAATATCCATTTTTTTAACCTGAAAAAGCATGACTTCTTCTTTGTTCTCTATCTTTTCGAATTCTGAGCATTAAAAAAAAAAAACGAGTTTCAAATTCTCTTTCTTGAGCGCATGAATTATTATAGCGAGTGATGTGTAAAATTTTGAGGGACAAACGCCATTATTTAATTACTTCGTGTCGTTGTGAAATTTGCTTCTAAGATACTGATCTCATCACATCAGATCACATCACATCACATGAATAGTTCCACATCAAAGTTTTCATTCCTAAATATAATTTTTATTGTCTTATTTCCTACACATGCTACTCCCTTGTTCCATTTTCTTTGCATCAAATTTTTATTTTGTTGTTTCTAATTCTTTTGTTGGATTTTCTTTTCTTACAACATATTTTTCTCTCCACTTTTTACACATCAGGGGCTACATTAATCTATGCTTTACATCATTCCTTAATTTGTGTGATAAACTCACAAAGGGCAAAGGAAAAGGGACATATATATGGAGCTCCAACGCAATTAGTAATGAGCACCCTTATTATCATTAAATATTAGTCAGGATCGAGCTCCAGCGCAGCACAGTGGGGAAGGAGTGCACCTTAGTTTGCAACACCGAGGGTTTGCAAGTTTGAGTCTCACCAACCAGCAAAAAAAAAAAAAACCATCTAAGATAGACTAAACCTGACATGGTTTTGATAATATAATATAACGACCTGAACAATAAGGATCGAACCCAAATTGACTGGCACCTATCAAGGAAAATACCGAATTCCCCTGGGTACAAAAAATTTCATCTGTTATTGACCAGTATCAAACGGTTCATTCGACATATTTTTGACCGACCTGTTACCTATCATTTAACCTATTTTACATTCCTAAATGTTACATACCATCTTATGTATAATGAAGGTTTAATTTTTCATTTTTTAATTTTCTCTCTTCTTGTATATAAATAACAGAAGTAAAGAATTAACTAGTATGAAGAAAGGACTATATATGTGAGATAGAGATTAGCGAGGGAGATATTATGTAGAAAAACATAAAGTTAAATCGACCACCTAAAATGGGACGATTTGAATTGTTGATGAATGCAAGTACTCCCTCCGTAACATAAAAATTTCAACAATTGGTTTTGCACGCATTTTGAGGAAGCGATTTAAGGGTGTAAATGAAGGAATTAATCAATAAAATTTCAATATTAGCAACTTATAATCATCACATTCTTGCTTATATTAAAATCATTTTGACTAATTCATTCGTTTACACCCTTAAATCGCTTTTTCAAAATGCGTGCAAAATCAATTGTTGAAAGTTTTATGTTACGGAGGGAGTAGTATATATATAATATATTAATAATACACTAGAAATTTTTTGGAACTCATTATTGAAGTACGAAGTATTTGCTTTGCTTTGGTTTGGTTGTAGCCTATAGCAGTTCAACTCACTGACCCCTGACTTACAAACTATAGTCCTTTTACCAACTCAATTCTCCACCGTCGCTTCCTTAGCATCCAGCTGCCAAGATATATAGAAATAAATCATGCTAGGAATAAGAAAAATAATACGGAGTATCAAGTCAAAAATAACTCACCAATTTTATTTGTTTTTTGGACAAGAAAAATAACACATCTTAGTGAATTGGAAATTGTAACGAATATTTTTATAGATTTTTGGACTGGTGGACAATTATTGTTTTTTTTTTCACACATTGTTAAAGGATCATCTTAACTAAAAGTTTAAGCTAATAGTTGAGACATATGAATATATTATATACTCTATCATTCTCACTCACATGAAAGACCATTTGGGCTTGAATGTGGACGCAATACATGTCCCATCATACCTGACGCGAATTAATTCCACTTAGAATGCAGAGGGAGGAGAGATTCGAACCCGTGACCTATGTGTCACGTTGGCTCTGATACCAAGTTAAATTTGATTGAATATTAGAAACGGGTATGGGCTGCGCCTGCTACGGGGGAGTGCAAGTTCACTTTACAAGACAAATGAGGTTCCACCTCAAAACCATATGGTAGTAAGGGGAGTAACTCCTTAGCCATATATAAAGTGGAGACAACTTTATTATTTTTTCAATGTGTGATTTATTCCCAAACACACGTGTTAATGTAGAATGCCTCTTGATTCGTGGCTTATCTTATGGAAATATCACGCTGGCGTTGTTCGAGGAGTTGGAATAGACAAAGCTTTGAGGGCAGAGGGATACTCAAACTTGTTGGTAAACAAATCAAAATTAATGTGAAAATTTAGACCGTCGCTAAAACTTAAATGTTTATTTGTGCATGCTAAGGTGATTAGGTGAGGGCTACAACAAATGATCTTTGCCTAGGTAGAGGGCGTTTAGAACAGGTTGTTGCCTAAGCCATACACCTCTACCTAGGGTGGGGAGCCTAGGCTAGGCGCCCTTGCATGGAGATTTTTTTTTCTACACGTCCCTACCTAGGTTTTGCTATTTATGTGCGTGAGTTTTTTCGATGATCACTTACTTCTGGTAGTATTGACGGTGGGTCTAACATTTCCTAGATGCTTGGTTTGCCATAGTGAATTAGTTATGGTTAATAGTTGTAAATATTCGTTAATAACATTAACTTGACAATAAAATTAATAAATTTCCACGCAATGTTAAAAACTTTTTTGAAAAAGAGTTTTTTCACCCCAAAATTCTCTTCTAAACCTCTAACTACCAAACACAACACAAAAATAGTTTTTTGAGTTGGTCAAACCTCTATTTCATCTCTTTTTTCCTCAAACCGCTAACTCCCAAACACCCCTTAAATAAATATGTTTTTGATTTTTTTTTTAATTTAATCTAGTGCTTGCCTTTCACTTATACATAAATTGAGTAAATAATTTATTTCTCTAAAAGATTTATTATTTATAAAGAAATTTTAAGTGTTAAGAGAATTTGAATAATACAAATTTACAATTAAATGTACTTATAATTTTTATAATTGTGATTACATTTTTTAAATAAGATTATTAATGATTTCATAAATCAAATATCATTATAAAAGATTTTAAAACAAATGACAAAATTATTCCAATCTGATTAACAATTATGAAGTATGAGTGGTAATCCACTTAGGGTTTGTTTGGTTGGACTAAGGGTTTGTTTACTTCAGATTATATTCAGTTCAGTTCAGTTCATTTCAATTTAGTTCAATTAATACACTTTTATTCAGTTCAGTTCAGTTCAGTTCATCTTTATTCAACTAATGTAAACAAGCCCTAAATTTTCATGGGAAATTAAAATTCGTAGAAAATACAATAACACATTGTTGTTTGGTTAACCAAAAAAAGTGTAAAATGGAGAAATTTAAAATTCCTAGCTAGGAATTTCTAATTCCCACATAATAATGTAGGAAATAAATCACCTAACCCCTCCTAGGTAAGTCAAAATTCCTAGGAAATTTAATTTCTCAAATCTCAATCAAACACAATTTGAAAATTCCTATGAATTAGATAAGGGGACTTAATTCCCATGAAATTCAAATTACCATAGAAATTTAATTCCCATTGCAACGAAACAATACCTTAGACTCTGTAATCACCTCGGCTTACATAATACAAGTAGAAATTTAACCAAACATTGAATTCTTTTCCAATCTTTCCTTGTTTCCTCCCAACTCTTTCCATGAATAATGCTAGGAAGTTTCCTAATTCCTGAAATGCATTCACTTTTATATCAATTCCCAAATTACCGTCCACGTCAGCATAGGAAAAAAATCATTTTTTTAAAATGAAAAACCGCTACTGGCAGTAGCGGTTTTCTCAGATAAGGAAACCGCTACGGGCAGTAGCGGTTTATGTGCAGTATTTTTTTTTTTTTTTGTAAAGATTGAAAGCCAATAGGTTACCTAGAAAACTTGTATTTTTTTTTAACTAGGACAAACCGCTACTGGGAGTAGCGGTTTTCTTCAGTACCTAGTAGCGGTTTTGTCACAAAAATTGAAAAAAAAAAATAAATTCATTAAACCGTCTACGTGGACGGTAATTTGAGAATTAAAGAAAAAGTAGCAGTATTTTGAGAATTAAGATTATTTTTAACATTATTTAGGGAAAGAGTTCCCAAAATTGAAGTAAAATGTAAAAAGTAGTAATACGCTAATACTTGTGTATTTTTTTCCAAAAATAAAAAATACTCCGTAACATAATTTATTTCCCTTGTTTCCTTCCTCTTTATTCGATCGCCGTACCATATTGTTCACATAAATACAAACCGGCTACTGCAAAAATACTGAAATACATCTCTACACTTTGTCGTACCTATTACGAGTACGATAAAGAATCAAGTCATAACCCAGTGGTTAGAGTTTCAAAATTTCAGGCACGAGGTCCTGGTTTTGATTCTCACCGCACGTATTTGTGAGGATTCCTTATTATCCCCCTTACAGATGTGTGTTTTGGCTAAAATGGGCCTGGTGACCTGCAGTAGGGCCCGGTTTCAAGATCTAGTATCCCATACATTATCTTATATAAAAAAAAGTACGAGTATGATAGGATGAGATCTTATTTTAGTGGCTTGTGTTTCATAATGTAGAGGTACGAGTTTATGGATTCGATTCGCACCCCATTCATTTATGAGGATACTTTATCTTCCTCTTTAAAAATATATGTATTGGCTAAATTGGACCAGACAATTTACAATGGCTCGATTTAATGCCTAGTATCCCCACATTGTCATACTAAAAAAAAGTATGTTAACTACGAGGATGAGGTCTTTGCCTAGTGGTTAATGGTTCATAATTTCAAGCACGAGGTCATGAGTTCGATTCTCACTGCACGCATTTGTGATGCTACGAAGTTTTCTAATTCCCAAAACGCATTCACTTTTATATCAATTCCAAAATTAACGTCCACGTCAGCACAGAAAAAAAATGTTTTTTTAATGATAAACCGCTACTGGCAGTAGCGGTTTATGTGCAGTATTTTTTTTATAAAGGTTGAAAGCCAATATGTTATCTAGGAAACTTGAATTTTTTTTTAACTAGGACAAACCGCTACTGGGTAGCGGTTTTCTTCAGTAAAAGTAGCGATTTTGTCACAAAAATTGATTTTTTTTTTTTAAAAATTCATTGAACCTTCTACGTGGACAGTAATTTGAAAATTGAAAAAAAAAACAGCAACATTTTGGAAATTAAGATTATTCTTAGCATTATTTACAAAAAAGTTCACATTTCCAATACTTTTAATATTTTTAAAAAAACCTTATTTCCTTCCATTTTTGTTTCTCCCCGAGATATTTTTCAATGCTTCACTTAACCCCTATATATGCACGCATAGTATTCATCCTCTCTCTTCGTGTGTTCATAAATAAACAGAGGGAAAAAAAAAAAACTAAAACTAAAACCCCTTTCTCTTCTTCCTACTTCGCTTCACTCCTTCGCCGGAAACTTTTCACCGTCCAACCATTTTCCTACTTTCGGCGATTTTCTATCATATATCCTAATTATCTCTTCTCTCTCGTAAGTTTTATTTTATTTTCCTAAAATACTTTATGCCTGCATAGAACTTCGCAATTCGATCCGATTTTTCTGGTTTTTTTTTTTCTATAGTTAAAAGTAACTAATGATTTGCACCTCATAAAAAAAAAAAAACTAATTCTAACCTTTTCAAATCTTCTTTGTTCAAATTCATTCGAAGAAGTTTTTGATTCTGCTTAGATCTTCTTCTTTTTCTTAGTTTTCTGAAATGGCGGTGACATCGCCATGTTTACAGCTTCCTCTATCTCCATCAAAGATGAATTCCACGAACATGCCATCCGACGTCGTTTTGACTTTTCGGTCAAATTTCCTCGGAACAACCACATCTTCTTCAAATCTTCATAGAACACGTTCTTATGAGTTTAAGCCAAATCAGAGGTATTCTTCTTCTCCAATTCGTAGAGCTTGTAGTGCAAGTTTCGCGAATTCTTCAGATGAAGATATCTCGAAGAAAATCCATGAATTGGCTTTTAGATTTCAATTTTCGGACGAATTAGATAGTTGTAATCGTAATTTTGTTTCAGACGACGAAGAAATTGAGGTGAGCGAAGTAGTTGAAGAAGAAGAATTATCTGTTGAATCATCTTCAATAATGGAGATGCAGAGCATTGAAATGAAGGCTAAAAGCTTAGATCTACCTCTGTCTCTTAGAATGATTAAAAGGAAGAAAAAACAGTGGAAGGAAAATGTTAAAGGAGTTGGAGAATCAGCTTATTGTTCTATGAAAATGGCGTTTTCGTCAATGGTGTTTATAATCAGAGAACTTCATAGTTACAGTCTTCAAATGAGAGAGTTTTTGTATTACGAAGATCTGCAAGGAGTTTTAGCCAGAGTACAGAGCGAAATGCACGCTTCATTTGTATGGCTTTTTCAGCAAGTTTTTTCTCACACACCGACTCTCATGGTTTACGTCATGATTTTGCTTGCGAATTTCACTGTTCACTCCATGTCAACCTCCGCCGCCGTTTCGGTTCCTCCTCCGGTAACGACGGTGGAGGAGAGAGATGACGTTAGGGATCGTAGTAACGTCGATTTTGACGCTTCAATAGTGAAGAGTTTCACTGTGACGTCATCATCTTCGTCGTCATCTATGGCGAGTAAAGCAATATCGGTTGGAGGAAACAATGGCGGCGGAGATAGTGCGAAGCCAGTGTCGAGTGGAATGGACGGTGATGGATGGATGAATGAAAATTCAGGCATTCTACACCGCCCGATTGTTTCTGATGGCGTGTCACCCTTGAGCACAAGGGAGGACACGTGGCAGAGAGAGGAACAAGAGGTCGAACTTTGGAATTCAATTGTTGATGAAGCTTCTAGAATGCAATCTCGAGATAGAGAAGAGTCATTTGATGGTGAGACATTGGTTAACTTTGTTTCGCCCGTAAATGCGAAAATTGAAGCAGATGATTATGAAGATTACTCCAAAACAGAGCTTCTCTATTCAACTGGTGTTGCTGATGAGCCCTCTAATGTCTTGCTCTTGGCTAATTATGCCCAGTTTCTTTACCTCGTTGTTCATGATTTTGACAGGTAAATTTCTTGTTCATCTTGTTTTCTGTTTATTACATTGTTTAGTTTGTAAAACCATTCTCAACTATTTTGCAATTGAAAACAATGAAAACTTATTTACCTTTACGTCCAAGTAAGTAAATGGAGTTTTAATAATAAATTTGTTAGGGGTCGAGAGTGCGCAGCGGGAGTGAAGATGTATTGATCGGGAAATATAATAAGGGAGAAAATATGCAAGACTAATATTGAGATAAAAATGGACGATTTTGTGTGGGAACACTCACTTGACGACGAGCCTTTTATTCCACTATATGAAATATAGGAGAGTACAATTATCCCTTTTAAGGGTGTTTGTATTACAATAAGACTCTCTATTTTTACTCACAATGGAGTATTACAATAGGTATAGTGGGCTTATAAACTAATTATTTTGGTGGAGGTTTAATATGAAAGGCTTATGTATTTTGTGGGTGAGTATGTGTGTGGCTTCTTTGGTTGTTGATGATGATGGGTGTGTGCATGTAAACCTATATATATAGGTGAACTATGGAGGTGGTGTATAGATCAAGATTTTTCTAGAATATTCTATATTATTCAAGCTCTAGAATGATGGTGGTTCTTTTTAGTATTCTCCATCATTCTCTAGAAATTTCATTCTAGAAAAATCTTGATTCTTATATGCAACTTCACCATCTTTAAGTAGATTCTAGAAGCACGTAGAATTTGGGCCAAAAATTTGGGCCACACCCAACAATCTCCATCTTGGACCAAATTTTGTATGCGCTCGCCGTATATTTCCCGATCGACATTACTTGAGTTTTCTTGGACCCGTATTATAAGGGTGTTGTTGCCGATTCGGTATAGAGTGTGATGAAGCCACTATTGAAGACCCTTGTAGTACATAGAGATTTCTATTTTTGATGGCCTTCAATTTTTCTTGAGCACCTTTTGACACTTTGAGTACTCCACCTTGAGCCGAAATCTCGTATCCTTTAGAGTCCAGGACGCCAAGAGAGATGATATTCTGCTTTAGATCAGGAACATGATGAACATTGGCTAAAGTCCTGATCACACCATCTTCGGTCTTGATCCGAACGGAGCCAACACCACGAACTTTGCAACGATATCCATTGCCCATAGAAACTGTTCTATTCTTTACCGGTTTATAATCGGTAAAGTGAGACTTTTGTGAACAGATATGGTTGGCAGAACCGGAATCAAGAACCCAATCAGAATTTTTACTTCTTCTAGGAGAAGTAGCTAAGAGAACATCATCGGACTCTAGTTCTCCAAAATCGGCTTCTGCCGTTTCTTTCGGCTTTTCTTCTTGCTCTTTCTTGTGGAGCTTTTTATTTGCGAACCAACATTCTTCAACGGTGTGCCCAAGTTTCTTGCAATATTTGCAAGATTTTCCGGATTTATGTCCATTAAATTTGGACCTTTTAGTGGTACTTTTATTGCCGTTTGATCTCCCCTTTATATTTAATCCTTCAGAATTTTCATTTGAATTCACTTCAAGGTCAAACTTTTCTTTTGAGAGTAAATGTGATTTGACATCCTCAAAAGAAAGAGTATCACTATTGCCATATAGCATAATTTCCTTGAAGTGTTTATACGAAGGTGGTAGGGAGACAATTAATAATACGGCTTTATCCTCATGTTCGATTTTAATATCTAAATTTTCAAGATCAATAATAATAGAATTAAATTCATCGAGATGAGTTTGAATAGATGTACCTTCAGCCATCCGGATAGTGTATAGCCTTTCCTTCAGTCGAAGTTTGTTTGCGAGGCTTTTAGTCATATATAATGACTCTAATTTCTGCCATAGACCGGCAGCTGTCTCCTCGTGAATGACCTCGCGTAGAACCTCCTTTGTCAAGCATAGTTGGATTGTGGATAATGCCTTTTCATCCAACTCTTGCCATTGCTCGTCCGTCATTGACTCTGGCTTTTTAGCTTTCCCATCCAGAGCCTTTTTCAATCCGCTCTGCACAAGAACGGCTTTCATCTGGACTTTCCAGATGCTAAAATTAGTCTTGCCGTCAAATTTCTCAATCTCGAATGTTGTTACCGAAGACATCTTCATATGATACACTCCAGCGAACCTTTGGCTCGGATACCACTTGTTAGGGGTCGAGAGTGCGCAGCGGAAGTGAAGATGTATTGATCGGGAAATATAATAAGGGAGAAAATATGCAAGACTAATATTGAGATAAAAATGGACGATTTTGTGTGGGAACACCCACTTGACGACGAGCCTTTTATTCCACTATATGAAATATAGGAGAGTACAATTATCCCTTTTAAGGGTGTTTGTATTACAATAAGACTCTCTCTATTTTTACTCACAATGGAGTATTACAATAGGTATATTGGGCTTATAAACTAATTATTTTGGTGGAGGTTTAATATGAAAGGCTTATGTATTTTGTGGGTGAGTATGTGTGTGGCTTCTTTGGTTGTTGATGATGATGGGTGTGTGCATGTAAACCTATATATATAGGTGAACTATGGAGGTGGTGTATAGATCAAGATTTTTCTAGAATATTCTATATTATTAAGCTCTAGAATGATGGTGGTTCTTTTTAGTATTCTCCATCATTCTCTAGAAATTTCATTCTAGAAAAATCTTGATTCTTATATGCAACTTCACCATCTTTAAGTAGATTCTAGAAGCACGTAGAATTTGGGCCAAAAATTTGGGCCACACCCAACAAAATTCAAACACGTTTTGTTTGAAATTAATTTTGATTTTTATTTTTGACTTTGTCACGTGTTTGAATTGTTTGTTTGAGTGTTGATTTGCTAATCTTAATAAATAGCCGTCAGCCTTAAACTCCATTGAAACGATACGAAATCAATTTCCATGTATGTCATAGGAAGTTAGGAACTAGAACCATACGAAATAGTTTTCCATGTATGTCATAGGAACTAGAACTATACGAAATAGATTTCCATATATGTCATAGGAATTCCACAACTAAAAATATGTGGCCAAAACAATGTTTAACGTCAGCTAATTGTCAAGTTTTTCAAAGAACTGATGTCAAATACAATAACGAGTCACAATATATTGAGTAGTTAATTGCTTGCACCGTGATGAATGTAAAGATTGGTTAAATTGGAGAGTGTGATCTATCCAAAAGTTTGAAAAACTGTGTCAAAATGTGGAACGAGTAATTATGTGTGCTATGACAATTGACGAACATGTAAAGCAGTTTCATCTTTTTATCTTTTTGCATTATTGCGTTGTTGTATTTAGATACAACAAGTAGAGCTGTAGAGGTAATTTACTAATTTGTCACACACTAGTTACGGCTAAAAAACTCAACTAACTTGATCGTGGATCGCAAAAGTTAAAATCTATTTGTATGACTAAATCAGCTCTGTTAGAGTTATCTGTGTAGTAAGTACTGTACTAATTTTGAGTATTAATTAACAACATGCACATTTTTGTCATTTGAAACAGAGCTGAGGAATACTTTAAAAGGGCAATAAAGGTGGAGCCAAAAGATGCTGAGGCACATAACAAATATGCTAATTTCTTGTGGCAAGTTAGGAAAGATTTATGGGCAGCTGAAGAAACTTTTCTAGAGGCTATTTCTGCTGATCCTAGTAATTCTTACTATGCTGCTAGTTATGCTCATTTCCTCTGGAACACTGGTGGTGAGGACACGTGTTTCCCTCTCGATTCCCGTGATGACGAAATTGAAACACTGGATTAAGGTGGAAGTTAGGAGAATAAGCAACTAGGTGTGTATTTTGGAGTCTCATTTCTCCTTTGATAATTCATTCGCTCCATATCAGTTGCAATATATCTCTTTGGCACATATTTCTAGTGAAAGATTTGAGTATATAAATGAATAAATTTCGTAAAATAATTTTAACACCAGCAATATAAATATTTTTACTTTTGACTGTGTTGAAATTATGTTAATTAATTTTTTCATTTACAAACTCAAAATCCTTCTTTAATATACGTGCCAAAAAAGTATATTCCCACTAGTATGGAGTTTTTTAAGAAGTTGGTGGATACAAGGGTGAAATGGGTTTTTCCTTTCACTAGATGGAGGATATTTTAGGGAGAAAGAGGAGCTCAATGAATGGTTACGAGTTTTGTTATCTGCACACCTCTTATTGTTATCAACATACCCTTTCCCTCATATGAACAATAGGTCGGCTACTATTCATGTGATGGAGGGGGTGTGCTCATAAGAAATGGCGCGGATAATACTTGCCATTTGCCAATGGTTATAGGTTCAAACTTCATTTATTGGCATAATTACAATTTCCTTCTTGTTTGTTTGATGTTGGAAGTAAATTGAAAGAAAGGAGGAGAATGTGGGTTTAGTTTTGGGATTGGTGAAGGAAAATGGGGATTTGGGCATGAGAAATAAAGTTCTCAAATGAATTGTATGTGTAGTGGACTAGTGGAGGAAAAAAATAAAGCAAGATCTGTTGAAGCAAGCATGGTTGACAAATGTGTCCTCCTGCCTTCTTGAGATCTACAGTAAATCAATTAATAACTCATGCCTCGGAGTTAAGCTAGAAGACAAAGTTTAATAGAAATGTACATATTTTTCTTTTTTTGGATCTCGTAAATGTTCCACAAAGTGCTGATAGTCTGCTACTGTACTAATTAATTTTTTTTTATGCTTTTGTTTATTCCGTACTCTATATCAGAATACTCTGAATACCCACTACATGTCTACATAAGTATGTAATATAAATACTTATTACATAAATATGTAATATAGAGTCTTAATTAAAAAATGGATTTAAAAAAAGAAGTGAAAATGAATAATAAAAAAAATAATACTCCATATGTAATGAGTTAATGACATAATAAAAAATATTAAAGTTGTTGAAAAGAAAATATACTGCTTAGTTTTGTACATTGGAAAGTGTGGACAGTGTGGAGGGATTTTCTTTATATGCCAACTTTTTTTTTTTTTGAAATAATATGGCAACTTGTTGTTTGTTGCTTTGGTTGCTAGTTCTATGGCTGGTTATATGTAGGGCTGTCAGTTTGATTAGGAACTGTTGGTTTAACTGTTAACCTAACGTGAACTGAACTGAATGGACTGAACTGAAATGAACCAATAACCAAATGACTGATAACTGAAAGTCCAACTGAAACAAAATGAACTGCAGTTAACTGAACTGAAACTGAACTGAATCATGAACTGAAATCAACTGAACTGAAAAGGTTGACTACATAAAACTGTTTTTAACTGACCATAACTGAATCATAACTGAACTGAGATTAACTGTAACCTATATGGTTTTGTTAGTTAATTGAACTGTTTTTAACTGTTTATCAACTGAACCGAAATGACTTATAAAATATTTGATTTTGTTAGTTAACAAAACTGCAATTAACTATTGATCAACTAAACCAAAATGACTTATGTTTTAAGCTATTGCTTGATTGAACCAAATTGAGAAAAAAAACTGTTTTAAACCGTTGGTTAACTGAAAATCGCTTTACACTAAACTTAAATTAGACAAAATCTATTTGTATCAAATTATACTATATTAAATCAAATTGTTCTTTCCACGAAACGATTATTTATAATATACTATTAAATAAAATTGTGTGTTCTTTTCATATATTGATTATTCAAATTAATTTAATTTAGCATATTAATAATTTAAAATTGAGTGTTTTCAACCATACCCATTTCAAAAGAGTTGGTTGGATTTTAGATATCTTATTCAAATAAATAAATAAATATATAAAACAATACATTTTGTATCAAATAAAAATAGACTTTATTACCAAAATCAAAGAGATACAAACTAACACTGAGCTACGAGCATCAACCCTAGTACCCATCTTCTAGGAAGGGTTGTACCCAGGAAAGAGCAAACTATAATCAACAAGATAACAACTAACAGCTTAACAAGCACCTTAACAAGGTGGATTACAACCATTTTTTACATCATAATCAGCTTTATAAGCCACCCCAAACAACTTCTAAACAATCAAAATCAACTATCAAGCATTTTTTACAAGAATTTTTTACATCATAATCACATAATCATCATAATAAACTTGATGTTCTGCTCTGCATCCAACAAGTGATATTATAGCTCATGAGCTTGAGTTCCTTTTCTTCAAACTTCAGCTATTGGAACAATTCTACAATAATCACTCCAATACTTGTTAATATATTTTCATAGGATATATAATATTAAGAAGTTGGGCTCTCAGATAAGTTAGCAAAAATCACAAGCTTATAAAGCCAATCATTATTTGCTACAATATTTATCATCATCGAGCACATGGTTTCAAGAAAAGTCTAATTTGTTGTTATTCATGACGCCGCCAACAAGTAAACCATAGGTCCTCTCTATCACATGGGTTTCCAATATTTCCAAACTAAATTTATTCCACAACTTACCAAAATACGCCAAATTGACCGTAATATACCAATACTTACCAAAATATGCCCAAACTTACCGAAATTATTCAACAAAATGATTAAGGAAACCATGTGAGAGTTACAGTATGGAAACAAGGGAGACAAGCCATAAAACAACAACAAATACAAACTATCTTAAAACCTTATTCCAAAAGCCATACCAACTAATACTTACCCAAAGTTCATGACGCCACCATCCATCATCGAGCTCATGGTCTCAAGAAAAGTAGTTTTCGTTGTTATTCATGACGCCGCTAACAAGTAACCATAGGTCCTCTCTATCACATGGGTTTCCAAAATTTTCAAACCAAATTTATTCCACAACAAGATATGCATACTTACCAAAATATGCCCAAACTTAACGACATTATTCACCAAAAGGATTAAGGAAACCATGTGAGAGTTCCACTATGGAAATAAGGGAGAAGCCATAAAATAACAAAAACAAACTTTCTTAAGACCTTATTCAAAAAGCCATACCAACTCTTACCAAAAATTCAAGGGCTCCAAGTATTGTTCCAAATCACTACTAACTTACCAACACTTACTAAAATTATCCAAGGATAAAGGAAACCAAAAATTCAAGGGCTTCAAGTATTGTTCTAAATCAAAGTACAAAACCAAAATGAAATGCTGCATTAATAAAAATATCGAGCCCGGAGCATCGCCTTGAAGCAACATCTACAAAAAAAACATTTCAAGATTTTTGGGAGAAAATTAAAATAATTACCAGCTACTGCATTTAACATTTATAAAAAATTAAAAATTACCAAGTTGTTGAAGCAACATCACCACCATCATCTTCACAAGCATCATTTTCATCGAGACAATCCTCTAACTCCTCCTCTTTTAAATACCCAAACATCCAATTTTGTGTAGTAACAAATGCCTCGACATTTTTAGGAAGAAGAGATGTTCGGAATTTTGTCAAAACCCTCCCGCCCATACTAAAAGAAGATTCAGATGCAACTGAAGTGATGGGAACAGCCAAAATATCCTTAGCCATTCGACTAAGAGTTGGAAATTGAGATTTTTGGGACTTCCAATAAGCAAGTGCATCATACCCAGGCTCATTAGCAACAAGAGGAAGACTCAAATAATCATCAAGTTTACAACCACTTACACTATCAGAAGAATTATAGGAACAAAATTCATTCAAAAAGTCAGCTGCTGAAAACGAATGAGAAGTACGGGATGAAACAATTTGCGATCGTTGAGAATGGGATTCAGAAGTTGAAGGAATTGAATCAGAAGGCAAAGATGATCGATAAAAGTCATAGAGATCAACAATTGCATCATACACCTTTTTCACCTTAGCCTCAACTTCAGAAGGAACATAAAGCATATGATACAATCCTTTCACAAACTTTAATTTGAAACGAGGATCAAGTACAACAGCAATAGACAAGATAATAGTATCATCAGACCAATACTTTTCATACTTCTCAATCATAGAACGACACATCAATCGAATACTAAGCACACTATGACTATGACCTAGAACCAAATTTTGCTCAATGGCAACAACATGAAGTAGATAAAGGTTTGCGGTAGGGTAATCAGATCCAGAAAAAAAAGTTGTTATCGCATTAAAGGGCTCAAGAAAATTACAAACAAACTCAATGACTTCCCACTCCTCAGGAGACAAACCATAATCAAAGTCAGGTTCACGGTTAGCATACATATCAATAGCTTTCCTAGCCTCTAAACACCTTCTAAGCATTTTATAGGTGGAATTCCACCTTGTGCAAACATCATATTGAAGGTGGCCAACAAAATTAGGACACATTAGTACCAAACATTCATCAAATTTGCACTTCCTAAAATCAGAAGCATTAATATAAAGTACAGCCTGACGAAGCTTAACGACACTATCATCAACAGTTTCCAAACCAGATTGCACAATCAAATTTAAGATATGTGCACAACACCGCACATGCAAATACTTACCATCACATGGCAATGAAGTAGTTGAGAGCAAGTCATTCTTTAACAAATTCATCATAGCATCATTAGATGATGCATTGTCCACAGTTAAATAAAAGACTTTACCCTCTAACCCCCACTCCTTAAGCAAACCCAACAGAAAAACATATATATCATGACCTTTATGGGGTGGGGGGAAATACCTAAAATTCAGAATACATGACTTAAGCACCCAATCATTGTCAATATAATGTGCAATAAGCGTTAGATACCCTTGCTTAGTAATGGCAGACCAACAGTCACAAGTGAAACAAATGCGATTATCTACAACAGCAAGTTTAGAACGCAAAGTACCTTTCAAGATGTCATGTTCTTCAACACAGTATTTTAAAATAGTATTTCGAGAAACATGTTGCACTTTAGGTTGCAAGTAAGAAATCATTTTCCTAAGCTTCTCATGTTCAACTATTCTTAAAGAATAAGAATGGAACATAATAGCTTCAGCAAAAAGACGGATAAAAACTTTTTGTTCAAAAGGAGCACCAACGTCAGGATTATCAGCAGAAAATTTCAAATATGCATCACAAGTTCTAAGATGAGAATTGGCATTAGAAGTACCATACCCTGATACAGCCTTATATTTGTGCTGATGACAATGCTTACAGAATGCATATTTAACATCCGGCTGGTCAGGATTACCGTCCTCACCCTTGAGAAGCCAAAACTCATAGTTTGCCCAAACTGGAGCCCTTTTGTTCTCTTCAATCTTAACCCATTCCCCTCTTTTTCGCTTAGAACTTGATTCAAGATCAACAACAACATTAGACTCTATTGTATCTTGATCAGCAACTGTGAATTTAATATAAAACATAATTAAAAAATTTCAAACTTTAATTTCTAAATATTAAATTATTCCAATAATATCACAAAAAACAAGGTAAAATATTACCTGATTCATTGGTAGGGGGGTGTGCTGCAGAGTGGGGAGAGATGGAGTTCTCCATTTTTTTATATTCGAAACTTCAAAATAGCATAAAAACCAAAACAAAATACATAAATGAAAATCTGAAAAATCCGGAAAATACAAAAATCTGGAAAATATAAAAACCAGAACACAATACAAAAAAATATACCAAAAATAAAATCTGGAAAATATAAAAACCAGAACACAATACGAAAAAATATACCAAAAATAAAATCTGGAAAATACAAAAAACCAGAACACAATACAAAAAAATATACCAAAAATAAAATCTGGAAAATACAAAAAACCAGAACACAATATGAACACCTATTTTTTTTTTTTTAAAAAAACACAGATCTGAGAAAATACGAAAAAAAAAACGAAATCCAAAAAATACCCAGAAAATAAAAAAAAATATAAAAACAAAAACAAGAGTATAAAATTAAAATAAAATAAACAAATCTGAAAAGTTTTTTTCTAAAAAAAAACCCAGATCTGATAATAAACACGAAATTAGAAAAAAAAATTAAAACGAAAATAAATACAAAAATGGAGAATACGAAAATATGAACGAAAATAAAAACAAGATGAACACCTATTTTAAAAAAAAACAGATCTGAGAAAATACGAAAATAAAAACAAAAAAAACGAAAATAAAAACGAAATCCTAAAAATACCCAGAAAATAAAAAAATATGAAAACAAAAACAAGAATATAAAAATAAAATAAAAAAACAAATATGAGAAGTTTTTTTCTAAAAAAAAACCCAGATCTGAGAATAAAAATGTAAATACAAACAAAAATAAATACGAAAATGGAAAATACAAAAATACGAACGAAAATACAAACAGTACAAGATGAACGATTTATATTTAAAAAAAAAAAACCAGATCTGAGAAAATATGAAAATAAAAACGAAAATAAAAAAAATCCAGAAAAGTAGTACGAAAATGGAGAAAAATCCATACATAATTTGAGAGAACAAAAAACAAACTCAAAAATAACCAAAACAAAAACAAGATGAACAAATTTAGAACAAAAAAGAAAAAAAAGAAAGAAATTCATACCTTAGAATGAAGCTGAGAAAATGAAACTGAAAGTCTGAGAGAATGAAACCAAGTGAGAGAGAGTTTGTCTTTGAGAGAATGAAACTGAGCAAATGAAATGAAAAGAAGAAAAAACGGCACATAGTTGCTTGTCCGGAACAAGCTAGGGTTTGAAAGAAATAATTTAATCTTAGCCTTTGATTTTGGATGCTTTGATGATCCAATGGTTCATATTGATGTTCCATGTTTTAGTTTTGCTTCAATCATAACCCTTGATTTCAATCACTTAAAGGTCTAGATTTATTCAGTTTATTGTAATTGGATTGAATTATAAATTTGCTACTTGTTTCACCTAGCTTTGTTTATTAAGCTATTGAAAGAACTATTAATTATTTAATTTTACTTACATATTAAATATATTGAAAATATTTTGTATTTTATTACCATTTTTTTCTTAAATAGTTTTATTGACAAAAATTATATTAATTAATCTTTTGAATTTTAAGTAATTTGAAAACTATTATTCTCAATTGTATACATACAATAAAAATAATTATTTAAAATGCCATGATATATTTATTAATCCCATCGATTAACAAATTGTGGTCATTATCATCATTCTCATGGATTTAAGACATCATCATCGACCATGGTGGTCATCATCAGCATATTAAACGATATCGTAATGAAGTCAGTATATCAATTTATCATATCAATATAGCATCATTGTTATATGTTATCAATTTATCATATCAATATAGCATCATTGTTATATGTTATCAATTTATCATAACTCATCAGTATCATTATCAATTCATTGTTTTTATTTTTGTTAATAACATTATCAAATTATCATGACTCATTAATATCGTAATCATCACTCATCAGTGTCATTATCAATGTCCATGACCATATAGAATAGTTATTACCATGTCACCATCATCCATGTCATCATCATCCATCACCATTCATATACATCATCACACATCACCATTATCTTCACCCATTATTATCCATCTCCATCCATCATCAATCTTATTACCATTACTCCATTGTTATTACCATGAAATGGGCAAAGTGGCAACGCAATGGCGCATCAATCAACAATCACCATCGACATATTAATTAAGGATTTCACACAAATAATAGAAACATTTGCTCGAGCAGTCAAGGATTATCTACATTTTATGGATAATTCATTATCTGAGTGATACATATAGTATGACTGCATTCTAAATAATACAATTGTATATAATAGTATGATATTAAGTTATATTAGTATGATACTTTGTCTTAATAGTTAATATTATATGATGTCTTGTTTTTACAGTATGATTTAATGATATAACAATGTGATGTATTGTCTATAGTGTATGATGATGGTGTTATATACTATCAAATTAAAGATAGTATGCATTCTAGTATATGGCTACAATATTATATGTTTTGTTGATTTTATAGTATGATTTATTTATAGAATAGTATATTAGTATGATGTATTGAGCATATTCCGCATATATAGTATCATGATGGATTGATGGTAATTGTTAACTTTGTATTAGATTAAAAATAGACTCAAATCTTGTAATTGTTAACCGTCATATATACCCAATATTGATACTCGATACGCAGTTACACATTTATACTTAATATTAGTACAAGAATAATTTGATTAAAATATGAATTGATAAATAATAAATAACTTTGACGTGCACCTCAACTTAGCTAACCCATTGTGACGCAAAACAATTCAACGGCTAAAACTAATACGATCGGCTCATATTATTTGGAGAAACAAACGTGAGAAAACTCGGGTAAAACCCATTAATACTCAATGTCTAACTCGAACAAAACCGTTACAGATTTCCTTGCAAAACTGGAAATAACCATAATGTAACTGAATATAATAATTTACAATAGACTGATAATAACCGAAATCGTATGGATATAAACGTATTTTTCCATATCATAAATTGAATACATACATCTAGAATCGATATATCAACCGTTCACAATGAATTAACAACAATTGAAATAGCATGGGTAAAACCGAAGAACAATCGATATGTCAATTGTTCACAATGAACTGATAACAACTGACATTGTATGGGTAAAACCAAAGATCAACCGTAACGTGAACTGAATACAATCGGAACTGTTATATCAATCGTTCACAATGAACTGACAAGAACTGAAATCGTATGGGTAAAACCGAAGACCAATCATAACGGAACTGATTTGAACTGAAAATAAAAATAACTGCAATGGGTTGGAACTGAAACTGATAAAGTTAAAACCGAATTGGTTATTTTGGGGAAGATCAACTGAAGTCAACTGAACTGAAGTCAACTGAACCGTTTGGGTCCAACCATAACTGAACTTATTAACTGAACTGACACCCCTAGTTATATGGTGTTGGTGATATTTTTTGGAGGAATTTTATTGGTTGGAAGGGCACCATTGTGTTGCACAAAGTTGTTCATTGATTTGACTTGCAAATAACTGGCCAAGGGACCCGTGACCATGACTCGAAATGGACCTCTAGCAGTCTAACATGACTGTATTTGTGCATCTTGTCCTGTCCATGACCTCAATAAAATGCAAAAGGGGAAAAAAACCAACTCGAACGTGAGTTAATTACAGGTGTATGACATCTACTTGTAGAACAAAATATCCATTTGCTAAAAATAAGGGGGAACACGGGAAATATTTTTACATTTTTGTTGAAAATATTTTTATACTATAAATTTTACTTAATTGTTTCATGAAATGACATATGGTTGGTGTATTATATTAGAGATTGATTAATAATTTGAGTTCGTTCTTTTGGTATATACATCGTCCATTTTTACGGCTTGTTTACTTCAGCTTAAATTTAATTCAGTTCAGCTCAGTTCAGCTCGGCTCTATTAAGTTCAGTTCAGTTCTCTTATAAAATATTACTTTCAGCTGTATTTAGTTCAGTTCAATTCAATTCAGCTAAAGTAAACTAGCCCTTACTCATAACAAAACAATAAAAGTGAAGGTATTTGTAGTAAATTACAAGTACTAAGAACAGGGAGAAATGGACAATGGCTGGTGTCCTTGATATGTGGTGATTCAAGTGGGTAGGTGGCAGTTCATGTAGAAGGTTAGAGAGTTGGAGCATCCATTACAGTGAACAGATTAATAATTTAGGGAGGATTGAACTATTTAATTTTTCAAAGTGATGAAAAATCACAGATCGTGGATGAACAATCGGAGGAAAGTTCGATTTGTATTCATGTCGAAAAATTGGAGGAACATTCATCCCCGTTTTTGCTAAAATAGCTCGAAGTTCTACTTATATTTAATTATTTTTATTTTTCTAGTTTGAACCCAAATAAAAAGACAGTAGAAAATTCATCTTTTAACATACTAATAATGTAGCACTGCAGTCTTTTTAATTTCTTGTTTCGTTTGATCTATATATCTATAAATATGATTTGTTTATTATTATTACAAAGTATTTTTTTAAGGTAGGGAAGAGAGAGATAATTTTTTTTATGATTAGTTTATTGTTGGAAGGGAAGATAAAATAATGGTTTGTTCATTAAGTGTGAAAACAATATATAGTTCTTGGTTGAATTTTTTTTACTTCTAATGATGGTGGACCGTGGATGCCCTTATGAACATATATAATACACTTGTGGAATTGTAGTTATCGAGCCAAATTTGACCATGCATTTTATACTAACATATTACGTCTTCTAAAATCTATGTAATATAATACAGTAATTCTGATCAGAGTAATCAATATTTACTTTGATCAATATTAAAACAATTTAAGTAGTATGATAGTATGATACAATATGCTCAGATTGCTCACGGATTAGAAAATGCATAGATGATAGACGAGTAGTAAAAATATTAGTTTTCATAACTTTGCGCCATCTGGTGGAAGAAGAACTGTACTCCCTCCGTAACGAATTAATTTCACCTTTTGTTTTTTCACGCATTTTGAGGAAGCGATTTGAGTGTTTGAGGAACGGATGTAGTATATGGCCTGGTTTTCAAACTTGAAATTATTAAATAATGAAAAAAACATGACTATCATCATTTACTTTTGGTGGGATTTTTTTTAGAGTTTGACATGTGACGATAGATGACATCAACAAGCATGGTATGTTTTAGTATAGATTATAGATATAAATATAAATTATTGTTAAGGAAAATATATCATATAATGGACTGATATTGTATTATTTAGTGAGTAATATCTTTAGTAGTTATGTTAAGATTATATTGTGGGAACATTGTTTCCTATAATCAATTGATCTTAGTTTGTATAAATACCCAAGCTTTGAAGAATAATACACAACAAAATTTATTCTTTTCATTAAATTTATTATGGTATCAAGAACAACTTAAGATCTTGGGTTCTATAAAAAAAAATCCCATGTCGGTGAGGGTTGGATGTTTGATTTGTTTACCCCCATCAGCCGGATATTCCGTTGCATATATTTGAATCTCTTAGTCACTTGCTCATTTTTTCCCTTGATGATGACAATTTTAGTTTTCTAATATCCTTTGTTCATTTGATTTTCTTAATTTCAGATTTGTTTCAAAACAAACCAGTTTCTTAAAAAAAGTGTCGTTGATGTTCATTCCATCAAAAGTTGTTCTTTTTTTCCTGTGATGATGTTCATTCCATCACAAATTTCAAAAATAAAAATAAAATTGGTTCTTTGGTCTCAATTACATATCTATTTCAAATTAGATTTGAGATACGTCGGCTCTTATCTTGAGATGGTCTCAATAAAGTTGTTCTTTTTTTTCTGTTCAGACATGTATTTTATTTGAAATGGTTTCTGTGTGTCGTCGTGAGACATGATTTTTGGGTTCTCCTTGTACCTTAAGACAAAGTTAAATGATTCTCCTTTTATCGTGAGACAAGGCTAATGATTTGAGCACTATTGTTTTGCCCTGGAAAATCAATGGATATATTTGCTAGTTAAAAAAAAATGACGTTCTCATCATCAAGGATAAAGAACAATTCAAGTTTTTTTTTTATGTTCTTTTAAAAAAAAAAAAATTTGTTTCTTCAATCGTAACAAGTGGGAAGATTATTTACTATAATCAGTTGATCTTAAGTTGTATAAATACCTAAGCTTTGAAGAATAATACACAATACAATTTATCCTTTTCCGATCCCTAAATTTATCAATTACAGATTATAGATTCTCCTTCCTTAAGAATCCTTTCCCCTAATAATACTCCAAAATCTTGCACTCTTTTTTTCTCAATTCTCAGATTACCGTCCACGTAAGCAAAATTTTCTTTTTTCAGATTTTTCATAAAACCGGTAGCGGTTTTGGGTAAAAAAACCGCCACTAGGAGTAGCGGTTTTACCTTTACTATGCCTAAACAGAACAAATTGTAAGTAGTAACATGGTAACCAAAACCGCCACTCCCAGTGGCGGTTTGCTGTTAAAAAATAAAAGATGACGTGGACGGTAATTTGGAAATTGATAAAAATGTAACTGTAAAATGAAAATTGTAAATTTTGGGAGCATTATTATATTAGGGGAAATGATTCCTTCCTTAATCCCTATTTTTTAAAAAATTAAAAATCCTATCGAACAATATATGTAACCCAACGGATTATAGATTATACGTTGTATGTATGAGTGTGTGTATCATCTATCTTAATGCAAAATTACTGGTAAGTGGTACCTGTGAAGGTCACAATGACAAAATTAATTAAAGTTGAGTTTGTCAAGTTCTATTTGGAGTTTGCTTGGAGTAAAAATACAATACAAAATTAATTTCAATGGTTCGTTGGGCTGGTCGGTGATCAATTTTGCATCACTCGTATGATCGATCAATTCTGGGCATTGTTATTTTATTTCCTACCTATGTTATACTAAAATTTCTCGCATTTTAAATTTAATTAGTATTTTGCCCGTTCGATGAACGTGATGATTTTAAAAACAAATTGAGATAAAATATTATTGATCTGAATCAATTTGTTTTATTTATTTTTGTAAAAAAAATGTTTAAAATGAATAGAAGTTAAATGAGATTAATTAAGAAAAAATGAAACAATTCTAGAGACCTAATGATTAATGAAAGGGTAAGTATTCAAATTGTCTTGAAAAAATAGAGGAAAAAAGTCATTGAACTTAAAAATGACACATGGAAAAAGATTAGCAAAGAAATGACACGTGACAGTTAAAATTTCTTATTTTAAATATTTTAAATTTTAAATTATAGATTATATGTTTAAGTTATTAAAATACCCCTCATTACTATACTTTATGTTATACTCTTTCAATTCACCTAAACCTAACAACTTACCACAGTCATCAGAACCACCACGACCAATGACGACCATCCACCAGGCCACCACCAGCGATTTTAATAATTAGGCAGACATTGTTGTTTATTTCCTAACATTCAAAACTCTTTAAACAAAGAATTAGGAAAAAAAGTTGATCAATTTACAAGCAATTTAACTAATACAAAGAAATCTGATTTTAGCATCAACAACTTAATACACGTTAAAGTATTGGATAAGACCGTCTGAACAATGTTACTGTCTGACCACTACTTTCACTTTCCCTAATGTGTGATTAAAACTTCTGCTTTTGATTCATGAGTAGGTGTGATTAAATTTCGATGTCATGTTGGACGATTGGATCGTCAGTTTGAGCTTTCGTTTGGTCGCACTAGTCTCTAGACAGACCTGTTGTTTTTGGGTGATTTCTACACCTTTTGCTTTCTAGTTTATCTCTTATTGTTCTTGGTGATTTTTTGTGGGTGTATAAACCTTTGTAGACTGATTTGGGTTCTTTTTCCCCTCAATTTATCAATAAGATAAGCTTAAGGGTGAACTCCTCGATCAAGAGGTCCCGTGGTTTTTATCCTTCACATCGAAGGGGTTTTCCACGATATAATTCGTGTCTGTTGTTTGCACTTTTATTCCGCTTATTATTGCTATTTTGCTAGTTTAAAAAACAAAAGGTGAAAATTTCATCAGTTTGCACGTAACCCCGGATCAAAATGCGTGCAAAATGACTTGTTGTCATTAATATGTTACAGAGGGAGTACTTCATTTATAACCTTTTTAGGAATATGAAAATAATTAATAATAATGATGAAAATAATAATAATAATAATAATAATAATAATAATAATAATAATAATAATAATAATAATACTAATAATGGTGATGATGATGTTGATGATGATGATGATGATAAACAACTGATGAACGGAAAAAAAATGAACTTAACTCATAACTGGACTAGAGAAACTAAAAATAAGTCCAAAAGAGCAGAGCCTAACTAGTTTGTATCTCGTGTAATGCACAAGTTTACATATAATTATAAAAATAAACCACGAGTTTATATTAAAAATGTAAAAAGTGAAATGGATTAAAATCTAGGCTTAAAATTAATTGCAAGTAAGCAAAACATGATGAGATTGTAATTAAAGGTTTTTTTTTATTGGGTAAGGAAATCCGCTCCTTTTTAGTTACACATATATAATAGAAAGGGAGATGCTTGTAATAAGGTTTAAGTATGAGGTGAGAGTGTGCACCACTATACCAGGCCACTCCTCTTGATCTTATCTTTTATCCGTCGAACATTTTTTTTGTATTTATAATTATTGATTTGCATCAACAATCATCAATCTATTTACTATAAGTATTTAGAAGTAAAGACCACAAAAAAACTTTCACATTCACTCTCACAAAATAAAGCTTCCACACTCATTGTAGGGTTCGATTTTACCCGGCCGCCTACGTCTCACGAGTCGTTTTGAATGCTCGTTAACGCCGTACGTGAATACGGTCTAGTAAGAGTCACCACCGTGCGTTTATACGGTCCATGGACACCGAAGAAATAGTGAAATACCAATGCCGGGAGAAATTGGCCCCATATGGTTTTGCACCAGAGTATGGGTTCGGGGACAGGTTACGAGCCAATCGTGCATTAGGCCCGCCCGCCTGTAAGCGGTCTCTACTAGGTCTCTTTTTTGTGGTCGTATTGTTATTATTCCCGAATACATAGATATCTCAGTTTTATATCCTAAAGAGCGCATATTACTAGGTGGGTTTGAATATATTACAAGTCATGACTAATTAATGTGACCATTTTAAATTAAGTCCATATTAAAAGTCCTAAAAATAAAACCAAATAATTAAAACATGAATAAGCACAATGAAAATAACTATTATGATGATTAAGGCAATGATTATGATAATGATTATAGAAAATCTATACAACTTTATACATGATTAATATGATTATTCAAGGTGACTTCCAATATTTAAAAATCATTTAATATTAATTGTCAATTTTATTATCCGTTGGGCCAAATCTATATATTTGACTCTTCGATAATATGAATTAATTGAGATTTATAAAAAACATAATATATATTAACAGATCTATAAAAATGTAGCGATCGTTTTATAACACGAAATTTAAATGACAAAACTGTGTTGTATAGATCGCGTTATGAATCAAATAGTAATCAAAATTAAAACATTATTATTATCCTGAATTAAAAATTAATATGAGAGTCAAATTTAATATGGTTATGCAAAATACGTGAATGAATCAGAGATCATTATGCATTCATATTGCATAAAACTAACCACAGATCATAGCCAATGAGATTCTAAAATGATAATCGATATTGTTATGATGAAATTGATTAAAGTATCAGAATTCATATGAATAATCCGTATTATTTTTTATATTAACCATTATCATAAATCATGTCATTAATCATCATATATAAATGAAAAAGAATCTAAGTAGAAACTTCAGAAAAGTTATACCTTGTAATGCCTTTAATCAAAACAACCAAGGGTAGTTAATGATGATGATGAACCCAATATGCTTGTTTAAAGTTGATTGAGTTGGTGTTTTGTGATGTGTTTAATGATGTTTTGGGGAGTGTTTGATGAGATATGAGTGTTTAGAGTTGGAGTATGCAGTGCAGAAGAAGGCTAGGGGTTAATGGTGTGTGTTAGAATGCTTGGAAGGACGTTTATTTATAGGCCAGAAGGAGCAACGAAGCAACCCGGGGAACCAGTGACTTGCGCCTAGACGCAGGTCCTGTAACATGACTTGCGTCTAGACGCAGGTCCTGATATGAGACCTACGTCTAGGCGCAGGTCTGGTATGATCTGGGGTCGATTTTTTCTTGATTTTGCGCGTGATTTCCGGGATTATGATTCTATTACGATGTGATTACTGATTACGGTTTACTTCTGTAATCTTTGACATTCCGGAATATTCCGGGGTGTCCCGGGATGTCCCGGAATGTTCTAGAATGTTCCGGGGTGTTCCAAAACATTCCAGAATGTTCTAGAAGCTTCTGGAAGCTCTGAAAAATTTAAAAAAATTTAAAACACTAATATGATTTGCGGAAAAATTTTTAAGATTCAGAAATGACGAAAATGCCCCTAAGTATGTAAAAATGCTAAAAAAAAGCTCTAAAAATATGATAAAAATATAGAAAAATATGAATAAATTATAAAATTATTTTTATGTTTTATAAAGATATTTATGATGCAAAATGACATTTCTTTTTAATTTTTTTATGAATATAAAATATGAAAAAATGCAAAGAAAAATATGAAAAATTCCTAAAAATGGTGAAAAAAATATAGATAAATCCCGTAATCATTGCGAAACCTAACAATTGCTTCCAAGACACTTTAAACACGGTTTAGGTAAATGTTTGAGGGGTGTTATGCATTTTCATCACTAATTCCCCTTAGTTGTACCTTATGACAATATGATACGTTCATCATTAGTCTCTACATTGGGGACACACATTTAAGTGTCTACACTCACTCTCAGAAAATAAAACTCCTACATTCTGTCACATGCCGACTCTTTGACTACCCGTAAAGCTAGTCAAGCACAATGCGTCACTCCTTGCAGTCCGTCGAAAGATGAGTTAGGCTTCCAAATTCATTGGCACTTATCCTCGTGCCTACAAGGTCTCACAATTAGCAAGACACAACCCCTTGTGCCTAGCTCCCAAGTATACATCTCCTTGACGTATGGAGTTAGTGCCTTGAGCAAGTCCCGCGCGTTAGCTCGTAGCACTGCTCACCCTCGTTGGCACACCTCTAGCGCCCTTATAAGTTATCCTCACACACTCACCCTCTTTGAGATGTGGAAAATGGTTGTTGAAAGAGCACTCAATAATACACACAAGTATTTTAAGAAGTATGCTTTGTATTATTATTACTCTCAAGGAATGCTTAAAAGATACTTTGATGTAGTGCTCTCCAGTGGTATGTACAAATCAGTTTCATGTGGTATTTATAGGCAACACCCCTTCCTACATGCCTAATTCTAGACAGGGCTGAGCAAAGCTATCTGAATATCCGAAAATCTAATTCGAATCCGATCCGACTTTTTAGGATATCCGATCCGATAAGGAATTTCGGATCAAATATCCGATCCGAAAAGTCGGATATCCGATACCAACTCGGATATCAATATTACCGATTCCGGATATCCGATATTCGAAAAGGATCGGATATTCGGATATCCGAAAATTTTCAAATTTTTTTCGGGTATCGGGTATCTATATCTGATATATATAGTATAAAAAATTAATTTTTATATAAAAACCCTAATTTTAAAATACATTTTATAATAAAAAATATAATTTTTTTGGATAATCGGATATTTTGGATATCCGATCCGAAATGGTTCGGATATCGGATATATGAAACTTTCGGATCGGATATCCTATCCGTGCTCAACCCCTATTTCTAGAATATTCTAACCTCCTCAAATGGAGGGTTGTACACTACTTTATAACTAGAACTTTCTACACAATTACAATTTACATGCACATCATAGAATAACCTAGAATCATTGTAACTAAATACAAGAATCTTCATGATCGTCCTGGAATATTCTAGAGACACCCCTTCTAGAATACTCTAGAATATTCTAGAGTCACCTTCTCTAGAACATTCTACCACCATACTCTATAATATTCCGGAACCTTTTAGAACCTTCCGGAAGTTTCCATTTCCTACCATCATTAACTCATTTATGTTCCATTTTCTACGTATGTGCTTCATGTTCAGTGGGACAACTGTCGTTTCGTGACAATTCGCTCTCACAATTCACAATATAAAATCCTTACATTCACTCATAAAAATAAATCATCTACATTCTATCTTACAATCACTCTTAAACAAACTAATTTTTATTTTAATAATATTTTATTTTCCTTCAAACACTATTACTCTTAATATATTAATAAGTGAATAGCTTTAAGCAAACAATTTTTCTTATATTCATTATTTAACCGTGCAATTCTTATCTCATTCTATATTCTTCAGTTCCTTATGTTTTGATTAATAATGTTTGTTTTAAATTTTTTTTTGGTTTGATGAATTAATAGTCTTAAGCAAACTATTTTTATCATGTATTTTAATTATTTAACCATGTAATTCCTATCTCATTATTCTCTATTTTCAATTCCTTGTGTTTTAATTAATAGTGTTTGTTTTAATTTTTCTTCTTTGATTTGATGAATTCATATTCATTATTTAACGTCGTAATTCCTATCTCATTCTCTATTTTTCAATTCCTTGTGTTTTGATTGATAGTGTTTGTTTTAATTTTCTTCTTTGATTTGATGAATTAATATTCATTATTTAACCTTGTAATTCCTATCTTGTTCCTATTTTTCAATTCCATGAGTTTTGAACTTTTGATTGATAGTACGTGTTTGTCTTAGTTGTTTTTTTTTTTGTTATAGTCTTTTGTTGTCGTATGCAATCTTCTTTAAAACCTTTTCTTCCTTTTTTTGTCTTACAACTATTTATATTATTTTTCGTATAAGTATGACTCGTATTAATTTTAATATCATCCTATATTTTTAATTTCTTCCACCTTTTAATTTGTATACAGTAAACAATTTTAGAAATATATATTATATTTTTCTTAATTTTTATAACATCATCCCATTCATCATACGGCACAAAAGTCTATTTATGTAATCTATTAGTGGCTAAAGAAACATTATATGAATTATCAATTACGAGGTCTTGAATTTGAGACTTGACCCATTTGTTTTTTTAGACATAAAAGCAAAATGACATAATGTTGTGTCAATGACTTGTCAAAACCAAGGTGGTCGGATGATCCATGTGTAAGAATTATTTATTACATAAATATTAAATGTGGCCTATGTGTTTTAGGTTTGATTATAAAAGGACTAAGTCTATATTATATTATTGGATTTTAATATAAACGGTGACACCGTGATGAATCGGTTTCAATTAATGACTTTAAAATCCGGGAGTATTGGTGTTCCCTCATCCCTTGCCTAATAATGCTAGTAAGTAGTATGTGTTTAATCTCTTTGTACATATATATATATATATATATGGTATTAAAGGTGCTTACTTGAAAAGACACTTATGAGGGGTTACAACCTTACATGAAAAGAAACTTTTGAAGGGTTACAACCTTACATGAAAAAACACTTATGAAGGGTTACAACCTTTCATGAGTTTGCACTTATATTTATATATATATATGTATATGTATGTTTGTATAGAGGTTAATGAACATAATAACATAACTTACACGAAAGTTCTTATCCATCAAAGAACCATAGAAGGGAATGCTAAAGGGACGAAAATCACTCGTTATCTTTCAATTCTTTATCATCATGGATCAAGGTTAGTCATACTAATTAATTTTATTAGTTTGCATTATGTTGGTTGAATCATGTTTAGTCTAGATCTTGTGAATTACAATTTTATTAAAGAAATCATAAAATTATTCTTACATTTGGTATCAGAGCGGATTAAGACTATCATGATTCACCACTCCTGTAATTAATTTTTGGTATAATTTATGATTATCGATTCATAATAATCATACGCCTCACGGAAATCCTTCTTTACGGTTGGTTTCAAATGATACTTGGAAGAAATCTATTGTTGGTTTTTTGTTGCTATCTTTGGTAAATATATATTAAGGAAAGACTTTATATAGTTTGTTCTTTACCTTATGTATGTATTGATCGATCCACTGTATGGAATAAGGGCTTCATTATTTTATTTGCATGTTGATTTTGAAACCACATTATGCATACATTAAGGAACTTTGCATGTGCATATTGGTTTTGAAACCACATTATTATAAATAATTGTATTACTTCGTATAACACATACACTTAAGGAAATTGATTTGTATGGATAATGTCGTCATGATAGTGTACAAAGTTGTTCAAATTTGCATGTGTATCTTCATATTACCGTAAAGTTAATGGATCGAGTGCTATAAAGTGATATAACTAATTTTATGTCATTCAATTCTTAATGTAAAAGTGTGTGTAATAGGCATGAATTTAAACACATAATAATAGTTTGGCCTTGTCCATAAGAGTTAGATTTTATTATTTGATGTCTTTATTAGGAAGTAGTAACTTGTTAGTCACCAAAGTGGCCTAGTTACATACATTGATTTTAAGACATTTGAATAATGAATAATATTTTAATTGATCATGATTATAGAGATGCTATAATTGACATGATATATTTTTTATGATTGATCAATTGATTTTATTAATTATATTCTAGGAGATCACCCAAAGGTGGATCATTGAATATAATTAGTAATATGTAAAGGATTAGGAATTAATACTTTGTTAAATAGTGTGTATATCCAAAGATAGCATACATATTTTTGCATATGTATTTTATGACTAATTATTAAAGTTTGTAATTTTAGCATCAATGATATTTCATGTATTTAAGTATTGCCCAAAGGTTACTTAGATGCATGTATTATGAATATTTTCAAAGCACTTATAAATAAGTATGTATTATTGTTTGCAGCTTCATCAAGTTTATATGCATTCGCTAACTCTGTCATGAAATTCAATGGGCTGAATTATGATGATTGGTCTGAACAAATCCGGTTCACACTGGGTATAATGTCTTTGGACCTTGCAATTCAAATGGATGAGCAGCCCCCAGCCATCATAGAAAAAAGCTCCGATGCAGAAAGTCTCTTTATGAGGCATGGGAGCGATCTAATCGGCTGAGTTTGAACCTTATGAGGATGACGATGGCTGAAAATATTAAGCCATCGATGCCAAAGACAGAAAATGCAAAGGAATTCATGCAACAAATTAAGAAGTGTTCTCAATCAGATTTGGCTGATAAGTCAATTGTAGGCAGCCTAATGAGTCAGTTGACTACAAAAAAGTTTGACTGGTCTCAGCCTATCCATGATCATGTAACTCACATGTCTAAATTGGCAGCAAATTTAAAGAGCATGGGGATGGATATAAATGACACATTCTTGGTCCAATTCATCATGAACTCTCTACCTCCCGAGTTTGGCCAGTTCCAGGTGAACTACAACACCATTAAGGATAAGTGGAACTTTCAGGAATTGGAGGCTATGTTGGTTCAGGAGGAGGGTAGATTAAAGAAGATGAAGGATCAAGCAGTTCATCTCGTATCTCATGATGGTGCCAGCAGTAGCAAAGCCAAACCAGGTAAAAAGGGCAAGTACAAGGACAAAACTTTCGTGAAAGGGCCGGAAGGCAAGATCCGAAAGGAGAAGAAATGTTTCTTTTGCAAGAAATCGGGGCACTTCAAGAAGGATTGTCCGAAAAGAAAGGCTTGGTTCGAGAAGAAAGGTATGCATCATAGTTATGTTTCTTTTGAATCGAATCTTATAGAAATGCCTAACAATACTTGGTGTTAGATTCTGGTTGGTGCTACTACTCATGTGTCTTGTATTAAACAGGGATTCAGTACGATCCAACCCATAAAAGGAACTAAGCAATACTTGAAGATTCATCTTAAGTACTGGTTGTAATTTAGATCTTGAAAGATGTCTTTATGTTCCTGATTGTGCTAGAAATCTTGTTTCTGTTAGTAAATTGGACATATTAGGCTTTAATGTTATGTTTTGTAGTAGTGGATTTTCATTATATAGGCATAACTATTTGTATGGTTGTGGTACTTTGATTGATTCACTTTATAAGTTTAACATTGATAGTAAATTCTCTGGATCCTTATTTAATATTGAAAGTCAAGGCATTAAACGTAGTGCATGTAATGATAAATCTGCTTTCTTATGGCATCAAAGGTTAGGCCACATTTCCAAAGAAAGGCTAATGAGGTTGGTAAAAGATGGAATTATTCCTGAATTGGATTTTAGTGATCTAGATGTGTGTGTGTAGATTGCATCAAAGGAAAGGAAACTAAACATATAATAAAGAAACCAGCTATGAGAAGTACTCAACTTCTTGAATTGATGCACACCGACATATGTGGTCCATTTGATGTTCCTTCTTGGAATGGAGAAAAGTATTTCATCACTTTTATTGATGATTACTCACGATATGGATATATCTATCTACTGCATGAGAAGTCTCAATCGGTGAATGTCCTAGAGGTGTTCATTAATGAGGTTGAGAGACAGTTAGATAGGAAAGTAAAGGTAATAAGATTTGATAAAGGTGGTGAATACAATGGAAAATATAATGAAAGTGGACAATGTCCAGGTCCATTTGCAAAATTCCTTGAAAGTAGAGGCATTTGTGCACAATATATAATGCCCAATACACCTCAGCAAAATGGCGTGTGTTATTTCGGATGAACTACTACAAGAGGGGGGGGTGAATTGTAGTATGGAACATGATAGTCAATTTTTGCGGAAATTAAAGAACATGAAAGAAAATAAAGAGAAACGATGCAAGAGAGATTTAGCGAGGAAACTTTCCAGGACCCAACTGGAAATAAAACCTCGACCCACTAGGGATTTCTCTAAATCACTTCACTATAGGGCAATAAATCAATTACAACCTATAATATTCTACTGGACCCGTAAGTTCCTCTAAGAACTTACTTCTCTATTCTCCATATTCTAGTGTTATTTTCCCTTTTCTTTTTCTCTCTTTTTCTCTTTCTCTTTCTTTTTCTATTCTCTGTTCTTTTTCTCATTTTCTTTCTCTTCTCTTCTCTGTTCTCACACTTTTCTCAAATTCTCACCCCAATTACAAAAATTCTCTCAAACCCTTTACAAATTCCCCATTACAAGAGTTCACTCAAACTCTCTTCCCTCTTCTCAAAATTACAGATTCTTTTGAGTGGAACTGACTCAATATGTGGACATATGATGTAACATTTTAGCTCTCCACTTTATTTAAGTCTGGCTCACCTTAGAATAGGTGATCCATACAGCATTTATAAGGTTTAAAGTCGTGCTCCCCAAGAAAACACTAACTACACCATTAAACCCACTCAAAATTCTGTCAGGAACTTGTAACTGCCCACTACATTGCTGCCCATGTTCCCATTAACTACCGCCACGTCCCACTACTCATTGACTCCTTATTTTTAGGACTCCATGACTGATTTTGATATCTATGTGTGGTATGACATAAACTTATATGGTGAAGAGATTAATTCATAAATTTAACACATGCACACTACTTCACGTAAAACCCCACTTATTTGACTCCATGATTTTAGGAAACTAACAAAACCTTTTGACAACTTTTATTTTCAGAATCAAAGACCACTTAAAAGTAGTATAACCACCAAATTTGACTATCAACAAACTAGTTGCAACAACCCTATTTTCTAGCTAGTCAAATAACCGATTTTTACCAATTTTAAAAAACAAATTCTGAAAATAAATTATTCTTTTAATCAGTAAAAGAAGCTGCCCAATTAAATCAGAAAAACCAACTTAAGCTCCTAAATTTTAGGTAACAAATGTTTACCACATATTAATTCAAAATAGTTTGTTGCAACTTCCTAAAATTAAGGACTTCATTCTCCAGCAATATTCTGAGTGTTTTACCAAATTAAATCAATCTAAAATTATGCTATAATCATGCTAGACACGTGGACTACCATAACTGACCAAACAGACACAAGTTCCTCTAGGAACTGGACTCGTGTTCCTGTAGAAACTGGACTCAAGTTCCTTTGACAGACAGACCCAAGTTCCACTTGTAACTTAACTCGTGTTCCAGTCAAACTCATGACTCAACATATTTACAAAAGTCTTAGAAAATTAAGAGTCTCTTAATTTTCTAGTTTCTTCTCACCTTCAAGACACTCCAACTCTGGAAATCTTGATTCTCATTTCTCTTGGTTTGTTTCTTCACAGGAACTTAACTCGTGTTTCATAGGAACTTCAGTTTAGCTTGCTTTCTTGATTGTGCTTCTTCAAGTATTCTCTTTGCAAGGCTTCAACTTGGTACCTCTTTGAGTTGCATTCCCACATTGAAACTTTTCTCCCTTGAATACTTGATCTCCCTTGAATACTTGAATACTCCTTCAAGTTCTTCTTGGTTGATCTTCTCTTTGAAGTTCTCGTTTAGAAACACTTCTCCATTTGTATTCCTTCGCTTGAACTTCTTTATTTAGTTGCTTCAACTCAGAAGCTTCTCTTGATTTGTTCCAACTTAGGAACTTGTACTGCATACATCTTCAATCACAATAGGAACTTTCTTCCTTAAGACCTATGAACTTGTTTATGCACATCTTAACACACATGTTAGTTAGATAATCATCATTTGTTCATTATCATCAAAACCATACTTGGCTCAATAGCGTGGCTGAGAGGAGGAATCGTACTTTGATGGAAATGGTTAGGAGCATGGTAAATAATTGTTCTTTACCGATTTCATTATGGATATATGCTTTAAAGACTGCAGGGTATTTACTTAATCGGGTTCCCAGTAAAGCGGTTTCTAAGACTCCTTATGAATTGTGGACGGGTAGGAAACCTAGTTTAAGGCATATACGTGTTTGGGTTTGTCAAGCAGAAGTAAGGTTGTATAATCCAAATGAAAAGAAAGTTGATCCAAGGACAATAAGTGGTTCTTTCATTGGCTATCCTGAAAATTCAAAGGGGTACATATTTTATTGTCCTAACCATAGTATAAGAATCGTAGAGACGGGTAATGCTAGGTTCATTGAAAATGGTCAAACTAGTGGGAGTGGTGAACCACGAAATGTGGACATACGACAGATTCAGGTTGAAAGTGTTTCGTCGCCTGATATTTCTTCTAAAGCTGTTTTTCTAGTTGTGACATCATATTCAAATGACACAATGGAACAACATAATGATGTCCAAAACCCACAAAATGAAAATATGCAAGATGAACCTGTCACTATTCAAGGAGAGCACAATGAATCACGTGAACCTTTAAGGAGGTCAATAAGAGAAAGGAGACCTGCTATTTCAGAAGATTACGTGATTTATGCAATTGAAAATGAATGTGACTTAAGCATTAATGAAGACCCGATATCATTCAGAAAGGCCATGGAAAGTACAATTCTGATAAATGGTTGATTGCCATGGAGGGAATAAAATCTTTATGTGATAATAATGTTTGGGATCTAGTAGAGTTGCCTAAGGGTTGTAAGGCAGTTGGGTCCAAATGGGTTTTCAAGACCAAACGAGACTCTAAAGGTAACATTGAACGATTTAAGGCCAGACTTGTTGCTAAAGGTTTCACTCAAAAGGATGGTGTTGACTACAAGGAGACTTTTTCTCCCGTGTCAAAGAAAGATTGCTTAAGAATTGTTTTAGCTTTAGTGGCTCATTATGATCTCGAGCTTCACCAAATGGATGTGAAAACCGCCTTTTTGAATGGTGAATTAGAGGAGGAAGTGTATATGGACCAACCTGAAGGGTTTTTTGCCACAGAAAAAGAACACATGGTGTGTAAGTTGAGGAAGTCAATATATGGATTAAAGCAAGCTTCCAGACAATGGTATTTAAAGTTCAACAGTACTATCACATCTTATGGGTTTGTGGAAGTTATTGTTGATAAATGTATCTATATTAAAATCAGTGGGAGCAAGTTTGTGATTTTAGGCTTATATGTTGATGACATTTTGCTTGCTACAAATGACATGGGTATGTGTAGCGGTCGTTTTTACCCGGCCGCCTACGTCTCACGAGTTATTTTGAATGCTCGTTAACGCCGTACGTGAATACGAACTAGTAGGAGTCGCCACCGTGCGTTTTATACGGTCCACGGACACCGAAGAAGTACTGAAAGCCAGGAGCAATCAGCCCCATATGGTCGTGCACCAGAGTATGGGTTCGGGGACAGGTTACGAGCCAATCGTGCATTGGGTCCGCCCGCCTGTAAGCGGTCTCTACTAGGTCTCTTTTTGTGGTCAAATTATTATTAATCCCGAATACATAAATATCTCCGTATTATGTCCTTAAAAGCGCGATTTACTAGGCGTGTTCAAATTATTACAATTATGACTAATTTAAGGTGACCACTTTGATTTAGTCCATATTAAACGGTCCCTAATGTCATAGTTGTCCAAGGTTACAAAATATATACATGAGATAAAATAAAAATATGTACATGAGATTATGAAATAATAAAAAAAATCAAGTAAGATAACAAGTGACATAATTAAACAATATGTTACCAAATAAAATCATATGAAATAAAATCAAGTCAAATAATATCAAATAAAAAACTAACAAAAATAAAACAAAATAAACTAAGAAAATCAAGTCCTATGCAATCAGATCAGCACTGACCAACCTGGCTTCGGACCAGAAAATCACCTGCAAGAATATTTTTAAAATTTTTTCTAATATTGTTCCATAAAACTAGACAACACAAGCTTCAAAACGAATACTCACACGACCACTAATTAGTTTCGAGCAATCCTGTAAAATTCAGCAAAGTCAGACAACGAAACTGAAAAGAGCAAGATTGACCATCCTCTGTTCGAACCCATAAAACATCTAGAAGAAAATTTTATAAATTTTATTTGATATTTTTCAGTACAATTAGACATAATAAGATTTACAATGATTATTTACACGACTCCTAATTCAATCCCAATTTTCCTGCAAAATTCGGCAAAGTTAGATAAACAAAACTGGAAATAAAAAATCTGAACAGCGAGTTCATGACCAAGCTGCGTTCAATCCCATAAAACGCCCAGAAGAAATTTTCTTAAATTTTTTGAAATATTTTTCCTTGAAACTAGACATAATAGGTTTCAAAACTAGTATTTACAAGACTCGTAATTCAATCCCAATTGTCCTAAAAAATTCGGCAAAGTTAGACAAACAAAACTGGAAATAAAAAATCTGAACAGCGAGTTCATGACCAGGATACGTTCAATCCCATAAAACGACCAGAAGGAATTTTCTTAAATTTTTTGAAATATTTTTCCTTGAAACTAGACATAACAAGCTCGAAAATGAGTACTCGAATAGATCGTAACTCATTCCCAATAGCTCTGGAAAATTCATCAAAGTTACTGCTCAGAACAAAACCGAGAAAATGAAACAAAACATCAAGCTATAACTTGCTACAATCATGAATAAACTGATTAGTACTTAATTGAATTATGAAATCAAATACATATATGATTATAAAGAGATTGAGTCCTCAGAAATTATACCGAAATCGCCGTGGTCGAAACGGAATCGTCAAGGCTTTCGAATCGCTCATTTTATGACTGTTTGAGGGTTGTTTTTATGTGTTATTGCTGCTGCGTTTGTTGTAGTTTAGAGGGTAGTTCGAGAGGATTTTTTTGTGTGTCTTTTTTGGTGATGAAGAGGGCTGGTATATATAATGGGATTGGAAGGTTCAAGAAGAAAATCAACAAGGATATGGGGGGGGGGGATGTGATGAGATAGAATAAGGTAAGAGCTTGATATGGAGATGATTATATGGGATATGATGAGATATGGGTGATATTATTATTATTATTATTATTATTATTAAAAAGTTAGTAATGCTAGTTTTGGTTTATTTAGGCTAAAAGGTTTGGGCTTGGTTAAAAGGTCTAAATTTGGGTCTAGCCATGCACAAGCAATTCTCGGGCCTTTTCAGAAATCCGGACCAATTGACGATGGGTATATTAAAATCATTGGACCCTTAATTGGGGAGACACTTTTAGGTGTCTACAGAAGCCCCCACTTTGACTGAGTCTGGAGAGTAAGCATAGACTCGCAAGACGAAACTCAAAGTATTCCTGTCGGGACGGAGTGTAACGACCTTGATTTTCATGATATTTTCTGCCTTGATTTATGTGTATTTATGTGATGATATGTATAGTTCAAATTATTTTTGAACTATTTATTTTATTTTATGTGAATACTTTCGATTTAATTCGAATTATTTTATTTGCAGTTATTATTATTTATGTTAATTATTATTTAATTAATTAGAATTTTTATTTAATTTTCTAATAAATTATTTAATATTTTGGGCTAAATCGATTGATGCATGATTAATCATGCGGTTTTTGCAAGTTAGCCCAATTGATCACGAGAGCCCAAGTTTGGCCCATATTGCAAGCCAAAACCGGCCCCCTCCTTATGCATGGCAAGTTTTGCCACTTGCCTTGTGTTCACACCTTAACTAACTCTATATATAGATGAGTTAGTAAGGCTTGATGATCTATTTGCTCATTTTCCATCCTAACACACTTGCTCATCAAAAGTTCAAACACAAAACTCCCTCCCATTTGCTCATCCTCACACGCCATTTTTGGCTATTGAAACCCATCAGTTGTTCATCAATCTTTCTAATCCCAAACTTAAAGATTCAAACTCTATTGATCTTTAAGTACCAAAACACAACTTAAACCTCAAAAAAAATATTATTCGAGATCACTAGTTTGGGTTGGTTTCCGGGTTGTTCGTGTTCGTGTGGGTGTTCGAGTGGTGACCGTGTGGGTGCCGTGTTGAAGCCGTGCAAGGGTGGTGATTCGAGTGGTGAACCGTGTAGCAGGGGCCGTGTGAAGCCGTGGTGCTCGTGTGGCAGTGGTGGCTCGTGCGACACAGCCGTGTGTGCAAGTGTGCCGTGTTGTTCGTGCCGTGTGTGCGTGGTTGTGGGTCGTGTGGTTCGACTTTCCGGGCTGCAATTTTGTATTGATTTTGTGTGTTATCTTCAATAAGGTAACATACTTTCTCAACTTAGTTGGTATACTATGATTATAGTATAGATTAAATGCATGTATTGGTTTATTTGTGGAGTTTTGATCATGATATGTGTTTGGTATCTAATCTGATTTTTATGTTGTTTTAGTGATGTTTGGATGATATTTTTATGATGAATTTTATGATTTTTATGTTGTTTTATGATCATGATGAATGTGTTAAAGTTTGATGAATTTTGGATAAAATAAGTTGGTGATTTTCGAGTAACTAGTTGAGGTTATGCGTGTAGTGTTTGAATGTTGGATGAGTTCTTGATTCAAGTTCTTGAATCTTGAATGAGTTCTTTATGGGTTCTTGTTAAGTTCTTTGAGTTCTTGTTGAATTCTTGTTGAGTCTTGATGGGTTCTTGGTTGAATCTTGGGAATTAAAGAAAGTGGTTGAATTGATAAAGAAAGTTAAAGATTGAGTTAAAGTTAGTTAAAGAATGGATTAAAGATAATGGATTAATGTTGGTTAGACTCAAGATCAAGGCACAAAGGCAATCTTGAGAATAACTTCGTGTTTTAACTAATTATTTTCGAGAATCAAGGCGCAAAGGCAATTCTTGAAACTAATTATGTTATGATTAAGATAATTAAGATTTAAGATTTAATTAAAGATTAGCTTGATTTCGTTGCTAGACGCCTAAGACATTGAGTAAGATTCTTTGTTTTTGGGTTAAGACGTTGCCCCTATTCCATCCGCGGTATTGGGATAGTTGGAGTCCTGCTATGTTATCTTTTGATGTGGATTTCCAGTAAGATTGGTTTCACAGGACATGAATTTCCTGTAAGATTGGTTTCATGGGGTTGGGAGTAAGATTCTCAATCCTAGCATAGTAGAAATTTCGATTGCGTAAGATGCGTTCGTACGAGCATAGTCCGGTCTAGTATATGAATGATTGCGCCAAAGATAGTTTGGTTAGGATGTTTGAGTCGAGTTCATGATTTGGATGATTCTCGCTTGTTTTGGATTATTGGTTGATTATTTGATTTGTGCTATGCTCATGTGTATTCCCATTAGGGTGAGTCAGTTATGTTACTCGCCACTGATGGTGGACTGTTGTTTGTTTTACAGGTAATTCTGATGACGAAGTTCTTGCTTAGTTTTGGGTTGGGCGAGCGGCGTTTTTATGCTTTGTTGTATTTTCTATTGTTATTGTTTTTAGATAGTTTTGGACTGATGTATGGACTTTCATATGTTGGTTTTGGACTCTGACGTGTGGTTGGAGTTACTCGTATTTTAGTACTTTTAGTTTGACTTTTTGGTTTAGTAATGTACAAACTTGTGGGTATTTGTACTTTTGGAGTTTAATAATAATAATTTGAGGAATTAGCTTTAATTCTTAAGTATTTTGAGTTGTAGTTATGACTATTCGACTTGTCGGTTTCTTCCGCGCCGATTTAAGCGAGTCGGGTCGTCACAGTTGGTATCAGAGCCGAATAGGTTTTAAGTGAAGTTTTAAGATTTGAGTTAAACCCGGGAGTTGAGAGCTTTACTATTCCCAAGTGATTAAACCAAATTCTAGGATATGTGAAGGGAGAAGAGTTGGGTAGAAAGACCGGGATAAGATTCTTTCCATTTCTTTTCTTTTCTTATTTTGATTACTTGACCTTGGTGGGGTAGTTGACTAACATGTTATTCCTTGTTATGTCTTTTGTTATGATGCGTTGCAGCATGTCTACACCTCGCCGGTTGAGTACTGGACGACAGAGGTTACGGGCACTCGAGGAGGCAATCCTCACGTTAGCGCACCATAGTCGTCATACGCCGGGTACGCAGTCGACGTTCGATCGTATCGCACGTCATCGACCTCCGACTTACGACGGGGTTGCCGACCCCACTACTTTGGAGAGCTGGATCCGCGACATGGGGAAGCTCTTTGACGCGACGTTTATTCCCGAGCACAAGAAGGTGCAGATCGCCGCATATTACTTACGTGGAGAGGCCGATAACTGGTGGACGTTAGCTAAGGACGCGTACCAGCCGTTGCACTCGATGTCTTGGACCGAGTTTATCGATAAGGTCCAGGAGCGTTTCTACCCCGACGAGTTGCGGTGGCAGAAACAGGAGGAGTTTCTTACTCTTACACAGGGTAAGATGACTGTCCAGGCGTACACCGATAGATTCACGGAGTTGTCGAGGTTCGCTACGTCTGTGGTTCCGTCAGAGAAGGATCGGGTCAAGCGCTACATCAAAAAGCTAGATCCGAGGATTCGCGTTCACGTGATCAGTAGTGGAGCGACGACGTTCCAGCAGGCCTACGAGGTAGCACTCGAGATTCAGGCCGACGACTACAGCTTCGTTTAAGAAGCCCCGTTTCAGCGCACCTAGCAGTACCCCTCCGACCACGAGTTCGCGTAAGGGTGGTGATGGCTCGAAATGTAGAGGATGCGGCCGAGACTTCCATCCAGGGAAACGGTGCGATGGTTCGCCCATTACATGCTTTATTTGCGGAAAGGAAGACCATAAGGCGTCGACATGCCCCGAGAGGAAGCCAGATTCTGAGGTTAAGCAGCTTCCGGCACCAACGAAGACTCCGGTGAAGAACCGAGTCTACTGTATAACCGAGGCGGAGGCCGAGGTTCAGCCTGACGTCGTATCAGGTAGATTTCTTGTTTCTGGTGTGTTAGCTTTAGTTCTATTTGATTCTGGTGCTACTGTTTCTTTTGTGGCTAGTAGTTTTGTCTCGAGGTCTAATCTTCGAGGCAGCCTTCCTGTTAGTTCAGTTATTACTCTCCCTTCCGGAGAGGATTTTGTTTGTCAGCGAGAGTTCCGAGGAGTGCCTATCGTGATAGCTGGGGAGCAAGCGACGGTCGATCTGAAGGAGTTCCCGCTGATGGAGTTTGACGTCATACTTGGTATGGACTGGCTGTCGAGGTACCGAGCGATTATTCGTTGCCGGGATCAGTCAGTGACCTTCCGAGGACTGCAGGGCAACCGAGTTACCTACTCTGGGTTCGTCCTTAAGAAAGGAGTAAAGGTAATTTCTGCCTTGAAAATGCGAAAGCATCGCCAAAAGGGCGATATGGTGTATCTATGTCAGGTACGAGACTTGACTGAGGAGCATCTGTTGGACGATATACCTGTAGCGAGTGATTTCAGAGACGTATTTCCTGATGAGCTACCAGGAGTTCCACCTGAGCGTGATGTCGAGTTTCATATCGACTTAGTACCCGGGACAGCGCCGATTTCGAAGGCACCGTACCGGATGGCACCATCTGAGTTGCTAGAGTTGAAAACGCAACTCCAGGATTTAATCGATAAGGGCTTCATTAGGCCAAGTGTTTCTCCGTGGGGAGTGTTACGACCCGACTTTTTGACTTGTCGATTTACGAAGGGAATCGACATTCGGATCATTACTTAATCAAATTAAACTATAAATGTAAAATATATATTTGGAATAAATCAACTTTTATTATAAAAGAATAGTCTAAAATCCAAAGTCAAGGCATCTAGCCTAAAAGTTACATAATTAAAATAAATGTCTTCCCAACAGGCTGGGATCATAATCAAGCCCATCCAACGAAGCCCGCTCTACGCTGCTGCATCGTCACCTGAAACTGAGGGGGGGGGGTCCACCGTCAGTGGCGAGTAACTAGGCTGTCCCGTTTAATCGAGGGACCACCAAACACATAATAGCATAGAAAAGATCATAAAAACCATAAGAGAATCTAATATATGCTATACTTCATTCATTACAAATTACGTATAAAAATACGTACAAACTACGTATACGGATACATACAAAATACGTATAAATATACCTGCAGAAATACGATTAGAATACGTATAATCTACGTATAATGTACGTACAATCAACCCTGCACATACGGTTAGAAATACGTACAAATATACACTCAACATTCGTACATACATGCATTCTTACTCGCATACATACATGCCCACACATTCATACATACATGCTTTTCAAATACATACGTACACAGATACACAGCGGAGGACTTAAATCATTTTAATACACATATTTATCAAATCATAACCTACATCTTACATTATACCCCTTATCATATCATCGTATCTTATGTTATAACTCATATTATATACTTAACTTATATTGTAACCTATCATATATTATACCTTATCGATTCATATTCTTATCTTATCATATTCTATTCATGACATATCGTACCTTTCATTTATCATCATCTTAACTTTCATTTCATATCATATCATAATCGTATCGATTCATATCATATCATCTTTTTCATCTTTGAAATCATCTTAATCTTCATCTTATGATTTCATCTTAACATATCAATCGTATAATCATAATATAACATCTTTGTTGGACCGGTCACTATAACTCGTTATGGATCTCGTGTTTCACCATAACTTCCTAGAACATGCCGGGAGGAGCTCGTGTACTCAATCCCGTAGCGGATCCCGTGTTTCACCACTAAGTCTAAGCTATGGCCATAACTCCTAGTAGCGGCTCGTGTACCACTACCAGACGACTACATATCCTAAGACCCAAAACTACTCGGGGGAACTCGTGTGTTCGTCCCATTGAGCAGTGGCTCTGACTTAACCCACTAACGACTCGTGTATCATCAGGTGGGCGTCCATATTGTATCTTATATCTTCATTTAATTTAATCATATCATATATTAGGATAATACTAGGTGACCGTAATAGGAAATGAAATGTTCGGAGTCCCAGGAAAGAGAGGTGCGGCACGTATATTAGCCACCTTAAATACCAAGTCTTTCCTAGCCAGAGACCGAAACATTCATGTATAGCTATTACTCTGTTTCCTTTCTTATCCCTAGTAGTATCTTATGCAACTTTAAATCTTATAATATACTATCATATACTTATAATCCTATCCTTTCGGATACTAACCTTAATATCATATACTAACTTGTAGATATTATTATTAATAATTGTAATAGCCGAATACTAATAGTAATAATAATAGTCATATTATCTATCCCTTCACTTTACGACTTATCCCTGATAATTATTTTGTCCGTAAATTTTATTATTAACTATTCCCTGAATTAATAATAATCCAAAATTAACTAAAATTTGACTATTTCATATATCCCACACGACAACATTAAAATAACAACAATAATTAATCATATTTAATTAACAACAATAACTAAAATAACAACAATAATTAACTATTTTCTTGAATTAATTTAATTAATCAATATAATTACAAAAAATTACCAAAATAAGATAAAAATCATATTTTTCAACAACGTTCATCAAGATTAACATAAAAATAATATTTTTAACTCTTCTTTTAATTTCTATACACTCGACAATTAGAAGATAATAACAAGATTTAATTTTTAATTCAAGATTAATCAATATAATTCAATACTATCAAGATTCATCATAAAAATCATATTTTTAGTTCCCTTTTAATACTTAGGTCACTCGAAAATTCAATAATTAATAATAGCATATTTTAATAATTCAATTGCCCTATTTTATACAATCTGATTTTTAAAGAATTAAATTAAAAACGACCATCTAAAGATCTCTAAAAATCTGGAAATTTTTATGGGAGCTAAATATGGGTTCAAGGATTAATGTGCATAAATTTCGTCTAAAAATAACATCTTTTACTATTTTTAAGTGATTTTATAACTAACCAGTCAGATTAGGCTGAACTCGGTTTCAGAATTTTCTGCCATGGAAAACGATCTTTAAAAATTACGAAAAAATTACAAAAGCTTTAAAAACGTATTAATGACTTCCACCTAAAATTTCGTAGCCATTAGATTTGATTAAGTTTACTAATTAATTCGTAAACTAAAACTGGACAGTTTTATCAGTTTGAAAGATTAAATTATTTCAAGCAAGAAAAGATCGAATTTTGCCACGAAATAAATTATGATTCAAAATAAAACAGTAAACAAACTGCCACGAAAAATTCATCAAGAAATAACAAGATTTGATTGGTAAATAAATTCATACAAGATCATACATAAAATCAAGAAAATACATAAAAATCAATCAAGAAATTCATGCTTCATGCTCGACATATCCAAGTAAAACAATATTAAATTTCCTACAATTTTCATGATATGATTCCTAATTAACTATGTGTTTTTCTACCCATAGATTAAAGAGGAGAGCATAGTTACCTGGATTCGCTTAATTAATCCAAGGAAAAACAATGAAGGTTCGACTTTTTGAGGGGATAATAGGAGAGAAAAATGATCTTTAGAGTTTGGAGTTTTAAGTGCTTAAATGCATAATGGCAACACAAGGGACAAGAGTCCTATTTATAGAACAAGATGAAGTGTTGCAAATCCTAAAATAAGGGAAAGTGAGGGCTGGCCATGTGGACTAAGTATAGGGGCCAAGTCATGGGCTTGGTTGAAAAATACTTAAGCCTTCTTAATTGGTAATTAGCATAATTACCCAATTAAACTAGAAATACCCAATAGCCCAAAAAGGAGACTAAAAACCGGCCAAGGGTAGATAAAAGAACAAATTGGGTCCTTGGCCCAATTTGATGAAAAAGAATGGGCTAAAAAGTAAAACAGTCCAAAATTAAATGGGCCTTTTTGGACTTAGAATTAAGACATATCATTAATAACCGCGAAATTTTCTGGCCCAAAATTCCGGGTCGTTACAGGGAGCACAGGTGGAAAGGGCTGTTGAGAGAAATAAATATAAAATAATGCTGCAGTTGAGAGAGGGGTAAAGAGGGTGGGGGGCAGCAGGGGGGAGGGGGGGCTGCAGGGGGAGGGGAGGGGGGGCTGCAGGGGGAAAGGGCTGTAGGGGAGGGGGGACTGCAAGGGGGAGGGGTTGTAGGGGGGACAGCAGGGGGGCAGTAGGGAGGGAGGGGGGACAGCAGGGGGGCGAGGGGGCTGCTGCAGGGGGGAGGGGGCTGTAGGGGAGGGGGGACAGCAGGGGGAGAGGAGGGGGGACTGCAGGGGGGCAGTAGGGAGGGAGGGGGGACAACAGGGGGGCGAGGGGGCTGCTGCAGGGGGGAGGGGGCTGTAGGGGAGGGGAGGGGGGACAGCAGGGGGAGGGGAGGGGGGATAGTAGGAGGAGGGGAGGGGGGGCTACAGGGGGAGGGGAGGGGGGACTGCAGGGGGGCAGTAGGGAGGGAGGGGGGACAGTAGGGGGAGGGGAGGGGGGGCTACAGGGGGAGGGGAGGGGGGACTGCAGGGGGGGCAGTAGGGAGGGAGGGGGGACAGTAGGGGGAGGGGGAACACTTGCTTTTAGTGAAATCAATAACCCCTTATTCTCATTTTTGCTTCCAGTGACATAAAAAAAGTTGAAACTAATATGCTTTCAGATGGTTATTTGCTTCCAGTAATTATCTAATGCAATTAATTTTAGTGAAATCAATAACCCCTTATTCTCATTTTTTAAGTTGAATTAAAATTAAACTACCATATAGTGAGAGGGAACACTTGAACACTCCACTACACAAATTCAACTACCCTTTTCAAATACCATTTAGTTCAATCCAAAGGAAAATAGCAACTCCTAATAAATAATAAGGTACTTCTTAGAGTGCTTCTTTGAATTTTGTATATTAAGAAAGAACACTGCTATGAAATGTCCACTGTAAATATTATAGGTGATTTCGGTGTAATTAAAGAATTTTGAAGATTGTGATTTGGGCATGTGTGGTTCTTTTTGCATATTTGTGGTTATATTTTATGTTCTAACAAGTATAAACATTTGGTTTTATTTTTATTTTTCTTATATTTAGATTATTAATGTTGCAACAAGGGAAGGACCTTTTACAAATCAAGAAATTAACGAAGTTCATGACAAGTGCGCTAATTTTCTTACAGAGAGTTGTTTGTAACATTTTGTATTACGGATTATAATTTCGTATTTAAGTTATTAGTTGTATATGTTCAAACCATTGAAGAATTTGAATGTTATCTTTTGTTACCTATTCGAGTATTAGAGATGCTTGAATTGGTCCACATTTTAATTTGTAACATTTTCTATTACGGAATAATTTTGAATTTATGTTAGTTGTATGTTCAAACCATATTGATTCGTTTGAATGTTATCTTTTGATAACTATTCGAGAATGAGAGATGCTTCGTCCACATTTTTATTTGTATTTTACATATACATATTAATGTATTTAATTATTATTGCATATATCACATATATATAAATATATATATATAACACGAATTTAAAAAAAAAAAAATGACTTTTGGCTGCGGTTTCGAAAAGAACCGCAGCCAAACGTCCTTTTTTTTTAAAAAAAAGTTTTGGCTGCGGTACCGAAAAGAATCGCAGCCATAGGTGGACTTACGGCTGCGGTTTTTACAAAGAACCGCAGCCAAAAGATTTTATGGCTGCGGGTGGAACCGCAGCCATAGGTCTAAGACCTATGGCTGCTACAGCATTGGCTGCCGGCTTGAACCGCAGCCATAGGACCTAAAAAGCCCGCAGCCAATGATGTTTTTTCCACTAGTGTTGAGATAATAGAATCTTGCTTAGAGAATGAGATGGATGATCTAGGATTTACAATTAACCATGAGGGCGGTTGTGACAAGGATGGCTCAAGCCCTACTTTGAGGAATCCGATTCAAGAGGAGGTAGATGTTGCTCTAAAGGACTATGACGAACCCTTTGAACCCATTTTTGCTTCTCCCTCTCCTCTTGACCCACTATCCCTTCCTTTCTTTCTTCGCCTAAATCGTCCAATCTCCATGTTTCCATTGAGGAGGAAGAGGATTTTCTTGGGGTTTTAAATGAATGTGATGATGGCATAGCCCATAGTGATGACTCTAGTGATAGTGAGGATGAGGAGTTTTGTTTTGATTTTGAAAATCCTCTCTTTGAGAATGATGATACCTTTCGTGAGTTTCTAAATCCTCTTTTTGAGGATGATGACGAAACTCATGAGTATCAAGATTCTCTTTTAGAGGATGACGATGTTAAGCCTCATGTTATAATTGAGTCTCGTTCTTGCCCCACCTTACCTAGGCCGTGTGTCCTAGTTCCTTCATCACCTTGTCCGCCTTTTCATGGGTCTTTACCCCTTCTTGAGCCTCATGACTCCTCTTGATGCCATAGAGACAAAAGTGTATAGTAATTATAGTTTTTCTTCTTTTTCTTATTTTGATTTTATTTATTTTAGTTTTAGTTTTTCTTTTAATTTTGTTCCCCTTCCCCCACATAAGCACAGGATGACATTCCATGGTCATTTTCCTTATTCCCTTCTCTTTGCTTATGTGGTGCTTTCTAGATTTAGTGGCGATGTCCATGACACGCTACTAAGAGCTTTGCGATGCTATTTACTAGATAGCATCCTTCTCCCTTGTACATAGTTTTCCTTGGCTTTCCCTTTTTTTTTCCTTTTTTTTGTTTTGTTTTTGGAGTTTGGTTCTTGGTTTATCTTCTTTTGCAGGTGTGACGATTGAGCAACACAATTGGATAGATGATGGTAATACTTATGGAATTAGAGTGTGTTGTTATAATTTGAAGCTTGTTTTGGTGAGATTGCTCCAAAACCTACTCCTTTTATTTCTTGATAGCATAGTTTTAGGTTTAGTTTTAGGAGGAGTTGATAATCGAGGATGTTTGGCTTTTAATTTTCGGCTTTCAAGCCCATTTGAGGATTACTGGTTATCGATGGCGTTGGGCCTCGATTTTATTTTGAATGGTTGCTTGATTGTTGTTTATGTGTTGAGCATGCTTGATTTTTGGCTCCTTTTAGTTTATTGCATGTTTATTTAATTTTAGTTTTTTTTCTTTATTTCCTTTTCTTTTATTTTCCTTTTCTATTTTCTATTTTCTTTTTCTTTGTTTTCTTCTTTTCTTTTTCTCGATTAGCCGACCTTGAGTGTAGTTTGTGCATATTTGAACCTTTGTTTTTCTTTTTCTAGTGAATAAGGCATGCTTAGGAGCTTTTCTTTTGACCTTTTAGGAGTTGGCGAGATTTTGAAAACTTGTACAAACTTTTGTGTTCTTGGTTAGAGGTACCGGTAAGATTGGTTGAACCTTTGGGGAATTTGAAGCCTACTAGGAGTATTTGCACCTTGGGGGAGGGGGGGGGGTTTAGGTAGCCTTCTCCGTGTATTCTTAGTTTTGGGGCATTTATTTCCTCTACCTTTGAGCCTTGATCAAGAGTTTGTCTAGGATTCCCGAGTTCAAGTGACCGAGCCACCCTTGGGGACGACGAAGGCATTCATTTCTTAGTTAATTTCATTTTTCTCCCTTTTCATTCACTTTTTCTTTTTTTTCCACATGTTGAGATTAGGCTTTTTCGTTGCCAAATTGGTTTTTGTTTTTCGTTTTTTCTATTCACTTTTGGAGCCCTTTTGAGCTTGAGCCTTCATTTCTTTGAGCCACGTTACAAACCATTTCCTTACTTTTATTTCACCCTTTTAGGTAAGTGAAGTTAGGGATCTTGGTGTTGTTTTGTATGAGCGTTGAAATAATAAGTTTGAGTTTCTTAGGTTCTCTTTTTGTGGATTTTTATGAGAAATAAAAGCCGATAAAGTGTGAAAAAGGCAATATCTACATTAAATTCAAAAAAAAAAAAAGAAAAAAAGAGAGAAAAGTAGCATTTCATATTTTGAAGTAAGAATGAATTTATTTCTTAGAAATTTCAATTCAAAAAAAAAAAGAGAAGAAAAACAAGAAAAAAATCAAAATATCAAAAAAAAATTCCAAGTTTCCTCCTTCCATTTCTCACAATGAGGACATTGTGTCCTTCAAGCTTGGGGGGGAGGAAGTCAAGAAAAAAAAAAGAGAAGATTTTTTTCCCCGGTATTTTGGTTAGTGTGATCCCTTGTGTTTTGAACTTCACTTTAGGATACCACCACATAGCCAAATTTTTCCACACCCTTACCCAAGCCTTACTTGCATCCATAAGAAGTCCTTCCAACCCATGCGGGGTTGAGTCCTCCTTGTCTTTCGGGAACTAGCCAAGTATATTGAGCGGGCGAACAAGGGGAGTGATGGGGGGTTAATTCTAGCTCCACGATAAATGATCCACTCACAACGGATCCGTTTTCCCTTTTCTTTCCGGTTCCTTCGCGGAATCATGAGACACTCCTAGTTAGGTGGATTTGAACTCTTTGGTTGGTTTGTGGTATGATTGGTAGAACTAGCTTTAGGACTATTAGGTTGTGCATAGTTTTTTTAGTTTTCTTTCTTCCTTCCTTTTGGGTCAATTTCTTAGGTCCTTTGCATGCCAAGTTTGGTGATTTAGGAAACTTTGTGTTCTCTTATGCACATTCTCCTATTTCGGCTAGAGAGTTTTTATTTTTTTTTCTTTTTAATTTTAGTTTAATTTGTAGTTGGTAAGAGTTATGGGTTAAACTCTTTGGAAACCCTTACGAGAGTATACTCGTCCTCTTTGGCGACTTGGGGGTTTAAATGGCTTGTTACTTGTGCTAAAAGTGACCGTGATTCCTACGAAAGTGAGTTAGACTTTTGGTTTCCATTTTTTCTTTAGTTTTCTTTGCTTGAGGACAAGCAAAAGGCAAGCTTGGGGGATTTTGATCGGTCCATTTTGGACCCATTTTTCGGCTTTGTTTCACTTGTCTTTCGGCCCTTTTAGACTTTATTTTCTTTGGTTTTTAGTATTTTAGTATAGAATTAGCTTATTTCATGGTTTCCTTCAATAATGTTGTGTTTTATTTGTTTTCATGAATAATTAGGCTCAAAATTGTAGTATTAATGCTCTTGCATATATAGTCTGATTCAAAGACTCATATCTTTTTTTCTATAACTCTTTTCAGGTGATTCTACTTGGAGAAGATTCCTTATTCCAAGAGCTTTAATTTGATATATTATATGCTCAATTCCGCTAAGAAACGAAGGAGATATGAGCATTTGAAGACCGAGTGCGCAGATCTGCACGATCGTGCACTTAGTTGCACGATCGTGCAGAATGCTCGTGCAGAGGTCAGAAAGCCCTTTTGGAGTGCACGATCGTGCAGTAATAAGCTGCACGATCATGCAACTTAGTTGCACGACCGTGCAGTTTTCCTGCACGATCGTGCAGCAAGTCCTTCGTGCAGCTTATTACTGCACGATCGTGGCGAAACGAAGGACTTGCTGCACGATCGTGCAGGAAAACTGCACGGTCGTGCAACTTAAGCTTATTATTGCATGATCGTGCACTCCAAAAGGGCTTTCTGACCTCTGCACGAGCATTCTGAACGATCGTGCAACTAAGTGCACGATCGTGCAGGTCGTGCAGATCTGCGCACTCGGTATTCAAATGCTCATATCTCCTTCGTTTCTTAGCGGAATTGAGCATATAATATATCAAATTAAAGCTCTTGGAATAAGGAATCTTTTCCAAGTGGAATAACCTGAAAAGAGTTATAGAAAAAAAGATATGAGTCTGAATCAGACTATATATGCAAGAGCATTTGAAATACTACAATTTTGAGCCTAATTATTCATGAAAACAAATAAAACACAACATTATTGAAGGAAACCATGAAATAAGCTAATTCTATACTAAAATACTAAAAACCAAAGAAAATAAAGTCTAAAAGGGCCGAAAGACAAGTGAAACAAAGCCGGAAAATGGATCCAAAATGGACCGATCACTCGTGCGAAAAAATGTTTAGGGTAGGCATAAACCCATTGTGTGCCAAGAGTAAGCATAAACTCTTGATAAAAAAGGTATGATGTATGTTTGGGTCAGCATAAACCCGTGAGAATAATAAAGTTCTAAGATTAGAAATAAACTCTTAGAGGTAGAGACAAGAGTAAGAATAAACTCTTGGGAGATGAGGGTAAGTATAAACCCGTGAGAATGATAATGTGCTAAGGGTAGATATAAACTCTTAGAGGAAGAAAACAAGAGTAAGAATAAACTCTTGAGAGATTAGGGTAAGCATAAACCCATGAGAAAGGAATATGTGTTAAGAGTAAGCATAAACTCTCCTGAGGGGAATTAAGAGTAAGTATAAACTCTTGAGATCAGAGAAGTTAAAGTGATGTGTTAAGAGTAAGCATAAACTCTTATGAGAAGAATCAAGAGTATAAACTCTTGAGAGAAGAAATAAGGGTAAGCATAATTTCATAAGTAAAGTGAGTGGATCAAGGGTAGGCATAGACCCTTAGAAAAACATATGTAAGCTTAGGGTAAGCATAAACCCGTAAGCAAAGTAAGTGGATTAAGGGTAGGCATAAACCCTTAAAGGTAAGATTTGTAAGATTAGGGTAAGTATAAACCATGGAAGCCGAATTCGCGGCATGATTTGAGGCTACGAATCATGCATTATGGATGCGGAATTTTATCTCGTGACTTGGTATTGTTGATAGCATAGAGAGACCATTGAGAATTTATTATGATAATTCCGCAACCGTCTTCTTCTCTAAAAATGAAAAGTACTCTAAGAGTACTAAGCACATGGAGATGAAGTTTTTGTCAGTTAAAGAAAAAGTGCAGAAATGTAGAGTGTTTTTTTAGCATATTGGAACGGACATGATGATAGCAGATCCGTTGACGAAAGGCCTTCCACCCAAGGTGTTCATTGGCCATGTAGAACATATGGGTGTAGTAGATAAAGCCTTGCAATTTTAATAATGTTTGCTCATTATGTAAATAACATTTAGAATTCGCTAATAGTTGTGTTTCTGCCTAAATATTGTGTTATCATTATGGTTGATGTATACATTTATTGTTATTAGATAACTTGTAATGGATCTTGACATATGAAATTAAATTTGTGTTGAATTTCAATTGGTTTGTGATACATGGAAGGGATCGTGTCGCTCAATGACATGTGACCGCCATGATCCGATAAATTTTAATTTAATTAAGGTTTAATAGACTTAATCAAAGTGCGCATTTACAGTTTATTGAGCCATCAAGAAGACACAAAGGCCAAGTGGGAGAATGTAAGAATTATTTATTACATAGATATTAAATGTGGCCTATGTGTTTTAGGTTTGATTATAAAAGGACTAAGTCTATATTATATTATTGGATTTTAATATAAACGGTGACACCGTGATGAATCGGTTTCAATTAATGACTTTAAAATCCGGGAGTATTGGTGTTCCCTCATCCCTTGCCTAATAATGCTAGTAAGTAGTATGTGTTTAATCTCTTTGTATATATATATATATATATATATATATATATATATATGATATTAAAGGCGCTTACTTGAAAAGAAACTTATGAGGGGTTAACAACCTTACATGAAAAGACACTTATGAAGGGTTACAACCTTTCATGAGTTTGCACTTATATTTATATATATATGTATATGTATGTTTGTATAGAGGTTAATGAACACAATAACATAACTTACACAAAAGTTCTTATTCATCAAAAAACCATAGAAGGGAATGCTAAAGGGACGAAAATCACTTGTTATCTTTCAATCCTTTATCATCATGGATCAAGGTTAGTCATACTAATTAATTTTATTAGTTTGCATTATGTTGGTTGAATCATGTGTAGTCTAGATCTTGTGAATTACAATTTTATTAAAGAAATCATGCAACAAATTAAGGAGTGTTCTCAATCGAATTTGGCTGATAAGTCAATTGTAGGCAGCCTAATGAGTCAGTTGAATACAAAAAAGTTTGACTGGTCTCAACCTATCCATGATCATGTAACTCACACGTCTAACTTGGCAGCAAAGTTAAAGAGCATGGGGATGGATATAAATGACACAATCTTAGCCCAGTTCATCATGAACTCTCTACCTCCCGAGTTTGGCCAGTTCCAGGTGAACTATAACACCATTAAGGATAAGGGGAACTTTCAGGAATTGAAGGCTATGTTGGTTCAGGAGGAGGGTAGATTAAAGAAGATGAAGGATCAAGTAGTTCATCTCGTATCTCATGATGGTGCCAACAGTAGCAAAGCCAAACCAGGTAAAAAGGGCAAGTACAAGGACAAAACTTTTGTGAAAGGGCCGGAAGGCAAGATCCGAAAGGACAAGAAGTGTTTCTTTTAGAAGAAATCGGGGCACTTCAAGAAGGATTGTCCGAAAAGAAAGGCTTGGTTCGAGAAGAAAGGTATGCATCATAGTTATGTTTCTTTTGAATCGAATCTTATAGAAGTGCCTAACAATACTTGGTGGTTAGATTCTGGTTGGTGCTACTACTCATGTGTCTTGTATTAAACAGGGATTCAGTACGATCCAACCCATAAAAGGAACTAAGCAATACTTGTTCATGGGAAATAGGATGAAGGCACGTATAGAAGGGATCGAAACTTATAGATTGATCTTAAGTATGGGTTGTAATTTAGATCTTGAAAGATGTCTTTATGTTCCTGATTGTGCTAGAAATCTTGTTTTTGTTAGTAAATTGGACATATTAGGCTTTAATGTTAAGTTTGGTAGTGGTGGATTGTCATTATGTAGGCATAACTATTTGTATAGTTGTGGTACTTTGATTGATTCACTTTATAAGTTTAACATTGATAGTAAATTCTCTGGATCCTTATTTTAATGTTGAAAGTCAAGGCATTAAACATAGTGCATGTAATGATAAATCTGTATTCTTATGGCATCAAAGGTTAGGTCACATTTCCAAAGAAAGGCTAATGAGGTTGGTAAAAGATGGAATTATTCCTCAATTGGATTTTAGTGATCTGGATGTGTGTGTAGATTGCATCAAAGGAAAGCAAACTAAACAAATAGTAAAGAAACCAACCATGAGAAGTACTCAACTTCTTGAGTTGATTCAACTATTTATATTATTTTTTGTATAAGTATGAATCGTATTAATTTTAATATCATCCTATATTTTTAATTTCTTCCACCTTTTAATTTGTATACAGTAAACAATTTTAGAAATATATATTATATTTTTCTTAATTTTTATAACATCATCCCATTCATCATACGACACAAAAGTCTATTTATGTAATCTATTAGTGGCTAAAGAAACATTATATGAATTATCAATTACGAGGTCTTGAATTTGAGACTTGACCCATTTGTTTTTTTAGACATAAAAGCAAAATGACATAATGTTGTGTCAATGACTTGTCAAAACCAAGGTGGTTGGATGATCCATGTGGCAAAGTTTAATGAAAGAAAACTCATTTTAAGTATAGATAGTATAAAATGTCAATCAAGATATGAAATTGAAAATTTTGAAGTGAAGTGATTGGGTTTGTATTATTTAATTATGCTGAATGAATTGATGTCTTTTGAACAAATGTGGGTAACTCAATTGTTCAAATTAAAGGAAAATTAGTATGGTCAAAGGGGATTTAATTTTTTTTTTTATTTACCGAATTTCGGCATAAAGGTCTTATATATAAATAATGTTGTTATTAATTGAGTTATTTTTTTCATAAATAAATTATGAAATGACTTTTCTCACAAAAAAATTTTGTTTAAAACTTTATTAATTACTACCGTTTATATCACAATTTTATTTTGCTTTGGCTATCTTAGCTCTTAATTTTCACTCTAATATCCTAAATAAACCCTAATCTTAGTTCTCAAATCGACATACTCCAGTCTTTGTTTCATTGAATTAAACCTCAAATCAAGTTCTTAAGCGAAAAATTGACCTCATTATCCAAATCCACAAAAAAAAAAATTCCTAGGATGCAAAATAAGGCAATTCTGGTCTTTTTTTGCCAAAAAATTCCTAGGATGCAAAATAAGGCCTTAAGCCCTTACGGATTGTTGAACCCCGTATGGCGTATGCATCAGTGAGTGTCTCACATCTGAGGATGTGGAGAGACTAAACTAACTTATAAGTCTAGGAGTTACTCCTCCTATTACCAATTGGTTTTAGGATGGAACTGCTTATAATATTTTGTATTTCTTTTGTAAAATATGAATATAATTTATCATTTATATTACTCTATATGCTAATTCATATTGCACAAATTTATGAATATAATTTATCATTTATATTACTCTATATTACTCTACTATTTATAAAGTTAATATTAAGATTTCCAAGCCATGCATCGCACGGGTGTTATGCTAGTAAAACCATATAAAATAAGGGGGAAATACAAACCAAGTTATCAACTGGGAAGGAAAAACCATTTACAACCCCTTTTCTAGGAGGGGCTCACATCTTTACGATGAAAATTCCCGTGATAATTTGTAACGACCCGACTTTTTGACTTGTCGATTTACGAAGGGAATCGACATTCGGATCATTACTTAAACAATTTAAACTATAAATGAAATTAATTAACTGAAATTAAACAACTTTTATTAAAATACTGAACTATAATCCAAGAGTCAAATAAGGCATATAGTGCCCAAAGTGTTACATGAACTCAGTAAATGTCTTCCCAACAGGCTGGGATTATAAATAAAAACTATAATATTGTCTTATAAGTCCTGAAATAACTAAAATAAATCTAAACTTCATCCACACTCAAACCCATCCAACGGAAGCCCGTTTTATGCTGCTGCATCGTCACCTGAAACTGAGGGGGGGGTCCACCGTCAGTGGCGAGTAACTAGGTTGTCCCGCTTAATTGAGGGTCCGCTAAACACATAATATCATAGAATATACACATGAAAACACACATACAACATGATACAATGTATACAAAATTATACGAGATACGTATAAAAATACGTACAAAAATACGTATACGAATACGTATAAAATACGTATAAAAATACCTGCAGAAATACGGTTAGAAATACGTTTAAAATACGTATAAAAGTATGTATACCATACGTATAATAATACCTGCAAAATACGGTTAGGAATACATACAAATACGAATACAACACAGATATACATGTACACAATACATACGAATACAGATACATATATCATTACATTCATACGAGTACAAATACGTGAATCGTTCCTGTACAAATACATACATCAAATCATACACAGCGGAAGACTAATACAACTAATTCCTAACTTATACTATATGGTTTCCATAAATTCCGTATTCATATCATATCTTATCCTTTCATTTCATCATATCATATCTTATAATTTATATCATATCATATCATCTTTCATTGGACCGGTCACTATAACTCGTTGTGGATCTCGTGTTTCACCACAACTTTCCTAGAACATGCCGGGGTGAGCTCGTGTACTCAACCCGTAGCGGATCTCGTGTTTCACCACTAAGCCTAAGCTATGGCCATAACCCCTAAATAGCAGCTCGTGTACTACTACTTAGACGACTACATATCCTAAGACCCAGAACTACTCGGGGGAACTCGTGTGTTCGTCCCATTGAGCAGTGGCTTCGACTTAACCCAGTCTGACTACTCGAGTCATCAGGTGGGCGTCCTTATCTTATCTTATATCTTTCAGTTCTTATATCTTATCTTATATCGGGAAATACTAGGTGGCCGTAATCGGAAATGAACCGTTCGAAGTCCCAGGAAAGAGAGGTGCGGCACGTATATTGGCCACCTTAAATACCAAGTCTTTCCTAGCCAGAGATCGAAACGATTCGTATTCCTTTTACTTTGTTTCCTTTCTTTCCCTATTAATATCTTATTCGTAACTTATATAACTTATCCCTACTGATTCCTAATATTAATAATAATACTAATAATAACACTAACATTATCCGAAATATTAATAATAATAATAATAATAATAACCGTGTAAATAATAATAAAAATAATAATATTATTATCTATTCCTTCTTGTTACAACTTATCCCTGATAATTCCTTTAACTGTAACTTTTATAATTAATATATTAATTATTCCGAAATTATTCCTAATATTATTATAAGTCAAAATTAAACTAAAATTGACTAATTAAATACTAGGCCATTCGACATTTCTTTAGTTATAACATAATAATCAGATCAGTTCATTAACAATCATATAAACAATTTAACAATTAACAACATATATTACTCAAAATATGATAAAAATCCTATTTTTATCACAACAAGTCATTCGACACTCTTGAATAAAAATACCAAAATTATACTTTTAATCAATTGAATACAATTAACAACAATTAATCAAATAAACTTAATAATAAACAATTTAATTTACTTTAAACATTAAATCATAAAACATGGATTAAAACAAGATCAAAATCATTCCTTTATTTACATCACACCACATGGCTATCATAGGGTTCAAACAAGATCAAGATTGAATTCAAGAATTCAAAATAACATGTTTTAATAATTTAATTACAATATTTTACACAATCTGATTTTTAAAGAATTAAATTACGAACGACCTTTTAAAGGTCTCGATTACTCTCGAAATTTTAATGAAAGTTAAATATAGGTTCAAGGTTTAACGTGCATAATTTTCGTCCAAAAATAACATCTTTTACTATTTTTAAGGAATTTTATAACTAACAAATCAGATTTGGCTGAATTCAGTTTCAGATTTTTCTGCCATACCAAACGAACTTTAAAAATTACGAAAATTTTACACAAGCTGTAAAACACTATTACTGACTTCCACCTAAAATTTAGTAGCATTCCGAATTGATTAAGTATCCTAATAAATTCGTAAACCAATTCTGGACAGTTTTACCGGTTTGATAGATTAAATTATTTCAAGCAATAAAAGGACGAATTTTGTCACGAAAAAATTCATGATTCATAATAAAATAATAAAGAAACTTCCATGAAAAATTCATCAAGAAATAATACGATTTGATTAAAAAATAAATTCATACAAGTAATTATTCAACAATTGCAGATTTCAAGAAACTACATAAAATAATCAAGAAAATTTCATAATAATTCATAAATATTACATACTATCATCAAGAATAATTACATAATAACATCATCATGGTGTTCGACTTTTCCTAGATGAACATGATACTAAATCCTAGCAATTTTCATGTTTTAATCCTATTCAACTATATGATTAACTTTGTTCCAAAATTAAACGAGATAGCGAAGTTACCTCTGATCGCTAAAAATTCCAAGGCAATATTCACCAATTGGTGAACAAAGTGCACGGTTTTTCTTTGTGAAGGAGAGGAGGAGAATTTTAAATTGTAGGGTTTAAGAACTTTAGCAATTAGGAACATATAACATGCTAAGCCCTATATTTATAGAGGTAAAAGACGAGCAAAGAAAAACAAAACAAGCCCTAAAAATCTATGGGCTACCGTGAGAGAGTGAGCAAAAATAGGGGAGATGGAGTGGACTTAGTTAGGTAGTTTAGGCTAGGTTTGAATTAGTTTAAGGAGTTTAAAAATATTATTTAATTTAATTAATAACCTAATTAATCAAATTAAATCCAAAGAGAAATAATACTTGGCCCAAAAGAACAAGGAAAACCGGCCAAGCTAAAATAAGAGGAAAAGATTGGGTCATTGGCCCAGTTGAGTTTAAAGAGAGGGAAAATAAAGTAAAACAGTCCAATTTAATTGGGCCTTTTGGATTTAGAATGCATAAATAAAACTAATAACCGCGAAATTTTCTAGCCCTAAATTTCGGGGTATTACATAATTGACCTATTGCCAAGGATTTATGACGAAAAATCCCGTCGTAAATAGTCTTTCTGTTAGCAACCAATATATTATTCCACAAATTGGACTCACTTAAATTTTATTCCACATCTATTCTCACATATAACATGCTTTTTCTCTCACTTAGAAAATGAAAATTAAATTACTATTATATTCTCCCGCCCATTTTTACCGCCTATTGTGTTCAAAATAACCTTGATTTTACATACACTCTGACACGTCATTATCCTAGAAATATGAGTAAAAAAGGAAAATGATAAAATATAATTTCTCTTTTCGGAAGATATTAGAATTTTTGGCTGAAATTGGAAGATGATCAATTCAAAAACAGAAGAAAATGATTTTTCTGATCTGGTTCATACTTTTGTGTCCCATTTGAAACACAAAACAAAAATATATACTCCCTCTGTTCCAAAAAGTTGCACCAATATTTGTTCATGTAATAGATCTTATAAAACTGCTAATATTTTCTTTGTCTATTTTCTATATTTCACCTAATTATTCCATTCTCGTCATTTGACATTTATTAAATTTGTATTTGCTGAACTGAACTTATTTGTTTTGATTTATCTTACCCAACTTATTTCTGAAAGCTTTTATAATGTGTTAATGGTTGTTAAAATTGATTTTTACTAAACCAATTAATTTTGCAATTAAATTTTTCTTATTTTTGAACTCTAGCCCCTTGACATTTTGACGCATTTAACTAGCAACAAAAAATCTTTTTTACTACCCCTAATTTGTTTTCTAGCATGCCATTAATTGTCCTCAAAATTTATGGTAATTAAAATTATATAACCAATTAATTACCTCAATATTTTTTTTTTGTATTTCTTTTAATTTCTTAAAAAGTATATGAGGAGTCAAAGCAATAATAATTCAATTGACCTACCATTTGGTTCTATATATATTCAACGACTATAAATAACCTTGCTCACTACAAGCCTTAACACAAGCTTTTCCTTGCTCATTTGCTCTTGATAGCCCCCATCAATCTTGCTCTCTTACAATCCATTTAACTAAATTAAAATTTCTCTAATTTTTCTCTCTTTTCCTTAATTCTTCCCCTTTCAATTCACATAAAAAAAAAAAAAAAAACATTTCTTCATCTTTTTTTTTTTTTTTGTTCAATCCCAATTTCACCATGACAAATGAAGAATTTATACAACAAATTCGCAACTACCTAATAAATTCAAACCCTTACTTTTTATCCTCTCTTCATTCTCCTCCACCATTGGCCGCAATTGACCGGTTTTTACGATCCACCGGCCATGGCACCGACTTTTTATCCACCTTCACTCAAACTCCACCGGAATCAACCACCGTCTCCACCACAACAACCACCTTACCACCACCCATAAGTTATGGTTATGATAGCTTAATGAATTTGGGATTAGCCCCAAATTTTTATTTTGGTAGCTATAGTAGTGAAAACCCTAGTCAATTCTATGACATTATGGGGACTAATCATCCAATTTACCCTAATAGTGCCATGCAAGATATAGAATTTGTAAATGGTCTTTTTAGGGATTGTGATGATGTGTCTTTTGCTAGTAGTGGAATCACTCATGAAGAAAACCCTAACAACAACCAAGAAGAATTTCAAGCTTCTTCTAATCATAGAGGGAAAAACGACAAATTCTTTGTCAAGGGTCGTCACTGGACTGAATCTGAGGACTGGTTTGTTTTATCTACTAGAATAAAAATACTTCTCTTTTTATTTTTGTTCATTTTTTATTCTCATTCTTATATATGATTTTTTTTTTTTTTTAAAATGATTCTAATATTCCCGTCTTTTGGTTCGGATTCTTATATTCATCCCGATGTATGGTACATCCGGGAATAATTTTGCTCATTTTAAATTTTAAAATGAGCAAAATTATTTAAAATGAACAATAAAACATCTTGTATGTACATACCTTTACGTATATCCGGATTTATGCTAGAGTGATAGAACCATTACCTTTTGGTGGTATGCTCAAAATAATCTGCCTTAAATTCATTCCAAAAAATCCCACCCTTTATATATATCAGCTTCTTAAAATGGATCTATCATGTTACCGAAATCCGACTCATGTCAAAAGAAGAAAAATTACCATGTGATATTATTTTAAGAAGATGGTATATAGAAGTGAGATTATTTTGGAATAAATTAAATTTGAGATTATTTTGAGCCGTTTAGGATTACTAAAATCATTTTTTTTCTTTTTTCATTCTAAAATATTTTTTATGTTTTTTTTTCAAAATTGTTGTCTAAATGTCATTTATTTTTCTTTTCATTTTATATAAATGAATTTATTTTTTAAAAAAAAATGTTTTTTAACTCAATTATTAATTAGATAAATATGCTTTATTTAATTTAATTTATTGATTTTATTTTTGAATGAAGGCAATTGGCGACTTTAGTGGGGGAAATAGGGACGCAAAAATGGTCTAAAATCGCAGCAAGGATGACTAATAGAGTCGGGAAGCAATGTCGTGAAAGATGGTATAATCATGTACGACCCGATATCAAGGTATGCATTTTATATTAAATTTCTTCATATTGGTATATATTAAATTTCAAGATAATTTCTTCAATTATATTTCCTTAAAATTCTTATTTAATTTAATATATTAGAAAATATATTTCTCTTCAAATTGTTATATATATAAAATATAAATTATCTTTTCTTATACACCAATTTGAAATTTCAAGAATTGAAAAAATAAATTCAAATCGGTATTCAAGAAAATAGAACTGAAGAATTTCATAAAATAAGATTGAAAAAAATAGAATAAGAATTTAATTGATATATCCAGATGCTTTACTTGAGATATGTTTTTAAAGGATATCAATTGATTGTTTACAAAAAGTTCTCACTTTTCTAATTTTCATGCATATATTAATTTAAATGGCTAATTGTTCATAAGGCGAGTTGCACCATTTATCAAATATATATGCAGATTTATTTATAGTTGATACTCATACTACTAGTATTTTTTTTTATAAGAAACTACAGAATAAAAATCAAATTCAATTTAAATCAAATTAGTACTTGATAGAGTTGATATTCGATCATACTATCAATATTTGGCTTTTTATGTATAAATAAATCTTGAAGTTGTCAATGTATCTTTCTTGAATTTTTAAAATTTTGTTTCAAAATTTATGCTAGATATTAAGTATCTTTCAATGTGAATTTTACAAATGTTTAACCAAATTTATCTTTCTCTCAATAAGAGGTGGTGAAAAAACAGCATTATATTAGGAAAAGAAATTTCAGTATATTAAGGGGTCAAAATAATTCTTGATATGATTGAGTTAAAAATTAGTTAAATGCCTCATGATTATTCTGGGCCCATGCTTTTATTATAAGTTTTGTATTTCAATGTTAATTAAAAATATAAATTTAATTGCCTATACTTTTAACTTAATTACTTTCCTTTGATATCTCCGTAACATAATACTTGCAAAAATTATTTTGACTAATTTCTTCGTTTATATCACTAAATTGCTTATTGTTGCAAGCACGTTGCTTGATATTAAGGAAAAGTAATATTGTAAATAATTAATGTCAGTTTTGATAATAGTTATAGAAAAGCTTTTTAAAAATTCGTACTACATGAATTCCATATGGACAACCTTATCCTCCTTATATATATATTCGTTTTTTCTTTATTAGTTGAAGCCACAATGTTCTTGTGTTTCATAGTCTTTTCTCTAAAAAAAAAAAAAAAAAAAAAAAAAAAACCAAATTAAATATATGTTGTTATACTAATTAAATTCTTATTCTTGTAATAAAAAAATATTAATTAATATATTTTACAAACAAATTTATTTATTTTCCTAAATTCCATAGGCATATCCACGATAATGTGAAACGCATTCATCTATTGAATATTGTACAAATTAATTGATCATATATAATTTGAAAAACCCATTAGATGGTCAAGTAGTAGTGATTTAGTGTAAAAAAAAAAAAAAAAAAAAAAAAAAAAAAAAAAAAACTCAATACAGGTATTAAGGGTACGTTTGATTTAGGTGAAATTTTCTGATCTGATTTGATCTAAATTTTTCTGATTTTGTTTGATCTGATCTATACTTTTCTGATCTTATCTAAAATTTTCTGATTGTAGTTATTATTATAGTTATAACTTTTCTGACCTGATCTGAAATTTTATGATCTGATCTGTGCTGAATTTTCTAAAAATAAGCTTATTTTCTGAAAAAATGTAATATGATGCAAGTTTAAACCATATTATGCACAATTTTTTTTTTTATACCTTTTCTTTTATTAATTACATCATTCTATGAACCAAATTTCAGAAAGATCCTTGGGATGAGGAAGAGGAGAAGATCTTGGTAGCTGCTCATGGGGAATTAGGCAACAAATGGGCTGAAATTGCTAAGAGAATTCCTGGAAGAACTGAAAACTCAATAAAAAATCATTGGAATGCAACCAAAAGGAAACAAAATTCAAGGAAAAAAACCAATCAAAAAGCTAATCCTAAAGGTGGAAATCATCATCAAAAACCATCAATTTTACAAGCCTATATCAAAACCAAAAATCCATCCAACAACAACACCACCAAAAAACACCCCATCACCACCATACCCAACACCTTTAGCCAGGTGCCCGCCGCCTTCTTCGGCAACCCGGGCCCCACCTTTCTTCCAGAAGCTGCTAGTGAGTCATACAATGATAATGGAAATCTGTTGTTTCCCCAAAACTATGTAAGTGGCATTATTCAACAAGCTAGCTAATTAATTAGGGTTTAATTTTTCCCAGATGGTTGTTTGACTCGTGCTCGTTAAATTTCGAGTTGGTTTGGGTCGATCATGAGCTACTCATTTAAAGATTTGTCTCCAAAATTTCAAGCATTTATTGATTATATACTCCCTCTGTCCCTAAAAAATTGTCCCATTTATTTTTTCTCATCTCTCGAGACACATCTTTAAATGAAAATATCTTGAGATACGTATAATAAAAAATTATAAGCATTACATATTAAAAAAGTACACATTGAGCCGAATCAAATTATAAAGAGTCAAAGTTACCAAATGAATAGTAGCAAAAGTCAATATGGGGCAATCTTTAAAGGACGGAGGGAGTATATTTTTTTTCTTGAACTAATATTAATTCCTCAGTTTCTTTTTATTTCCAACAATTGTCACTTTTTGGAAAATTCATAATGACTGCAACAATTTTTTTATTTCCTCTTTTATAAATCATTTATACTTGTCTTTCACTAAATCATATGTCCAGTCTTTCTCTCTCTATCTGCCTCTTTTCCACTCACAACTAAAGGTGCGTTTGGTTCATCTGAAATTTTTTGATCTGGTTTGATCTGATCAGAAATCTTTTGATAGTAGTTATTATTATAATTATATTTTTTTTCTAATATGATCTAAATTTTCTAAAATTAAGCGCAGAAGTGCTTATTTAAGTTGAATCAAATGCACCCTAAGTTTTGCTTAGGAGTTTGTGCATGTCCATTTATTGAAAATAAAAGGAAACGGGGGAATTATTAATTAGTTTTCTTACTAAAGTGTGTTAGCTTATTTTTATTAAATGCCAATGTAAATCCTATTATTATTTTGAAAAATGAAAGAATGGAAAAATATTAAATTCCTTGTACATTTTATTTGAGTTTCATTTGAGCTGATGATTTGAGTAGTGCCAACTCGAGTCGCGTTGCTGCTCGCTAGTTGCTCTGCTCAATAAGCATCCCTAACCGTAAATATGTATGAATTGGAATAATAATATATGATTTTGACTCAGATGATGCAGCCACAAGGAATAATGGGCAATGGTGGTGATAATTTCAGCATGATGCTCACAAATGGAGGTTTATCAGACGGTGGTTATGGAGGTCGTCTGAACTATGATCAGTTGATGCAGCAGCAGATGAACATGATGATGATGAATAACATGAATGTCAATCAATCGATGACAATGATCACTGAGCAAGAAACTTCTCGTAATAACAACAACAACAACAACAACAACAACAACAACAACAACAACAACAACAACAACAACAACAATAATAATAATAATAATAATAATGAGGATGCAACAACGAGTTATGATGAACTCGCTCCACACAAAAAAGAACTTGATTTGTTTGAGATGATTCGTGCTTGTTGTTCTCGCAGCAGCAGCAACAACAACAACAATGCTTCTGGTTGATCATTTAATTATATTTTCAAGTTAGTTATGTTTCGAGTCTGTTTTTTTTATTAGTGTCGTCTTTATAGAGTTTGATGTCGAGTTTTGAACATATAGAGTGACTGTATGTACGTATGATCAGACCAACTATTAGCTACATAAAAAAAACATACTTATTATGTTTTTTGTGTAACTAAGTTGTGGTTAGATCAAATGCGTAATCAGTCAAGTTATCTGACTCAAAATTCTAGACCTTAAAATAAGTGTACGTGTAGAGAACTAATAATGTGTTGTTTTATTAAGTTCTTAGAAACTCTTTGTTGTTAAGTTAGACCACATTTAAGAGTCTTTTTTTTTACTAGCTTAGAATTATCTTTATAGTTTAGTGTATGGTTTAGTGTCTCATGACTAAACCTAAATGTTTCTCTATACAAATTTGGTATGATATTATATATGTACTTGTTATATTTCCAGTGTTATGTGGTTTGATTTATTAAGCTTAATAATAATATGTTTAGTGATGACAATCTGTTTGCAACCTTTTAATCGCGTAAAGGTAGGAAATTAAATTTTCTTAATTTGATGAAGATCTAATTATCTACTTTAATTTATAGCTTCGCACCATAAATCTATATATGCATCAAACTTTTTGTTGCTTCAAGCTTTTTTTTTTTACATCAAATCTTTTGAGTATAATTTAGACTTGCATATTAATTTTGGATAAAGAATAGGATGAGAAAAATTGCGTTAATTATTGACTATTATAGAGGGGAAAAAAATTATTATCACATGAACAATTATGATTTTGGATAAACACCATTTTAAATTGTGAAGCGATTGATTTTTGTAATCATAAAGTTCAATAAATTTAATTAATTTGTTTTGTATTCTTTAAAAATTAAAGGAATTGTCACTTGTTTGAATTAGGATTTTGTATGAAAAAGAATCTTAAAGCATAATAAACTGAGCTCAATTTTACAATACTATGTTGTTCTTTTTTGAGGTACTTGATAATAAAAGTTTCTCTCTTGTGCTTTTATTTGTTTTTTAGTTTAGCATTATTAACAATTTAAATTTTAAAGGACACTAATTTTTTTAGGGTACTTTAGGTTATTATTATTGTGCTAATGAAGTTGAATTAATCAATTTCGATCTACACAAGGCAACGCGTACATATATAAGTGCTGAATTCACATCTGAACTTCTATCCTATTTTTTATGTCCAGTTTGTATTCTACTTAATTTAATTTGTTGTAATAATTGTGCTTGTTTGATTCATCATGGGAAGTTAATTAATTCCCATATGAAATTTAATATTATGAAAAATAAATTTCTTTGTTTATTTTCTGGGAAATGGCTAAAAGTGTTTAATTGATAATAGCAATTCATAAGAGATATATACATGCATGGCTAAAGGTGTTTGGCTAAAACTATATAAAAATTCGAAAATTCAATTTGAATTCGATCCAAAGTTTTGGTTTCTGATCCAACATTCCAATTTGGATCGGATATCCAATTTGAAAAATCGGATATTGCATACCAATCTAGATATTGTCTTGAAATTATCGAATATCCGAAAAAAATTAGATATCAGATGTCGGATATTAAAATTTCTGATTATGTTATTGGATATTCGGATTTTTATTATTTTGGTTATTTGGATATCCAAATATTCAAAATTCCAAAAAACAAACTATAAATATTGAAATTTCGAACATCATATATTTATATTTTTTTCATATACCGTATATCTATATATTTTCGAATTTTGGATTGGATATTATATATAATTGAGCTAGGAGAATAATATAGTTTTTTTTATTATTAACTTGGTAGAAGTGTTTAGCTACATTAATTTAAAAGTAAAACTTAGCTTGATCATTTTTTACTTTTAAATATTGAACCAACAAATTAAAGTAGGTTGATAGTTCGTTAATAAGATCTCACATTTCATTGCAAAGGTTACGTATGTGTTCAATTTACATCCAACACAATGTTTAAGTTTTGATTGAAATCTAAAATATATGTTTCCCTACATGGAATCTTACATTGTGTAATGTGTTGTCAAGAGCACATTGCACATGAATAATCCAATGTGACAGGAATACGTCGACAATAACAATTTTAATTAATTATATGTATAGATTATTTTAACTTAATCATTTTTGCATTATTAATAACAGTAAGAGAAATTTTAAATGGGACAATATAAAATAATATCAAGTAGAACTTGGCCGGTAACTTCATTGCATTTTATGGTGTCATAACATTTACAAATTTTACAAGAAATATAACAATAATGGTAAAGAAATGTAAAATGAGAATTTTGCAAGAAATATAACATGTAAGATTTTTATGCAACATGCGTTTGATAAATTAAATTTCTTTTCCCATCCCACCATATCTTAGTCCACAAGTTGGACTCTTTTTTTTTTTCAAATTACACATTGCATCTAGGTCTCCTTATATAATACTACACATTCTTTCCATCATTTAAAAAGTTAGTATTTATTTCAGTTCAGTTGTATTCAATTAAAGTAAACAGATCATTACTAGTAAAACTGCTGCCCCATTATCCTAGAAATTTGAGTAAAAAACGAAAATAAAACAATCAAAATGTTATATAATACGGAGTATATTATTAGTGGATGACTATTATACCTCTAACCAGACTCTAGAAATATTATGAAATTAGGGTTTACTGTAAATAATACTACTGACAGCTTGTATATATACCTCTTCTGATGAGTAAAATGATAACTTTTCCCCATTTTACATAACACAAAATACTTTTTTTGGGAAGAATTTAATATCATGATTTTTGACTGGAATTGGAATATAATCAATTTTGAAGCAAAAGAAATTAATTTTTTTGATCTGGTACATACTGATACTTCAATTGAACCATATACTGTGTTGGGAAGTCGTCCATCCCAAGTCCCACATCGGAAGAATAAAGAGTAGGAGAGCTCTTTATTAGTGTTACCAAGCACCCATTAGTATGAGGCCTTTTGGGGAAGGTGTCCAAAAATAAATCCGTGAGGGCTTGGCCCAAAGCGGACAATATCATACTAATGGTTAAACTGGGGTGTATACGCCTGCGGCCTTACATATTGTTTATACTCCTTCTAGTCCATAAAATAGCACCTTTGTTCGTTGAATAAATTCTATATAAAATCAAAATTCAATCAAACATGTCGCTAGTTTCCTTTTAATTTTTCACCTAATTACAACATTCTTGTCACTTGATCTTTATTTGAAGTGAACTTATTTTACTCAACTTACTCTCAGCAAGTTTTTATAATTTGTTAATAATTGAAACTTTTTTTTTTATAAAAGTTAAACCTGATTTTAACTAAACTTATTTTTGCAGAATTATTTTTCATTGAATTGAACTCATTTTTTTTAATTGAACTAAAATTTTCTTAATAAAAATTATTTAAATAAGCTAATTGAAAAACAACTCTAGCTTGAGCTTGACATCCATTTTGACCCAATTAATTAGCAGCAAAATTCTATTTTACCACCCCTAATTTTGTGTTCTAGCATGTCATTAATTGTCCTCAAAATTTATGGTAATTAAAATTATAAACAATTAATTACCTCAATATCGTTTTTTTTTTCTATATATTTTTTCTTAAAAGGAAGATGAGGAGTCAAAGTAATTTAATAATTCAAATGACTGACCAGTGGTTTGATAAATAATCAACAACTATAAATTATCCATTTATCCGGCTTACTAAAAGCCTTGAGACAAGCTTTTCCTTAGTCGCTGTTCATAGCCGGTAGCCCCAATCTTGTCTCTAGGTTTATTATACATTCAGATGTATGTAAAAGTATATTTATCTAAGGTGTTTTATTGCTCATTTTAAATAATTTTGTTTATTTTAAAATTTAAAATGAACAAAATTACCTTCGGATGCACATGTACCATATATCCGGATGTATACAAAAATTTCTACAATCTTTCACTCTTTTTGTTTAAAAAAATAATAAAAAATCCATTTCACCAATCACCATGACAAATCTATATACTCCCTCCATAATTCACTACAAATAATGTGTTCAACAAGGACAATTAAAATTGTCCTATTTGATACAAAATTTGTCTTCTTAGGTTATAATGACAATTTTAGTATTGCCCTCATGTTGCCCTTGTAATCCCGTTGTATTAGGTTTCAAAACCAATTTTAGATGTTTTGCCCTCTTTGATTCAATTCAAAAAGGGCAAACAAAATTGTCTTCATTGATCATCAACAAAGGCAATACATTTTGTTTTCCTTAATTTAAAAGGCCCATTAAATTTGGACTGTTTTTATTAAAACTGTTCTTTTTTTTTCGAATTGGGCCAAGTGACCCAAATCTCCTTTTCTTTTAATGGGTGGCCGGCCCTCTTTTTCTTTCTTGGTTACTTCTTTTACTTTTTTGGATAATTAATTAATCTAGTTATTATTTAATTAGGTTAAATTATTTAATTATCTAAACTTAGTCCCAAGCTAACTAACTAGCTCCTAAAATGTCTCCCTTTCCCCTACTCCCTCTCCAAAACCCACGGCCCCCTTAAGTATGAATTAGGGTTTTGTTTTGCTCTCCTTACCTCTATATATATGCCCAAGCCTATTCTTTTAACCCTAATCTGCAAAGGCTTATAAACCCTAAAAAAAAAAAAAGAAATTTCTCCTTCCTTTTTCCTCAGAAAAACCGTGCCTTTTATCACCAAATTGGTGATTTTTCCTTGGAAAATTTAAGCGATTCGAGGTAACTTCGCTATCTCGTTTAATTTTGGAACAAAGTTAATCATATAGTTGAATAGGATTAAAACATGAAAATTGCTAGGATTTAGTATCATGTTCATCTAGGAAAAGTCGAACACCATGATGATGTTATTATGTAATTATTCTTGATGATAGTATGTAATATTTATGAATTATTATGAAATTTTCTTGATTATTTTATGTAGTTTCTTGAAATCTTTAATTGTTGAATAATTACTTGTATGAAATTATTTATTAATCAAATCTCGTTATTTCTTGATGAATTTTTCGTGGCAGTTTCTTTACTGTTTGATTATGAATCATGATTTATTTCGTGGAAAAATTCGTCCTTTTATTGCTTATAAAAATTTAATCTTTTAAACCGGTAAAACTGTCCAGATTTAGTTTACGAATTTATTAATATACTTAATCAAATCGTATGGCTACGAAATTTTAGGTGGAATTCAGTAATAGTGTTTTACAGCTTGTGTTAAATTTTCGTAATTTTTAAAGATCTTTTGATATGGCATAAAAATCCGAAACTGATCTCAGCCTAATCTGATTTGTTAGTTATAAAATCTCTTAAAAATAGTAAATGACATTATTTTTGGACGAAAATTATGCACGTTAAACCTTGAACCTATATTTAACTTCCATTAAAATTTCCAGATTAATCGAGACCTTTAAAGGGTCGTTCTTAATTTAATTCTTTAAAAATCAGATTGTGTAAAATAGTGTAATTAAATTATTAAAACAAGTTATTTCGAATTCTTGGAGGAAGATTAAATCTTGTTTTGCTCTTTGAATGTGTCGAGTGGTTTGAAGAATAAAAAGATGATTTTTTGATCTTGTTGTGTATTCAATCTTGATGATTTTATGTTAAAAACATGATTTTTATTATTGTTGTTTGGTTAATTAATTGAATCTTGTTGATTGTGGTTATTTAAATTAATTGATAAAATTGGTTTTCTTGAGTGAAAAATGTCGAGTGAACAAAGGAATAAAAAATGGAATTTTTATCATGTTTTAAGTAATTTTAGTGATTAATTGATTAATTAAAATAATTTATGAATTTATTTAATTAAAGTTGTTTAACTAGAATTATCGAATGGCCTAAAAGTATTTAGTCAATTTTTTTTTTAATTTTGACTTATAATATTTTAGGAATAATTAATTATAAAAGTTGCAGTTAAAGGGATAAGTTGTAACAGGAAGGGGTAGATAATAATATTGTTATTATTATTATTACAATTACACGAGTATTATTATTAATAATATTAATATTACGATTATTATTAGTATTATTATTAATATTAGGAATCAGTAGGGATAAGTTATATAAAATACGATAAGATATTAAAAGGGTAAGAAAGGAAACAGAGTAATAGGAATATGAATTGTTTCGATTTCTGGCTAGGAAAGACTTGGTATTTAAGGTGGCCAATATACGTGCCGCACCTCTCTTTCCTGGGACTTCGAACATTTCATTTCCGATTACGGCCACCTAGTATTTCCCGATATAAGATAAGATATAATATTGAAAGATATAAGATAAGATATAATCTTTGAAATATAAGATAAGATAAGGACGCCCACCTGATGACTCGAGTAGTCAGACTGGGTTAAGTCGAAGCCACTGCTCAATGGGACGAACACACGAGTTCCCCCGCGCAGTTCTGGGTCTTAGGATATGTAGTCGTCTAGTAGTAGTACACGAGCTGCTATTAGGGGTTATGGCCATAGCTTAGGCTTAGTGGTGCAAACGAGATCCGCTACGGGTTGGGTACACGAGCCCACCCCGACATGTTCTAGAAAAGTTGTGGTGCAAACGGGATCCACAACGAGTTATAGTGACCGGTCCATTGAAAGATAAGAATGATATGAAATGATACGATATGATATGAATGATACGAATGATAAGATATGATATGAATGACATGTTCGATAAGATATAGTATAAGTTAATGAATAATATAAGATATGATATACATATTGTAATATGACATAAGATGTATAACATAAGATGTAGGTTATGATTTAAAGGAATTGGGATGATTGGGTTATAAGAGTATAATGTTATAAGGATATGTATTGAGAATAGTATAAGTCTTCCGTTGTGTATTTCTGTATTCGTATGAAACTGTATGTAAGTATGTACGTATGTATGTATGCATGTATGTATGAGTGTATGAGTGTGTTATACGTGTATTTTGTACGTATTCCTAGCCGTATTTTGCAGGTATGATTATACGTATGGTATACGTACATTATACGTAGATTCTACGTATTCTAACCGTATTTCTACAGGTATTTTTATACGTATTTTGTACGTAACCGTATACGTATTTTTGTACGTATTTTATACGCACCTTGTATTGTTATTTGTATAACATGTATTAGATTATTGTATGGTTTTTATGCTCTTTTCTATGATATTATGTGTTTAGCGGTCCCTCGATTAAACGGGACAGCCTAGTTACTCGCCACTGACGGTGGACCCCCCCCCTCAGTTTCAGGTGAAGATGCAGCTGATTAATTCGGGCTACCGCTGGACCGGCTTTTGAGAGGCTGTTAACCCTAGTACACCTTAGTTTAGCTAGAGTTTTTAATAAGACTTTATGTTATTTCATTTATTAATATTCCAGCATGTTGGGACGGTTCTAGCACAATTAATGTAATAATGATTCTCTTGAGAATATTAGACTTTGGATGATAGTTATATTTTATTTATTCAATAAAGGTAGTTTAATTTAATTGATTAATTTAATATTTAATTTAGATAGTTTTGGTAATGATCCGTTTGTCGATTTCCCTTCGTAAATCGACATGTCCAAAAAGTCGGGTCGTTACATTTTTAATATCTAATTATAAATTTTTTTATAAAGTGCAGTATAAAATATTAAGGTTTAAACATGTAAATTGAAAATTGTGCAAAAAGTAAACGTAGCGAATAAACTGGAACAAAGGGGATAAATGGAAAGAATACTACATCTGTAAGTAATTACTATTGTACTAATTACAAGGTTTTTTGTCCAAAACTACCTTAGTTACACCACTTTTTGTAAAAAAAAACTACCTTAGTTACACCACTTTTTGTAAAAACTACCTTAGTTACACCACTTTTTGTAAAAAACTATCTTAGTTACACCACTTTTTGTAAAAAACTACCTTACTTACAAAAGTTTGTCCAAAACTACCTTACTTAGCAAATTTTTAGTTGACCACTACCTTATTTACTATTTTGACGTTGACTTTGCCTTTGCTGGCCAATCTGATCGTTTTTTGCAAATTCCGACCTCAAATTTGACCCTTTAGGACAAAAATGACCCACCAAAACCTTGATAGGCATAATTTATTTTTTTGGCACGAAAACCAATGAATGCATATCGAGACAAATTTTGTAATGCAAATAGAAGCTTATGCGACCATTTTTTTGTAGATTCCGACCTCATAGTTAACCTTTTATGGCAAAAATGACCCCAAAATATTGATTGGATTAATTATTTTCGAGAATAAAGTAAAATCAACGTCGGAACAACGAACAAGGTAGTGGTCAACAAGGAATTGGCTAATAAAGGTAGTTTTGGACAAGATTTTGTAAGTAAGCTAGTTTTTTGCAAAAAGTGGTGTAAGTAAGGTAATTTTGGACAAAAAAAACTTTAATTACAATAACATGGAACTAGGATCACAACGTTCATGTTTTTCACCTTTCATTGTAGAGACTTGAACCCTTGATGTGTGAAACCAAGATCAATAAGTTTTGCATTAGCCCAAAACCATTAAAACTCTTACATACACTCGGTGGTAAGGTGCAACCAAGGGTAATTTTGCTAATTTTACAATTTTTTTTGCTCATTTTAAAATGAGCAAAATTATGTTAAATAATAAATAATAAAACTCCTTTGGGTGTGTAATAGACCCATTGACATTAACGTCTGGCCGGTTGCTCGCAAGACTCCAAAGACATCATCGATTATTTCAAATTATTACCAATTCACAAAGAACAACAAACAATAGATGCAGCATCGGAAGAACAAAGAGGAAAATAAAATGCTGAAGCTTGAAGTTGGAGTTGAATAATTAACCCGAGGATACAAAGGTTTGGTGGTTGGATAATGATTTTGGCACTCCAAAATATATTTCCGCACTCCACTTTTCTTCAATCTTTTAGTTGATAGTATGTTCATAAAGTGGAGTGCGGAAATGAATTTTGGAATGTCAAAATCACTATCATTGATTATTGGTATTAGATGTTATGTTTCTTTTTTTTTTTTTAAGAAAATGGTCACACTATCAACTAAAAAAATAGTGTATCAATCAATACACAGTTAAGTAATCCGTATTTGCTTAGAATGAAAATTTCAATCACTTAAGAAATCGAAATAATATAATCAACTTAAAAGGTTATGTTATTAATAAAAAAAATAAAAAAAAAACAAGAAGTCATTAATAAATTCATTTTATATCTTATTTTCATCATATTTAATTCCAAAAGCTTAAAAAGAAAAAAAAAAAAGTTTGGTTAGGTAACAAAAGCTTAAGTAATAAAATTCAACTAGAAAAAAAAGGTCTGATGTACAAATTTCATCTTTATTTATGTGTTTAAAAATATAGAAATTATATCCCAAAAACCACACATGCATTATGTGTATAAATTGCTAGTGTTATTATATGTAAAATATTTATATTATGCATTTAAAATATTGCTGTAATGGTTTACATTTGGAAAAATTACGTTATGAAATTAAACGTACTAAAATGTAAAACATGAATTCCTTAAATTACAAAACATAAATGTTCTAGTGTAATTGTTGGTGAATAGTGTTTATTGCACGCCTAGGTGCACAATTCACGCATAAACCCAACTTAAATCATCATACCAATACCAAATACAAAATTCATGTTTGACTGTCTAACAGCCGACGTAACGTTTCACAAAAAATTGTAATATTTTATCATAAATCTTTAACTTTTTATTTAACTAATACATCTTTATAATATTATCTTATTGTAAAAAAATCATTTTTTTAGCAAACAATTACGTTGTCATCCTTAAAACGGTTTGACAGGAGTCACAGGACTAAGGAGACTTGCTGATTGAGGAATAATCAAGAAAACAAAATATCAATTAAAGGAGGACGACCTTAAAGTTTCAAGTTTGAACAATCAATGATACAGAATACACTAAATTGTAATATTGAGTAAAAAAATTATTGCAAAAATGTAAAACTTTGTTATATACTATTTCGTATATAGAATTGGAAGAAAAACAATTAGCTCTTACATTCAAACTATATAGCTCTACAATTGTTGTTTCAGCTGACAAAAATGATGATCTTCCTGTATATGTAATACCAATATTTCTGTGCAGGTGCAAGAATTACACTAGTACATGGCGATTAGTTCAGGATAGCGGAAGCATATGTCTTTAGTTGTGCTGCATTTGTATTTGTAATGCAAGGTGAATAACTATACTGCCTGCTGAAGTAACTGCATTTTTGTTGTATACATCTCAGTTATGCATGCAATTTGATTCAAGCAGAAAGTAACCCAAGCATCAGGAGTTCGTTCAGGACATCTTGGCTCTGGCAAAGAATACTCCGGCAAACAGACCTGTTCGTATCACGAATGAATTAGTGTCAAGCTAGAAACTAGAGATTAAAATTGAAGAAAAAAATGAGTGCATATCGTTGTCGTTATCTTACCAAATAGTATGCTGAAGAGGTTTGATAGACTCAGTGGAACATTGAACAACACTATTCCAGCAAGTGATATAGGTATCTTGTTTAAGGAGCCTGTCAAGCTACATGTACATACATTAGCAGGATGTTAGATTGGGCAACATAAAGTTTGCTTCTGAATACAGAATTCAGTTCAAATGTTTTGCTTAAGTTTGAACTTATTACCCGCTCAAAAAAGTATGAAATTTATACAACCCAAAGTTGATATATACAGAAGCTAAGTTATAACAATTGACCAATTTGATTAGCCTGATCTCATTGAATTCTACTCCCCCTATCCCCAATTCTTTGCACCGTTTTCCATTATTGGTTGTCCCTAATTTTTGGCTCCATTAACTTTTTTTGACAACTTTTTTCTCTCTAACCCACTAACAATTTTCCCTCTACATTTTTACTTCCTTTACTTAATTACTTGTGTGCCTAGCCCACAGTGGACAAAGGAAAGGGAACAGAGGAAATAATAAATAGAGTTGCTTCTAGAAAGGTAAAAGAGAAGCAAACTGTACCTATAAGTTGTAGGGCTGGTTTGACCTAAAAACCACATCGAAGTGAAGCTTATGGCAAGTCCCAATAATCCGCTAAGTGTTGCTGCAGCCCAAAACATTGGCATTGTAATTACATTGCTGCACATACATGAATACACTTAAGGATTCTATTTAAGTCTGTTCTAATAACAGAACCATTAAATAGACAAACACATAAAGATCTATGTATATACTCACGCATTCTTCACATAGTTCCATTCATCGAATATAAAAATCAAGACCAACCCAAATGGTAATGACAACGAATTGTTCAGCATCACCATTGAAACTTCATTTAGGGATCCTGATTTTGTCAGTTGTTTTGCTTTTTCCATAACCATCCTCAACGTAAGCTGCCAAAATTTACAGCTGTCTCATTCTCATGGTATATTACGAGGGGAAAGAAACAGAAAGGAAAGCCATGGCTCATAGGAGACAAGAAACAAAGACCATATATTAAAAATAAAAAAACATACTGAATAGCTTGCGGTTAGAACACAGTTTACCAACTGCCAAGCATATCCTGTAGCATCAAAAGAAAGATCCGTGACACCACCACTTACAGCAGAGATAATCTGTCATGTACAGCACAGGGTAAATGCAGAATTTAGAATCAAAAAGTTACATAATGAATTATTGCAAACAAATTAACACAGCAAATTGCACCACATGATGTTTTTGAAACTAATAGAAAACAATGTGAAGAGCAGCTTGGAGGAACAATAAATATAGCATTCATCATAGCTCTTATAATGAGATAATGAGAGATGATAGGTCATGTACATAGTTTCAAGAGTTTCTCTAGAAAATACCAAGCTTTAAGCGTATGTACCATCAAAAACATTGCAGTCCAGACTTTCTGATTCTGGTGTCTTCGGAATAGATAATAATCACCAACAGCTGTTAAAATATTAGTCATATTCTTCAAAATGGTCACCATTGCAACATTTATGTACTTCAAACTGCAAGAATTTTTCCGCACATAAGTAGTTAATAATATTAAGATTTCAGCAGGAATTTGTGAGTTATGACAAAAAAAACCCATAAATTGTTTAATTTAATATGACCACAAGTCCACAATGTTACTGTCATGCAACAGGATATTCCATATTTTCTACATTAACAGTTGCCATGACACAAGACCACAATACTTATCCATCATAGAGTTTTAACTTTTAAGTACCTGTACATGCCTGATATAAGCATGCCCACAAAGATTATGTTGACAGGCATCCAAACCCGGACAAGCTTCCAGCTAAACTTTTCTACAGAAAGAACTCCAAATATGCTCAATGCACCAACAATTACAGTGCTGATTAAATTCTGCATTGAGGACAAAAAGAAGACTTTTAGGGGTTGTTAGGTATACCAAAAAATTAGTGTAGGAAAAGTAATCACAAAACAATACCTTTACCATGTGTTTGTTATAGGTTGTGGGACACGGAAACAAATTTGTAAGGGAAACAAATCCCCTCACCTTGTTACCTTCCTAAATCTAGTGGAAAAATTACTGTTTCGAATGGTAACCATATATGTTTCCTTAGTGATATCAAACTAGTAAGGGTAACACTGTGTAAAACCCTTTCCCCACCACCCCATCTTTGTTTACAATCCATTACCTTTACTAATCTGATACCAAACACTCCCTTAAAGCTTCATATATTAAGTTAAGAAGGAAAAAAAAAGGATGAAAGAAAATTCTATAGCGCTTCAACATTAAAGATTTGAGGTGAAGTTACATATTTATTCAATTTATTATAACATATAAACCAATGTTTATCTGATAATAGAGCTTCATTGAAGAAAATATAAACCAATGTTTATCTGATAATAAAGCTTCATTGAAGAAAATATAAACCAATGTTTATCTGAAAATAGAAATGCCAACATCATATATGCATTACATCAAAGAATAAAATACCTGATAAAACATCAAAGATATTCCTGCATTGAAGTTATATGATGAGAGAACAATTTTGTTCAGCAATATCATGCTACAGGAGGAAAAACAGTAAGCAGCTCCAGACACCAGAGGGCAAGATGGTTTCTTTCCAGTTTTGTGCTCTCTTTCTTCTTCCTCTTGAATTGCATAGTTAGAAAAGCTGTTTTGCACTGTTCGATTGGGTCGAAGAAGCCTATTCAGAATAAATTTACAGGATTTCACTCAGTCATGATTTTATAAGCAAGAGCTCACATCCAAATGGCCTAATGTGAATCCAATTTTTTAGACATACCAAATAATTTAATCCCAGTTTTTGAAATACCAAATAATTCTTTTCCAGCTTATAAGAAAGGCCATGGCAATCACTGTTTAAACTTTAAATAACAACAGGAATCACAAAAAAACTGTACAGGTAGTCATTTTCCTTCCTTATCCCATAAAACATAGTAGTCCAGATGAACAAACTACGTCTGAGCTTGCATATTTAGCATTGATCACACGAATAACTTAAAGGGTTTAAGCTCTCTGGCCATAAAGTAAACTTGCAGTTTATGGAAGACAATAACTATCTGCTCAATAGAAAACAAATTTGAGATTTGATTGAGCATTGAATTATCCTAAGGTACATTGTCAACATATGATCAACATTCTCACAATTAAAGAAAAGGATCAACACAAATTGGAGAACAAAATGATATTTAATAACAAAGAACCAGATTTTACAATATTAGTTAATAACGGTGGAAAATAACTCTCACCTGTCACCTGACGATCTACGTTCCCTTGGTGATGCAATATCACTAAGAGACTTCATCCCTTGCTGGTAATCATCAAGGGTGCTGTAGAGTCCATTGACTCCCACAGTCAACGTATCATTCCCAACCAGAGGGCTTACTTCTGTTTCATACGAATCATAGTTATTCCCTATGTCTAGCTTGATTTCTGATGACATTTGATCAAACCTGCACATGAAACTCGAAAAGCATAAAAATAAAGAAAAACCCATCATAGGATGATACAGGGTTCAGTGCAACTTTACTGAACAGAAAAGCAATTAATGGCAAAAAGATAATAATTCTAGTTTGTATTACAAATCTTTATCTCCTAAAGAATGAACAAGCACAAGTGAATCAATTCAAAGGTTTTACAGAAGATTCTAATCAACTGCTCATTCTATGCATCTATTGGGAAGGTAGGAATAGAAAGTGAAAACCTTACCCACAGACAGGCCACATCCATCTTACAGATACAAGAGAATATATAGTTCTCCTGAAGCAAAGAGTTCGTACAGATTTCGAAATTCAGGGTATTGTATAAAAATCTAGTAGATAAACTCATTAAGTCCTACTACCAAAGTAGAAATTATGTGTGATGAAGAAATCACTTTAAAACTACCATATAATTCTCCTTACAAAACCAATGAATAGATACATACAAGCACACTAACAAACACATCCATTCATATCTACCCATCAATTTCAAATGAAGAATCATATTCTTCAAAGCTTCTACTATAGCAGAGATTCATACATTACTACTTGTCCAAACTAGTAGTCGCGCTACTAGTTCAAATCGCGCAATGAACATGAATTGGGCACACCAATCACACATTTCGTAATTAACACATACTAGAAAGAAATTTCTATGATCTTGTTACCCACAAGATCCTAAAAATTCCCATATTTGCAAAAAGAAGGGAGTTAAATTAAATACTATTAGAGGCTCACCAATTTCGAATTGAGCCTTGTAATTGACTACCTACAAGACTAATTAGCCCACCCTAATAATTCACCTATATATCAACTCAGTCAAACAAGCTGTGAACACAAATCACCCAAAAAAAATAAAAAATTTAAATAAAACCCTAATTATATTACCAATCTGATTGTACGAAATTCCGATAAACAGAAAAGCGTATATTGAGCACACAGAAATACAATAAAGGAGGAGGGAAAAAAGGGTTATTTCATGAAATGAACGTGTTTTTTAAACGATCAACTTTCTATATGACACGCAAAGGAGATATAAGTCCCAGAAAAAGGACAAAACCGAAGTTTTTGGCAAAAATTTCAAGACAATCATAAATACAAATTACAAAAAATTCAGGAATAATTGTAATATAAGTTAACAAAATTGAAGGAAGAAGAAAATGAGTAATGTACCATTGAAGGAAGCGAGAATGGAGGAGAAAGAAAATAGTACAGCAGATGTTGATTCAACTCCATTAATGGCTCGAATTTTGAGAAATTGCCGAGAAAGTCAACTGCTTTGATGAATTTCATACAATAAATTCTGTTATTGAATTTTTTTTTTGGCGTGAGGAAGATGGGGGTGGAAGTGTTACTGGAAACAGAAGCAAAGGTGTTTGATGTGGAGTTTTCAGGGAAAAATGTGAGGTAACCATTTTTAGCGCCAAATATGGTGGATCCATTCATTTATTTTCTTTTTTTTTGGGCTTTTTTAAAAAAAAAAAATAATATCACATTAATCAGCTGGGTCATTGCAGCCCTAAAATCTGTGGTCAAGCAAAGTAATATATCGCATGGGCCTAGCCCTAAAAAAATGGGGCTCATATTTTCATGGGCTATTCAAAGTGCTATCTTTCAAAGGTGGTGGTGTTGGGAGTTGGTTTTGGAGCTAGCAACCTAGCACACATTACATGATCCATTTAGTAAACAAATACGAAGTACTCCCTCCGTAACACAAAAATGTAAACTTTTGTTAAATATGGGTGTAACACAAAAATATCAACTTTTACAAAACTTTCTATATATGGCAAAAAAAACTTTATACAATTTACGCATTTGCCATTACTTTTACATGGGAGTCCGTGTTTTCTTATTTATTTCTCTCTTCTCTACACAATTACAACACAATTAACCCACATAAAACTTTTACATGTGAGTCCGTGTTTTCTACAAAGTTTACATTTTTGTGTTACGAAGAGAGTATAACAAAACCACACGATCCAAATTAACATACTCAGATTAAAATAAGAAACCAGTTGATACGACACAACATAATTATTAACCGGTCATTATTGTTGAATGGGTTCAACCAACATAATAGCCAACTCAACAAGAATACTGAATACTACACGATCAACTCGATTGCTAGCGATAAATGGTGATGGATACACAGTATAAGAAACATTCCCAAATTTTACATGATATAATAATACGGAGTAACATGTTTGAATCCGACTCAAAGTTAGAAATATTACGATCTTAAAAAAAAAAAAAAACAAAGCCCTTCCGTCACTGACAACTCAAGAATTAATGCAAGAATTAATCCCAAATTTTTGTAAGATTAAATAAAGGAAATACAAAACTTCTATAATATATTTGTGTTGAAATAATAATTATTTTTGGCCTAAATATTTGTTTATGAAACTGATTTATCAATGACAACTCAAGAATTAATGCAAGATCAACTTGGATATTTGGACTTGTTTAGTTATCACAATATCACGTCCATGTCAATGAGTAGTTAACAAGAGGCTGCGCAACTATAACTATAAAGCGTGTAAGATGAGAGCGATAGTCGCATATCTGTAATAAGGGCTTGTTTACTTCAGATTATGTTCAGTTCAGTTTATCTCTATTTAGTTCAATTAATACAATTCAGTTCAGTTCAGTTCAATTCAATTCAGTTCAGTTCAGCTCTATTCAGCTAATGTAAATGAGCCCTCAGTGTACCTTGGCTTTATAAAATGTTACGGAGTATTTTAGATTATATGACGGTCCGTTTTGTTGCTGATAATAAATTGTGTTATTGAGAATGAATTTAAAGTATAATTTTGTTGATTTTTTCATGTAAAACATATTTTCATTCTCAAATTTGATTTTTCTTTATATTTGATTATTATCAGCAACTACTATTTGAAATGGCGGTATTGGATGTGAATGGATATTTAATTGTGAACAAAATTAGATAAATTGAAGGTAATTAGCTAGCACCACTAAAGGAAAGAAAATTGCTTTTTCTTCCTAATTTACGTACAAATCCATTATCATTATTATAATTTATGATAGACTACCAAACGGACAGTAAGAGCACCACCAACTCACCCCAGTTTCCTCATAGAGTCATAGCACTCCTAGCTAGTGAGAAGCTTGTATGGAGAAAACTAGGGTGTAGGCAAGAACCTCTAAGGAGATCACCAATAAATGACTCTTGGCCTCTCAGATGACCCTACACAATAGCTTTTAAGAAACCGGTACGAGAGGGCCAACCAAACCTTAGGCACTGGTACCACTTGCTGGATTAGGAGCGCAAGCAGAAGTACAAATTGATATTGAGAAATAAATAGACAAAAAATGGACAAGAAAAATAATAATAGACACACACAATTAATTAACGTGGGAAAACACTCAAATAAAGTAAACAACCCACAAACAACGAGCAAATTATCTAATATATATGGAAAAAAAGTATAAGATTACAACCCCGAATGGTACAAGAGTATGGTATGACTATCTGGATTATATTGGTCCTTCATATATAATTTCAACCTTTGCAAAAATTTATATGTAAATAAAGGTAAAAAAATAATATTAGTGAATAGTGAAATAACGACATATGCATCACGGATTAAAGCACTCGTGAAGCTGTATATCATAAATTCATAAGTAGTGTTCAACTAACTTTAGGGGGAAAAAAAAAAGAACAAAAACAAATAAAGAGTAAATAAAAAATAATGCCATGTCTCAATAAATCAATAATGCATGGCCTTCTTTTAATGTTCATGTAGTCTTTTAGGGAATCAAGTTGTAGCCTTTTGGCACAACTGCAAGTGAATATATTGATAATTCATCTTTAATTATATATCTAGTCAAAGTAGATAAAGGAAGGTAAAATCAAATCAATATATAGTTAATGGTCCCATGCCATGGTCTTGGGTTGGAAATTACTAATTAGCGTTAATTTTGGGTGTAGTTTTCCTTTTTCCTCCCTTGATGACTAATTGACTATGATGTGCTATGAGGTTGTTGCATTGTATATTTGTATATGTACGATAATGACATTAGCAATCAGAGGTTTGTTAAGAGATCGATTTATATTCGATTTTTTTAGGTCTGTCTATAAACTTTTTATTGCTACTAAAATTTGCAAAGGTTCATAATTAATGAGAAGAGTGTGAAAAGAGTGAGTAGTTTGTATTTATAAATGGGGCATTTTATTTGAGGCAAATGATTTTTTAAAAGAAAAAAATAAATAAATGAGTGAATGAAGGTTCTAGAAGTTTATTCTATTGCTATTAGGGATGTAAAAACAGGTTAAACGGTCGGTAACAGATCGATCAAAAACAGGATCGGTAAAAAATGGTCGATTAAAAACAGTTCATATGAGCCCCTTCGGTATCGGTCGGTCTTATTCGGTATTCGGTCAAATTCGATATTTTCCTAGCTAGACAGGTTTCGGTCAGTTCGATCCGGTATTTATTGACCCGGTTGTTGTCGATAACAGGTCACATTTGGTCGGTCAAAAACGATTGTTTACCTTATGTTACTAATATCATATCTAAATTAGTTTAAATAAAGAGTAAACTGTTTTTTTTACATAAATTAACATTGGCAAATTTATATATAGTGATCATCTAAATACAAAGTTAAATCTGTAGATTCAAATACTATATCCAAAGTTTCCAATATCATACCATCTATTGAACAACTTATGCAAAGTTGTTTTTTTTTTTTCTCATTCATTTTGGGAGAGATGGTTAGAAAACTAATAAACCACGAACAACACATTAGATGTTTTTTTTCACATTCAGTAGATGTTGACAATTGCTAAAGAAATGATTGTTCATGAACTATAATAGTAGAGTTTGATTAATTTTTAATTAATTTATGTTTCATTCTTTCATATGGGATCTGGCCTGGGTTGGAGATTTTCTAGTTGTTGAAGAAAAGAATTTCACTATTACCTAATGAAATGATTGATATTACCCATGTTTACCTTACAATCAAGGTCCCTCTTAGAATATCTAGATGCTAATTAAATGTGATTTTCCCCCGCTCTCACGGGATGACTTGCTTAGTTCAGCTAGATAAAGTATATAGCATATTCTTAAACGTCAACTATTAGCTTAAGCTTTTGGTTGAGATAGTCCTTTAACATGGTATCAGAGCTTCAATCGATCATCTCCTTCTAAACCCTAGCAATACCCTTCTTGGGCTTCTACTACCTCTCTATATGGCTTAACACGATTTTAAAGGGTTTTATATTCTTTACTGCTAAAAAAACTAAGCTCTTATTTTGTTTAAGATATATGGTAAATTATTACATGGAATATTGAAAGATGAAATGGGAAAATAAATTAGAAAGTGGCTTGATTTGTTATGTTAAACAAAATAAAATGAGGAGAAAAAAGAGAATGCCTAATATTGGACAACAAAATAGAGGTTGGATTTTGCATGAGGCATAATTTTCTTTTGCTAATCTTAACTATGAAATATACTTGGTACAATTTTTATTTTTGTCGATTAAAGAGCGTCAAATTAAATATAATGGCACCCAAAGATGCTAGAATACATATTATTTTGATTTGTCTAATTATACCATGCTTGGTACAATTAGACAACTCAATATGTCATTGCTAACGTAACAAAGAAGAGAGCATACATCAATTACCATAGCCAAAATTTTAGCATTCCAATTTCCAAATGCCAATCTATTTTATCAAAAGGAAAAAAAATGACATTCTATTCAAGCAACACTAGAGAGTATGGAATGCTATCTACCTGCATTTCATATTAGTTACAACATATTTTTTGACCCGTATTAACACAAGTAAGGGCAAAACAATAGACCGTCCGTGTTAAAATAATTTTATTAAATTTGCTCGTTTATCTATGTGCCAAAAAGGCATGTTGGATCTAAAATGAAGATGGGCAAAGAGAAACTGATTTCCGCACTTTTTTTTTAATAATATGACACGATTTTATAAGTTTTATATCATAAAACCGCGCGATATTATTATAAATGGGAGTGCGAAAATCAATTTTTGGAGTGCAGAAATCAATATTGTGAACAAAGTATGATACTAATTTCTTATCAAAACTTCAACTTCTGATCATAAATTGAGGGAGAAAAGTTGCAAAATTTCTAATAAGTAGCACACCGTTGACACAATCCAGCACACTCACATGATGACACCAAATTAAGAACTAAACTTACTAAAGAAGTATTTACAAGAAGTGATTTTTTTGTTATGGTTGTTTACCAAGTTTCAACCACATAAACAAAAAACAAACATTACCCCATATTATATTTGAGATCACGTGACATCATTAAGGTTGTTCTAACTTCTAACGTCGATAATCCGACTTGAACCTAACCTGAATAACTTATCCGGGTCAATCAGTTCGAGTACACGATCACGAAGCAAGGGAGCACGGCCCGCGGATTGTAAACAAGAAGCTCGTCGTCGTCCGCCTTACTTAGGCCCGTCGGGGTCCGGCCCACCAAAGAGTCGAATCCCGAGTCGTCCTTATCGCCCACCATCGGGTCACACCCAACCCGGCCCGCTATGACCCGGCAAACAAGCATGGCCCGCTTCACGTTCATGAAAGCAAACTCAGCCTCCACGTCATCGGGGATCGCGGAGTGGGCCCGCCAGCTAGTGGCAAACGTGGAAATCCCATCCAGCTTGGCAGAGAACCCGGCCCGAATAATCCCACACGCGCTACAATAAACTTGTTTACACAAAGCGGAATTACCATTATACCCCATGTTACAAAGAAACGTGGTGCAGTGAAACCTCAACAGCTCATTGCCGTCAGCAATGCACCGCTCGTCCCGCCGCGCCACGGCGGCGTCAACGGCGCGTGTGACACCACGCGCGGCCTTAGACTTCACCGCCTCGCGAAAATCCTCGAATTTGGCAAGGATTTTCTGGGAATTATGAATTTTCAAAATGCGGTGAATCTTAGGGAGACTATTTTTGTCAGTCCACCCAGTGTTAAATATGATCCAAACAATATTTTTACCCGAATCACCATCTCGGAGCTCCGAAACAGCGTGTTGGGTGTTCTGATGGTGTTCTAGAAGACTCTGCTTCTGAAAAACCTCACCACAAGAAGGGCAGGGGAAGATATCATTGCGGAGGGGTAGAAAAGGGTTTTCACATAGAGAAGAATCGAATTCGGACCTTGACCCGAACCGTCGCTTACGGGTCGGAGGTTGAGAATCTGGGTCGTGAATGGGGATAACCATGGAGTGTTGGGATGACCTTGGGGAAGAAAACGACGTCGTAGTAGGAGTTATTGGAGGGGGTGTTTGTGGGGTGCATTTAGAAGGGGAGAAAACTCTCTTAAGAAAACACAAAGAAGAGGTAAAAGCTTGTTTTGGGGAGATAATATTATTGAAGGATTTTCTCTTTTTTGTTGGGAAATTGAAATCATTTTTATGCCTTTTGTTGTTGTTGAAAGAAGATGAGAAAATGAAGCAACCAAGATGAACAACAAGAAGAAGAAGGGAATAAAAGATTTTATTGAAGTGAGAAGCTAAGTTTTTTGCCATTGTATGTTAATGTTATGAGAGAATAAGAGGTTTAATTTGGAGGGTAAATGATAAAATGGGATATGAGACTTTAGAGGGAGGAAAAAAAAGGAAAAAAAAAAAAAGAAAAAAAAAAAGAGGGAAGCTATAAGCTAGCAAAGAGGAAAGGCTAAAAGCATAGGATTTAGGAAGAAGAAAAGATAGAGAGAGGTTAGGTGGAAAGAAAGTTCTTGTAGGAGGGATTATAGCATCTTATGATGCTATAGTACATTTGGTTAGATTAATTAAGTGAGATTTGAGAAGTGAGATTAATTTATTAAAAAAAATAGATTAGTAAGTACTTTTTTGGGGATTGAAATCTTATTTTTATTTTGTTTTGTAATGTGATGATGGTGAATAGGGTTGAGAATGTGGGGAAGTGATTCAACTCATACAAAGAAGTGGTAGATATCATGTGGCTTTTGTTTGTGGTGTGTACTAATAAGGGATTTTTAAATAGGTAATGATATGTAAAGGATGTATATAGGCATTAAGGGGGGTATTTGGTCTAATAATGAGTATAATAAATAAATGTAATGCTTACTCCGTAAATGAATTCTTGTAAAAAAAAAACTTTTCACATATTTTCAGACAAACTTTGAAGATTAAAATCTATGCTTTTTTAAAGATTATAATCAGTAAAGATAAAATAACAAAGATATGAATAATTTTGAAAAATGGATAAAAAAATGTATGAAAGTGAAAACCATGAGAGTGATAACAAAATTAATGAAGGATAAAAAAAAAAGCATTAATGAATTAATTATAATTACATTTGTATGGGTTTTTCAATTACTCTACACATCAAAGGCATCCTAGAAATTAATTATAATTACATTTGTTTTTGAAATATAATAATAATTACATTGTTACTTGAAATTTGCATACTTCTAACTTCTAAGAGCCATCTTTGATTCCTTTTTAACCCCACATTTATATTTTAATGTCTATATTGTAAAGGTAAAATGAAATGATATGCATAACACAATTATTGTTTGTATTTCTAAATTATTCATATCGATCGGTATTATTTTATCTTTAATTTATGGACTATTTTCACCCTCATTGAATTAACAAATCTTCAAACAATTTGAAAGTTGAGCTTCCTCTTCTAGTTGAGATTGGCTATCTTACTATATGTATTTCAATCAATTACTATATACTAAATCAGTAATTTTTATGAATTATATAATTTTTAGTTGTAATGATTAATAGTAATTTCTAATCATATATATGATTGATGTCATTTATGAGTGTATCTAACTGTTGTACTCCAAAGTAAAAGGATTCCTTCCCGTCCAAAAAAAAGTATCAGAATTCCTTAACATTTATTCTTATAAACCAATGTAAAACATATAATTGTGGGTTACTGTCAAATAATCAATTCAATTACTCAACCAAAAGCTTAACCTGATTAGAGGCCCAAATTGATTTGTATATCATATTACACCTTTGATCCTCAGTTGGAACTAGACTTGTTTAGCAAGCTGAGTTAGAGTCGAGTTGGGCTGCATTTTTATTGGACCAAAATATTTACCTCATGCACCGGGTTGAGTATTGAGCCCCATTATGCGCAACCCAACCCGACCCATCTTTCATGTTCTATTTTCCTATTTGTTTTAAATGAACAATTACAAGCATTGTACTTCAACCTGATGCACGGGCCTTAACTACAGAGATACAATGTTTTCTTTGCCTTTTCCGATCCACCTTAGATTTTCCACAATAGCAAGCTACAAACTTTGTAATAACTTTGTAGTTAATGCTATATAGAAAAAAAGGCAAAGAAGAAAAAAAAAGGGGGTCCAAAACCTTATATTATCTCAACAAAGCTACAAGGTTTGTGCAGTGCAAGCTAAAACGTAACCTATTTTATCCCATAAATGGTTGAACTTGTAACTTGAAAGTTTATTTAATTATAAACTAGTACTTTTAACAAATCATGCATTGTGGTTGCTCTTAGTTAGCCTTTTAGGGCTTGAACTCTTGAAGTATGAACAATTGAAGAACATTGCATAGGTCTTACATGCATACTTAACACTTAATATTTCAGTAGGGAAATAGGAGAATGAGACTTGATCGAACACGTAAATTTCTTATCATGCATGTTAGCTCTGATACCACGTCAAAAACCAAACTCAACCAAAGTTGAAAAAAAAAAATCTAAGCATTACATGTGGTAAATTGTTGATGAATTTCACTTTGCTTTTAGCTTCCCATTGTTTCCGCAACCATTCATTTACTAAGTTGATAAAATACGTACCAACAATAATAATTACAAGTCCAAATTAAGCTTTCGTCTGTATGTAGTAGAATCTAAAAAAAAATAAAAACAAAAAAACAAAAAAAATAAAAACAAGAAGAAGACAATATTCATGATTTAAAATAAGATTAATTTAAATTAATAAATTTTGGAACTTATGGGAAATAATATATGGTCAATTGGTCATGCATGGTCGTTATAGTACAATACACATATACACGTGCTGTGTTCTCCTATAAATGACACCTTCCAAAAGTTCCAAGTCCCAACATACAACGTTAAGTGGATTTCTCCAGTTTTAATTAATTAGCAGTATATATCACTTGTATACATTATGAACATTTAATTAATTAATTACGGAGTATATATATTATTTTATATACTAATGAAGTAATTTAGCTATAGTTTATTGTTAAGAGTTGTATAGAATCAAGTACCAATCTTGGATTACGTCTAAATCAAGGGAGAATGTATGTATTATGTATTATGTGTACATAATCTATCCCACTTTATAACTCTCTTCTCAAGGCGAATTCGAATCCGATGCTTCTTGCATGTAATTAAATTTATTTCAATTACATTATTAATTATTGTACTCGTTCTATGGTAATTAGTGGTAATGAGAATGAATTTATAACTAAATTTGAAAGGAAAATCAAAATTTCATAGTGGTGCTAATTTAACATCAATTTATCTAATTTTCTTCAAAGCTCATTGGCTGTCATCGTCTGTGTTTGTGGTGGGCTGGTGGCGGTCATTGGCAAATTCATCATTTCATACAAAAAAAATTAAGTCGTGATTAACGTGTTTATTGATGAAGTGGTATGTTTTTTAGGTCAATGACAAATTCATCATTTCAAACAAAAAACTTTGGTCGATATTTATTAACAGTGAATCGACATTTAATTTAACATCACTTGTACTTTTCTTTGTAAAAATCTACTCGCACATATATTTCATTAGCGTATCAACAAATTTAGGGGAGTAAGGGTTGCTCATCCTCTCAATTATGATTTTTCATTGGTTAAAAATGCATTCAAACATCAATTTTTTATAATTTTTCTCTCTAGCTTATTACATGTATACTATTATTTTATTGTATCTAAGAGGGTTGACAACCTTGAGGGTTGTTTAATCATTTTCCATAAATTCATGTTAAGTTTCAATTTTGAGCTTATCTTATTACTACTCCCCCCTAACATATTAACTGCAACAATTTAACAATTTTTTCCTCTACTTTATGTCAAATCGTTACAGTTATTTTGTTACGAATTGCATGGGTAGATTTTTGTTATATTTACTGCCGAATTTTGAGAATAAGTTGTAGAGGGAAAAAAAGTTGTTGACCCACTGGGTAGATTACCTAGCCTTAGAGCACCCTTAACAGCAAACTATTAATGGTTTGCTTAAGAACAAACCTTTTTTTTTTGCTCTTAACAACAAACCTTAAATGGGCTGTTTGCAAACCATACTCCAAAAGTTTGGAAAACCAAACTGGTTTGCAAACCAGTTAATAAATAATAAAAAAAAGAAATATTGTTGAATCAATCAGCTTTGTATACGCAGAGGAGAGAGGGAAGGAGAGATAGCAGGCGCAGAGGAGAGAGGGGAGGAGAGAGGGAAGGAGAGATAGCAGGCGCAGGGGAGAGAGGGGAGGAGAGAGGGAAGGAGAGATAGCAGGAAAGATAGCAGGCGCAGAGGAGAGAGGGGAGGAGAGAGGAAATTTAATTTAATCATCCATTTGTAATTAAAATAACTTATTATGTATTTTTTTAAAAAAAATAATTACACCAAAATTCAGATTTTTAAATTCTCTACAATTTGACACCCATATTGATATAATTTTAAAATATGTTGAGGTGGGAAAAAGTAGGAGAGAGAAAAGGATGAACTTTTATGTATGGTTTGTTGTTAAGAGGTGAATTGTAAATGGTTTAGTTTGGGTGATGTGGATGAGAGAGAAATGGAGAGAGAAATATGTGAAACTTTTTTGTTGGTTTACTGATAATGACGCCCTTAATATAAGGTTATGAAAATTTAAGTTAATGGAATCCAACTTGACTTAAGTATTAATATTTTAATAATTTATTAGTAGCGGATAGTCTATCCGATGGGTAGATGTAGCAATATGCGTTTGTAGAGTAGTAAAATTTTCTGTGTGTTGGACTAGCAAGCAAGATGCTCTCAAGGCTCATGCCTTAATGTCTTTGGAAAGTGGAATCTAATTCTAATCATCATAATATTTCCGTTGAAGGGATGAGTCGGTGCAGAGTGTAAACCTGATAGAGACAGATTGATAGATTAGTTACCCGTGGTTTAAGGATTATTCACATGACAATCCTTATTAATTATTATTATGATTTGTGCTAATTATTATTAACTACATAGATACTCTACAATAGTTAATTAATTACGGCATTGAGTATTGATATATGCAACAAATCGAGTATGTAGACAGCAATTGCCTATCATATCATTTTTTTTTTCTTTACTATCTAGATAGATCAATTGCATATATAATTATAATAATATTTAAGATATATCAATTACTTATTAGTTAGTATTTAGTATAATAATTTTTCATCTGTTCTTCCAAAATCTTATCCTAGCAATTTTTGCTTTGTACTTCAGCACCCAAGTTTCAATACTAACCATTGCATGCATGCGTATCATAGACCTAGCTAGGAGATAATGTTGGAAATATGACTGCAAAATTAATAAAAATAGCTCATCTAATTAACTTGTCTTGGCATGTTGCGTGCATGTGGATGAATCACTGCCATAAAGTCGAATTTTTCTGAATGTGTACATATGTACTCGTAGCAATCTACCTCTAGGGTTACATGACGTCTGTCTCGTCAATGGAGAACAATGAAACGAATTGAAGAACAATAAAGAACAATAACCGAGCAATGCCTAGACAAAGAGCGAGATATGCAGTGGTTGTATGTGTTTAGAATTTATGGGGAAGACGAGAGAACTGACGTGAATTTATAGTGTGTTTTGTGAAGAGAAAGGATTTCATTATATAGAGATCAGAGAACACTGAAGGTGTGTTTTAGGAAGGAATAAAATTTGGGGCTAATATCATGGCAAGAATCGTGCCATAACTGTTACGAAATCACCGATTATATCGCACGAATTCATGTGATTTCGTCCAAAAAATATAGCGTTCGACTAAAATTTTGTCACGCCTCCGCATGATCGAGCCTGGCTTGATCCTCGAGCATGGTGATCTAAAACCTCTGCTCTACTACTTAAATAATAAAACAAGTGAATATGAAATATATAAGAGAGGAAGCTAAGTTTCTTTTGAAACATATAGGTCGAAGTTATATATAGTTATGGCTCTAAGTTATAACTCCAACACATAATTACCAACTTAATTAATCAGCACACCCGAAATGTAAAATAACATCGTTGTGTGTAGCATATTAGCATGTCACATATGCTTACGTCTTATCATGCTTTTTATACAGTTTTCTTTAATTATTAGTGTATATTAGAAGCTTAGCTGGCATGTCATGTAAAACACACTTTTTGACAAAAAAAATTGTAGTAAGATTAATATTTTCTAGTTTTTGCATAATTTAATTACAAACTAGGTTAGTTGATTGTAGCTGAATTTCAACTAAGTGATAGATACTCAACTAAATAAAATTAGATATGATAATAGGTGTAATCAAAATAAAAAATCTTATTGGAATGCAATTAAGATTATTAGAGCGATATTAATAATATTTTCAAATTTAATTCATTAGAGATATAATTTTGGGAAAGAAAAAGACTAGATGAGAAGATATATTAAAATTAGCAAATAAATATAGTGGGGAGGGAAATTATGTGAGATCAATAACGACATGTATACAAAAATTATAATTAGATTTTGTTTTAATATGTAGTTAGAAATATATATATTGATCTTTATATTAACATAGTGACTTTTATTCTTTCAAATTTAGCTTTATTTATTAATATAGTCATTTATTTTTGGAAAAATTATTTTTAAAGGTATGAACTATTATTGACGCTCTAATTTTAAAAGTACGGAACTTTCAATTATTATACCTGAACATTACAACTATATATAATAATTGGTAATGTTCAGATATAATTAAAATTTGTCGCCTTTAGAATTGGACCGCCGGTATTTAATACCTTTATAAGTAATTTTTCCTTTATTTTTTACATACGATAATTTATTAGCAAAGGCTAACTAACGCTTTTAGAGCACTAAATAAGTTAATAGGTAGCTAATTAAGAGTGAAAATATTATATTAAAATGAATACTAATTACACCGACTTACACACATATTCCCCGCATTGTGAAATTAATATCATTCTGAAAAAAAGTATTATTCCATGGACGTTCATTAGCAAAATCATTTTTTTTTCTCCTATACTAATACCAGGATGATCAAAGCAGGTGGAGTAAACGATAAATAATTATTTATTCTTTTTATTTTAGAACTAATAATAACAATAATAACGACTCATATTACGTACACAACTAATCTGAGAATGAAGGATAACTTAGGTGGTAAGAGGCAAAGAGTTTCCCTCCAGGTTTCAGGAAATCCTGGAATTGATTCTCATCCCCACCTTTGTAACTCTCTAGATACCAAAAAACAATTACACAACTAATCTAAATATATATATATTAAAAAAGTTATCACAAAGACACAAAATAATGAATTTTACTTAATTAATTTATTTACAGGAAGATAATGGGGGTGTTTGGCAATGAGAGTTTTGAGTGGAAAAGAGAGTTTTCAACCCTTATTAGAGTTTTTGACTAGTCAAAACTCTAATAGGGGTGTTTGGTAAGTAGAGTTTCAATAGAGAGTTTTGGGGTGAAAACTCTCAAAACCAAAAAGCTCCTAATAGGAGCTTTTTCTTTAGAGGATTAGGAGAGAGAGAAAAGAAATGACTCTTAAGCCTACAATTTTAATACTAACAAATGATGAAACATGTACAATAACATCATTTTACACCAATAAAAAGAATCAGCTTTTAGTAATCAGCTAAGTTTTACCAAACACATTTTTGTGAAAAGCTAGTCAAATATGCAGTCAAATCTTCTAAACAAAAAGTTAAAACTCTATACTCTAACTCTAAACTCTAACCGCTAAACTTTAAACTCTATTTGCCAAACAAGGGCAATAAGTGGGCCACATGATGTCAATTGTGAAGTAATCACTAATCAGACTTGCTTTATACGGATGGGCCAGATTCATAATTTTCTTTTTGCACATCATATTTTGGTAGCCCTATGACCGACCCTATCATGTGTCTCCTCCTTGCTTTAAATTATGCTACTCCATAGTTTTTTGTGTACGCAATATTTGTGACTTTTAAAATTTATTAACAATATAGTTTGACAATAAAATTAATAAATTACCATATAATATAATTATATCAAAAAAAATTTAACTTTTTTTTTATAAATTTAATCTAGTTTTTTCTCTTCGCTCTTACATAGTGAGTTTATTGCAAATTGAGTACATAAATGACAAAATTGTCTCTAATTTGACTAACAATTACTCCCTCTGTCCCAATTTACTATATAATTTATTATATAATTTATTATAATTCTCTTCGATCTAGTTTATTTCGTTTCAACATGTACTTTTTAAATATATAATTTTTATAATTTTTTATTATATATAATTAAAGATATTTTTATTTAAAGTTGTGTAAGGATGAATAAGGGTAATGTGGTCTATAAGGGGAATAATAAGGAATCTTCGCAAATGCGTGCGGTGAGAATCGAACCCAGGATCTCATGCCTGGAATTCTGAAGCCCTAACCACTGGGCTATGACTTCATCCTTAAAAAAAAAGCACTTTGTATATATTTTTAACCAAAAACAAAAATAAATAAACTATAGATAATTTAAAAAAATGAATAAATAAAAGGGCTCAAATAAATAAGGGTTTTAGTAGAAGTGCTTTACATGACTACTATTGTTTCGCTTGCTAGCTTTTTGTAACAAGTTGAAGCACTAATTAGAAAGCTCATGTGCTAGTAGTGTACTTGACATTAGTTCTTAATCACAATTTTAGAATCTTACTAAGTGTATTGCTTAATTGAGAGGTTTCTAAAGATGTCATGTCGTTAAACAACTAGCACAATACTTTTGAGGAATGAGTTATATATGATTTACCTTCAACTCTTCTTTAGAGTAAGATGTTCAAATCTTTATAACATTTAATGACCAAGTGATTTTCTTACCAAATCAAAAAAGGAAAAACAAGTAGCTAGTGCAATACTTTTAAAAGAAAAAAAATCAAATGAAAGTGTTTTGGCAAGAAACTTACTTAGGCTTGTAAGTGACGTATCGAACTGTCCCTTCTTTTTGACGCACACGTGCGTAATGGGTTGTGCAAGCTCATTTATAAAATTCTATTAAATTAAATATAGTATCAGAGTCTATTCTATGGGTCTCTTCTAAATAGGTATTTATCCTTAAATTTAGCATGGTATTAGAGTTCAGGTGCCTAAGCCACTGGTCAAGGGGTCTCACTAGCTAGTAAGGGGGAGTATCGAACCCCATGCATGTGTGTCGACTGAGTGTTACATATTGGAAAAATAGAAAAGAAGAAACCAATTAACTTACTCTTTCCGTTGTCAATTGGTTTTGGAAAGGAACATTTTTAGGGAGTTAGGGTTATAAGTGGATCAAAATACTCCATACTACTAACTTATGTCACAATTTGTGTGCAACGCTTCCATTGGTTCACATTAATTACTAAGAATATCTAATTTTTGAAATTAAAAAAGAAGAAGATATTGGTAATGTAGATCAATTATTGGAGCATTTGGCATAAGTTACCGGGACTACACAAAGGGTTTTAATTATTCCTAATAAGGGATCAAATCCTGAACGTGCAAATGAATGACAGCATTTCACCATGGGGATATAACTCTATAATCCTGAACGTGCAAACGAGCCAAAAAACAATGGATATGAGTGATTAAATTTCCCGGTTGATCCCCATCCAAGGTAAATTGGAGAAGAAGGATCAATCTTGATGTTGTCCTATTCAGTCGACATGGAAGAAATTTGGAGGTTTTTTATTATTAGGGTATAAATGGTAGGATTTACTAGGCTGCTAGGCTCCGATACCATGTAAAATCAGGGAAATATGTTTTCTTCTTTCTCATTCATATAGCTTACATTTATATACTTCCTACATTTCAAAAAAAAAAAAAATATATAGTCAAACACTCCTAAATGGAAATTGTTGCTAGTATTGTGTAACGGAGGGAGTACTTCAAGTGTGAATTGTGAAACATAGTCCAGTTTTTCTTTCTTTTGTCAAGAACTGGTTTCACCTTTCCTAGGTGCATTTTGTGACCCAAAAAACCCCGAGAATATAAGTAGATATATCAAATCACAAGTAATGTAGCAAACTATCTAAAAATTATGATTTTATTGAAATCTATATCCATGGCATCTAAAGGGAGATCAGCCATTGGTTATCCTCACTTCTATTTTTATTTATTTTTTTGGAGAAAAGGTAAACAGGGAAAATCAAGATATCTTCCTCTCGAAGAGAAAAATCCTCACTTCTATTAGGGCATGGCTTGGCTTACATTTTACATTTCTAAATTCTAATCTTTTTTTTTGAAACTCTAATCTAGTTTAATTAGTTTTTTTATATATTTTAATCTCGATTTGCCTAAATATGTAATTTATTTGTCCTAATTTTTAAAAAAAGTGTAATTTATTTGTCCTAGTTCTTTTTAGTTGTTATATATATTGATTTATTCTATTATTTATTTGGAAATTTTGACTACTTTTAATTTTATGCATGTAAAGAATAACATAATTTTGTTAAATCTTGTTTGATTCATTTCAGTATGTACATACAAGTACTTTTTACAAACATATATATTTTTTCCATAATTTGTTGTAAATTTTTTAAAATATTTATATTTAAAATTGTGTCTCAAAAATCATTAAAAAATAGCAAATAAAAAACACATGGGGTATATTTTTATTCTCCTTTTGTGGTTTTAAAACGAAACAATAAGTGAGTGTTCAGTTCACATGGTACATGGTACCCGGTATGGGTTTAGAACTTTAGAATGATTAAAACTCGTACCTAATATATTTTGCGTAGTAAATTTTTGATTTTTAAACATACACCTCGCTCAAACGATGTAGAGGTGACAATTGGGTCGTTCAGGTCGGGTACTTGTTGGGTTGATTCAGGTCGGGTCAATTCGGGTTTTATGGCTTTTGGATTCGGGTCGGGTCAACTTCACCAAATAGATTTAAAAAGGCATATTAATCAAGATTACACATTTTGATGGTTAGGTAATTCAGATCGGATTGGATCGGATTCGGGTACTGTCGGATCAACTTCGGATCAATAATATCATGTTAATTGAGTTAAGTTTTGAATTTCCAATCAGATATTTCATGTTGGATCTCTTTTGCCATCTCTATTCAAACCCTTTAAGGCATGAGTTTTAGAGATGGAAAGGAACGGAGGCGTAAATGGACTATTCCTACTTCTTAGGAATAAAAAAAGGCCTAATGTGTTCATTAAACAATTTCTAAACACATGAATATCTCCTAATTTCATTCATTGCTCCAAACTCATATCATCTTTCCAACCAAACGACCCCTAAACTCTCCAAACATGCACGATTAGCTGATTACCTCAAACTCATAAGGTATGAGTTTTAGTAATCGAAAAGGGAGGTGTAAATGGACTATTCCAACTTCATAGGAATAAAAAAAAGCCAAAGTAGTATGTGTTCATTGAACAATTTCCAAACACGTAAATATCTCATAATTTCATTCTTTATTCCAAACTCATATCATCGAGTTTTTTTCTAACCAAACAAACCCTAAACTCTCGAAACATGATTAGTTGATTAGCTTAAGGTAAATTATATAGGTCAAGCCATTTGATAAGGCTGATTCGCTAATAACACAATAAAGGCTTGTTTACTTCAGATTATATTCAGTTCAGTTCAGTTCAGTTTAGTTCAATTAATACACTTCTATTCAGTTTAGTTCAATTAATACACTTTTATTTAGTTCAGTTCATCTCTATTCAGCTAATGTAAAAGAGCCCTAAGAGTAGAAGGTCAAACCGAGAAAAAAAATGATGGAAGGTGAAAAGGATGAACATCTTAGTTACACAGTACAGTACATCCCCAATGCACGAAAGTTACAAGTGGAGTTGCTTTAAGTGATCAGTGAGAAGAGGACAGTCAATCAGTCAGACACTCAGACACACATTCATGCATGTTGGAGTATAAAATTGTTAATGGGTCATCTATGTCTACCTAGCTAGATTATATTATTTGCCAATCTACTCATTAAATCTTGGAAATTATAGTCCTTTAACTAAGATATTTGCGCATCAGTCTCTCTCATATGGAAATTATAATCCATGGTTAAAGTTCTACATATGTTATGGAGTATTTGGAAAGCTCAAAATAGGTAATTAGTTTTTCGTAATTCTTCTTTTTCTTCTATTGTTGTTTTCACCCAGACTTTCTCGTATTTTAGCAAGTGAAATTCTCGTCTCTCGATAGATGCACTCCGTGCTATTTATAATACTGCTTACCCTACACCTACTTCCCAAGAGCTTTCTTTTGTCAGTTGGCGTCCTCCTCCATCCCCCTGGTACGATTAAATTAAATTTTGATGGATCAGCCCTACTAGTAACTCTGCGGGATCATAACAATACTTGTATTGTAGCTCGAGTCATTTTTTGGGCAATGTTTCTCCCCTCATTGCTGAGGCCACGACAATTCGGAATGGCCAATTGACCAGATTGGTAAAAAAAAGTAACACTAAGTCGACAATTTGGTAAAAAAAAAAACTTACTCCGGCGACAATATGGTAATAAAAATAGCCTCCGGCGACGTTTAGGCCATAAAATTAGAAAAAAAATCCGATCAGTCATGTGCGTGTGCAACACAACCTAAATAAAACCATTTAACTTATTTTTTTAGCTGATAAATCTCTTTTACACTCAAATTTCATTACCAAAAATCACATTATTCTAATTTATGCTAAAATCCACCAGAAAATATATTCTCCCTTATTTGTTTCCTTTTCTTTTTCCTTCTTTTAATCTTTGAAAAATGTATGGAATTTAATCGAGAATAAGGAAGAAGAAAAGGAAACAAGTTAGGGAGAATAAGCTTTTTTTTGGGTTTTTGGCATGCATTAGAGTAGAGTAATGTGATTTTTGGGAATGAAATTTGAGTGTAAAATAGATTTTATCAGCTAAAAAATAATAAAAATGGTTTTATTTGGGTTGTTTTGCATACGCACATGACTGGTCAGATTTATTTTCTAATTTTATAGCCTAAATGTTGCTGGAGTATACTTTTATTGCCAAATTGTCGTCGGAGTAAGTATTTTTACCAAATTGTCGCCGGAGTAAGTATTTTTACCAAATTGTTGACATGGGCCTACTTTTTTTTACTAATCTGGTTAATTGGCCAATCCGGAATGGTCTTTTATTAGCCAAACAACATAATCTGACCAACATTTTTTTTTGAAGGAGATAACCAACGAACAGTGATCAATGTTTTGAAGGGTAAATTCAGTTGTCCATGGAAAATCCAGCTACTTCTGGATGATATTCGCCCCATCATCCGAGACTTTGCGGCCTACTCTTCTGCTCACATCTTCCAGGAAGCCAACCACATTGCGGATTATATTGCGTCCTTCGGGCATTGAACCCCACGCACATTGGTATCGATCCTTTCTTGGATGTAAATTTTCTTATTTCTTAGCTTTATATAAGTCAGGATTTCTGTTCGAGAGGAAGAATTTTTGATTTTTATTTGTTTACTTTTTCTCCAATATATATATATTTGGAGTATAAAAATATACAGTACTCCGTATTATTATGATCTATTAAAAAAAATGATATACATAATCCTCAGAGCTATGTTAAGTTGTTTAAAATGGGAAAAAAACCCAACTATTTATTACATTGATTATTGTATGATTTGGTCTTGCTTTCCCAATTTGTTTTCACTAATATATAGAAATATATTAAATTCTTATATGTAACCCTTCATAGGTGCTTAGGGACATATAACATAGTCCAAAAATAAATGATCAATTTACAATTTTATGCAACTCTAATATAAAGTATATCATTATTATTTTAAGATTTAGTTGTTGTTAATACACACTATAAAAATTGGTTCATTAATGACAGATACACATTAATTATAAGCCTAAACTCCGTTATAAATGTAAATCTTTTATGACAGTTTTTAAGTCCATCGATAAAATTCATTGGCTGAAATTAACTCATTAAAAAGTATACAAATCATAGTGTATCAAACTTCATACGTGAATAGTGCTCAAGAACAAAATATAGTAAATGAAATGGTGCAAAAAAAGTTATCTTTTTATTTTCTCATTTTTAAACGTGTAGCTTTTATAATTAGCACATAATCCCACTATAAAACAAGTGATGCTTATGCACACTTTGCATTGTAGAGGTGCAAAGTTCAATTCTCACTCCTTGTTGGATTCCCCTTTCATGTTCCTCTGGTGGATTTCAGTCCTCGTTGTAAGTTTTTTTTTTCCAATGTTTCACCTTTGTTAGTTTCAAAGTTTCAAATGTTGGGCTTCTCATTTTAAGATTTTTCAATAGATTTTTTATTTGGAAGTTTTTATTACCCCTTCAATCAAGGTCGTTTTTAAGGGTGTGCAAATTAAAGAACTCTGCAACACATGACCCCAACATAAAAAAAAAGGTTACAAAATTTTATTTATATTAATAATTAACAAAAATGCTTATTCATTTCTCATTTCTTTTTAAAAAAATCTACATTTAAAATACTTGCTTATTAAAATTATATATTGTTATCTACATTTAATTGTATTGATTTTAAATTTTTAATAATGTAATGATAATATTTCAATTTTTAGAACATGACTCTGAAATTTCTGGGATGACCCTGCCTTCAATAGTTCAATTGTCAAGGAAAGATTGAAGTCACTACACACTTAAGGACTTATTGGTTATGGGCCTATGGCCTTATGGCCCAAACCCATTAAATGCATTGCAACGGGTTTCTCTAATAAAATTCTATGTTTTGGGCCTGTATAAAACTGATACATTGTGCCACTATATATAATAGATACAGGAAACATAGGTAATCGGACCAACTTCAGTTAGCAGTTTCATCGTACTTCATTTATAGGAATTCTTATATAGTATATATATCCGAATGTATGGTACATCTAAAGCTAATTTTACTCATTTTATAATTTATTTGCTCATTTTAAAATTTAAAATGAGTAATAAAACATCATGGACATACATAAATATTACGTACATTCGGATATATAATAAACCCATTGCTTCTTTTAGGATGATATTTTAAGAATTAAGCAATTAATTTTTATTTTTTTAAGGAAAGGTAAACATGGTTTTTGAGGAGAGACTAAACTAGCTTATAAGTCTAGGATTTACTCCTCATATTACCAATTGGTTTTAGGATGGAACCTCCTATGGCTTGTATGTAACATAACTCTCCTCTTTTATAGTGGGTTGCCCAGGCCCGTTTCTAATATTCAATCAAATTTAACATGGTATCAGAGCCCAGGTTGTGGGTCTCTTCTAAACTGGGTGTTATTAAGCACTGGAAATGGTTTGCCTCGATATATAGGATGTCCAGCCCCTAAGAGGATTATTTCTGATTGCCTTTCCAGTTAGCTCTGAATTCTAAAGACACTCACTAGTGAGGGGGAGTGTTGAGCCCATATGCTACACTTGTGAGTGTCCCATATCGGAAGATGAGGAGAGACTGAACTAGCTTATAACTCTAGGAGTTACTCCTCCTATTACCAATTGGTTTTAGGATGGAACCTCCTATGACTTGTATGTAACATAACTCTCCTCTTCTATATCGGGTTGCCCAGGCCCGTTTCTAATATTCAATCAAATTTAACATTTTTTTTTTTTGGTGATGTACTTTAGCAAATATAAGCGTATATTAGCCTGGATATTGTTTGTATAATTGTATGGAGTGTTATCCGCCATTCCGCCTTCTCCCATTTTCTCTAAAGTTGAGGAAAATAGGATATATTTTCTTGTTTATAAGGGCTAGCAAATAAAACCCCTATTATAGTACGGTGGGGGATATTGAACACGAGGAACACTCATTGATTAAAGATTGAGCTACTTGATTAATTGAGGATCTTGTATTTTTTGGTTTGAAGTTGATTGGGGACAGTTAAATTACAATTCAAATTAACTTAACAAAAAACACCTAAGCCTAAGGAATATGGATCCGGTTTCTACTTTTGGAGAATTAAACCAACTAATTTATGAATATTTTACGCAAGGGAAGGGGAATCACTCCTCTAAACTCCAAGCCTCATTTCGGATTTGACTTAGGTTTGGATGTTCGGTCCACCAATACTACCCCTCTCGATTGACTATATATTTTTTTCGAACATCACCATATGGACAAGGAATTATAAGTTGATTCCTAATTCAACCACTTAATTTCTTGGTAAAGTCTCACTAATAAATTTAGGCAAGGAAAACAAAGAATAGTTTACTCGTAGACTAAACGATTAAACTATGACATTACAAAGAAATCAATTATACCCTTAGCTAATCTCGGAGCTCAAAAACACCATCCTGATCTAACTCAAAAATCATCTCAAACATCAATTATAAGAAAACCCTCAAAGTTCAGGTCATGAACCCATCACCACAAATCCTAGAAATAAAACCACTCACAATTCATGGTAAAACTAACAACAATTATAAATTTATAATGATTATTAGAACAAGTAAACATCCTAAATTAAACTAGATTGAATCTAAAACAATAAATTAACAAGCATAAAACTCAAAATAAAGTAAATTACAAATTTGAGAACAAAGAGATTACCAACACTAATTTGAATGGAGAGTTATAATGAGAACCTAAGCTTCATAGATCTTCTAAGAAGAAGCTAAAATCTAAATTAATTAAACAACATGGGCGGCAAACAAGTACAATGCAACATCAAAATATCATAAACTCTATCTCCATTCCACTCATCTATTTTGAATCAACAAGAAATCATAAACTCTATCGCCATGTTTGTACCAAACGTGTAAATGTTGTTCGTAGATGGCCCACGACCCTCTAGTCATTCCTTCGTATTATGAAATTCTGAAGCCCTAATCATTAGGCTATGACTTCATATTAGTGTAAGTCTAATTGCCTACACAAATAATTGAATACCCGTTTACCCGCGCTTAGTGCCGCAAAATTCCGTTAAACGTACTCCATCTTCTTCATCGATATCGTTTGAGTCACACGTGTCGCATTTACAACCAATTGCCCATATAAATATCAGCCTCCAACAAAATTTCAAAAGTATAAAAACCATAAACGAAAATTCCATCATATTCCGATTATTCTCTTCACAAAAATAACTTCCTAAGCACAAAATAAAAATAAATTAAAAGAAATCGAAACCCCGAGTTTCTGGCGTTCCGATGAATGCCGAAACGTTTCTCATCACAAACTCGCTTTCAATTTCTTCTACCTTAACATCTCCGAAGCTTCCAGAATCAAAATGTCGTCGCCGTTTCGAAATTCTCCGGCTTCCGTCGAAACTCCGAGTTTCGGAGCACCGAAACAGTTCGGAGATGAACGTGATGAGGAGACGTTTTGTGAAGGTTTTTGCGGATGTTAAACAGAAACCCTTCGAGGTATCTGCTGACTCAGCTGCTACTGAGTCAGTGAAGTTCAGTGAAGCGTTAAACGACGTATTTGTGGAGGAGAAATGGTGGGAGCAGTTTCCTAAACGATGGATTATAGTCCTTCTGTGTTTCTCGGCTTTTCTTCTCTGTAACATGGACAGGGTAAGTTCTATCATTTTGATTTTTTATTTATTTTTTATTTTTATAATTCTTTCATTTTTATTGTTCATATCTGAGTATTATTGTTGAGTTCAGATCCTCTAGATTTCAATTTTGGTAGATTTGATAGATTTCTGGAATCTGGACCTTGAAAAATAATCAATGCCTAAGATAATTTTTGCAAAAGTCAAACAAAAAATATTTAAAAACTCCCACTCTCACAACTCTAGAGGATCTCAACTCATTGAGTTTTCGCGTTGTATTTGATTTGTTATGGAGCATGAAATAGTTTTCGCACTTAGTTTCCTGTTGCGATAAGCTTAATGGATGTATTATAGGTATAGGTTTGAATTTTGTTTTTACTCTATAAATCTTATTGTACTTCTCCTGATCAATTAGGGTTTAATCAAAATAATTCTAATACAATGAAAAATAAGATTCTAAGTTGCTTGTCTTAAACTTAATTTGTGATTAATTTGACGGTTTAAACACTTAAATCTTTTCCCTAAAATGTATGCAAAATAGTTTGTTGCATTTAATTTGTAAATGGTGTAAATATTAGGAGTATTGAGATTCTTTATCCAATATCCAGGATGAGCAAACATAGTTGACTCCGTGTTTTGCTGAAGTTGACTTAATGACTACTGAGTCATGTAATACTAAGGCCTTGTTTGGTTCAACCCCATTTCCCTTGGAAATGCAAATTCCTAGGAAGTGGCTAAATGAGATTGTGTTTGGTTAGATTAAAATGGAAACATTGTAGGAAATTCAAATTCCTAGGAAATGTGAGTTCCTACAAATCATAGGAAATTACTTACCAACTTCCCCTTGGTGAGTTGAATTTTCTAGGAAATACATTTTCCTATAGTGTTAAACAAACTCATTAGCCTAATTCCTATGAAAAAGACATAGGAAAAAATTTTCTATGAAATAGGAATCCCCGTGGGGAAGTAATTTCTCATGTAAACCAAACAACACCTAAGATTGTGATGTGGGGGCACCTTTTTAGTCTGAACTATTAATCTATTATAGTATTATGTATGATAAAATATAGTCTTATTTGCAACTTTTCCAGTAACTACTCTACCTAATTACATGTATGAGAACGAGAAATATTGATAGATTGATGGTGTACATCAGTACATGGCCCTTGGAGTTAAAGTGCTTACTGATATAAGAAAATTATGAAATAATGTTTCAAATAAGAATATATAATGGGAAAATGGGAACTTTCCAATCTTTTGCTTCAATTTAAACATGCCTGTTGTTTGTGGGTTGTTTAGCACATATCCTTTTCCACTTTTAAACCAAGAGTTTGTGCTGTAATGAAATTACTTAGAAGTGCAATAATCTATGTTAGGTTGTGTAACTTTAAACAGATGCTGACTGGCAGGTGAATATGAGCATTGCAATACTTCCGATGTCAGCCGAGTATGGGTGGAATTTAACTACTGTTGGTTTGATCCAGTCTTCTTTCTTCTGGGGCTATCTTCTTACACAGGTAGCTTTTCCATGACTTCTGATTTTTGGGTGTTTACTCCTTAATCCTTATTACCCCTACTATCAATCATATAGTATTATCACTTGTGCCATTGGAGATTTCCTTGTACCTACCATTAGCTTATATGATTATGTGTTTATCTCAAGTTCATTTTTTGAGATTTACATAAATAAAACATGGTAGATTAGATTTTGTTTATGAGATGCCATATTACAATTAGCTCATATGATTATGTGTTTATCTCAAGGTCATTCTTTGAGATTTACATAAATAGAACATGGTAGATTTTGTTTATGAGATGCCATATTAGTATACTAGATTAGTCCCGTGCTATGCACAGTTTTATCAAATAATATTTGATTACTTTGAAATTTTGTTAGACTATAAGTCAAATGAAAACAAATACAAAGTATGTAATATAAAATCATTACATCAAATCATCAATAAAAAGATTTTAGTATAAATTCTAATGATTTGAAAATTGACAAAATAAAGGAAATATTATGATATTAAAAACATTATATTGGTCATTAATTGCATATGAAAATGGAAGAATGGAGTGAATGATATTTATATTTTCAAAGTAAATTTTTTTTTGAAATAAATTTCAAAGGATGTTAAATACTAAGAAAAAAAAAAAGAGAAGATAATGTTATAGACATTTTTCGAGGGAAAATTTTGATTGAGAAATTAACAAATATACATTTTTAGGTGAGAATGATTTCAGCAACATTCTGTTTTAGTATATAGTATATAGATTACTATACTGAGTGTACACATTTTGTGCAGATAGCAGGGGGTATATGGGCAGACACTGTAGGGGGCAAGACTGTACTTGGGTTTGGCGTGGTTTGGTGGTCTGTTGCTACAATTCTTACTCCTGTTGCTGCAAAGCTTGGATTGCCTTTTTTACTAGTTGTTCGTGCTTTTATGGGCATTGGCGAGGTTGGTTTAAACCCAGATTATTGATGCCCAAGTAACATGGAGTCTCTGTGTGCTTACATCTTCTTTTTTCTTTGTAATTTTCTAGGGTGTTGCCATGCCTGCCATGAATAATATACTGTCAAAGTGGGTTCCTGTGTCAGAAAGAAGCAGATCATTGGCACTGGTGTATAGTGGAATGTACCTTGGTTCTGTAACAGGCTTGGCGTTTTCACCCTTTCTAATACATACTTATGGCTGGCCTTCAGTGTTTTACTCTTTTGGTTCTTTAGGAACTGTTTGGTTTGCCACATGGCTGAGTCAGGTATGTCCTTTTTACTTCATTGCTTTTACCCTTTGTTTATCATGGATTAAGGAAGAATTAACTTTTGTAGGCTTGACTGGATTCCTTTCATACTGATTTTTGTATTGGGAAATGCACACATAGGCTCGTAATTCACCACTTGAAGATCCTGAACTGCGGCCCGCTGAGAAGAAGTTGATTCTCCGTGGCAGTAGCTTTTCGAAAGAGCCAATCAAGAACATACCATGGGGAGAAATCTTGTCGAAGCCACCTGTTTGGGCTTTGATCGTTTGTCATTTCTGTCATAATTGGGGAACTTTTATTATACTTACATGGATGCCAACATATTATCATCAGGTAGGAGATCAATTCTGACATGTTTCTCTAAGAACTAATGTAACAAACACTACTGAATATCTTACGTCTGAACTCTTAGAGGTCTATTATTAGACTACAAATGTTTCACATATGTTTAGAATTGTTAACATGTTGAGAACTGGGAGTGATTGGTTAATGTATTTATAAAAAAAAAAGAAAAGAGGGAAGTGAAATGGGCCAAAGATTAATAAAGATGAGGATTAAAGACTTGCCTGTTCTTTGGACCGGATTAATCTGAACTCAATTGAACTAAAGTGAATCCTAGACTTAACAGGAGCTCAACTAAATTGAATTTGTATAGATGGTACTCTCTAGTTGAACAGGGCCTAAGAGAGTACCTTTACTCTGAAATGATTGGATGATACTCTCTCGTTGAACAAAGTGCGCAGTAGATGCATCATTCTTATGGATACAGGATCCATGCTATCAATAAAGTGATGAACCTGAGAAGTCATATTGTTTTCCTACTTCCTAATGTTTGGATAGCAATTATAAAGGGATATGAAAGAAGGGAAGGAGAGGAAAGTGTGGAGAAGAATGAGTTACATTTTCCTTTCAAATCTTTCCAACTATGGAAATTTTTGTTTATTGAAGGAGGACGGACTTTGAATTCTTCCAATTCCCTCCATATCATATCCAGACAAGAGAGGATGTATCAATCCCTTTCCACCCCCCTCCTTACCCTCTGGTTCTCCCTATCCAAACAACCCGCCAGAAAGTTCCTTTTTCTGTCTTTATGGTGATCCCTTCCCTCCCCTATTTGGCAATTCAATAATCTAGAGGTGGTTGTGTATTATTCTGATAAATATTTGTACCATTCTCTACATTCATTTCTTATACTAGAAAGGCGTTTCTGTTTCATATGCTTATTGTGACAGCCGTGAGCCTTGTACGATTGAACTCTCTATTATAATGGGTATTCGATCTTTTTTTTTTTAAGGATTTTTTTTGAATATATTCTACTCATTCTATGCAGTTTATTAGAAATATTGTACCAGAATCATGAGTAATTTCCTATTTCGTAACTTGGTGCTCTACAGGTGTTGAAATTTAATCTTACAGATTCAGGAATATTTTGTGTTCTACCTTGGCTTACAATGGCATTATCTGCTAACTTTGGAGGTTGGATTGCGGACACATTTGTGAGCAATGGTTATTCTGTGACAACAGTTCGTAAGGTAATTGTTGTGTTGTTATCCTTGAATCTTTATTCTTTCGAGTTCTTATTCTGGTTTATAACATTTTTAATATGAGATTAAAATTTTGGTCACTAATTTCATGCGGTATGCATGTCCATGATGACTTCAAAGTTTACTGTTTCATTATCTATTTATATCTACTTTCTGTACAGGTTATGCAAACAGTTGGTTTCCTTGGACCTGCTTTTTTCTTGACTCAGTTGAGCCACGTTGATTCACCTGCTATGGCTGTTCTTTGCATGTGCTGCAGCCAGGTTAGTCTTCTTTGCTGTAATGCTGTTCATGAAATGTTGGGGACAGTGCTAGTCAAATGGCTTGTGTTAAGTAACACTTGGAATGTTACACATGTTAATCATGTTTTGGTATTCTGAAACCTTATTAAATCCTCGTTATGGTTTTTAAGTGACATAATTTATAATCTCAAGAGAACCAAATGATAAATTTTCAGGTTTAACAGCCAAGTTTCTAGTTCAAAAAATAAAATAAATGATTATGCTTGGTATACGTAATGATCTTAGTAGTCACTGGTATCTTTTGTTGTCTATTATTTCCAGGGAACTGACGCATTCTCACAATCGGGCCTATATTCAAATCATCAAGACATAGCCCCTCGATATTCTGTGAGTAGTTATATTTCAATGTCTTTATGATCCCTTCAATAGACTTCAAATTTTTATAGTACACATATAAACACAAATGTCCTTTGCATTCCCTTCACGCCTTCAATAGACTTCAAATTTGTTTAATACTCTGTCAAAGCAATAGCAAAAACTTCTTTAGTCGTGATGAAAGTATGGAATTGTTCTCTAACTCTTTAACTTTGGTCTTTTTCTTTTTGAATTATCTGCAGGGAATATTGTTAGGCCTTTCAAATACTGCTGGAGTACTGGCGGGCGTCCTGGGAACAGCAGCCACCGGCTATATATTGCAACATGGTTTGTTTCCGTACCCTAAAGTTGAGGTTAATTGCAATGATCATAATTAATATGCCCTGCATCTGAATTGTAAAACATACCAATTAGGCTTTGAGAATTGAGATGCCATAATGTCATCAAATTCTATCATACTTTAGCTTATGCGTCATAATCATGAGCCTTGACCCTCTAACCACTCTAATTCATTACATTAAAACAAAAGAGTTATTCATTGGTAGTGATGAGCATGTGATAGACTGATAGACCATTGTTGGTTCGATCGACTCGAAACACAACACGTGCATGCCATAATGCACTTGAAAGCCCGAAAGAACATAATTCTGCACGACAAAGCACTGTAAAATTATTGAAATTTAGGGCAAGGATACATAATCCTGCACGATGGGAATGAAGGTGAGCAATATCTGCTGACTTAAAATTCACATGAGCATGTGATTGGTGGGTCAAGCCATGGCCATATCTTCTGACCCATGGGTATACTGTCATGAAGCACGGTATGGCACTATCCTACTTTTACGTACACTATTTAAAAAAATCATTTACTATTACAAGCTCATTATATACACCCCCGAGCCTCCTCTTGTTAAGCTTAGCAGAAGTAGAAGTAGAAGTAGAAGTGGGTAGTGGGACTGGTATTAGGTAGTCTGTCAATCTGCCCTTGGTATTATCAGTCATTCTGGCATACTTTTGCCATTTTTCCTTACGGAAACGAATTGATAAAAGAGTATGAATGCATGACAAAGGGAGTGGACCAAGTGCGCCAGCATTACTACATTTTTTCTTTGGGGGGTAAGATTAGCAATGTTTAAGGTTTGTTTATTAGCAACTCGTATTGATGTTTGTACTTTAAAGTGTTATATGTGACATGCATCAATAGGCAGCATGATTCATGATTAAATCATCTTCAACTTTGCTCTAATAGTATATTCTCTCTCTCAGGTTCTTGGGATAATGTTTTTGAGGTTTCCGTAGGCTTGTATTTGGTCGGAACTGTGGTCTGGAACCTCTTTTCAACAGGTGAAAAGATTTTGGACTAACACACCGATCTTAACTCAAGTTCTGCAAAGACCGGTTGTACATCTGAAGAAAATGCTAGTCCGATTTTGCCAGAAAATTTTCTCATCTCATCAAAATTTGAATACAAATCGGGGGATTGGAGCTCGTCATTGATGGTTCATAGGCCAAAATCATGAAGCTAATAGCTTTTCGAATTAGTATTGGCCAATAGAATATCTGATTCATTACATGGTTATATTAGCTGCTACCTCAAAGGTCCAGATGACTGTATCACTAGCCACATTAGTCTTGCAGATTTTTTTTTTTTTCCGCATACAATTTGGACATGTTTTTGTTGATGCGGCTACTTGTAACTAAGAGTACGTTTTACAACCCGCCAATGGCTGTATTTATGTTGGGAGGTGGTTGTTGTTGTAGATGCATATGTATCATGTACATAACAAAAGAATCATGTAAAATTTTGTATATTGAATTTTTACCCTTTAATTGGTGTTGAATTGTAGCTACCAAAAGGAGTAATGACAATTCAATGATGTTGTTTTTTACGGAGTAGTGAATGAGTGATGTTGGTTAGTGCAAAGATCGCGGAATGGGTGATGTTGGTTATTTTTGTACTTTTAAAGTTGCAGTTTAGGTATCAAAACTCAACTTCCGTTAATTTTATCATTACATAGCAATTAATTATTAAAACAAACAAACATTGCTTGCATCAAAATACAAACCCTTAATCCAAGTTCATCTTTAATCCAATTCAAACTAAAAGAACAATAGAAACATTAAGATTTCAACGAGAATTCAATAAGAGTACAATCAATAATGAAAAAAAAATAAAATAAAATGAGAGCACAACATGAGATCAATAATCATGTGCACTCCATTTATTCACAGCATTTGCCCAAGAAAAATGTAAAGCAAAGACTAAATAGCATTGAAAACCCAAATCAAAATCCTAATCCCTCAATTTGAAATCAATATACGAAGTACAAAATTCCAAATCATGTCCCTCCAAATTCCTCTAAGTGAAATAACAAATAACCAAAGCCCCAAATTAGAAGAACTCTGACTATTTAAGGCTGAAAAAAATGAGTCAAAGACAAAGTAATATCAAAATAATTGCAACGAGTACAATTTTTATCCCAATGTAAGCAATAAAATTCATGGAGTTTGAAGTATTTTGAAGTGAAGGGAGATGTTAGAGAATATGTGGATGAGGATTTGGTAAAAAAGAAAATGTAACTACAATGTCCGCAAAGGAGAAAGAGTGCAAAACGTTTTTTTTTTTTTTTTTAATTTGATAAGTGCAACTTAACGGAGAAATTAATATACGTTGTATTTGAGTACCCCAAAAATGCAACTTTTGCAAATAGGGTATCTCAATTGCAACTTTTGTCGAAATTGAATACCCAATTATGCACTTAACTTCATTTAATTTCTACAAATAAATATTTTATCTCTTACAAAAAATACTGATTTGTTGCACGGAGAAATTAAATATAATTGACGATCTCAAATATGGGATCATCAATGTATTGTATTCTTCATAGGTTATAATGGGTAAATGGTTCCTTTTTCATACCATACAAAGACTCAAATTTATTCCATGAAAAATGAAGCATAGAAAAAAAATTGGGTGTAATGTTGTTAGTTGGGGCATAAGATATACTCTGACTTATAAGGTTGGACTAATTAAACTAGTGTGACTCTGGTCTACAAGTCTGCAACTAATTTTTCATTTTCATTGCCAAGAAAACAACGTTGTGTGTTTCTGAAGCTGATAGTTTGGTGCTTTAGTTGCGGAATTTTGATTATTCAAGCCCATAATCAATCTCTTGTTGAGACTAAAAACAAGTTAAATTTATTGGTGAATTAAATTTTACTTCTATTCATAGTCATAAAGTAAGCAAGAAATTCATGTTTTATTCCGTAGTACTTTTAGCTTTGTTGATTTGTTTAACTTTTTTACAAAATTTTCCGTTAGACCGTCAAACGGTATGGCATAACTTTTAGCTTAAAATTTATAACTTTTTACTATAGATAAATAACCTTTTGTATAACTTGTTAAGTCTTGTATATAAACTCTGCTTGGTCAATCTTAAAAAATTCCCACAAATCTTGAGCCATTGATTTTAAAATATATGACTAGAATTGAATTTTACCAAGTAGAGAGTTGTTATAAAACTAGATCGGATTCAAACTTATATAAAGTTATAATTTTATACTAAAAAAACAATTTTTTAGCAAAAAAAGTTATTCCGCCAAACAAACACCTTTGATACAAGACATTTGCTATAACCTTTTTTTTTTCTTTTCCAATTTGCGTAAATTGGGACTTTATTAATTGAATAGTGAATGGTCCTATTTTTCCCATAGATATACAAGTATAGAACTAACTTTAATTTTAATTATTGATTTACTTTATTTTACTATCCCCTCTTATTAGACTTTATTTGCACTTATTTAAACTTACCATAATCATTTGGTCTATTTTTTACATCTAACACATCATTTTTGCTTACTTGTACTCATATACGGACTACTTTTTATAAGGTAAGAAAACAAATTCCGCTTACAGAAAGAGCACTAACTTAAAACATCCAAATTGATGAAATACAAACTCAAAGATCAAAGATAAATGAAAGACATAACACAATGAAAAAAGAAAATAGCTTCCCGACGGTAAATAACGTCTTCTTGCTTAGCTTACTTATACTTATATAGACTTATTATTACACCTTGGATAGACCGCTAAACTTATCAGAACTATTTTTTCTTATAATAGGTGAATAAAGGCATGCATATGACATTTACTGGTCTCCCAATAATTTGATTTTTGACATTGTTCATTAAATTCATTTTAACTATATTTTTTTTTGAAAGGCCTTTTAATTAATTTAACTATAATTGGTTATACATTAAATAAGAAAAAAATATTGCCACATGAGATTTTACTTATCTTAATTAATTAATTTCAATATGTATTTTCTAAATATCCCCTTTATAAAATTTTAAAAAAAAACACAAAGTGAAATGTTTTAATTAATCCTTGAAACATAACTCTTTAGTACCACAAAAATTTTCATATATGTACTTTATTACCATAATTTTTATAGAAATTCTTATATGCATCCGGATGCATGGTACATCCAACAATCCAATGGTAATTTTGCTCATTTTATACTTTTTTCGCTCATTCTAAAGTTTAAAATGAGAAAGGTTTTTAAATTGAGCAAAATTTAAAATAAATTTGATGCACATACTTCTACGTGCATCTGAAAGTATAGTAGAATCATTGCAAAATTTTACTACCAACTTTTCTTTTGCTATCAACATACCCTTTCAACTTATACATTCGCATTAGATGAAGAAATAAAAGAGAATTTTGATATAACTTTTGATGGAAAAAAATTTAAAGAAAAACGTGAACAATTACACAGAGTTCCATCTTATCTTCATCTTCCAATCTCAATTAGGGGATATTATATATGCACTTTACATAGAATTTACTTTCTTAATACAAATTGACCACTTTAAAACCATAAATCAATGCATTGTATAGATATTAAAACAAAAGGGTAAAAAAAAAAATTACATATACGAATTAAAAATTAAAACCAAAATGAACAATTTTATGAGTATAATAACAACAATAATAACAACAACAATAACAAATCAAACTTCTTTGAACACTTTGAATGTACGAAATCGCCCTCGATCAAATCACATGGTGCTGGTGGGATCAGTAGCTGCAGGTGCAGCTGCAGCGTCACCACCACGACCTTTTAGCTCTCTGGGCTCCACATAAACCTTAAGCCCATTCTTCATAAAAAGAGTCAAAGACATCTTTTGCTCAACCCTATGACCGGGAACCGGTACTAGCCGGTGTCGCAGTAGCACAGCAGAAGCCACTGATTTCATTTGCAAGTAAGCCAAGTCCTTCCCTAAACAAGTTCTAGGTCCTGCATTAAATGCCACAAACTTGTACCCGTCTTTCGGTGTTTCGAACCTGTACCCGGATCCAGATCCCGATACCGACTCACTTAACCATCTTTCGGGTCTAAATTCGGTGCAATCTTCTCCCCATATCGTCTTCATTCTCCCCACCGAGTAAATTGAGTACGTCACTGTGGACCCCGCAGGAACAGCAGTCCCATCTGGCAATACGTCGTCGTTTACCACGTACTTAAAATCTTCAGGAACCGAGGGGTATAATCGTAAAGTCTCAGCTAAAGCCGCTTTTAGATAAACAAGCTTATCAGCCTCATCGAACTCGAGTGGGTCCCGCACCCATATGTCCGGATCATCGCCACGTGTCTGCTTAAGGACGGTCACGATCTCATCAACGATCTTAGCTTCGATCTCAGGGTGGTTTATTACGAGCCAAAAGAACCAGCTCAAGGCAACCGATGACGTGTCACGTCCAGCTAAGACGAAGTTCAATGCGATGCGTTTTAACACATCATCAGCAAAAGCGTTGCCGTTTTGATCCTTTTTGTTGATAAACCTCGAGAGTAAATCATCAGAGGGGTTCTCTTTTCTTGCGTTTAATGCCCCTGACATGTAATTTTCCACAACTTCGAGGCTTTTTTGTAATTTCCTCTCGGCGCCTACTTGTAACGCCTTTTTAAACCGCCACAAAAAACCCGGGTAGAGCAGCCGCTGGAGGGTGGATTCCGTGGCGGAGTCGAAGGACGAGGAAAACGGGTTGTCGGGTAAGTCCGGTGACAATGTCATCGGATCTTTCCCGAAAGTCAACCCGCAAATATTGTCGAATGTTAGCCGAAGAAGCAAGTCTTGCAAATCGACGGGTTTTTTCTCGTTTGTAGAAGTTTCTAGAATTTTCCATAACCGGGTCCGGATCGTCCGGTTCACCCAACGGTTCATGGCTTGGCGTAGAGTCCTTGTGGTAAACTCAAGGGCTGCGGTTTTACGCTGTAAAAGCCAAGTTTCACCGTCGCTGTTAAAAATACCCTGGCCTAGTAAATCGTGAAAAGCGGCTTGCCATTGTGGGCCCTTTGGGTAATTATCGAATCTTGTACGGAGAATATGCTCTATGTTTTTAGGGTGACACGTGACAGTGTAAAACCCTTGCTTGAATGCCAAGAAAGGTAGTGCAATTGTGGTGGTTTGGTAGGTGGCGGTCCCGCCGGTTCGCCGGAGGTTCCCGGCGATCCAGTCGTGGATACGGTTCCGGTTTTTGAAAAGATACGGGAGGCTCCCGACCAGTGGCCATAGTTTAGGACCGGTGTTTAAACGTCGAGACATGTGAGAGAACCATAACATGTAGGCTGTTACGACTGTCACAAGTGCTAAAAATACTTGAGTTGCATTTTCCATTTCTTTTGTGGTGGTAGTAATTTTGTATAGAAGAAAAGAGATTAATTCTATAATAATAGTAAAGTAAAGTAGGATTATTGTTAATGTTGAAGTGAAGGTATGATGTGAGAGAAATGAGGGGTTTTAATATATAGGATAATAATAGATGGTTCTAAAAGTTGATAGAGGAATTTAGGAAAAGTTGTTGAGAAAGTTTTGCAATGTATGTATGTATGATTTATTTGGGAGATATTTGATATGAATATATGATATGATATGCATGCCTTGTGGTTAATGGCTTTTGCTACTTGTGTAAGAAGGGACAAACTATATATTATTGCTATCTAATTCAATAAAAGGTTAAGTGCGGAGTATAATAATCCAGATTATTTGCAAGCAAATATATATATATATATATATATATATATGTAAAATAAAGGTAAACTACTAAACTTGATCTTAGGGTATATGTATTATTTATTTTGATAGTAAAATATTAATTAATTGTCTATTTAATTAATTAGTTAAATTAGGTAATTGGACGATGAAATATATAAAATCAAGCCGATATTTATTGTTTAAATTTATATATGTATTCATTTTCATTAGCTTTAATTCATTTAAATCAGGCCGCTATAAGAAATAATATAGGGTAAAATAAAAGTTAAATAATTAAATCTCCATCCCACGAGTGATATATCCAATTAGTTTTACACGCATTTTTAGAAAACAATCGATTTAAGGGTGTAAACGAAGGAATTAGTAATCAAAATGGTTTTAATATGACAAACAAGAATGTGATTATATGTTTCCAATATTAAAATTATTTTGACTAATTCCTTCATTTACACCTTTAAATCGCTTCCTCAAAATGCATGCAAAATCAATTGTTGCAAGTAGACTTGGTTATTGGACACAGTAACCCAATGATGGAAATGCAGTTAGGGTGAAGGTTATAGGGTATTTACTTGACAGAGCTTTTAATGGACAACTAGACAAGGTCTTTATCGACCAGGGCAAGAAATAATAGCCTAATAGTTCGTAAATTTTTTCACCAAAAAAAAAACATTGACAAAAATAATTACATTAATATATTTGTATATATTTTTGTTCAATTTTAACTTTTGGTTACCTTAAATTTTATTTATATTTAGTATTTTAATGGCCCTACCGCTAACGACCTGCTAATGACCCGCGATCCACTTTGGCCTGACCCGCTATTGACCCTTTTTAGGCTTTTAGCCGACCCTAATCCGACCTGCACCGACCTCATCCTGACCCACCCCAATCTGTCCAATAACCCATTCAAGTCTAGTTGTAAGTATTATGTTAAGGAGAAAGTATTGCAAAAGTAAAAGTAAAAAGTAAAATAAAGTAAACCTTCTAGACATAATCAAATTAAACCAGTCCGTATATATACATATTATATAATCTATTGTTGGTAATAACTTGTCATTCTAGAGGATGAAGTCATAGCCTAGTGGTTAGGGCTTCAGAATTCCAGACAGAGGTCCTGGGTTCGATTCGATCTCACCCCACGCATTTGCGAGGATTTCTTATTATCCCCCTTACAGATGCTTATGTTGGCTAAAATTGAGTCGGATGACCTGCAATAGGACACGATTCCAAGGCCTAGTATCCACACATTATCCTTAAAAAAAAAAAAAAATTAATAACTTGGCATTATAGTCAGCTGCATGCAGCACAACAAGTCAACTAATCCAGTAAAGCAAAGACCAAGCTAAGCTATAATCTTATTTTCATGCATGGTTCGTTTACGCAAACAAATTTTTTACTCCTTTTATTTTTGTCTATTTACTGTCGTGTACCAATTGGCAATGCAAATTAAAAATTAAAAATTGCAGCTTAGCTTGTACATTACAGTACAGTTTGTACCACGAGTCCATGACAGTTGAATCTGTGAACTAGTATATTTATACTGATGATAATAAAGTGATAATAAATTAATAATAATAATAATAATAATTTAAGTTGCTCTTTATCGAATCGAATTTACGGCTACTAGTTAGCTAGCTAGTGGTTGGAGCAAAATTATATTATTATCTTCTATATATATTTGACAAAACCTACATTAATTATTCAAGATTATTTAATATATATATATATATATATATATATATATATATATCAGATTTTATTATATTTATATATATTAAAAAAAGTATAGTAAGAAAGTTAGGTTGTTAGATATTGTTTAACCATGTTGAGAAAACAAGGTTTTTAATTAAAAGCAAGCTAAGGCAAAACAATTTAAAGTTTTCTTTATCAAATACAATTAGTAAGTGGACATGATACGAGTCTGTTTGATATCACTACCGTCCGCTTTTACTCATCTTAAATAATTGTATCATTTTGAATATTGATATCTACCGTTTATACAGTAATTAGTTCATTCCTCTTTAATTTTATAGAAGAAAAAATATTGTTAAGAGCGATCTTATTTGATTCGTTTCAAATTATTGTTTTTAAATATATTTTTTGTATATATAATTAGAGATATTATATTTAAAATTATATCTTAGAAAATGTGAAAAAGCAAATGTAACACTTATTTTGAAACGGATGGAGTATATTTTTTAATCTTAGCACATAATTAATCAACTTCAAATAATTATAAGGTTTATTTCTCTTTTAATTTGCACAATCACATATTGTAAGAAGAGTTTTTTTTTTTTTTTTGGGTAGTAACAATAAATCCTTTAGAAAAAAAATATACTCGTGTGAGACTCTATCAGATTTGTCTCAATGTGCATTATATTTTAAAAAATTCAAAATATAATTAATTAAAGGTACGTATTAATATTCCAAATTGTATGTGCATTTGGAATAAGTTTACAATTTAATGGCATTAATTTAAGTCATATGTATATTAGTCATATGATTATTTTAAAACTAATTAATAACAAACATTTTGTTAGAGAAAGCATAAATTTAAAAGATTTAGAAGGGAAATGTAAAGAAATTGGGTGTTGACACTAGAGAAATTAGTAGTTGTTGTTCAGAGAGAAGAGAAATTAAATTAATGAAGTGCGTGCAAGTAAGAACCAAGAAGAAATGCAATGTTTGCAATTTATATTTAATTTATTTTTCTTAAAGAAATGTAATCTCGTCCCACCAAACATTACATATACATTACCTACAAATTAAAAAAGTTACACTTATTGGTTTATTAATTATAGGGCTCAAGCTCATGGTATTGTACAAGTCTAGCTACTCATCATGAAACATATGATCAACAGCTGCTTAGCTAATTCTTTACTCTCTTTTTTTGTTTTTGTTATTATTATTATTATTACTCCCTCTATTCTATATTACTTGCAGCATGCTTAAACAAGATATATATTTGAATATTTAAATAAAAAAATTAATTAAATAATTTAAGCACAAATAAGAATGAAATTATATATTGTATATAAGTTATCGGTTGTTTTGGACCATAAATGGTCAGGTCTATACTAATTAAATGGGTTGCCACTATATATTAAAAAGCTCAAAGACTTACTCAAGCCCAAATAACCAAAAGAGGCTATAATCTACCCAAATCCTACAATTCCAAGTAAGGCCCAAGGCCTACGTACTTGGCAAGGAATATTTGGAGCGGCCCACATGTGACCAATGACCAATCACAAGCCCAAAGCACATTTTCTCATTTTTCTCAAGTGCATTTGCTATAAATAGTATTCAAGCTAACCACCTTCTAGTATTCGATTCTAAAGCCTCAAACTATTAATTTTTCTTATAATTATAGGAAGATTGGAAACTAGTAATCCCACCTTTCACACTTATCCAACTAATAATCCTACATTTTCATATCGTATTCATCTGTTGGACCTATTTACAATACCGACCTAATTTAAGGCTAGTTTTAGAGGTCTATTGGGCTTAGAAACATGTGTCAATCCAACCGTGAGGCTGAATTTGGCGTGCTAAGCCCAACATACCTCCAAAGTTGACCTTAAATCAGGTTAATATTATTATCTTAAAAGGTCCAACAGATAAATACGATATGAAAATGTGGGATTAGTCATGGATTTATGAAAGGTAGGTGAGATTATTAGTTGGATAAGTGTGAAAGGTGGAATTATTAGTTTCCAATCTTCCATAATTATATTCATATTATTAGACTTCTAACTTGGGCATTGGAGGCATTATCTCAAACAAAACCTCAAGCCAGTTTACATGTTCTCATTATGCAAGCATTCATGCCCAACCCAAGCTTGGACCAAAATACACTCATTCTTTCCACAAAATACAAATGTCTTCATTTAGACCACATTGCTTCTAACTAAAACATCAGTGTTACAAAAATTTCACTAAATCTGATTGTTTACTCAAGTTAAATCTCTTCAATGAAACATGTACATAATTCTATGTTGAAAGTAAAATGCATGCAGCAGAGGAAAGATTTTCTTTGATCTGAGAAAAGTTATGCTAGAAGCTGGAAATAAAATATGATATCATCATTTGTATGTGATCTTAACCAATTGAAAAATAGGGAATTTTAAAGGTACTTTTTTCAGGTTTGGCGAAATTTTAAAAATATGTACCCTTGTGTTTGGAATTATTTGAATTATCCTTGAAGTTTGACTTTTTGACCAAACATACCCATATTATTGTGGATACCTCAGAAATTTTGATTTTTGCATTTCAATTGTGCCCCACATAGTATATTGAGATTTTCATCAAATCTAAATTTTGCCCGAGCCGACACACTGCTAGTTCCTCATATGTACCTTCCTCATTTAGATCTTATAAGTCTTATAAAGAATCTAGGTTTTGCGAAATTTCACAAAAAAAAAGTTACTTCCTGAATTTAGATCTTAGAGATACTTCCTCATAAGTAACCATAGTAGGTTGTGCATCTTAATTAGTAGAACTAACTAGTTAGGTAACAAAGCCTATAACTAATAGTGAGTGATGACATGGGTATGAAGAAAGCTCGGGGGAAAATAGTTTCTTACCATATGTGTTTCCACTATATTTGATTTACTACTGTTTAAGTCTAATTTGCTTTTGCAACATGTTGGGTAGATACTCCACTAAACGTAGTGTTACGACGCGACAAAGGCACCACACCCTTGAGGATGCCATTTTGAGTATGGAAAACCGAGAAGTCCCATCATAGAGGGGTCAATCAACCTTTGACTGATTCAACAGGCATAAACCTCCTACTTATGATGGCAAGGTTGATCCTATAATCCTAGCTTAGAGGGGTGGTTGCGGGAAATAGATAAATGATTTTATGCAACCAACTGCCCGAAAGTAAGCGAGTGGTAATAGGCTCCTACTATTTAAAGCAAGAGGCTGATAACTGGTGGGGTGGGGTGAAATTTCAATATGCTATGGTTCGAGATGTATTGTTCAGAGTTTACTGAGAAACTAAAGGAGTGATTCTACCCTGATGAATTCTGATGGCAGAAACATGAGGAGTTCTTAAACTTTTGCCGGGTTTCAATGTTGACAGGATTACATTGACAAGTTCACCAAACTATATTATATCTAGATTTTTTCGCAACTTTGATTCCTAGCGAAGCTGAACAAGTGAAGAGGTACATCAAGAAGATGGGTTTGAGAGTCGAGAACCATTCCTGAGATCAGGTTCTACTACACTCCAAAGGGCCTATGAGATTCCCTAATATTCATGCATCGGTAAAAGAAGAAGAGGCCGCCAGGCCAAGAGAGTTTCAGTTCCAACGGTCCAGGGTGTGATCAACAAATCGAGGTTCGACAACACCATTCCGAGGAATAACCAGTAGTTTTCTAAAATGGTTCATATGGTCACGCGCGGGGGAAGTGCTAGAAATGTTAGAAAGACTCAATACAGGTACTTATTTTGATGGTAAGAAGATCACCTTTTTCTCACGTGGCCAAGAGGGTCATAAGGCCAAAGTTTGTCTAAAGAAGGGAAGCACACCAACTATTAATGGCGCTAGATCTTATCTCCCTATTGCCCCGTCGAAGAACCGAATTTATTAATTGCATGACCCAGGAGGAAGTCGATGCTCTACTTGATGTGGTGATCGGTATCTTTCTTGTCTATAATACTGCTGCTTTTGTGTTATTTGACACTAGTGTCTCTATTTCATTCGTTGCTAGCTCATTTAATTTGTTGGCAAAGCTCAAATGATTGTTAGTTCTCCTGTTAAATCTGTAATAAATCTCCCATCTGGAGAGGACTATGCTTGTCACCAGGAATTTCAAGGAGTTATTGTGATTATTTCTAGTGTAGGGCTAACAGCCGACATGAAAGAATTCCTGATGATAGAGTTTGACCTAATTCTAAGTATAGACTAGTTATCCAAGTATGGTGGCCATACATCGCAAGTATCATGCTATTACCTTGTATGTGCCTATGGGCAAAAGCATAGCATCTGTGAATTGAAGAAGGGGTGAAATTTGTGTCAGCAATGAGGATGAGGAATCTAAAGCAAAAGGGCGAACATGTATTTCTATGTCATGTAAGGGACCTAACATTGGAAAAACAGTTTGAAGACATTCTAGTGGTGAAATACTATGCTGATGTGTCCCCCAAGATACTACCATGATTACCCCAGAAAGAGATACACAATTGACCTGGTTCCAAGTAGTGGTGGCCACCGAACAGGCCGGGCTAGGTCGAAGACCTCCGACCCATGAACCGGCCCGGGTTCATGTATAGGCGACCCATGAACCGACCCACTCGGGTTGGACCGGGTTGGTGGGTCGGGTCGGGGACCGGGTTGACCGGGTTACGGGTTATAACACTCCGACCCATGACCCACCCGGTTAGCACCGGGCCGGGTCCGGGCTAACCGGGTCTGACCCATCAGGGCCAAAAACCGGGCCGGGTTCGGGCCGGGCCGGGTCAACCCGGCCCAGTGGCCACCACTAATTCCAAGTACTGCACCAATGTGACGTTCTCGAGATACTTAAATTCCGAGGACAAAATTCTTTTTAGGAGAGATGACTGAATACCCTAAATTTTAAACCAATTTTTTTTCTTAAAAAATAAATTGTAAATTCCTTCGTTTTTAATTTAGTTTAATTTGTGAAATGCTTTCGAAGAAATTTATTTCTTTAAAATTGTATAATTCAGTTTGTAGCTAGAATCACACACCGTTCCTCCCCTTCCAAAATTGGGTTGCAAACATTGAAATTTCATTAGACCAAATAATATTGGTCCGAAGTTCTTTATGCTAAACATTCCAATGTCTATGGAAAATGATTTTGGCACTCTACTTTGTGAGAGTACCGATCTCTATACTATGCTCATACAGTGAAGTGCCAAATCATTTGCCAATATTTATACCTTGTGCAATTCAGTAAATTAAGCAACGAGTTTTTGGTGCAAACTTGAAGCAAATGATTATGTTTAATTTACATGATGATGGACCAAGCCCATATTTTCTCTCATGAAGCCCAGCCCTCATAAATTAAACCCAACAAGGGCCATAGTCTCCTCTCCTCTATCCTCTTGAAAAGCCGCACAACACCAACAGAAAAACATCAACTTTTCTCAATCAAATTCAAGGAAGAACAACATACGAGTAGTTTGATTGCAACAAAGTAAGCAGCAAATTTATTCTTGACATAACCGTGAATTCCAAGCCCTCTTGCGCATAGTTTTTGCTCCTCTCTTGATCCAGGTAACTTGCCCTAAACCTAGATCACCAATTATATTAGGTTAATTAAAGGCTTGATTATAGAGTTTAATCTGGATAAAAATTAGGACTTTGTATGGCGCATAGATGGACTGCGAGTGTTTTAAATCGTTTTTTACTAGTTGATGATCAAGGTTAATTCATGTTTATCCCATAAAGTTTTCGAATCTGTTAATTCCGTGCACGAATCTTTTTTTTTTTTTTTTGGTTTGATAAATGGCTGAACTGGTAATTGTTATCCTCTTGGAATTTTCGGACTTGTCAACGTTGTAAATTAGATTAAGTGTATGTACAGTTCACAATATGTTGCAGACCAGATGCTTGATAATTTGACTGTATGAAAAATTGGAACTTCTGATATGCGTGTAATAGGCGAAGTTGTTGGTGGCCACGGGGCTTCTGATCCGAGCATTTGCATTAGCTTATCATATGTTAGGATGCATTAAATTAAAAATGTAGGTTAGTGATAGTGTATGGCAAATTCAATGGGTGGCATCAGGTATTGGACGAATGGTTTCGTACTTTCGTTTGGCTTCTCTGTTTGTAGAGTTTAAGTAATTTAGTCAACTATGATATGAATTACTTAGGGCTCGTTTACATTAGCTGAATACAGCTGAACTGAACTGAACTTAACTGAACTGATTTGAATTGAATACAACTGAAAAAAATATTTTATAAGAGAAGGAACTGAACTGAATTTAAGTTGGAGTAAACAAGCCCTTAAGACAATCATGTTATTTGAGGTTATTTATGTTTAGTTGGTATTAGTATCATGTTCATGTCTAAGGTTAATTTTTGTTGTTTATTTGATCTAATGCCGAAGGTGCTTGTGTATAAAATTGATAATTGGGAGCTAGTTTCATGTTATTGAAATTTTTTGATTTTGTTAGTTATTATTTTCGGTGCTCTGAAGACCTTATTTTGCTCAATTAAATTTTATTGATTAAGTTGTAATTTACTGGAACATAGGATTATTTATTGAGTTTCGACATTGATCATCGTACTTTGGATAACAAAAATTATACATACTATATTATGTTGAAAATTTGATTTTATTGGCTATATTTTTCAGGACAATGAATTTATTTTTGGTTATTTCCCATATTGGACTTGTTGGAATACGTTTCCTTTAAGCCCAAGCTTCATATCTGATGATTTATCAATTTCATTAGCATACTGGAATTGACAGTCCTGATGATGCATCAAATTCACCAGATATACATATTTCTTTTGTGGAATTTAGACAATGCATTAGATATGATAGCTACTACTCGAGGAATCGTTCAAGTAGTTTGTCCGAAGGTTGTTGTAGTATTGGAAGTGATGTATCGATTTCACGTATGGGGTCTGTCTAGTCTTAGGCATAACTCTTTGTATCGAGGGAGGGTTACTAGTGATGTATCGATTTCACTAGGCAGTATCGAAGAAATAGCAATCTATCGATTTCTCTACAAGCGTAGACCCATACTAGCTTACAGTTCTATATTTCATGCTTGATTATTTTATTACTTATATGATTTGACCGGGACAAGACTTATTTGAATATCGATGGATGGATTATTTTGGATATTTGATTTTGGATTACATTTTATTTAACTCGAGATTTTGAAGGATTATTGAATTATTTCATTTCTAAGGAATTTCGGATTTATGGGTGCTTTTACTTAGCTCTTTGGATATTTCATAAGTTGTTAAATGGACTTTTGAATTAATTAAATGAGTTCGCCATTAAATAAAAGAGTTTTATGTGGGAATTTCGAATATCTTATATATTGGGTTATTTAAGGGTAATTAATATTGTGTATCAATTAGTTGCATCATGTTGAGTTGATCGAACAGTGTTTTGGATAGTAATTTATCTGACTTGCAGCGCACATCTTTCTCGCTCATCATCTTACACTTCAATCTTTGAAGCTCTTCGTCAATGGCGTCTGGTGAGAAAACGGTGCTTCAATTCGGCGGTTCAACGTCATTAAATGTGAAAGTTCATCCGTTAGTGGTATTCAACATCTGTGATTCTTATGTCAGACGACCCGACCAAGCTGAACGGATCATTGGAACTCTTCTCGGATCTGTTTTGCCAGATGGTACAGTTGATGTTAAGAACTGTTACGCTGTTCCTCACAGTGAAAGTTCCGATCAGGTTTATTTTCTGCTTTTCTTTTTGTAGATATTTCTTGTGAATGCCTTTTGCTTTATTTTTGTCAACATCTATTTGATTCTTTGTAAATTGGCTTTCTCACTGTTTAACGAATTAACGCAGTTTATACGAGTGATTTATTTATTTTGGTTCATTCTGGGGATTTTGGGATTGCTATTTGTGTGATAGTGTATGTGACTTCTATTTAGAGATGGAAGAAAAAAGATTTTGTTTGAATTTAGGGTCTCAGTAGTGATTCTATGGTTTATGGTGAACTGGAGAAGTTTAGTTTACCACAATACCACAGTAGCGGTTTCTTGAGGAATTCAAGTATAAACCAGTAAAAAAGGTGACAACTTTCTATAGATATACCAAGAAAGTGTATGTGACCTTGATTTAGAGATGAAGGGAGAGGGATTTTGTTTGAATTTAATAGCTAAGCTGTGATGCTACAATTTATGATGTATTGGTTAAGCTTAGGGTATGAATTTGTCTTGTATTTGAGAGGGTTTTGTTTGAATGTTATGTTACTCATATGAGTGGCGAAGTTGTAGAAAAAAGGAACGTATCAGACTATCAGTCCTATTATTCCCCTTTCTTTTTACAACAAGGCTATATTTTTCAATGGCGTGGGAGCAGGTGAGTGTTCCTTCTGGACATTAAAATTCAAATGATAGTCACTCTTCCTAGTTTCATACGCATAATTTTTCCAAACACCCATTTTTTTTAAATAAAAGAGAAGAAGATTAGAGAAAGCAGGATACATTAGTACTTCCAATTTTGCGTCCTTGGTTTGTACTTTGTAGGTGGACCTTAACACTTGGTAAGAATACATTATATAGAGAAATAAAGGAGTACTTTGAACAAGCACGAAGATACAACTGAAGGCACCTTGTTTCACTGAAGAACTATACAACTTAAGAGAAAAGACAAGATTCAGAAGACAGCTAATAGAGTGCTTAAATCTATTAATATCTGATATACGAAAGAGGCTAATTTTTCATTTGTAGAAAAATCCAATGGTTCCCTTTCTTATGGGAATTTTTTCTTCCTAATTTTTGTGATACTTTGCCTTTGTTCATTGTTTGGAGAATCATAGGAGTTAAAAGTTTTGTTAGTGCCGAGCCTTCCTATTAATAAAATATACATATAGAAGAGCCTATTCTTGGATCTACGACCCATTTGATTGCGACAATAAATGGTTCTTATAGGATTATAGGAACTACTTTGCGAGGGAAATTAATGTTTACTTCAATGGTAATGCTACTTGATCCAAAACAGAAACTTTTCATTTGCACCCTATATCACTTCTAAAGTTGTACTAGATCTTAACGAAAAAAATACAAAGAAAATACAAGTTTAGAGATAGACTTGCATCTCCATTAAGATTTAATGTTGATTTTCATTTTAAATTGCACTTAATATTCCACTCTCTCTCATTGCCATTTATTACCGGTTGCCAAATGGACATAATATTCTTGAGAATATAAACCTACTAGTGACATTTCTTATATATTTGCCGTGTCATCTGATTATGTGTTATGTACCTTAGGCTATTCTTTAATCCCTTTGGCACTAATTTAGCTACATTAATATATATTAAACATTAATCATTAAACATTTGTTTTAGCTACATTATTGACTTTATCATATTTTACTTTTAATAATGTAGCTAAAACAAATGTTTAATGTTGATTTATGCATATTGGTCAAAGACTTATATCTCAAAAACACTTCTACTAAACCCTTTGTAGTCATGTTTTTTAGATCTAAGACATTAATATATTGGTCAAAGACATGCAAACACAAAGAGTATTTGTGTAGGTTGTCTTAACATGTTGATTTATGCATTTGTAAATTTGAATCTTTGAAAAGTGGAACTTGGTGTTAGAATTTTTTACACTTAGTTGTGTTAGCTAGGAATGTTGAGTTTTTGTTTTCATTCAGATTCCAGATGTAGCCATGTAGGCAGTTGTCTACTCTCAATTATTTGGTAGAATTTGAATGTTTGTAGAAGAAACTGGTGTCTATCATTGCTCAACCATATGTCATTTGCACTTGTTGTTAGTTGGGGTATATGTGGGTTCTACATCTATCTTTGGCATGCTATGCTTCGATATTATATTGAATACCTTGTGTGTAATTTGCTTGTTTTCTATTCCACATTTCCACACAATCACAAGTATTTTCATTTTATTATGTGTTATTTCTTGAATTGTAATTATGGGACATCGATACTCCGATTCTCTTCTTACATCATCTAGATTTTGGACTTAGGTAGGTGTTTACTATTAATCTTATTTTAAACCTTTTTTTTTGTTTGGAAAGAAACTTTAACCTGCCCATTGTTGCCCATCAATGTGCATTTTTTTAATTACCTGAGCACATATGTATTCTATATCTTTACGTTCCGCTGCCCGTGCTTTGCTTCGAAATCATAGCAAATTACTTGTGAATTTTCTTGTTCATTCTAAATGTTGAAAATTTGTTTGTTTTGTGACAATGCAGTAAATTTTACATTATTATGCCCATTGCAGGTTGCGTTAGACATCGAGTACCACCACAATATGTTGACATCACATCAAAAAGTGAACCCAAAGGAAGTCATTCTTGGATGGTATGCTCTAAGTCACTTTTTTTTTCCCGTGAATTCCTCTAATCTACATTGCTATGATGTCTCTAAAGAATCAGTTGTTTTGTGAGCTATGTTACTTGGACTTGAGTATCCAATTGGACATGGGTGTATATCCAATTGGACATGAGTGTTCAACTTGAAAATTTTATGAAATTCTGTATGGTTTTGGCCCAAAGATAGTGTCCAAGAGTCATACTTATGTCTGAGTGTTGTGGATTCCACACAGGTATTTGAGCTGAAATGAAAAGTCTTGGTTTTTTTTCCGATATTTGTTGATCTATTATGTATTTTTCTGATCTGATCTTACCTATTTACTGTTTTTAAAGTTAAATAATGAATCTATAGTATAGGGTCAATGCATAATTTGGTTGAGACTCTTGAGAGTGTTAGAGAAAAAAGAGGCATGTGATGAAGCTAGAGAAAAAAGAAATGACATCCAAAAACAAATGTTTGTTGCATCTAATAGGAAATTTCCTAAATGGATAATTGTTGCTGCTATCAATTTCCAGTTTTTTTACATTTTATTATCTGGAAAGTTGCTTCTGCTGTTAGTGCACTTTCAATTTTGTGATTAGTTTGGGCATTGAACACTGATTTATATTGCTGGTAAGCCCTATGATGCTAGACACTAACACACTATACATGGTGTCTAACAGAAGGTTCTATTTTTTGGTTTTCTTTTTACCACTTTCTTCAACCAAATTTCTGCACAATAATCACTTTGTAGTGAGCTATTATGTAACTCTTGGCTGAATTCACTGTGTACATAATTATTCTGATTTTAAAAAAATTTAGTACATTGTGATGTAGTAAATACTTAAATAGTGCTGTAGGTTGCTGATAATTGTAAATAGGCATATAGCTATCACCTGCCTGGGTACCATGGTCTTGTTGGTATTTCATTTCCCTATTTTGTGTGTTGCAGGTATTCAACCGGCTTTGGTGTTACTGGTGGTTCTGCTCTTATCCATGAGTTCTATACTAGGGAGGTCGCAACCCCAATCCACATGACAGTGGATACTACCTTCAGAAATGGAGAAGCAACTATTAAAGCCTTTATTTCTGTTAATTTGTCTCTTGGAGACCAATTGCTTGCTGCTCAATTTCAGGAAATTCCTGCAGAGCTCCGGATGTCAGAAGCCGAGAGGGTTGGATGTAGGCACATGCTCTTATATACTTCTCTTGATTACCAATTTTGCTAGTTTACAATCCCATTTGAAAACTACAGAGTGCCAAGTTATTTTCTACTGTGTGGTTGATTACTTTATTGTTGCCTGCAGATGAGCTTTTGAAATCAAACATGGTAGACAAAATTCCAAGTGATTTGGAAGGAATGGAGAGTACACTGGAGAAGTTGCTAGCCCTAATTGATGAGACCTATAAATATGTGGATGACGTTGTGGTAAGAACTAAGATATAGATGCAACTCTTGTTTAAGCCATCTATACATCGGCTTCTTTCCTTTGTCAGTTTCTTCCATTTTAAAACTAACATGAGTCATGGGACAATGTCTTCAGGAGAGACGCGTTGCTCCTGACAACAAAATTGGACGGTTCCTTGCTGATGCAGTATCTTCTCTTCCAAAAATTTCACCTTTAGCTTTTGATAAGCTTGTTAATGACAGTATACAGGTATTCTGATAGTTCCAAAACTTACCTAGTAAATATGAAACTACCCCATCCCCATGTACTCCAATGACATAGATTATACATACTACCTCTGCCCAAAATTTATTGCAACAAAACGGTGTATGGAATCCTAGGCAAAATTTATTTGTTAGTATGAAATGGATAGTGATAGGAAGAAATGATTACCTTTTATCTCTTAAGAATAAAACTCTTGTTGCAAATTGCAACTAATGTATAGTATCCTTTTTGGATGAATGTTGCAAGTAAATTTGGCTGGAGGTAGTAATTGTAGAATTGCAGGGAAGCTCCCCCCCTCCCCACAACTGCCCCACAATTTTTTTCTTTCTATGCTTAGGTTCTGAACAAGGAGATTATCTGACTACATTATTTCATTCATGTATCAGGACCAGCTTCTGTTAGTATATTTATCTAGCATCACTAGGACGCAGTTGAGTTTAGCCGAGAAGTTGAACACTGCAGCTCAGATTCTGTAAGCCCGATTCAAGCAGAGTTCTGATTACGTAACCAGCCTCGATTTTACGCCCAAGTTGTTAGAGAAGAGTGTGTTTAGTGAAAATCTTAGGTCCTCTTGAGGATAGTCTTTTAATTTTGTTGCTGGCGAATTGTCTGTACCTGGAAAATTTTGACCATTGGATTATGTGTAAGCAAGCTTATAAAATGCTTTTAATTCTTTTAGTCATTTTTCCTTCGTTTCAGCTCTGGGTTTCTATTCTAGCTCTTCACAAATGTTGGAAAAGGCATGTTCTGTTCACCTTACTATGACTAAACTTGTGTGAAATGACAATTTGGATAGGAATAAATGGAGAGAAAGCTAGGGGAGGGGCAGTAGATGGATCAATAATAATAATAAGAGAAGGTATTGTGTCAAACAAGTCTAATTGACAAAATAAACTCATTGGACAAAATAAACACTAACTTGGACAATATAAGCACTAACCTAGATGAAATAAACACTCACATGGATAATATAAGCACTAACCTGGACAATATAAGCACCAACCTGGAGAAAATAGCACTCACTCGGAGAAAATAGCACTCATATGAACAAAATAAGCACTAATCTGGATAAAATAAATACTAACCTGGACAAAATAAAAACTTACCTTAAAAAACCAAAACTAATCTGGACAAAATTAGAACTTATCTGGACAAAATTAACACTTACCTAGGAAAAAAATAAAATTGACTGGGTAATCTACTACAAATAAACTTGGACAAAACTTAAAACATATCTGGACAAAGCGAAATCTTACCTGGACAAAACTCACCTGGATTTTCCACAAACATTATAATCAGAACTGAAGTGTGAGTTTTAATTAACAAAGGAAAAGCAGGAGTTAAAACCACAAAATCAATTCAACATTTCCATTCAAAAATGTTGGAATTCGTACAACACTGTGGTCATTAAGACCTTCTTTTGCAATCAAACTTTCAGCAATTTTGTTTAAGTCTGAATTTTGTTTTCTGCAATTCGTTTTCCTACACTTTTGTATGACACTGTTCATAATGACCTTCTTTTTTCCTTCTTTGTTTATTTTAGTCTGAATTTCATTTTTTTTTGGTTGATTTTGTTTGTTTCCTCCATTTAAAAAGCATGTCGTTTGTCTTTCTCCCTGCAATTCATTTTCTCGTTTTTTTTTTTTTTTTTTTTTTTTGGTGCTTGAATTAGATGTAAAGTGAAATTGTGGAGAAGATGAATTAATTTGGGATTGAAATAGAGAAGAAGAGTTTCTTGTAATACAGTAGTTTGTTATTGCCTAATCCATGAATTTGGGTCAGTCATTTGACCATAAGTATTTGGTCAGACGGTCTGACCCAATATTTTCTCTAATAATAAAGAATTTGAACTGAATTGAATTGAACTGAACTTACAATGTTTGAAATTAAGTCCAAAGAAACATGGCCAAACACCGTTTTCTTTGAGTAGTGATATTAGCACTCCAAATTTGATATTAGCATTCTTTATTCTGAGCATAATGTTCAATAGGTAATTTATAAAGTGGAGTGTTAATATCAATTTGAGGAGTTTGAGAAGTGCCGATATCATTTCCCCTTTCTTTCCCCCTCCTTTTCTCCTCTTTTCCTTTTTATATTGCTATCCAAAATTCCAAACCAATGTTAAGTTTATCATAATTAATGTAATTGCATTTGATTAAACTTAATTGAAAATTATTGAATTCATCACACCCAATTAAGGTTACGTTTGATTCATCTAAATTTTTTGATTTGATCTTAATTCTTTAGTCTGAGCTTATCTTATCTTATTATTTCTTATCTGATTTGAACTTTTCTGATCTAATTTGAATTTTGCTGATTGCAGTTATATTTATAGTTATAATTATTCTTATCTGATCTGGACCTTTCTGATTTGATATGAATTTTTAATGTTACTATCATGATGATGAATGAGATTTGATAAATATTCCACGTCTTCTATTTGTTTGTTGAATCTTGCAATGTTCTATGAATTTGTCGTCCTGACATAGTTTTTAAATGAATTGACGATGTTGAATGAGTTTGGATCCGGTGGAGTTTTATAATACTTTATCCGGTAGAGTTTAATCTTAGTCATATATTTCAAAATTAAGGGCCCAATATTTATGGAGATTTTTAGGGAAAAGATAAAAGAATTTTTGGTGAAAAAATTATATAAGCCATTGATTTCTTAATCAATGGTTAGGTTTGATTGAACTCTACTTGGTAGAGTTTTTATAAACTACAGTCAAGGAAACAAAAGTCTAAACTACCAATAAGGGAGATGAATAACCCATAAGTTGGGAAGAAAACTTCAATAAAGAAGGGGGAAAAACCGAAAATTGGGTAGAAAACTATGAAAGAGAGAAAATGGAGAATTAAATATGGATTTGAGTTGATGGCATCCTATTGTGGCAAAAAAGGAGGAGGGGGGGGGGTGTTTAGGGGTTTTTTTGAATGAGGGGAAAAGATAATCCTATATGCGCTCCATAATATACAATTATTTCATAAACTGATTCGGATTACCATATATTTTATTCATAATAGCACTATCTCTCTAACATTATCATATGCATATAGGGAATGATATTCGGGTCGATTTTTAGGTAAGGTCGAGTTTTTTTTTTTTTTTTGGCTAGATATAATTATTTCAAGTGCATATTTGTCATTTGTCATCCTCCAAGTCTCAACCAAGCATAAATTTTCATAAAAAAATGGAAGAAAGGAGTATCAAAGCATGGATAAGAGGATGGGCCAGAAATAGCCACGTGTTAAGCATACGACCATACTCAAATGATGATGATCTATCACAACTCTCTCTCACACACAAATTTTCACAAAACAAAATTCATGAAAAAAAAAAGTAAATTCACAAAAAGATAAGATTTATAAGACTCTTGTGGAAAGCCCGTGGTGGAAACACTCCTAAACACCCAAAACAAAATTTTTAATTTTTAAAAAAAAAAAAAAATCCAAGGCTTGAAATTTCACACCCCTTCAAATTGCATATTTCATTATTATAATTATCCTAAAATAATACAACCCTTTTATTCCCCCACAATAAAAACAGTTTATCCTAGAACATTTGGCCCCTTAACAACCTTCACCCTCCAAACAACAAACTCAGGCAAACACCCCCAACAAGAAAGAAAGAAGGAAATGGCATCATTGCCCTCCATGTTCGGGGCGGCTGCGGCAGGGAGAGTGATCACGACAAGGGCAACGAAAGGCGGGAACGCGAAAACAGAAGAAAAAAGCTTTGTGGATTGGCTTCTTGGCAAAATAACAAAGGAGGATCAGTTCTATGAGACTGATCCTATTCTTCAGGGTACTGAGGTTAAGTCTGGTGGCACCACTTCTGGTAGAAAAAGCACTGTTTCAGTTCAGCCTAAGAAGAAGAATAATAATGGTAATGAAAGTGGTGGTGGGGGTGTATTTAAAGGTCTTTTTGCTAAGAAAGAATAGTTGTTTTTCTTGATCATACTCTCCTCCTAAGTCCTGCCCATTCATATATGGAGATGAATAGATGATGATCACTTCTCTCTTCTTTTTATTTATTGCACTTGTCTTATTTTGTTCTCTTTACATTGTTATTGGATGATTTGAGTTATATGGTAATGTTTTAAAAAGCTTAATTGTTATCATTCAATCTTTGATTTGCTAGTTGCTAATAGTTTTGGATGGGTTTTTATTATTGATTAGTATACATGGTTCCAAAAATTATATATGTATATATATATGCCCTTTTTGCCCCTATTCTATAAGAGTTAATTCCATACAAATTTAGCTCGGTTCAGCTCCTGATGAGTCTAGGATTTAGCTTATCATAGTTAATTTCAGATTAATTCAATTCAAAAGAACAGGGTTTTATATCTCTAGCATGTGGTACTTTGCTAATCATTATGGACTGAGGAGTTGATTTTACTTTTGCAACAATTGAACAAGTAAAAATTTAGGGTCATCAAGAAACTCCAGACAAAACTCCATAACAAATATCACACAGCCCCTAAATAATACTCCGTAACATGAAAAAAGTCCCTGAAAAACCTGCATCTTAAGCATGTGATGTATTTAATTGGGCAGGCCTTGCAATTTAGGCAAATACTACCTATTTATTGAAACAAATTCTGACAAGTAAATGAAGGGTGTTTTCTTTTTAAAATTCAGATGCATGTTTGAAGTTTTTCTTCAAGTTATGGGTGCATTAGGCAGTATTTCAGAATGAGGTTCTCAGAAATCAGAATCAGTTCAAGTGCACAGGCAAAAACCTGAGAGGTGTCAACTTATATTATATGGAAAAAGGTAAAATGAGTAAAACAAAATGAGACTGTTTCCTGTTATCTAATTCTTTCCAATAAATAATTTACTTTGTGAATAGGGGGTTGAGGACAGGAGAATCATGATTCACAGAAGAAACTGAAACTCAGTATGCATAAGTAATCACTGGTATATATCTTAGTTTTAATTTTTTTTAAAGGTGCAAGGCACACGAAGGTGCAAATGTTCCATAGAGTCTAGGCACAAAGAGAAAGCACGTGCCTTTTGTAGACAAGGCGCATGTACTTGTTTATTTGTTACAAATTAAATATTTCTTTGATTGTCTTTAATATTAATTAAAAAGATCCTAAAAATTTAAATAACGATATATGTAAAGCTAAGGTAACCTCAATTTGAAAAAAAAATTCAATTATTCTTCAAGTTATAACTTAAATCTAAACTATTTATCTTAAGATGCTTTGAGGCGCGCACCTTTTATAGGTGGTTGAGCCTCACCTAGCAAAAACACATTTCACAGAGCCTTGGAGTGAGACGCACTATTTAAAACCAAGGTATATGTCAGAACACGTAAAAATATGGGGGTGTGTTGGCAATATTGAGTGAGCTTCAGAGCTTCTATTAAGCTGTTGATCTTGTGCATCCTAAAGATGGTTTCTGGGATGGATAACTCTTTTTATGGATAAGAATCTACAGGCAGTTTGAATGCTACACCAAAAGGCTTGAAGAATTGCACATGTGAAAATGCACTCTTCTTATTATTTGAAAATGTAGCTAGATGAACAGTCATTTCCTTGCTCGAGTTTTGCTTCCTGAATATGGATCTATCTTATCTCGAGGAAAAACATGTTTGAAATAAGAGGAGGGGCTTAAGGTTGGGGGGGAACTAACAGATAAAGTTGGCACAGATGAGTTTTTGATGAAGTCAGTAGTCATTACTTAGTTTCTTTAAGCTGACAGCTAACCCAAGAAGCTAAAAAAATCAAGCATAAATAGAAAACAACCTAGGATGGATGTACTTGCTAAAAAGCACAGCTAAACTTGCAACAAGTCAACACTTGAGAAAAGGGAAAAGCCTAGAAAAGAATCAGGATATACAAAAATAATAAATGAATTCTAGTAATCCATCTGTAACATAACACTTTCAACAATTGATTTTGCAAGCATTTTGAGGAAGCATTTTAAGGGTATAAACAAATAAATAAGTCAAAATAATTTTAATATTAGTAACTTATAATCACATTCTTGCTTGTATTAAAACCATTTTGTCTAATTCCTTCGTTTACACCCTTAAATCGCTTCCTCAAAATCCGTGCAAAACCAACTGTTGAAAGTTTTATGTTAGAGATCACTCCTGTTTTCTCATAAAAGTCACCCCTGTTTTCTTACCGTATAGGGCGTACACCCATATTACGCAAGGCTAACTCGTAAGAAGCAAATGCAAGAATGTGTATTTATAGAACAGCATGTTACAATCTATGTTACCCTTCCAAAGACCAAAGTTATTTTATAAAACAAAGGGAGCATTTATAGAACATGTTACAATCTATGTTACCTAGACTCTTTGTTTCACCCCAAGTACCAGTGTCGGACACTCGATCCTTGGACATTGCTATGACACTTGGACACTTCATTTTGAACCAAAAACATTCATATTTTTCATAAAATTGCAGTGTCTGACACTTGGACACATATCCTTGTCCGATACTTCCAGCAGAGTCTGAGTAACATAGGTTACAATGAAACATGTCTTCTGCTGATTAGTATCGAAGGATAGTTGAGTTTGTAAATCACAGAAGAAAGAATACAATGTTTTCCTCCTTCCATCATGTAACCAGAGGGAATTCAAAAATCACAGGGCATCATAAAAAATTCCAACCTTGAAAAAGCACAAGCATGAGGCATGCTGCTGGATCAAATCAGCAGGCATATAATATTGATGAACTAAGAATAGATTTGGAAACCGTGTTACTCAATTTGCTTTTTAGTTCGCTTCTATAGTTTGTTGTTCGCCCAAAATGGGCCAAAATAGCCCAAAACCAACCATAATTCGCCTTTTCGATTCACAATTCTCAAGGAGTTTAGGAAACTATGTAACACTGTTCGGAAATCATGTACTAGCATTTTTTGGCCCTAAACAAGCTAGTTGTACATACTACAAACAAAGCCAACAAGCCTTATAACTACTAAAATCCAAACCAGCAACACAACTACACACAGTCAATAACATATTCTCAATACCACTACAACTATGAGACTGTACTGTGATTACTGTCATAATTTTCATGATTCATATTCTTGTCATTCTACAACAAACATACAAGTATTAGTCAAGCTTGTCCGAAACACATGTACAAACTATGAACTCAAGAGAAACTATACATCTTTCATTTCTATTGAAGCAAACCAAGTAACCAACCACTCAGTAAAGAGGTAAACAAGGCACTAACCAGATGAACTGTACTGTACTCAGCCTTTTGTTATAGAAGCCAGAAGAACAAATGTAGATCGCTGCATCTTAACTTTCTAATATGCCAAAGATTTCAAAACCGGATTCAAAAGTTTTCCATGAGCTCCATACTTCTATACAGTATTACATAATTCGCCTTTTAGTTCGCTTCTATAATTCGCAGTTCCCCCAAAATGGGCCGAAAATAGGCCAAAACCGACCATAGTTGGCTTTTTTTGAATCACAATTCGCAGTCACTTTAGCGAACTATGTAACATTGCTTCTATATCATATAGACCGAACGAAGAAAACAGCAAGCATTCAATCTTATTGTTTATGATTCCTAACAAGCAGAATCTCAGCACCAGCAAGAATGACACTATCCAAAAACACCCTAACATCATCTACATCCTTGAAAGCATAAGGATCCTTAAAATCACTATCCAAATTAAACCAAACCCCATTAATCTTTCTTACAGTAAGCCAATGCCTATTCTTCCAAAGCCCACCAAACCTTCTTACAGGAATGTTCAACACAATCCCCATCAACCCATTTTCTGGATCATCAAGATCAATTGAAGCCGCCCCGTTTCGCCTATCATGCCACACTACATCCTTACCTCTTCTTTCAAGGGCAGCTATCAATACATTTACATCATAATTTCCAGTTATCAAGTTATGGTGAGGCTTAAATACAACAGAAATTGGATTCCATTTTATCGGCGTGGGATCATCCGAAATGAGTTCTTCAGAAATTCCATCCAAATCTGCCCGGCTAAATGCATCTTTTTCCTAAGTATCAATGAAACCCTTGATTTATTAACTAATTCATCAAGATTGAGCTGTAAAGATACTCTCTTATGTTCTTAAATTCATACAACAAAATCACAATTTTTTTTATGCATAAGCAGTCAAAACAACAAGCAAAAAAAGGAGGAATTTTACCTGAAAAAGATTGTTGAGGGCATGAAGGAGGCAAAATTGCAATCTTTGACGTTCATGGTAAACTTCTGAATTGATTTGCCCTTCCATTTTCGTTTCCGAAGCTCTCCAACTATTGTACCCAAAACTTGTATTGCCTAGAAAATATTAGACAGGGTTTAATTGAGAACTCAAAATCCAGCTTACAAATAATTATTTATTCATTTAATATTTGAGTGAAAATGGCGGTTGAGGCATCTGGTCTGGGTAAATTGCAAAGTATGGAGGTTATCCCCTCCCCTCTAGTGCTGTTTTGCGTCAAGAAAAGGAATTATTAGACGGTAACCTCCTAACATTAATACATTAGCAGTATATGTTTATGGATTATTTGATCCATCACTAATCAATGAATGAAATACTTACTTTTTTTTTTTAGACGTAACACTTTCTTTTTACAGTTGTCGAGCTACAACTTGCATTTATAATATTTCTAAAAATATAGGGGTAAAATTTATAAAATTTATATACTTGAAAACTGTATTTTGAAGTGAGTCTAACAAGATTCACATGATTATTTTTTTTCATTATGTATAAGTAAAAATTAACGGTTAAAATAAGTTAGATGAATAGTGTCAAAATCAAAGTGTTACATTAAAAATAAAAAATAAAAAAATAGGGGAGTATTTTTTTCACTTAAAAAGAGATCATCTACAATATACTCCCTCCGTCCCTTAAAGATTGCTCCATATTGACTTTTGCTACTATTCATTTGGTAACTTTGACTCTCTATAATTTTATACATGTAAGGAAAAATATAGTCAAATGATATCTCATTTGATTCGGCTCAATATGTAGTTTTTTAATATGCAATTCTTGTAATTTTTTATTATACATATCTCAAGATATTTTTATTTAAAAATGAGTCCCGGGAGATGAGAAAAAGTAAATGCGGCAATCTCACCTCAAATTGGGCTTTTGAATTTCAAATAATAAAATATAAAAAGAACCAAATGCAAGTAAGTAACTGGCCCAAATTATTGGGTAGACTAGGGACCATGCAGCTGGGTGGTCCCGGTTTAAATGACATTGTGAACATTTGGTAATTTTGTTGTAAATATTTGGTACTTTATTGTGAACATTTGGTACTTTTGTTGTGAACATTTGATAATTTTGTTGTGAACATTTGATAATTTTGTTGTGAACATTTAATAGTTTAATTCTGATGAATATTTGATAATTTTGTTGTCAACATTTAATAGTTTAATGCTCGTGAACATTTGATACGTTGTGAACATTTGGTACTTTTGTTGTGAACATTTGATAATTTTATTGTGAACATTTGATAGTTTAATGCTGGTGAACATTTGATACGTTGTAAACATTTGGTACTTTTGTTGTGAACATTTGGTATTTTTGTTGTGAACATTTGATAATATTATTATGAACATTTAATAGTATGATGTTGTGAACATTTGATAATTCTATTGTGAACATTTGATAATTTGTTGTGAACATTTGATAATTTTATTGTAAACATTTGGAGGACCACGGAAAGTTATCTGCTCCCGGGTCCATCCATTACCTATTGGTAACCAGGACTATCTACTGTTTAAATTTAGAATAATTATAATTGTTTTAAAATAGGCTTAAAATTAGACTTAAGCTGATACAAATAGTGGAATTGATTTACTTAATAAAACCATGCCATTATGGCAAATTGGCAATGTTTCTCATTAGTAAAAAAAAAAGGGTTCTCAACTCAAGTACTCCGTAGTTATTTCCAAAACATACCCAAAGAGATTTCAATCCAAGACTTATAACATATGAGACCCTCTCCTTTATGAAAAAAAAAAACATATATCCCATAATTTGTGTCTCATTCGTATTTCACAAATTTTGATGGGCTCTTAAATTTTTTTATTTTTTAAAAATTTCAAAAGCGGGTCATTATAATTATGACAACCAATCAAATTAGGTGGAATACAAATGAAAAATAAAATGGAATAAAAGATTTGAATTCAAGTTTGTTTTGTTTATATATTTAAAAGATTAAGATAATACTCATATAGCATTTAAGGGGGCCTTTAGTTTGAAGGCCGTGTATAGTCGTTCACTTACAAAATGCCTACAAGTCTACAACAGTTGGAAAGAAGAAATCATTTTAAATTCTTAACATTATGAAGGGAGAGAGGTTGAATGCTTCATCAAATGGGATTTAAAGGCAACAATTTTTTTTGGGGTGAACCAGAGCGTCCACCGCTGAAAGCAATGACTATATATTCTCATCGCCGCGTACGTTTCACTTAAGAGTAAATGGATGGCCAAGGATCTCTGTTCATTCCCAAGGATTGTGATTTGAACTTCCGACTTCTTGTTAAGAGACATGATGAGATACCACCATGCCAAGACCACTTGATTGTCATCCTGTCATCCATTAACCTTAGCAACAAGACTAACTTAAGACAGACAACCCAATTGTTAAAATCAATATGAGTTAATGAATAGTATGGAATAAAATTAGAAGAAACTCAATAGTTCAAATTATTTATATATGTTAATTTTTACTTCATTATTATTATTATTATTATTATTACTAATGCTAACAATAATACTAGGGTCTGAACTTATATTTGATATTTGATCTGAACTTATTTTTTCTAATATAATCTAATCCCATAGTAATAAAATCATGAAATAAGATGAATCAAACATATTCTTAGTAACCTTTAATTCTCGCCTTAATCTATCTCCTTTGCAATTAAAACAAATGCGACTAATGCCTAATTCATAATTGTGTTTTATTTAAAAGCAATGCAAAATAATTTTTTTTTGTAAATATATGCAAATACTAATGGCACGCATATATAAATGATATAATCATGTTCATGTAGTGGTGATTTTGGCGTACAAAACTACATAAATATTATGTACATGCCTTTCTTTTTTACTTGCTACATTTTCTTTATTTGGGTGTTTCAATTTACTTGCTACATTTTCTTTTTTGATTTGTGAGACTCATCTAAATTTTACATATTATACCTTTATGTTTGTATTTATTACCCTTTTTATTCAACCTATTTTACCTCATTTTGATCTTTAATGGTTCCTAGTCTTCCTACCGGTCTACCACTATATATGTTTCTTCTAAAAAATTGTACTATTTCATCCGTCCCAATAAAAGCGCAATGGTCAACATTTTATGCACGTATGCCGAGATATTAATTTGACTTTTAATAACTATAATATAAAAGTTAAAGAGTATTTTACAAGACAAATCTAACAAGATCTCACTTGACTATATTTTTTTTATTATGTGTAAAGCTCAAAACTTTGTCAAAGTATATATGAATAATTTAACATGTTGACTATTGTATTTTTTTGGAAGGGAGAAACTAGTGGGGGTGCTTATCGAGCGAGTCGATCTCAAGCTGAAGGTTGCTCGACTCGTGCTCGTTAGGTTTCGAGTCGATAATGAGTTGTTCATTTAATGTTTGGCCCCATTGAATTTCAATTTCTTAAAGAAAATTAATGATTATATATATTTTTTTTTTTCTTTAGATAAATTATTTATTCTTCAAGTGTATTAATTTATTATATTAAGTGTCAAACAAATTTTTCTTTATTTATTATATTACATTATTTTCAATAATTTCACGTAGAAAATTATTGATTAACCTGTAAAATTATCAAATTTCGAACTAATTCAAGAAAGCACAAGCCATATCAAGTCAAACTTTGACTAAGTCAAGTAGCTCGCGAGCTCCTCAGCTTAATTAGCACCTACGAGAAACGATATAAAATGTAACTAGTAATTAAAGTTAGGATGGGTATGATTGTATGAATTAGCCAAGCTTGAATCTGTCTGTCTCTCTTCAGCGGATAAGCCTTTTAGGAATTAGGAGGATAACACTTTCTTCAGTTCTTCCCACATAACAAGCTCACTCTATCTCAGCTCACACCACCACCACCAACAATGGCAACATCCACTTCTTCCACCCTTTCTCTCTCCTTCTTCTCTTCTTCTCTTTTCTCCTCAAAATCCCATCAATTTCCCTCAAAATCCAACCTCAAATCTCCAGCATTTTCACCCTCACAAACCCCACTATCTCTCTCCATCAATTCCCAACTCACCCCACTCCCAATCCTCAATTTCTCCGGTGAAAAAACCGGCGAAACATTCCTCAACCTCAAAACCGCCCCTTCCGATACGGCCCGTGCGGTGGTACACCGTGCACTCGTCACCCACCTCCAAAACAAGCGCCGTGGCACTGCCTCAACCCTCACCCGTGCCGAAGTCCGTGGTGGCGGTATTAAACCATACCCACAGAAGAGCACGGGCCGTGCCCGACGTGGGTCACAGCGTACTCCCCTCAGGCCCGGTGGTGGGATCATTTTTGGCCCGAAGCCCAGAGACTGGACCATTAAGATGAACAAGAAGGAGAAAAGACTCGCACTCTCAACTGCAATTGCAAGTGCTTTGGGGAACTCAATTGTTGTGGAGGAATTTGGGGAGAATTTTGAGAAGCCAAAAACAAAGGAGTTTATTGCAGCAATGCAGAGGTGGGGGCTTAACCCATCTGAAAAATCGATGTTTTTGTTGACTGAAGTGCAGGAGAATGTGGAGAAATCTGGAAGGAATATTGGGACTGTGAAGATGTTAACTCCAAGGAGTTTGAATTTGTATGATGTTTTGAATTCTGAGAAGTTGGTTTTTACTGAAGCTGCTGTTGAGTATTTGAACAAGATGTATGGGGTGGATAGTGTGGATGATGATGATGAGGTTGAAGAAGAGGAAGAAGAAGGTGCTGATGATGGTGGTGAGGAAGGTAATGAATCATAGTAATTAGTAATGTCAATTTCAATTTGATTTTGGGGTTTTAAAGTAGATTGATTTTTAATTTACTAGTTGTATTGTGAAATTCTGATAATATAATTGATAAATTTGCAAGGGTATTGTTTATTGATTTGTAACATTGCATTGATAGACTGATAGTATAGAATGTCTATGGTTTGATGATAATGATGTTGTGAAATTGCAATCAATGTTGATGTGGTATTGTAGGGAGATATGATTATCTGGTTGTATGGAATGCTCTTGCAGACTTGAAATGTGTTAGTTGTGTTGTTTTTAAGTTTTTCATTAGGCTCCGTTTGTTTAGACGGAAAATAATTTTCTAAGGAAATCAATTTTCAATGGAAAACATGATTACCAAAAACATTTTCCTTTGACTATAGGAAAAAATATAGGGGAAAAAAATAGAAGCAAAAAAGGAGTGGAAGGATGGGAGTAGAGAACAAAGCAACAATAACGAGTAAAGTGGAAAATGTGGCATAACTTAGTTAGAGAAGGAAAATGGTTTTCTTTCTTAAAAGAAAATTTTTCCACCCTTGAGAAAATCATATTTCTCCCTTTGCAAAACAAACAAATGAAAAAAAATAGAGGGAGGAAGATCATTTTGTAAAAATATGTTTTCCTCCAAAACAAACAGACCTTGAGCTTTCTGTTGTATATGATTAGAAATATGCAAATTGTTTTTGGAGCTTAGCATGATTAGTAGGAAGATAACAGAAAAGTTGGGAAGATTGTGTTGGTATAAGCTCAATTCACTTGTTTTTGTTGCTTTTGATGGGGAAATTCTCGGCCTTTAGGGAGTTGAAGGAAAGGGGTTGTTTTAGGGATTGATGATTTCTGTTCAAACTACTTTAAGTTAGGTTTACTTATTGACAATAAGGAACTCAATAGTCCATACATATGGAGTTTTCTTTATTGAAAGATATGAAGGATATGGCTTCAAAGAATAGGTTTTCGTCCATTTGGCAAAGAAGTATGGTTAATCTCTTAAAGAAGGCTGATGTATGAAATGTTTGTCAGCAAATTTTTGCTAGATAGCCAACACTGATTTTTTTATTGGAATAAGGTTTTTATATTGTTTGTTGTAGTGCCTTCTTCCTCCTTTAGAATTAAGGTTCTAAGCTGGCTAGATTTGAGGTAACTCTAGGGGGGAACTTCTTATTTTTTCAAAACGTAATATGTATGTATATCATAACAAAATCGAATGGCTTTATTGTGATTTGTTGAAAATATATTCTCAAATTAACCCCTTTTTTACCCAAACGAACATATATACACCTAACTTTCATTCAAAAAAACTGCAAATGCCATTGTGAGAAATCAGGCATTGCTCAACTCTAGGCTATAGGAATAGGATCATACCCGAGAGAGGGAAAGTACGACCACAATAGGCAAGTAAACCGAGCTGGCCTAAACAGTTAGTTACCGACTTACCATCAGTCCTCAATTTTGGGAGTATATAGGAAGAGTGCGAGAAGTAGGGTTTCGACTCTGGAGAATTTAGAGAAGGAAGTTCAAATGTTCAATCACTGCATTGATTCTTAAGAAATGGAACCATTTCAGAAATTTTTGCTCACTTCCCATGTAATATGTGATCTTTAATCTGGTTTTTTTTTTGTAGTGGTGAGATTAACTAACATCACCAAGCTCTACCCATCTCTTTAATTGATTTTACTGTCAAAGGACTATCTCAACCAAAAGCTTAAGTTGATAGTTGAAGCCCAAGATTATGTTATATACTCAATCATTTAATTTATAGCAAGTCTTCTCAGAGACTCAGACCATGTGATGGTGTGCCGGGGTAACTTTTCATTAAAAAAATTACAACTTTTTAGTATAAAATCATGACTTTTAAAAAGAAAAAGTTATAGATTTATGGTCAAAAGTTATAAATTTTCAGTTATGTTAGACCGTCTAACGGTTTGACATGTGATTTTGCATTTAATTCACGGCTATCTGAGTAAGTTATAACCCTAAAACTGTCTTTCCTTGTCTTTGAATCAGTGGCAGATGGAACTCCCGAAGCAGCGAAGTAGACAAGCAAACACTGAAGCAGAGAGGTTGAGACTCTTAGCGAAGATGAATATTAACCCCGTAAGTAAGGAGATCAGCAAACCCTAACTTAAGACATGCTGCAAGTTCGAAGATTTTGCTACACACGTTGTTGTATTTGATGCTCGTTTTATTTCATGGAAACTTAATTCGTTCGTTGTACACAACCCATCATCAGTCTGTTGTGATGAAGAGAAGAAAAATATGTGTGGTTTTGCTTGTTCATAGGCATAGTATAGCACTTTGTTGTAAAAGTGCCATTTATTGTATACAATGGTTATCTGATCTGTAATTGAGGAAATGCTAGTTTTTTTTGCTTTGTTTGGCTGAGCATCAGATTCAATCTTATTGAGGGCATTTATTTGCAGATCTGTAAAATCTCATTTTTAGCTCCAGTACTGAGAGGTTAAGGCTATACATATTTTTCTTCTAATATTCAAATATTGATTTTTCTTTTTTTTTTTAAAATAAAAAAAAAATCAAGGAATTTGAATCTAGAAATCTTTGATATTAGAATATATTCTGCAATTATAAACAAATAAGACGGTTTGGCCGAGTGGTCTAAGGCGCCAGATTTAGGCTCTGGTCCGAAAGGGCGTGGGTTCAAATCCCACAGCCGTCATTTCTGGATTAATTTTTTATTTTAATAATAAAAAAAAAAGCATCATGTTGATTTTATATGATTTTAAACAAGTGATATCATGGACTCATGGTGACTCTAAATAGTTGTCTAGCTTTTGATAAAGCGATTATTCTAGGAAGTAAAGCTAGGTTGTGTTCTTATATAATTATGATCTAATTAAGAAAATTAACATCATCACTATATGGGTTCTTTATTGATTCCTCTTATTCTTGAAATCCTCTTCCCCTCAATTGCTAATTCCCCTGATAAGTTGATTTGGAAGTTCTCTACTAATGGTAATTTTACTATTAAATCAGCTTATAAAATCTAGAAAATTTTGCCACTAACCACCTAATAAGTACCAAAAGTTGTGAACAACTATCATATTTTTTTTTATTAAATTTAACTACCAATTAAGTGCCAAAAAGTTGCAAACCACCACCCATTTTTAACACCGTTAACTTAAATCACAATTAAACCTTAATTAAACCACTTAAGTCTTAATTAAACTTTAATTAATCTTAATTAACACTTTTTATTTTAAAAAAAAGAAAACAAATCTGGAAAATTAGAAGAAAAAAAACCCTCAACCACCCCTCCCCCTCCCCTAGATTTTCCAGATTTTCTTTTTATTTTTCTATTTTTTTTATTAAAAAATGTTAATTAAGATTAATTAAGGTTTAATTAAAATTTAAGTGGTTAAATTAAGATTTAATTGTGATTTAAGTTAACGGTGTTAAAAATGGGTGGTGGTTTGCAATTTTTTGGTACTTAATTGGTAGTTAAATTTAATTAAAAAAAATTATGGTAGTTGTTCACAACTTTTGGTACTTATTAAGTGGTTAGTGGCAAATTTTTCTAAAATCTAGCATGTTTCTTTATTGAATACAATGTTAATGATCTAAATTTTAATTGGAAAAAAGTATGGAAAATCAAGAGGACGTTCAAACATAAAATGCTCGTATAGAACCTTGTGCATGAGATCTTACCAATTGCTTCTAGCCAATACTATTAGTCTATTACTAATTTCTCCCCTTCATACCTCCAATGCCCTTCTAAAATTGAGAATCTTCATATTTTTCGGAAATGTCCTAAATCTCGTATGATATGGGGTATGGATTTTAGAGATATTCATTATGGTAGTTTTGATCATAGATCCTTTTATGCTTTGGAATAAGTGGAATAGATTGAACTGAACCTCTCATAACAAGGTACTTGGATTGATATTTTTACTACCACCATATGCATATATGGTCCAACAGAAACAAGCTTGGTTTTGAGAGGGCTAACCTCCCATCCAAGAATAACAATGAATAGACTCAAAGTCGATCTTGCTTTTACTAACATTGCCTTTCAGTTTAATAATGCTAGTGGTCCCTCTTCTGGAACTCAATTCACATGGATTCCACTAATCCCCATTTTCTTTAAACTGAACACAGATGCCTCATGGACCAAGAATATACGTGATTCACCACGAGGAGGTGTTGTTCGGGATCAAACAGGGCGCTGGCATTTCGGTTTTGCTGTGAAGTTCAGATCAAAGACTCCTCTTGCCGCGGAGTTGTTGGCCATACGAATGGACTGATGCTATGTAAGGAGCACGATATTGACAATCTTATGGTTGAAACCGATGCTAAATCTATAAAAGAGATACTAGATAAACCGAGAGCTATGGTGAACCATGAAATTGGTGTTATTGTTGATGACTTCTTGGAGTTGCTGGATGAAAAATAGAGCATGCAAATGTCGTGGACTAAAAGTGAAGCAAATAAGTTGGCCCATCTCATTGCAAATATAGGTTATCATATTAATGAAGAGAGAAATATCTTCATGGAAGTCCCTAATTGTCTTAGGGAAGCTTACCAAACTGATCTTATCGGCTACCCTTCTTTTCCTTAATGGCTCTACTATGTATGATGTATTGCCCTAATGGCTTTGTTTTTCTCTTCTTGCATGTTGTTGCTACGTTTTTCTTTCTTGCCCTTTTTTTTTATACCATAATAGCGGAGATATTAGCCATAAGAGAAGGATTATCCACAGGTTATTCTTTTAATATTAGAAACATAATACTTGGAAGTAGAGATGTCATTTTTTAACCGACCCGAAAATCCAATAAATCCGACCCATAAAGAGAGGATTTTGACATTTATTGTGATATTTTTAACCCATTCAAACCCGTCAAAATTTATTGTGATATTTTCAACCCGACGTGTTAAGTGATTTTCTATTATTATTTTTAAGTAGGCATAAACCAGTACTTTTGTATTTTTTTTTATTTGATAATTTTTATCTTTACATTGATATTATCTTATATAAGTATAAAAATTAATTTAATTGTTTATCTTATATTAAAATTCAATGATTGTAAGTATTTATTGCATTAAAGACGTATATCCAATAATATAGTTTCCTTTTTTTAGTCATTTATTTGTTGAATATAGTTATATATTACATTTATTTTGACTATATATTAAGTCTTATTATTTGAGATACAAATTTAGATTTTTTTTTTAACAAATAGGGTTATATATTACATTTAAAACATTTAAAATATTAGCATTTTTAAATCTTTAAACTACGCTGGGTCGATCCGAAGTTCTTGGTCTTAACTAATAAACATGTATTTTAGGACCTGAATTTATCACTAACCCGACTTGTCCAACACAATTTCGAAAGTATTTTATCTCAATCCAACCCGACCTGTTTAACATATCTAGTTGGAGAGGATAATATCGTAAGAAAATCTAAAAAATCCATTAAAAATATACAATATAATTCTAGATGCCGAAATAGAGCCAAACGTTGTCACCCAGATTACCTATAATCAATGTTTCATATAAGCACGTTAGACGACCATTTTTTTAGGGGTATTAGACAGCCAATTTTTTGGCCCAAAAAGAGCATGAAAGTTTTTCTTGGCCTAATCTAACAAGATTAGAAGCACACGCTACACGTGCACACTATATGATTTTTTTTATTAAAATTCAAATTAATGTGAAATGATAAAGATGTAAAATTTGCAAATGATCATATCTAAAAAGAAATAAGTAAAGATTTATTAGTGGAAGAAAATTTAGGAGATAATTTAAAATAAAGGAAAATATTGAAAACACAAAAAACTAACCTCTGAATATTTTATCAAAATCGGTCAGTGGTAGTTACTCTTTGTTAATGAGGGGCATAAAAATAAATCATAATTTATCACCAAAAACTCCTCTTTGCTTCATAGATAGAATAGATTATGAAAACAAAAATAGTTGGTGGGCCTTACAAATGCTACAACTTTACAAGGCCCAATGGGCCATCCGGCCATCGGTTTTTCTTGGCTTACTAAAAGAATCTCAATCGGAGACAGTTTAGATTCATCATTTAATTATACGTTTTCTTAATTATCATTAGCAAAAGTAAATAATAAGACGGTTTGGCCGAGTGGTCTAAGGCGCCAGATTTAGGCTCTGGTCCGAAAGGGCGTGGGTTCAAATCCCACAGCCGTCAAATTAATAATTTATTACTTTTTAATTATTTGTTTATTTTTTACACTTTTGTATACTCATTGACATTATCGTTCTTATGACTTTAATGGTTGCAATTTTAGAATATGATCACAAAATAAGTAGGATTTTTATGTTAATGACAACCTAATGTTTTTAAAATATTTACATAACCATCTTTCTATTATTTTTTTTTTAATTTAACCTAATACTTACCTTTCTATCAAGTATTGACACCTTGTAACACAAATTCCGTTTGTGTGGTACACTCAATACAGGCAGAAAGGAAGTAAAGCATGTTAAAATTGTGAAAAAATGACAGAAAGTTGTTTATGACAGTTAGGAGTGAGCCACGCAAATAGAATTTTTGACAAATTTCGTTATTACAAGGTGACTACATTTAATAAATAAAGTTAATGTTGTGTGGTTAAATAAAAAAAAATCAATGAATTAGTATGAATTTTTGGATATGATTAAATTTTGGAAAAAAATTGATTTTATTAAATCAAATCAAGATACATCTTACAAGATCCCAAGTGAATAAATTAGTTTTATTTTGATGAAAGAAAAAGGATAAGATATCAAAAGTCAAAATATTACTCTACATTAACTTGCATCAAATATCTATATAATACATTAAAAGACTTCCTCGCACTTGTTGCGCCATTTAGACGCCAAGTCATTAGTCTACATGTTTGTGATTGATTAGTCAATTCACACCACTAAACCCAAATTTTTAAAAAAAAACAAAGGCTCCAACAAGCATTGAACCCACAACCAACTCCATGTAGCCAGCCATTTTACAAGTAGTCTAAATCTTCTCCTTGTATACAATAAAATGATTTCAATTATTATAAACAACTTTCATTAATACTAATTTAGGTGTCTGTAGATCAATGACATAAAAAAATAAAAAAAAATTGCGACCCGAGACAACGCCCGGACCATAATATTAGTTAAAACACCAAACAATAACTTTTTTAATATGGTAATAAATCAATCAGTTTTATTAGCTTGGCATGAAAATTCGAACCTCTGACAGAATCCGAGATGGAACCACTATTTCATACCCCAAGTACCCAACTCCTTTGAATTCCTAGATTATTTTTAATTTAAATTTATAACTCTAAATCATTACTATTTAAAAAACAAAAGAAATAAATTTGACCATTCCAAGAATGTTACACTTGTGTTAAGAAAACTATGAAGTGTAGAGTTAAGGTTAAATGTACTCAATTATTAATAAGATAAAATGCAAACAAACGACACATGTAACAACACCTGGGCATTTGGTCTAGTGGTATGATTCTCGCTTAGGGTGCGAGAGGTCCCGAGTTCAATTCTCGGAATGCCCCATAATTTTTAAGTACCCTTTTTTTTTAAAGAGCTAAGTAACACATATTTTTCACTTTTAACTATAAATATTTTTTTTTGTAGGATTAATCAAATATGTTGGTTATGGACTAACAATTAACCCTTGGTTGCACTTGTAAAAGCTATTTCATGCATATAACCTTAGTAATTAGCCAGTTATTCTTAGGTGTTGTTTGGTTACCATAATAATTTATGGGAATTTTCATTTCGTATGAAGTATATTAACATGCTTGCGTTTGGTTGACAATAATGTGAGAAATACAAATTTCCATGGGAATTAACTTCCGACAATATGAAGGAATTAACTTACCTAGCCCCCCTAGATAAGTGAAATTTCCCATGGGAATTAGAAATTCTCACACACAACCAAACAAGTTATCATGTAACCAAACAAGCACTTAAAATATCCTTTTCAGATGTACAATTTTTATTTTTTTAAAATAAATTTAAGAAGCCAATTGATGGAAGTTCATCTACACGTCATTTTTTTTAAATCTCTTTTAGTAGAATTATTATATAGATAAATTCTTTTGTTTATTTTATGGGAAATGACTAAGGACAGCTTGTTTACTTCAGCTTAAATTCAGTTCAGTTCAACTATATTAAGTTCAATTCAATTCAGCTCTCAATTTCCTTTTTTTATAAAATATTACTTTCAGCTATATTCAGTTCAGTTAAGCTATATTCAACTAAGGTAAACGAGCCCTAAATATGTTTGGTTAATTTGTAATAGACACATAAATTTAAAATCACCAAGGCAAAGGTCGCTTAATGATACCCTCTATTTAATAAGAACTTTCATTTTCCTTGAAATTTCTATTTCTCATATTTTTTATATTTCATGACAACCAAAGAGCTCTTTTCATAGTGCATTGCATTTACTAAAAAACATATTTATTCTTTTAAAAATAATTAATCTGAACTGTATTAAAATAAATACTAAACTCAGTAGGAGCTTAGCTGAATTGAATTGGATTAAACTGAACTATAAACTTGACAACTGAAATTTCAAAAATTAAGTCTAAAAGAACACGACAAGTCACAACATCATCATAGGGTGATCCATCAGCTAAAAGTCTAAAACAAACACCTTAGGTGCCATATCAGATCATCATAATATCTGCTACTCAAAACTCCTAATTGGCATTATTGTTTGGTTTCATTATTGTATTTGCTTCCATTAACATAGTGTTTGGTTGCTCTTGAAAACTATGGACATTCATAATTCCAATGAATTTGCTTTGCCTAGAAAACATGAGATTTTACCTACCAATCTCCAATCCCCACTTATTCACAATTCAAAGGGTCTGCAAATTCCCAAATGACAATCTAACTTGCTATTACAAATCTTGATGACCTCAATAACAATTACATCACCAACTAAAACAACCCATTTAATTTGTTTGCTAAAGTATACACATATGTATTGTTATCTTCCAAAAATAATTGTCACAATTTTTTGTATTGAATCCTGCATAATTTCCATGTGTTGCAAAACTAGTTAGAATAATAATGGACTATACATGAGTGAATTCAGGAGAATTGGCGAAAAGAGTAGCTAGGTAGCTTCATAAGCTGGATCTTACATTAGTGCTTATGACAATGCATGTGTAACCCGATACAATTGCATATGGCTGCATCTGATAGCCAAACTGGCTATGTGACTTAGACACGGATAAAGTGTCCACTCAGATCTGGGTGCCCAAGTGTCCGACTCAGCTAATTTGAGAAGGAGTCGCAAGTTTTTAAGTTAAAAATGAAGTATCCAAGTATTTTATCGTGTCCAAAATAACATGAGTAGACACATTTTGTAAGGTAAATAAAGGTGTCGAAGTAACATAGCAGTCTGGCATCATCAAAAGTCGAACTTTCAAATCGCAAACTACAATAATCATCATCATCATAAGAAGTTCCAAGATACTGGATTGAACATACAATTCAGGTGGAAACTATAACCAAGTAACCAACAGGAAGCTTTAACATATATATATTTCACACTTGATTCTCATGGAATATATGTACCTAGGTGGCAGCTATAATCATCATGACTACATGATGTGAACTTAACTTGTACTAATCTAAAGAAAACTTAGGATCCGTTTGGTAGGGCATAAAACATTTTCACTGTAAAATGGTTTTCCATGAAAATCATTTACAACGGAAAACTCTTGTCAAAAGAGTTTTCCGTTGTTTGGTTGAATAGAAAATGATTTTCCATTTTAAGCGTTTGTGAAGAGATAAATTTTTCATTGGAGAGAGAAAATTATCGAATTATGTGGTTGGTGAGGAGAGAGAAAATATGTGGATGAGGAGAGAGATTGTGTTGTAAGGTCATGAGAATAGAGAATGAAAAACAATTTTCCTTTGGTTTTGGGAGGAAAACATTTTCAACTATGGTATAAAACCATTTTACACTCTAACTTTTCCATTTCAATTTTCAGTCCAACCAAACAGTGTAAAATGAGAAAAATAGTTTTCAGGAAAAACATTTTACGGCCTACCAAACGGACCCCTGATATTAAATATGCTCAGCAACACAGCATAAAACTGCAGAGAGATTAGAGAGCAATTCTAGTTTAGTCTTTACTATAGAATTGAGTTTTAGGTAAGATTTAGCTGTTAGTGTTAGTAACCCCACCTGATGCAGAGACGAGCTTGGTAAAGATACCGAACCAGCTAACCCAGATCAGATCAAGCTTGCCTCATTCACAGGAACTCGGTCCTGTCCCTGAGATGCATACACACAAAAACCAAACAAAAAAGAAAACGCACGCTCCCTACGCAGGCATTATCCTGTTCAGGTACAAAGGGACTTTCTCAGTCCGTCTCGCTAGCATCTTCTTCAGTTTAAAAACAGTATCAGATGCTGTTGCTGAGACAGACACCCCTGGTGCCTTTCTTGAGTCAATAAATTATGAAATTTGACAAAATATATAAATAAATAAAAACAAACTGGAAGATTTTAAAGATATCAACCAAAAGTATGGAGTTTCATTGTTTACAAACAAACATATGAAGTTCAAATAGGTCTGTTCTTTATTTGTACATCAACCTCAAACTTACCACCTCAGGGCATAAGTCCATGATTAATCTGCATCCACTGAGGCTTCAAGGAGGGCGCAGCAGCTATGCCACTACCTCTGCTTCAAGCACTGATTTGATTTCTATCTGCAAATTCATCATAATACGATTCACAAGCTTAAATGGTTATGTTTATTTGATCTTCGCGTTTGGAAGAGTCATGGACTGACACTCGAGTAAGACAAATTATAAAATACATCAGGTGTACACTAAACTAACTTAGTTTACAACGGATTAAAAGTTAACCCTTGATAAATTTACTTTTTTTTATCAAGGGGTGACTATTACGGCCCGTTTGGCTGTTAGTAATGAATTGTGGTAATGGTAATGAATTTTAAGTGTAGTTTGTTAAGGAAGAACTTTATAACTATGAAATACATATTTTTCATTCCCAAACTTGAAATTTCTTCTTATTTTCCATTACCATGCATTCTCATGGGTGGGGGTTGTATTAGATGGGAATGGATATTTGTGAAAAAAATAGATAAATTAGAGTTAAACTAGCACCACAATTGGAATGAATTTTGATTTTCCTTTCAAATTTAGTTATAAATTCAATCCAATTACTATCATTTATAACCAGCTACCAAACGGGCCGTTAGTGTTTTCAGGACAACTTTTAGTTTGTTGTAAACTAATTTAGTGCACACCCAATATTTACAATTTATTTTCCTCAAGTAATTGTCATTAGCAAGTGCAAAGGTGTTAATTTACCTCTTCAAAGACTCTACGTAACTCTGAGGCAAGTAGATTTCTCCACCAGCTTCACCGTGCTGTTCTCCAGTGACGGTTTTCTTAGCAGCCAGAAACTGAGCGCTCATCGCCTCCATCCCTTCTCGTACAGCTTCCTCAGCACTACCATAACCATGCTCTTCAGCATACTTGCGGACATCCTCGGTTATCTTCATAGAGCAGAATTTTGGCCCGCACATAGAGCAAAAATGTGCCACCTTGGCACCCTCTGATGGCAAGGTTTCATCATGAAAGGACATAGCGGTCATAGGGTCAAGTGAAAGGGCAAATTGGTCCATCCATCGGAACTCAAACCTTGCTTTGCTCAAGGCATCATCCCATGCTTGAGCTTGGGGATGGCATTTAGCAAGGTCAGCAGCATGAGCGGCAATTTTGTATGCAATTACCCCAGCTTTCACGTCATCTCTATTTGGCAAACCAAGATGTTCTTTTGGTGTCACATAGCATAGAAGTGCGGTGCCAAGGGCTCCAATATTGGCAGCACCAATAGCCGAGGTTATATGGTCATAACCAGGTGCAATATCAGTTGTTAGTGGACCAAGTGTGTAAAAAGGAGCTTCATTACACCACTCCAGCTGTTTTTGCATGTTTTCGGGAATCTTGTGCATTGGAATGTGTCCAGGCCCTTCATTCATCACCTGAGCTCACAAACCCAAATCAATCACGGACAATGATCTACTAATCTAAGGGTTGAAACCCTTTTATAAGTGCTCTTAATTGGTCAAAAACAGATTTAGATATTGTTCTATGATAATTATTACACATGTCAGTCACCCTATCTTCTTAAGGGTTGTCAGCCCGTGATTCCGTGAAACCTATAGTAGGTTCATCCAGAAATTTTCCATCAATAATACATATATGAAACTATTTTTCTTATAAAACTAAGGCACTGTTCTTATGAATATAATTTCAAACAAATTTAGCTCAGCTCCTGCTGAGTCTAGGAATTAGGCTCCGTTTGTTTTGAAGGAAAACAATTTTCAATGGAAAACATAGATGTATAAGAGTTTTCCTTTGTTTGTTTGATTAGAGGAAAACTTATGAAGGAAGGAAAAAATGAAATAGAAATGAATTCCTTCCAGTGGCGGATTCAACCACTTTAAGTGGGGTCACGTGACCCACTTGGATCTAGACAAATAAAAATTTTACCTATAAAATTTAATATTTTTTTAAAAAGTCCCTTAAAATTTGTTTACTTGACCCCAATAAATTACTAAAAACGCATTTTGACCCCGCTAGATATTATTCGTGGATCCGCTATTGATTCTTTCTCCACAAAAGGAAAATGGTTTTCCTTTTCTAAAATGACATTTTCCACCTTAAAGAAAACTATTTTCCACCCTTTCCAAAACAAACAAAGGAAAATGGAGAGAGGGAGGAAAATCATTTTCCTGGAAAATGTTTTCCATCAAAACAAACGGAGCCTTAGTTCAATTCAGTTCAGTTTAGATTCATTCAGTCCAAAAGAACAGGCCCTAAAACAACAATAATATTTACAACTAGGCAAAGTTCAATGTGTAATACCTGCACATCCTTTTCCCAGGCTCGCCGTGTAAGTTCTCCTTGAGTCAAGAGCTCTGCGAACTGGGCAGTGTCATTAGCATCATAGATTGATCCAGGTCTGAGCCCATCCCCAATTGAAAGTGCTATATCATATTGGTTGCAGATATCAAGAATATCATCCCAGTGTTCATAAGCAAAATTCTCTTTGTGGTATGCCAAACACCACTTAGCATGAATGGATCCTCCGCGAGAAACAATTCCAGTCATACGCTTGGCTGTTAGAGGGATGTACCGTAGCAAGACTCCGGCATGGATAGTAAAGTAATCAACACCTTGCTCAGCCTGTTCAATCAAAGTGTCCCTAAAAGCCTCCCATGTGAGATCCTCAGCAATGCCATTTACCCTTTCAAGAGCTTGATAAATGGGGACCGTACCAACTGGTACAGCAGAGTTGCGTAAGATCCACTCTCGGGTCTCATGGATATGCCGACCCGTTGACAGATCCATGATTGTGTCTGCACCCCACATTGTGGCCCATTGAAGCTTGTGGACTTCCTCTTCGATTGAGCTAACCACAGCAGAATTTCCAATGTTTGCATTGACTTTGACCAGAAAATTTCTTCCTACTATCATAGGCTCCAACTCTGGATGCTTCTTGTTGGAAGGGATAATTGCACGTCCACGAGCAACTTCAGATCTCACAAACTCAGGATCAAGGTTCTCACGGGCAGCACAGAACAACATCTCCTCAGTAATCATTCCCTGCTTAGCATAGAACATCTGGGTGTATCGTGGTACACCCAATTTCTCCCTCCTGTCGATCCAATCCTGGCGCAATTTAGGGAGTCCTGTTTTATAGTATCATAGAGTTCCAACCAAGTTAAATGCCAGTAAACATGGTCTTAATTTAAACTACTCCCTTTGTCTCATTTTAGTTGCCCCATTTTGACTATGGTTACTATTCACATGTAAACTTTGACTCTGTTTAATGTTATATAGGCGAGAAAAGCAGTCATATTGTGTCTTATTTGATTCGTTTGAATGTCTACTTTTAAATATATACTTCAATTTTTTTACTATACATATTTGAAGGCATTAATATTAATTAAAGTTCTATCTGGGGAGATGTGAAAGCGCAAATGTAACAAACTAAATTGTGACAGAGGGAGTAATTTGCTGAAACCAAGGTCCAAAGAAGAATGATCTCAAATGATGCCCTCACAAATATGAGCTTACATGAGAGATGAGATCAAATAGCTCTACAACTACTTTTAAGGGAGAGAATTACCAGCTAAGGATATCGAATTCTATAAGAATAAAAAAAATCATACAATAATTCTTTTTCCAAATAAACATTGCAGCTGCTCTAATTAAAGAAAACCATGCAGTAACATAACTTGCAACCAGAACCATATGAAAGTATAGGTAATGGGACATAGAAAGTATACCAATCTGTGGACTAATATTCTGTGGGCCACTGGTGTCATAGGTATCAAAATGGGGTTCATCGCCAGACAGATGGATGCGCCGAAAGGGAACCTTGAGCACATGACCTGATTCCTCATGAACAACATCCCTGTATGCATTACATTCACAAAAATCATTATACAATGAAAAAAAGCGTAAATCTGCAAGTAAACTAACAAAATACTTATGGACGGCTTGTTTGGTATCCGTTCATAACGAAGGCAATGGGAATGAATTTGTATATAAAATTGGAAGAAAAATCAATTTGTATTCCCATGGCGGTGCTAGTTTACTTCCACATCACCTCATTTTCTACAAAAAAAAAATAAAAAAATCGCATCCAATACCATCCTTTTCAAGTGGTAATGGATGGTAATGAAAACTGTGATGAAAATAAAGTTTGGGAATGAGATTATGTTTTCATAGAGATGATAATTTTGTTTCCCTTACTAAATAATAGGAGTACTTAAAATTTTATTCCCATTAACAAAATTCATTCCCAACTACCAAACAGGCCGTTCCAGCTTAGAAACATATGAGGAAAAAAAAGCATAAAGAAGATCATGCATTTGTAATAATAAAAAATTAGTCGAAGAATAAATGGAAGCAAATGAGAATTACAGATTATATATTCAAACAAAAAGAACACATAGGGTCCGTTTAGTAAGGCGTAAAATGATTTCACTGAAAGTTATTTTCCTCATTTTACACTGTTTGGTTGGACTGAAAATTGAAGTAGAAAAGTTAGAGTGTAATGTGGTTTTACACCATAGTTGAAAACATTTTTCTCCCAAAATCAAAGGAAAATTGTTTTCCAATCTTTATTCTCTATTCTCATAACTCATTTTTCATTCAACCAAACAACGGAAAACTCTTTTAAAAATGAGTTTTCCAGTGTAAGATGATTTTCATGGAAAAACATTTTACATTGAAAATGTTTTACGCCCTACCAAACGGACCCATAGTATAGCAAATGATAGAATAAGTCAATAAGAAACTAGAGTTATGAAGTTCGAGCATGACTGCAAGCACCTGCACTCTTTGGTACTCTTTGGGAAACACTCGTCAAAGGATGGGAGTGGCAGAAAGTCAGGGGCAGAAGGATCAACTGTATTCTTCTTTTGTTTGCTTTTATTTGCATTTGTGGCCGGTGGATCAAAGGTTAAAGTGGCCTGAGAGCCCGAACTCAAGGCACTAGGATTAAACTCCTTAATGTGACCACCTGAAGCGTTTCCTAGCACGTCAAATCTAGGCAAGAAAGACGTCCTAGGCAGCATGGATTGTGCCAAATGGTTTTCATTCTTGCACCAAACTGTCATCAAAGTCGCTTGAAGGGACGCCATTCCTGACAATTATGAGACTATACGTTAAGACAGTAAAAACAACTATATGGCTCATTTTAACAGCAAATGACAATCACTTTGAGGCCAAAATCACAATCCAACAAAGTATGGGATGTTCTTATGCAAAAAATAGATTACATTATGTAAAGACTACAAAATTTTAAGAAAATGCTGCTACAATCATCCCTATCCTTCATAATGATTTTTTTAGAGAAATAATAGAACTTTATTATAGTTAAGGCAACTGTCACACCTCATACACCACTCAATTTAAGTATGGAATTGTTAACAAAATTGCAAGCAAGGAATGCAACAAAAAAGTTTTCCGACATTCCAAAAAAGAACTGTTTTAATTGCCATAGTTACATTTTTTTCAAGACACAACTTTGATAATGATTTTCTTAAGTGACCATGATATTGAAAATTTTTAAAATAGGATAAATCAAACATGATCAGATATGAGTGACATGACTATGTTTTTCTTGTGTATATATGAACAAAAAGAGTCCAAGTTACTAAATTGATAGCAAGTGTATCCCAACTAAGGATGGAGTTTAACTAATAACTAATGTATCTGGTGAAAACTGGTGCATCTTGTGGATTCAAAAACTACATCTACGGCCTGTTTACTTCAACTGAATACAAATGAGCTTAACTGGATTATACTGAACTGAATACAGCTGAAAGTAATATTTTATAAAAGAAGGAAATTGAGAGCTGAACAAAACTGAATTGAATTGAATTTAAGCTGAAGAAAACAGTCCCCTAGTGTATATAATAGACCAAGTAATATCACTTAATAATTTAGGCTAAAGCACCAAAATTAAGTAAAACTCGTCACACCTTTCCCCTTGTTGTCTCTTTGAGAGGCTATTACCTCTGTTCGGTGAAGATTTTAGGGGGTGTTTGGTATAAACTTAGGAATGGAACCAAAAGAAATAGAAAGGGAAATATTAAATGATGTCATTATTTGTTGTTTGGTGTAATTAAGAAAACAGAATGGAAACAAATTAGAGATGAATGGGTTTTGTTTCTACAAGGTTAAGAAGGGTAATAAAATTGTGGTAATGGTTTCTATTAAGGAAAGGGCATGTATTACTAATATCTCTTATCAAACAATAGCTAATGAATATATTTATTTAACTCTATTTCCAACACTAAAAATGAAATACAAATTCTTTGGTGAGACGATCTTACTTGGAAAAGTTAAAAAAAAACTTGCAAAAATTATAAAAAAAAACATATAAATAGTTATATATGTATAAATTATTTGATAACTTTTTATATATTTTCAATAACTTTTACAAATTTTTTTTCTTAACTTATGGTGGCAAGACTTGATCTCACCGTTGTGAGACGGTCTCATAGAGACTTACCAAAAATTAAAATAACAATATCAAACATGCTCTTAGTATACTACTCAGGGGCGGATTTTATAGGGGCCGGGGGCGGGATGGGGTTCGGCCCATGCTGGCCTGACTCAAGTTTAAACGGTCATAACTTTTTTGTTTCAAGTCGGAATTGAGTGTATGATATATCGTTGGAAAGCTCTTTGAATCTAGTTTTCAATGCCTGAGGAATTTCAACAATCCGATGTGTGTAGCAGAAGTTATGCCCAAAATAGTGAGAGTTGGTCAAAATTTATCGAACGATGTCGATCAATTTCAAGCCAATTCTTCATCAATTGTCACCAAAACCACTCTAACCCATCTTTTGGTAACTTCCTCGATCTTTTATTAAACTTAGCTCATCCCATTTCTCCATTTGATTCCTTTTATAGCCTTGAATCGTTGTTTTCTATGAAAACTTTTAATTTTAAAGTATTCTCATTGCATAATACTCCGTATTATTTATTATTAGTCTAGATGTGTACACCCATATGCCGTGTCTATTTGTAATTATAATATCACTCGGCCCCCGAAGTAATTTTACTCAAAATTCGTCACTGATACTACTTCAATTCATAATCTTGTTTGGGGTACTAGTTTGGGGGAAATACGAAGTATTATGTGAAAAAAAGAAAATGATGGAATCAAAAAAAAACTCGGACTCTTGTCCTCATGTCGCGTGTTATGCTCATGTCTGAGTATCGAGGATCTAACACGGATACTTGAGCTAAAATGAAGAGTACAAGTAACACAGCCCCAAATTGCAGTCAAATTCTAAACATTTTATTCTTTTTCCTTTGCATGTACATCTATGATTCCATGATTTTCTTCCTCTAACTCAATTTTTCATAAACTCAAAAATAAAAGGAAAAAAAAAATTACACAAAATCATAATTGAAATATTCTCATCATTACACCATGTCCATCTCAAAAAGTAAAGGGAGAATCAGAAAAATTAAAAGGCAAAATTTTCGTACTGTTTTTTTTTTTCTTTTTGGTATTTAGTTTTTCCTTAATTTTGAGAAGTGTACATGAAACGACTCACATGGGAAAACAAACAAAAAAAAAAAAATTGCAAAAACATGAAATCTTCACTAAAAAAAAAAAAAAAAAGCAGGACAATTCAATAATTCAGTTCTAAAAAAAGTGGAAACAAAAAAAAAAATGAACATAGAAAAATTTAATACCGAATGCTATAGATTAGAAGATCAATCAATAGCATGCATGCATTCTTTCATTAATGAAAAAATTGAAAAAACATAAACTTAAATCACAAAAAAAAAAAAAAAAAAAAAAAAAACCAAGCATCAAAATTATAGAAGCAGAAACTTACCCAAAAGTCAACAGAGAGAAAATGGGAATTGGTAAATTATGAGTAGTAGTAACAGCTAACAGGCACAGCAGTATTTCACAAGAAGCTAAGATGATTTTAGAATTTCTGTGAATCAAGAAACTTTCTTTTTCACGGTTTCTATACTTTATTATGATTTATAACAAACCTATAAAAGAAGAAAGTGTCTTTGTTTTGCCCCGCCACAAGTCCCACCACAAATTTATTGATAGTGTAGGCGTGTAGCCGGACATTGCTACATCAACCCGGTGGATAGACTATCCAGTATTAATAAAGGACATTAAAATAATATTTATCATATGAGTTGGAATTCACTGTCAATATTAACCACAATACTTATTTAGTGGTAGGTACTCTACCTGGTGGGTATGACAAGATTTTTCCCGTGTAGCCTTTAGTTGTGTAATTTTTAGTCGTTTGTCTAATTTAATACTCCCTCCGTAACTCATTATCTGCAACGATTTGACATGAAGTAGAGAAAAAAAAATGTCTTATCATTGCAGTTATTATGTTACGGAAAGAGTACTACCTCCGTTTTTATAGTTGTTACACTTGTGACAGTTTTTTGGTCAAAGTGTAACAACTAATAAAAACGGAGTATGTATTGTGCATTTGTGCAACATGTTTTAATAATGTATAATAATAATAATACTCCCTCTGTTTTTTTAATTTACTCACTTTTCTTTTTAGATTTTTTTTAATTTACTTACTTTTGACATTTATTCTCTTATATTTATTAATTTATAATTTTCAAGTGATTTTTCCATACTCTCTCTATTACTTTTGACTAACTTCAATAATTAAACTTTTTTCTCTCTTTTCCATACCCCCTCTCTCATAGGTTGCACGGACATTTCTAACAAGTGACGTGTCCCGTGTCCGACACGTATCGGACACCAACACTCGTTGGAGACACCTAAATATGTGTCGAACACATCTCATGTGTCCAATATTTTTAGTTATATGGACACTTATGAGACACATATTGGACACTTATAAGACACATTCTAAACTTTTTTTAAAACTTATATATTTAGTTTGAATGAGAATTAATATTATAATGTGTGAAGTGAGTTCACAAAAGTGAAATGTAAATCACGAACATTGTCGAATATTCATTAAAATTAACATTATAATGACAATCAAATTTTAAAAATAAATTTTCTTCAATTCTTCATTATATATTTTTCTAATAATTTAATAATAGAAATAAATATTTTAATATTATTTTCCCGTCTCCTCATATCCTTAACTTTTGAGTTAGTTTTTTACTGTACCCGTATCCGTTTTCATGCAACCTAGCCTCTCTCTAACTTCTTATACAATTTTTAATCATCATTTTTTTTCCTACTCCCAATATTTTCTTGAATTTGATAAAAACCCATGTGAATAATTTTTTAAAAAAAAAAAAAAATAGGAGTAGCAATTTTTTAATTTTGTATGCCAAAATTATCTTTATATATGTCACTATGACTTGTATGTATTTCTATTTATAAAATTATCAATGTGAAATGTCTATAATAACTATAAATGATGCAGTATTGAATAAGGCATTAGCCAATTTTTACGGTTTGTGATTTGACACCGATCACACATTTTCAAATGTATATTTTTTTTTAAAATATAGTTCTAACAAATATAATAATAAAAAAAAACACCAACGTTCTTTTTTTTTAAATTCACTATAATTAAAGGCACATGTTAATATAGTTTTATAACATTAAATTTTTAGTCATATTCAAAATACTTAGTAACTTATTAAATAAAACAAAGCTCTATAATAAAATTTTTTTTTTTTTTTGAGAAAAAATAAGCTCTATAATTAATTAACCAGATGAAAAGCAATCACCTTTCCCCAAGCTGAAAGGGTTACATTAATCAGTTCTAATCTCTTTGTAAACCTTAATCATCAAATGCAAAACTTTCTACTCCCGACAAATACTACTAACCTCTTAAATGAAATCAGTATAAACTTCTTTTGGAATCAACCAAATGATTCAAAGAGTCCTAATCTAATAAGTTAATGCAAAACTACAAGCAAAGCTCTCCAACTAAAATTATGGAAAATTATTAATAATCCGGACATTACTTAGATTCATATGATTTCTTGATGAAAATAACTTTGTGGAAAAAACATATTTGAGTATAAACCTACTCAAAATTAAATGAATTGGAAAATAATAATAAAAAAAGCATTAGCTTTCGTTTGGACAATTGGGTACACCCATAACAAACAATGGAAAATACGTAGTAAAAATAATGGTTGGCCAGCCTATGCTTTCAACTCAAATAAAAACCTAGTCTAAAACGTGTGTGATGATAAAAATGAATTTGGAATTCCTTATTCTCCAAGTTATGGATAACATGGTGGTTCATTTAGTTCATTTGGTATTTTGGTATAATAAAATTTAGTAGTATTCAATAATTCATATTCCATTTGATTCTTCTTGTAGAATTATCAAATGTTTTGGGTTTCCCCCCTTCCTTGTACTGGCTCCTGAGATAAGACCAGTTTAGGGGACCTGTCCATATACCTTGTCATAAATAATAAAATAATAAATGAATTATTTCAAATGATCAAAAGATATATTAACAATTATTCAGATAATCAATATCAATTATATCATAACTATTTCATATCTTTTGCATATCCAATATCCAAAAACCATTTGCACAAGAAAAAAAACCCATCTCAACAAATAAATCTATTGGAAATCCCCAATTGGAAGTCAAGTTGTTAAAGGGTAAAAAGGGCACGACCCTATAAAAAAAAAAAAAGACATGACAAATTAAACGGTGCACTAGCTAGTATGTGAAATACTGAAATGTTGTCATGCAAAATTTTTTGTTTCAATGTTTTTTTGGTTTGTTTGAGGAGATTCAAGGTTAGTTATAATTATGCCTTTTAAATGAGATATTTTAATTTTAATGTATATATAGTTGAGAAACAATTTCTACTTTGGTTGTTCTTTCTTGTTTTAGTGCTATTAAGGAATCTTGCCAATTATGCTCTAAATAAACAAAATAAATAGTAACAAATTACAAAAGAAAATTTGATATTGTCTCAACATTATTTGTCAATTTATACCCCACAAAGTGATTTCAATTTGTAATAATTTTCTTGTTTTTTTGCGTGTAATAAGCAATAAGTGGACAAGAATTATTAGAAAATGAAATGTTGTGCTTTGATGATTGATTGCTTTATCATCCATCCACTGAGTCCAAATAATCCTTGTATGGTGGACAATGGCACAATGTTGTTTTCTTATTTTCCCATAGTCCCAGATATTATCACTTTTTGGCTACTTGCAGGTGTTACTATTTAAGATATTTTGATGATTTTTTTTTTTTTTTTTTTTGTGGAATTTTTACTTACAAATTAATTAATATATAATACAATTTTCGAAATTTTAATTGATTTTACTATTGCAATTTCTCTATATTTGGAATAAAACTCCAATTTTCATAGTTTTAGAACGGTCATATCCGAGAAGAATAGATCTCTCTCTTCGAAAAAATCATATTTTCACCTCACCATATATAACAAACAAATCATAAATAATTCATCTATTATTTAATTACAAGTCAAAGTCGGGTTTTATTTCGCAAGAAAAAAAAATTGTTTAACGTTTTATCTCGCAAAAAAAAAATGATAATGTTTTTCTCGGAAATTCAAGATTTTAAATGGTTTTTATAGAGACTAATCTAGAAAATTCTAGATGAGTCATTTAAAATTTAGGAAAATAGTTTTATCTAGAGATATTAGTTATTAGAACTCTCTAGTATTAGATTAGTTTAGAATATTCTAGATTTATGTAGATAACCATTATAAATACAGTGTCGTTTATGATCTTTTGTGGGCCCTAGGCAAAATGATAAAAGGAGCCCTACCTTTAAAATTTTAAAAATATAATAATAATTGCGTAAAAATTTTAAAAATTAAAAAGAGTATGTTTTATTATAACAACTAGCATAGTGCCCGTTCGATGCATGATTTATAAATCTAATTATTAATTATTAATCCCGTAGGAAAAAATAAATAATTAACTATAAATGGCTTATTTACATGAAAAAATTAACCATTGAAATATTAGTCATTAGTCGCAATCATGGTTAGATAATGCTATTTATTAGATTAAAAAATAATAATAATAATCCCGTTACAAGGTTATTTATTTAATCTAATAGAATAATTTTTTTTGCTCGTCGTCGCATTCCCTAAATCTATAAGCACAATAATAACTTTATATTCTAGCCACCATTATGGATAAGTACAATATTAACTTTCTTAAGGTAACCAGTGGCCAAAAATTATTACAAAAAATAGTCATACAACCATTGGTTGATTGAATATACAACAAAAATATAGTGGTATACTTCCTCCGTTTTTTTTAGTTGTTACACTTTTTTATTTTATCTCTCACAGACTCACATATATTCCTAAAGTGTAACAACTAAAAAAACGGAGGAAGTAGATATTAATAAATTTAAAAGAATAAAATATATATATATATATATATAAATATATATATATAAATATATATATATAGCATACTTTTTCAATGGACATGTATTCCTATTATTATGAATGCTATAAAACTCATTATATAAGTTTTATACTACCTCCATTTTTTTTAGTTTACTCAATTTGACTTTTGCACTTTTCATAAAGTATACTATGACTATCGTTTGTTATTTATACATAAGAAAAAACATAGTCATGTGGGTCTCGTTGGATTCGTTTCAACATGTAGTTTTTTAATATCTAGTTTTTATAATTTTTACAAACACACAATTAAAAATATTAATCTTCAAAGTTTTGTCTAGTAAGTGTGAAAATTGAAGTGAGTAAATTAAAAAAAAGTATAAGTAGAAAAATAATTACATTGTTATAGACATTAGAATCTTATTCATATAAATAATTTAAAAATTGCACAAAATCTTTAATTAATATTATAGATGTATAATTTTATTTAGCATATAAATATTTTATTCATATAACCTTTTTTCTAGAAAAAGTTATATGAGAGATATTTTTCTTAAAAAAATCGACGTTAAATGGTAAAAGATATTTATTATATTTTTGTAAAATTATATAAGCACAACAATAGCTTTCCTAATCTAATCATTGTGCGAAAAATTAAATGGTTAGATTAGTATAATATAAGTACAATAATAATTTTATATCTTACCCACCAGTACATCTAAGCACAATAATAACTTTCTTAATATAACCATTGTGAAAAAAATTATTACATATAATCATACAAAACCAATAGCTGATTGAATATACAACAAAAATATATAGGTATGGATATTAATAAATTTAAAGAATAAGAGATAAATATTTATAAGAATAAATAACACAATTCAACATATAACCAATCATGTATGTAACACACTCCTTTAATGGACATCTATTCTTATTACTATGAATGCTATAAAACTCATTATATAAGCTTTACATTAGTAAAAAAAAAAAAAAAAAAAAACAATTATCTTGTTATAGAAATGAGAATATTCTTCATATAAATAATTTTAAATTTGTACAAAATCTTCAATTCATATTATACTTCGTAGATATACTGCATATATAATTTTTTCTAGGAAAATATTTCTACAACCTTTTTCTAGAAAAAGTTATGTGAGTTTTTTTTTTTTATAAAAAAAAAATTTAAATGGTAAATGATTTTTATGATATTTTTGTTAGCAATATAATAAAAAAAAGTAAGAGGTATTTCACATTTTCTTACATAGTATTTTAATTTATGTTATTTTAAGTTCTTTTATTTTATTATAGTTAGCTCTTTAATGGACATCTATTATTATGATTATGAATACGATAAAACTCATTATATAAGATTTAAATTAGTAAAAAAAAAACAATTCTCTTATTATATAAATGAAAATATTTTTCATATAAATAATTTTAAATTTGTATGAAAACTTAAATTTATATTATAGATATATACCGTATATAATTTTTCCTAGGAAAATATTTTTATATCCTTTTTCTAGAAGAAGTTAAATGAGTTTTTTTTTTAATATTAAAAACCGAAGTTAAATGGTAAAAGATGTTCATTACATTTTTATTCACAATATAATAAAAAAGTTAGAGGTATTTTTCAAATTTTATTAAGTACGGAGTAGTTTTGTTTTTTAAAATGCATTGAGTTAACATATACAACCAGTTACCTAAAATAAGAAAATGAATATAGAAACAATTTTATGCATATATGTAATATTTTATTAAAAGATTTTTATTTTTATAGTTTTTTTAAAAATGTATAAGAGAAGCGAATCATAGAGCGACACTTGTCAGCTCCACATCAATCCACTTCTCTTTTAGTATAATATATAGATAACCAATTTTTAAATAAAATAGAAAATATTTTGTTAAATATCTATAACTTCCTAGTGTAAAAAAAAAGGTTTATTTGGTTGCTTTGAATTTAGAAAGAAATTTGTAATTGATTGTTGTAGCTTTTAAGAGGTAAAAAAAATGGTGTTTTCCATTTTAATTAATGACGGATTTAATGAAAAATTGAAATAATAATGGAATAAGACTTAGAAAACATAAATTGAAAGACCAATGGAATTATGAAGCAATTTTCCTCTTTTGAGTTGTAGTAAAACAGAACAAAAAGGTTATAATTTGTTTTTTTTTTTTTTTTTTTGAGGGGAAGTTATAATTTGTTTGAAATCATATAAATATAGTAGATTTTTTATCAGAACTTTAGAACACCTTATAACCTTTTACAATAACTTTTAATATACAAGCTTAACTTCTTATATATAAAAACTATGTATTAATGGTAAAAATATATACTTTGTAACATTTCTTATTTGATGGTCAAGTTATAACATTTCTAGTTAAATTTTTTGTCAGAATATCAAAAAGTTCGGCAGAATACATAATATATATGTAGTTTTTCATAGAAATGGGCCCCTTTAGACATTGGGCCCTGGGCGACTGACCGAAGGCCTACACTCAGGTTCGGCCGTGTATAAATAAGTTGTTTGTGCATGAGCCAAAATAGCCAAAAGGAGAGCAAATTAAGAGAGCTGAAGGGTATAAACAAAGGTTCCAACAAGTTAGACTGAAAATGAGAGATTTGAGCTCTCAAGAAAAAAAAAAATATCGTCAACTAATTATGATAAATGAAAATATAGGTCTATCACACAAAATTCAGGTCATCAAAACTTCTAAAACTACAAACAACCCAAGTATGTCCTCAAGAACAAAGGTTAGATTTATCTCTATACTTGAATCTGCAATTTCTGAAACTAGAGGAAGAAGTATTTCAACAATCAAAGCTAGTTAAACTCACTTAAATATTGCTAGAACGTTACTTTTGTTATCGTGGTTGACGTGGTATGAACTTGAATGAGCCTATGTGCGTGGAATGGGGGTTGAGAGGAAGAAATGGTAAATGATTGGTAGGGGAACTAACAACATTTATACTATAACCAACTAACCTGACGGACTAGTGGTTATGAGTTGAATTATTTACCACATAGGTCATAGGTTCAAATTATGGTACCAACAACAACAGCAATCAACAACATTTATACTATAACAAATTGATCAAAACCACAATTAATAATTAAAGAATTGGCCTGGGCATTGTCCTGGTTTTTTTTTTGTGTGTGTGCACATAATATGTAATTTTTATTTCACTCTTGTGATTTTTGAAAAAATAAATAAATTATTAAGCAAAATACAGATTACTAAATAAAAGTATTTTAAAACACCTTTTGAATCTAAAAAAACATCGAAGAAAAATGGTTAACATGGTAAGTGCATGTGCATTGCAATGCACCTCTTTGTATCAGGCTCAATGTTCAAACTTACTAAAATCAATAATTGTTTTCTTAATTGACACTTTTTGAGTTGTTAAAGTGACACTTTACATGACTTAGGCTATGTTTTTTAGGATTGATCTGGTCTGATCTGATCTAATTTGTTTTGAGTTTGTCTGATCTGATTTATATTTATATTTTTATTTATATTATTATTATTATTATTATTATTTTTATTTTTCTTTTTATTTTTATTAGGGACAAAAATTTAATGAGCCCAAAGCCTCAAGCTCATTTCATTTCACCTCTTTAGTATTTTACTTTTCATTCTTTTCAAACCCTTCATTCAATTTGACTCCAAAATCGTCACCGAAAAAGTCGATCGAATAATCACCGTTGGAAAAGTCATTCCGAAAGCCGTCGTCGGACAAGTCGTCCCGAAAACCGTCGCCGAAAAATGCGGCCTGCAAATTATCGCCGGAAAAGTCGGCCAAATAATCACCGCCGAAAAAAGTCAGTCCGAAAACCGTCGTCGGAAAGGTCTACCTGAAAATCATCGCCGAAAAACTCGGCTTGAAAATCGTAGTCGGAAAAGTCAGTCGAATAACCACCGCCGAAAAAGTCGACCGAATAATCATCGGCGGAAAAGTCATTGCGAAAATCGTCGTCGGAAAAGTCGTCCCGAAAATCGTCGCCAAAAAACTCGGTTTGAAAATCGTCGCTGGAAAAGTCGGTCGAATAATCTCTGCCGGAAAAGTCGACCGGATAATCATCGCCGGAAAAGTCATTCCGAAAACCGTCGTCGGAAAAGTCGTCCCGAAAATTGTCGCTGGCAAAGTCGGCCGAATAATCAACGCTGAAAAAGTCAGTCCGAAAACCGTCGTCGGAAAATGTCGAGCGGAAAAACAATGCTCGAAATAATAATAATAATAATTATAATTATAATAATAATAATAATAAAGAGTAATAATGTCTGATCATGGCTATATTTTTAATTATGTACATAAAACTAGAAACATTCAAAACTCTAAAATGAACAGTAATCATTTATGGTATGGAACGAGTATTTAGAGACAAAGGGAGTATAATAATAGAGAGAGAAAGAGAGAGATTGATTTTAATTGTTCTTATGTTTTTGGACTGAGAAAGAACGATGATGGGAAAGGGGGGTGGGTAGAGGAGTGACCCATTAGAAAAGGACCCTTAAAGCATGACTCCTGGCACGTAGCTCAGCTCAGGTCAGGACAGGACATTGCCTTCAGCTCCACTTGTTGCTACACTACAATCAAATATCCACAACCACTACTGAATATATTGATGAATGATGACAACAATTTTTCTTTCTCCACTACACCAGGACAGAGATTACTCAATCAATCACTCATACGGAGTTTTTATATATTATCAACCGTTGCTATGTCTCTGGTGAGATCCAATCATACAAATAAAAGTTATGAATTTTTTTTTAAAAATTACTGAAAAGCAATATATTTATAATATTCATATGTTTTATTTTGTAACTTTTAGGAGTTTTTCTCTAACTTTTTTTAAATAGACTTAATTTTATGGTAGAGGAATGCTAAGCTCACTCTCAATCTTAATCTCTCTATTTGACACGTGACATGAGAAAAACATATCAAATTGAAAGTGAAAATGAGCATTTTGAGAGTAAGCTTAACATTCCTCATTACGGTGACCATTTCACCAAAAAATCTGTAATCACTCATATATAGTAAGTGAAGGTTTTTCTAAAATCAAACACTTCCGCAAATCATTCCAACTTTAACTCTTGCTTATTTGGGAAAAGAAAACAGAAATTTTAACTCAAGATAACCAAAAAAATAAATGATGAAAAAGCAAAAGATTGAAACCATTAAGACAACTATAAAATAGATAGAATACCTCTTATCAAACTATCAATAAGTTTTTGGAAAAATTAACAAAAAGAACAGGGCCTTACATACTTTGAGTTTTTGACAGAGCTGAGGGAGGAAAGGAGAAGAGAATTTACTACCTTATGAAGCTCAAATGAAGTTTGATCCCAAAACCATATTGCAATGGAAAGAGTAGCTCAATTAAGTAAAAACTATAAGCTATTTGCTTCATTTTTCAAGTGGGGCAACAAGACTATTATACATTTATACCCGCACTTGGAACCTAACAAAAATAATCCCAACTTTGGTTGGTCTTCTGTTTTTAATCCTAACTTTTCGAAAACCAAAAATAATCCCAATTTTCGCTTTGGTTTTCCATTTTTGGACCCTCTTCAAATTTTAACCGGCTAATTAGCAAGGTTTACCGGTTATTGTAGGTTAAAATTTGAAGAGAGTCCAAAAATGGAAAACCAAAGCGAAAGTTGGGATTATTTTTGGTTTTCGAAAAGTTGGGATTAAAAACGGAAGACCAACCAAAGTAAACATGCAATAAAAACCCTTAAAAAAACCCAACAACAACATCATTCAAACCCATAAACATCCAATAAAAACCATTAAACACAGAATTTTGCAAAAACCTAATTTCAAACCACATAAATTCAAACCCAAAAAATTTCAAATTTAACAACCTAAATTCAAACTCAGAAATTAAAAACCCTAAATTCCAACAACAATTCAAATAATTTTACAAAACCTACAAAATTGTATTTACCGAGTAAAAAAAAAGAACCTGGGGTTTGATTATTTGGGATTTTTTCCGCTGGAATGAATTGGGGCAACAACTGGAAGGAGAGTAAACTTCACAAACCTTCACTTTGATTCAATGGCAATGGTTAACAATGGAAGGGAAAGGGTTTATGTCATAATTTGGATTTTGGAGGGGAGATGAACTGTATCTTGTGTTTAAGACTCAATTAATATAAAATGAAAGAGTTTAATTATCATAGAAATAAACTGCTTACCGTCGTAGCAGGTTACCGGTATAATGGTCCAAAAATGGAAAACCGAAGCCAAAGTTGGGATTATTTTTGGTTTTCGAAAATTTGGGATTAAAAATGGAAGACCGACCAAAGTTGGGATTATTTTTGTTAATTTTTCCTAAGTTTTTTCAAAGTTTTAACTTTTAAGCATAAAAACAAAACTTTTTGTATATATAACTGGTCATTTACAAAATCATAAATTTATGGTAAAAAAAAAAAAAAATTTTAGTTAAAAGTTCATAGAATGGTATAAAGCATAATAAAAACATCATTTTAGGAATGAACAAGGCAGTGCAATTTGTGATAACATAATTACAGAAAACTCCCATTATAGAGAAGCAGAAAAAAATGTGAAATTAATTTATGATTGACATTTCCATGAACGGAGCTAGGTATATACAAATAAGCACAGGTTACAATTACTACAGATTTTCCTGAAATAATGATATACATGTACAGAAGAATTTAGATACTATACAAAAGTAGATTTGCTTGTGATTGAGGTTGAATAACTATGACAATACAGATACAAATCTTCCATTTTCATACCTTTCATTGTATACACTGTCGTCCGTGCTTCAAAGCTTCCATGTTCATCCATTTGATCATCAACCGATCTGTCAGGTATAAAGATTATAGCTGAAATGTGCACTTCCCTGAAATCAGGAAAGGGTGTGTATAATAAATAGAGTAAAAAGGCGAATGAAGTATCGACTAGAAGCTATTTCATGGGATTCTTCCCGTCTGACTTTCTTGTGCAATGTCCGATGCCAAATAGCACGGTCTAGCTCTCATTCAGGAGCTCGTTGTAGTTGAAGAAAAGCCTCTTGCTTGCCTTGAACAAAGATTGAGAGTTCAGCTGGTGCAACCACCAATTTCAACCATTCCTGTAATTCTTCACCTTCTACCTTCTCTTTATCTATACAGGGATACGTAATGTTTCAGAAAAATTTGACAAGAAGCAAAGAGAGGGTACAATGGAAAGTTAGATATGTTAAATGTTTAATAGTGAAGGATAGTCCTAGTATTTTTAGCTAAAAGCAATCCAAAATCAGATATAGGCTATGATACCTTCAACTTAAGCTATTAATTGCTTATTTAAAAAAATATATATATTAGATCAAACCAGGAAAAAAAAATAGATATGATTTTCTGATTTGCTTTTATAGTATATATATACTTCCTATATAAGTAAAACTATGTAACTTTGTACTAAAATAAATTATGAAGATTACGTAATTGAAAAATACTCATCAATATTAAAATGATAAATACTCTGTATTTTTTATTATAAATTAGTGTATAAATATGGTCAAAGTTTAGTCAAACTTTTAGATCAGATAGGACCTGATCAGAATATTTCAAATCAGATTAGACCACATCAGACAAATTCACATCAGGTCAGAAACATTCAGAAAGGTGAGACCAAGTAAATGCGGCCATAGTCTATCATCTTCTAGGGATAAAAGGGAGTACACGATTAGTACATATCAAAATAATGGAAAGAGAAAATATAGGATTTTGGAAACTGTAAGTTAATGACATAGTAATACTAATTCAATACTGCCATTCTTTAGGCAGGTATAAACTACAGAGAAGCAGTATTTCACGATAACAGGATTTGCAGGGTCTCCTAAAGTACATCAATCTAATAGCTCACATTCTATAGTATCAGCCAAGTTAACATCAACGTGCAAAGAGCTTTGAAGAAAGCTACATGGGGCAAATATTACGGAGCTCTAAGTAACATATATGTAAGGTGGGGTAGGGTGGGAGTAGAGGGGTGGGTGGGGTAGGGTGGGGATGGAGGGGTGGGTGGGGGGAGACACTTAGAAGTTTATGCCATGTACCTTCCAAATGGGCACCCAGCCCTTCCAAAATACTAGGATTAGCACGTACAACACTTAGTGCCACATCAAGTGCTGACTGAAGGAGTGCTTTCACCTCTCCTTGAACAACATCAACAAGATGTCCCTGTAATAAATTTTTAGTTATTGCAACAGCAATCACTCAAAGATTCCACAACTTTAAGAAGGAAACGCTGCAAACCTGATCCCTTCCCCAAGGAGAGGCCCCAGATTCATCAATTCCACCACTAGAGAGCGTTGCTAAAGATACTGGGCCAAAGCTTTGGCTAAGGCCATACTCTGCTATTGCTTTGTATGCCATATCTGTTGCTTTCCTTATGTCATCAAGTGCACCGGTTGAAACACGTCCTGCATAAACAACTTCTTCTGCAGCACGCCCTCCAAGAAGTGTAACTAGTCGTCCACGTAGCTCATCCACAAAAAGAAGGTATCTGTCTTCATTTGTGGGAGGGGTGTAAGTAAAGCCCAATGCACCTCCCGACCTTGGCAAGATACTCAATTTCTGCCAAAGGAAAGCAAACCAATGGTATCAAACTATCAAAGGCTTTCTTCTTCAAGCCTTCACCCAATTAAATGTTAAGACTGAAGAGTTAAAACCCACCATGAAGAACTATGAACAACATATAAGAATATATCACAATACATACGTGTCTAGTGAAATTTAACAGAAAAGCTGAATGAAGAATGAAATAGACTCAAACCTATCATCTGCAATATAAATGGACAAATTCATAATCTCAACCCATCAATAATTACGGAAAGAGTTCAAGCAATGCCTACTATCCTTCGTAACATTTTAAACTGAGTAAGATCATGTGATGATGTCCTTACCTCAACTCTAGGCTGTCCTGGTAGAAGTTTTGCGACCGCAGTTCCTACTACTGCATGCCCAGCTTCATGACGTGCAACAACAGCTTTCTCATTTCCTTGTAGTTTGGCAGTTTTCTTCTCTATCCCCTGCAATTAAATTATACCTTAAGCTAATTAGACAACGGAAGAACCTCAAAATGACACAATGGACTTTAACAGGCACAAAATAAAAAAGAATATGCAGCATATACACCTAAAACAACTCGTACACAGAATTCTAAGATAGAATTCATAGACATCTGGAGATAATCATGATAAAAAAATCTTCAAATTAGAAAGTTTCAAGTGCGTGCATGATACTTTGTTCGAATTAAAAAGTAGAGTAAGAGAGGGAGGGGGGGGGGGGGGAAACTATAGTACTCCCTCAACCATGACAAGTTGACAACACAAGGTTAACAAACTACTTCACACAGTATTATAAGTTTATAACAAGTTAACAACACTTAATTCTGTCCGGTATAAAAGTTCCTACTTTCTGCTTTCAGATGTGCCATCCCGTGCTACCTAATTCACATTATGCTTCAGTACATGGAAGTGTGGAACAAGAAAGGGAAAATTTTGCTGCTCAATTTTGTTAAATTAGTTAAAAAGTGTATCAATGTACCAGGCAATACAAACCAATTTGCTTATTTCAGAGGGTTCGTGGGATTGAATTAGGTACAACAGTGAATGACATTATGTAATTATTTGCGCAAATACTATTTTTGTCAGAACAAAACTTCTAGCACATCATTTATTGTCTTTCTTTATTATTCATGAAAATAGTCAATAATGAATATTCGTCTAGGTCTCTTGGACTTATAAGTCAAAGTATCGTTGGTATTTTCAGAATAGAGAGGGTCATTGGTGACTTTTTTTTAAATTATCTAATCAGTTCGTACAAAACTATGCATTATGTCAATTGATGGAAGCAACATAGAATACATGCCCATACAAGCGGGTTAAGAGGAAAGCAAACATACTGCTATTGATCGCTCCACTGCTCGAATAAAATCTTCTTTCTCCACAAAAATCTTACTCTGTCTGCCAGCCAAAAGAGCAGCTTCATTTACCAAGTTCGCAAGGTCTGCCCTGAAAAATGTCACCAAAATGAATCAATTAACGGTCATAACTGACACCAAAGAAGAGTTCAGAGACATGTGCATACCCTGTGAAACCTGTGGTCATACGAGCAATATCACTGAGATCAACATCATTGCCAAGAGGAAGTTCTTTCTTTGAAGCATGCACTTTTAGTATAGATTCTCTTCCTGCCTTATCTGGCGTTTCCACCTACAGACCGAAAATATGTGACAAGTAAAATCACAACAAAAATCTTCAAATCATACCCATAGTTATAACCACATTAAGATGGATCAAACACAGACCATAACCACTCGATCAAATCTACCAGGCCTGCGAAGAGCAGGATCTAAGACATCAGCACGATTGGTTGCTCCAAGAACGATTACGGCTGAATTGCTGTCAAATCCATCCATTTCCTGCAAGGCACACATTCGTCAGCTGAATATAGATACATTCGAACAAGCCAATAAAACTCCAAAGAAACTTACAGTCAACAGCTGATTTAGCGTCTGCTCGCGCTCATCATTGCTCACAATACGAAATTTGCCATCACGACTTTTGGCAACTGCATCAATCTGAAAGAACCACAATATAAACTCAATTACAATTGCACTTACAATTCAATGACAACAGAGAATATTCATAGATGCCATGTTCAATTATGAGATATGCAGTCAGTCTGACCTCATCAATAAATATGATCGATGGTGCTTCTTTCTTTGCTCGAGCAAAGAGATCTCGCACCCGCGATGCCCCCATGCCAACATAGAGTTCAACAAATTCGCTTGCAGAACAGCTAATGAATGGAACTTCTGCTTCCCCAGCTACAGCCTTTGCTAGAAGAGTCTTGCCAGTCCCTGGAAGACCAACCTGCACAGAAAATATACCAAAAATCTATCAACACAAGCCTAATACTCGATCTAATATGATCAAGTATTCAAAACCCACATCATTCAAGATGAGCAAAGCGCATTAGTAGAGGATGTAAGCACAAGATTCTTTTGTAATATGACATGAGATATGAAAGAACAGCTCAATAGCATGGCATTGCAGTAATTTCACTTTAACAAAGCACTGGCATCAATCGCTTCTCAAAGAATTCATATCATAACTTAACAAAGCAACCGAGTTCATTAATTACACTAAGTTAGTCGCGTGCAATTGCACGATTTATTTAGTTTGTTCTAAAAATGTTATACTACTTATTACTTTTGTGGAAAAAGTGTGGTCATATTTTCATTAAATTTGTAAGGTTGCATTTATTAACTAGTTTTGAAAGGAAGCATTATTTACTACGTATTAATTAGTCTTGAGAGGAAGCATTCATTAATTAGTAAACTTGGGAGGATTAGAATTAAAATGAAAGTGATGTCATTAACTCATTATTAGTTTTGGAGGGGAAAAAAATTCATGTGAATTTGACATGTGGCCCTTGATGACATCAACATATTTTGTTTTAGTATATAAGTCATAGATTGACTCTCCATTTTCACCTTAAGTACTTTTGTCGTACATTCGACCCTTGGACATTGATAAAACACTTGGACACTTCAATTTGAACCAAAATCATGCAAATTTTTCAAGAAAATGGTCATGTTCGGCACTTGGACATGTACCTATGCTAAAGAGAGTCCAAGTAACATAATAAATCAAAGACACATGTATCTACCAGCCAATACCCAATGTGTAATGATGGTTTGCTTGAAGAATTAGTTCTTTGCTAAAAATATCATCATTCCTTTTATAATGGTCTTGTATCATAGTCTTACAACTTTACAAGTAGGGCTGAGCACTACAAATCAACCCTTACACTGTGGTTTGGTTTTATTTATAGTGAAACTGCAATAAAGCGGTTTGGTTTGGTTTACTAAAAATGTCAAAACAAACCAACAAAGCGCAAACTGCAAACCACATATATTTTTTGTTTTAAAAAAATAAGCATGTATAAAACTTGTGCTTTTAGGGTAAACTACAGACTTGTTATATTAGAGTAATGTAGTTAAACCACAATTCATTGTAAGTCATTGAATAGTTTAATGTCAACTTAAACTTTCTAAAATTGTGCTAAAGTAAAATAAAAATTAAATAGTTAAACCGCCACATACCAAACCGTGTTTTATAGTTTTGTTTGGTGTGCTTTTGTATTGTATGCGGTGCAGTTTTGTCTGAAAAATCCAAACCACACTTTTGCGGTTGGGTTTGATTTGAGAATCAAAAACTACACCAAACCGGAGTACTGGACCTCGCTCATCCCTAATTACAAGTTACAATAGTATATTATCTTAAATGCCAAATACTCACCAGTAAAACACCACGAGGAGGACGTGCTCCAACACGCACATACCTATCTGGGTTCCTCAAGAATTCCTGTCCATTAAAGGGCAATATGCCCATCATTTTCATTTAAAAAAAAAAAAAAAAAAAGCATAACTCCTGAAAACTTCATCCTGAGGGCAAGATACATACCACAATTTCTTCTAGTTCCTCCTTAGCCTCATTAACACCTGCTACATCAGCAAAGGTGACTGTTTCTCCTTGTTCAGATACTTTTGTACCACTGGAACCCCCAGACTTACGGCTTCTAAGCTGACCCGCTGTATGCTGTACATTTATGAGCTATAAATATATAGAAAAGCCACATCAACTATGAAAAAACGCTTGTTTCAAAGGAGTGAACAGTAGCACACCTGTGAAAAGTTAACTGGAAATCGCTGGAGAAGTCCAGCCAGAACAGCAACATAGAACAAAGCTATCTGCAAATGGAGCTGAAATCAGAAATATGCAATTGCAATTGTCGAACTCCAAGTCCAGACAAACCCAACATACAAAAGTTGCACATGTGAAAGGGAATCTCATCTATGTTTCACAGGAACAACTATGAGAAAACAGAAAATTGAAAGTTCAAATGGAGAAATGAGTAAACACAAAACATGAAGCTGTAATCAATTATAAAGTCAAAAAATCGGAAGCTAATTGGACTGTCATTGACAATAATATAGATGAAGATTACATTACGTAGCTTTATATTTTTTTAATAATTATAGAGAACAGTCATTCTTTGGACTTCAAAGAAATATAGTGAAAAAATTGGAGGTCATCTAAAAAGCTGTTTGTCATGATTTCCTTCAAGTTTCCAAAGCACGAAAAATAACCACCAAAAGAGTTTTTGCGCACAAAAGGTTTATCACTACACCCAATAATAGCACACGGAAATTAGCTCCCCCCATGCAATAAAAAGGATGAGGTGATTATTGTAAGGAATTATGGCTGAACAAGAGCATGGAAGGTACTGAAGGTGATGTATATGGAGGAAGGTCCAAGAAATCCCAAGTAAAAAATGTAAATAAGACGGCAATCCTTCCCAAAACATTCCAGATATGACCTTGTGATATCTTATAGAAAAAATAATTTCAGAATTCATCAGAAAGGTCCCTAGAAAGAACACATTTCCTATTCTAAAAGAGAGAGATGTACATTGGCTACTCATACTTTCATGAGATACTCACTCCATCACTTTTGGGAATTTTGTAACCTCATTCCCTTTATTTTATACATATAAAAATTTAGGGCGTCCAAATGGAATGGCAAAACCAATTAGAAGCAACAATTAGTAGGATGAAACCAGGAAAACATACCAGAAAGCATATGCTCCTGGAGTCCTAGACTCTTGGGTGATAAGACAAAATTTCAAGAATAAAAGAAGGGTCTCTCCCTTATGCCTCCTCGGATTTTTATAATATCATCTCAAAGCATACATACAAGGGAGGAGCATTCAACAACCACACAGAAATTGTAACTTTGAAAAGATTTCACAATGTGTGGTCATAATTTTTTGTATCCAATTCAGCATTGAATCAAACATGTTCCAAATCAAAAGAATTGCAACAAATAACAAGAACTTCAAGATTGCACAATACTTCTGATATTATGGTGTTGTTCAATATTTCAAATGTACATACTGTTATACTGTGTCATATTGTTATCTGCTCAATCTCACAACACTTAATAGCTTACACATTCACATTCACATTCACCATTAAGCATTATAATCACACCCCCAAGTCATCAACTTACCAAGGCCGAGTTCAAAAACCCGCCGGATCTCTTATCAGGGGAGCCAAACTCAACATTGTTCTCAAGCATTTTCTCATAAGGGGTCTTTATATCAACTGGCCTAGTTGTAGTGTAAACTATCCTCTTGGTAGGCGCCACACTCCTCAGTAACGACTCTGAATCCTGCAAATTACTCTCACTGCCCCTAATTTCACCTTCTACAACACCACTCACCCCTTCATTCTTCAACTTAAACATTATATGAACTCCATCTACCTCGACCTTCTGAACCTGATTACCATTAATCTTATTAATAAACTCACTGTAAGGAACACTTATAAATGTCGTGGAAGGCCTGGGTTCTGAGCCGGGTAACGGAATCCCAGGCCTAAGAAGCCTCATAACAAACATCACTATCCCTAATTGCAAAAGCAAAACCCCTATTTCTTGAGCTTGAATCAATGGCTGCCACCGCCATTTTCCTCCAGTACCTCTAAACCAATTCTTCCCCTCCTTCTCCTTCTTTGGAGACGAAGACGGTGATGAAGACGACGACGACGAAGAGCTCGAATTCGACGCTCCTTTATTCACCTGTTTAGTATCTTTATTTTCAGACGACGAAGAACTCGACGAAGTAGAATCAGTATCTTGCTCACAAGAACTATTTGCTCGAATTTTAGTATTACTACACACTCTCTCCCTCCTCCATGAATTGCGGAAGTCTCTAGAAATCGAAACCCTAAATTGTCGATACGAATTGTTGATCAATCGAGAAGGTGTTGAAGAATTGCGTAGGAAATTGGATAGTGAAACCCTAGAAGAAGAAGGACAACAAAAGTAGCTCAATCCATGGCAATAATAACTAGGCTTATAGCAAGGATTGGAGGTATGAATTAGAGGTCTATCCACAATTGCTGACATTTCTTGGGGAAAAAATTAAGCCCTAAAAAATTGGAAAATTGACGAAATGCAGAATACTTTGAGGAATCATGTGAGAAATTGAAGTTGTTACAGAAGGAAAGAAACTTTGTCCAATGGATAATTCAGCCGTGTTTGGGAGGTAAGAAATGCAGAGGGATGTTTGGAAGGTAAGAAATGTAGAAGATTATCTAATTCACTATTGTCTCCCAAGACCTGTTTGGTTCAGGTCCAGCCAATAATTTGCGAAATAAATATGATCTCCCAAGAAATAGTGGATCACTTATGGTCCAAGTCCAGACGTTATTTTGACAGTCTTAAAAAAATAGTTGTTTTCAACTATTTTTTTTTTAACGGTAAGGTTCACAAGTAGGTCTTGTACTGATCGTATCTCAGGATGCCAGTACAAGGGATAAGGGAAACCCAGCAAGCTGGGGTGAGGAATCGATCCCGGGAACAAAGCCCGGGAAAGGAGGTGTGCGCTCCACTGAGCCACGACCTCTACCTCGTTGTTTTCAACTATAAAACGCGCCTCTTTCTCCCTTTTTTCTCTCTACTGCTCCATTTTTGCACCTTCATTTTGTCTCCAATTAAATCTTAAAATTTTCTTTCTTCTTAATTAAGTTCTTTTATCCTCTTATTCTCTTTCTCTTTCTTTTCTGATGCAATATTCACAAATGTTTTTTTTGTGAACATTTGTGTTGTATCTTGTATATGGTGAATATTTATATTCAGTTGGTGATCTATAAATATTGTGAACATTTATTGTTAAACTATGGAACATTGTTATTTAAACGGGTGAACATTGCAGTTTTAGTGAACATTTGTGTTGTATATGGTGAATATTTATATTCATTTGGTGATCTGTAAGACATTAAGTGTTGTGAACATTTATTGTTTAATTGGTGAACATTATTGTTTAAACTGGTGAACAATGTTATTAGTGAACATTACACTTTTGGTGAACATTTGTGCTTTATATGGTAAATATTTGTTAACATTTATTCTTTAACTGGTGAAGATTGTTGTTTAAATTGGTAAATATTTCTAATTATGGCGATGAATAGTGTGAAGGTAATAATGAAGAAGTTGGTAAGGGAAGCAGAAAATTTTGAGTTATTACAAGTAACAGTTAATGGTGATGAACAAGCCTATGATTTGAACAATATGTATATATTGTACATTCCAGAAAATAATAATCTAATATACATTGTGTGTTATGTCGTGAAAATTTTTATAAGTTAGTGAGCATTGTAAATCATAAGTTTACAGGTGACATTCTAACAATATGTGATGAATATTTGTGCATAATCGTGTGAACACTGCTCTTTTTGTGTGTGAAAATTTGTAGGGTGTGTGGTGAGAGGGAGAGAGAGCGCGCGTCTGCAGTATTATTTTTTCCTTTACGCGTTGAGATGCGCTGGACCAAAGATAGTTATGTGGTCCGGTTCCATCCATTACCTATTACTAGCTCCATTTCTTATATGGCCTACACTTATATTTATCTTTTGAACCTATAACTCCCCAGAAATTTCAATTACACTTATATATATTTATCACTGTAGGAACTGGGTTCAAGTTTCCCCAACTCCTTCTCATCAATGGACTCCTGATTCATCCATAATTTACTTACTGTTATTACTATATATTTACATTTTTACCCTCCATTCAAGGCCTACTTTTGCACTACATGACAATTTTTTGAACCTTCTAAAAAATGACCCCGAAAACAATTTGATCACTTAAATAAGGACAGATGGACTAAAAAATTACTACTTCGTCCATTAAAGTTGGGAATTAATATTGGCACACTGTATTATCACTAGTGGAAAAATTGAATTTTGTTGCGCGTAATTTGCTGCGGTTATTTGGGTTTAACCCAATAAGCGCAGCAAATAAGCAGGTCAGGTTTTTGCTGCTGCTTATTTGCTGCGGGTATTGGGTTAAGCCCAAATAACCACAGCAAATGACTTAAAAAAAATCTAATAACTATCTATTTCACGCGTCTCATTTCACCCTTATTTCTTTCTCGAATTCTTTGCTCCTTCTCATCTCACTCTCATTCTTTGCTGCTTCTCTCTCTCTCTCTCTCTCATCTCACAAAGCCAGAAATTGAAGCCCTAGACAAACCAAGTTCAAGATATACAAGGGAGATGAAAATGAAGGTTCGTTTTCTTTTCGTTTTTTTTTCTTCTCAATTTCTGTGTTGATTTACGAAATTAGGGTTCGTAGAATCGCATTTTTTTCCTTTTCATTTTAGGGTTCGTAAGTTTTTTAGATCTATTATTTTTGGGTTTGGTTGGCAAAATTAGGGTTCGTAATTTATTTTTATTTTGATTTTTCGTTTTATTTTCCTTTTACTTGATTTTTTTTTCCGATTTTGGTTTGAATCCTGGGTAGTATGAATTTTGGTTCGAATTTTATTCGAATTCTGGATAGTTTGGTCGTTGTTGTTGTTGTTGTTGGGTTGCTGTTGTTATTAGTTTTTGTTGTTGTTATTGTTGCAGTGGGGCTGGAGGAGGAGAGGGCTGACACTTTGACAGGGGAGTACAGATCGAGGGTTGTAGGATAGGAGGGGGGGCTGATAGGTTGGGGGAAGGGGGCTGCAAGGAGGGGGGATGTTGTTGTACGTTGTTGTCTTGTTGTTGTTGTTGATGATGTTGCTGCAAGGGGACTGGGGGAGGGGCGGGGGGCTGACATGGGGAACAATGGGTTGCAGGGGGCTGATAGAGTGGGGGAAGGGGCTGCAAGGGGGGGGGGATTTTGTTGTTGCACAAAATAATTTGTTATTGAACACATTGAAGATGGTGAATGTCACATAATTATACAGGTAGTCTAATACTCTAATTTTCATAACTTATTTATTTTTTGTGGAGGTTAGATACTTATATTGGTGCAATGACTTTGTTCACTTGAATTTGGAAAAAATAAATAAATAATTGGACATGCATTTTTATAAGCTGCAGGCTATACATCAATGATCGATCACCGCTTCTTCGCCAAAATAAATACATAATAATAATTGAAAAAAAAAAATGATCGCAGTTTGAAGCATGTAATTTTTTTTTGTGCATTGCACCCCCAACTAATTTGGCAAAGTTTTCAATACTCCATAACCGTTGATTTTTAATAGTTTCAGTGAAGTATGATTCTCCATAGAAGGCAAAGTGATCAACTTTGGACAATTTATAAACCGAAGCTCTTTAAGAAGAGGCATTTCCTCTTTTTCCAAACCATTCCATTCTTTTAAATGGGCCATATCATCAAATGTCAAAAATTCTAATGAAGGAAAAGATTTGGCTTCATGTGTATCTTGACATTGCCCACAAAAGTTTTTGTCTAGTTTTGTTAAGTTGCTCATACCTTCAATCACGAGTGACTTGAGTGCGTTGAGTTGCCCAATTGCTTACAGCTGTGTGCAGTTGCATTTTAATAAGTGCAAGTTTGTAAGCTTAAAACTTTTGTCACTTATCCAAACTGGCAGCTCTGTGGCACCATAGCCTGTTATCATCAACTTTTGTAGACCATGATGAGGTTTTAGGGCTTTAAGAACTTCTAAAGCAATGCAGTTCTTGTATTCTTGCTTCCACTGCAATTGTAATTCTGTGAGATATATTTTTTTATGTAACTTGGCTTTTTGAGCCTCTTCTACACTGTTGACCTTTTCAAGATTCGTTATACAAATAGAGCTTTCAAGACAATTCATGTTTTCCAATTCTTCAATATTAACTCCAGTATCATTTTCCAAACATAACATAGGTAGTATTTGAAGCTTTTCAAGCTTTCCTATATTGGATGGTGGATATATAACTTTGTCGTCCCAATATAGAAACATTATATTTATCAAGTTACTGATTTTTTTTGGAAATTCTTTGACATGTGTGTTTTTGATGTTGAGAAATTGTAATCTCAATAAATGACAAAGTTTTTCCGGCAACTTTTGGATACCTGTGTTTTTTATGTTGATGAAAATGCATTATATGGATGCCTATTATGGAGAGTTTTATTTGCATTTGGTTGTTGTTATTGCTTTTGGATACAATGAAATACTAAAGTGAAATCTTGCATCTGTAAAGAATTTGCGGTTGAATGAATTAAGTGATATGCTTAGATCGTAGGTAAATTTTTGTCCATGCATATATTTGTTTGATGACATCCCCATATTCGTTTAGCTTTTATGTTGCCATGTTATACATGCTATGGCTGTTTTGGGTGAGATGTGATGTTTACTCAAAATGTTATACATGCTATGGCTGTTTTGAGTGAGATGTGATGTTTACTAAGAATGTTATACATGCTATGGCTATGGCTGCAGAGGGGTGGGGAGAAGGGGTCCTGGATGGGAAGGGGGCTGGACAGGGGGAGGGGGGCTGGACAGGGGTGGGGTGGGGAGAGGGTTGGAGAGGGGGGGATGGGGGCTGATAGGGGGTTGACAGGGGCTGGGACAAGAAGCATTCTTGCATTTTGTTTTGAGGAGGGAGGAGTCCTCTCCTGAAGTTTTCTACCCAGGTTCGGGTGTCAACGTCTAGTATCCTAATCATCTCCTTGTTGAAGCGGTCCAGGTAATCTCGGGTTGGTTCCCCTTGCCGTTGGGCAATTCGGTACAGGTAAATAGAGTGTTTTTCGAGTGCTCTGCCACTGGAGAATTGGTTGCAGAATTTGGTAGCTAAGGTGGGGAAGTCCGGGAAGGATCCTGCTTTCAGATTGATCATCCATTGCAAGGCGGGTCCATCAAGGGTGCCCCCAAAGGTTTTGCAGAGGGTTACATCTAGTTTGTTGGCTGGTATTGGGTGGTACATCATTTTTTGGCGATAATGGTTTACGTGGTTCAAGGGATCTGTGGTTCCATCATATAGGTTGTTCCAGGAGGGTATGTTGATCTTTTTGGGTAGCATGTTCTCCACTATTTCAGTAGTGAATGGGCTATGTGAGTAATAGGTTTTCTTCTCAAATAATTCCTGTTCGTGAAAACTAGAAGACCTGGACATCATGTTCTTCATCTTCCTTTACTGCATCTTTATATCCTGTATGTCTTTGGCGGTTAGGGAAACTTCCTGATCATCTTTGTCATCTTCATCATGTGGTGTGTCGTCATCTTCGTTTTCTGGAGTTTTTTCTCTGTCGTCATCTTCGTCCGATTCTCCATCTAAGTTGATGGAGGGAATGTTGTCAGTTCTAAACTTCTTCTTGTTTTTGGGGATGCTGCTCTTCACAGATTCCAATTCTTTTTTTAGGGAGGCTACGGTTTCATCTTTGGCTTTGGCCTCTTCCATAACTACTCTCAGTTGCTCATGGGTATCTTTCAGGGCTTGGGACATTGCTTCAATCTGCTTCATATTCGAACCTTGGTTTGATGTCTCGGGAGCCGTAATCTGTTTCTAAGAAAGGACAATATATATATATATATATATATATATATTTGACGATTAGGTATATACTCCTCTTTTTTTTAAAAAATTTTCGGGTGAACAATCAAGCTATGGCCCCATGATGGGTGCCAAATTGTTTATGTGAAATCCCTACTCGGGTACGGGACTAAGCTGGTACGAACCACAACTGGATTGCTCAAAGTTGATTACGGCCCTTTAGCAAGCTGTTATTTGACTTCTTCATCCAATTTGAATTGCAACATGTGCCTTCTCCTAGAATCTTTTGGCATGGACCTGCATCTCTTCTTCTCGGCTTTACTTGCTTCTCGACTTTCAACCTGTACTCGGGTTACATAAAATTTACCACAACAATAAGGTTACTCCGTAACAAAATTACACTATAAATTCATGACCATTACCACAATTTATTACCAACAACCAAATTGTTCGTAAAGAAAATAGTTTTCCATCCCTTTCCAAAACAAACAAAGGAAAATGAAAAGATGGAGGAAAATTATTTTCCGGGAAAATGTTTTCCGTCAAAACAAACGGACCCTAAATAAGAAGGAAATGATTTTCCTTTTCCAAAGTGACATTTTATATTGTTTTCCACCCCTTTCCAAAACAAAGGAAAACAGAAAGAGGGTGGAAAATCATTTTCCGGGAAAATGTTTTCCATCAAAATAAAAGGACCCTAACTGTTCCAAGGTCTACTGATGCATTGCTTTTTAATGTTGGAGATATTCTTGAGATCATGAGCAATGGAAGAGTTCAAAGTTCATGGCATATATAGGGCTGTTACACAAGCTGAGTTAGAGAGGTACTCTTTAGCTGTGTTCTTAATTTAACCCGACTTTCACTGATAATAATTTAGTTAGCAGCAGATCAATGAAAAAGAAATTAAAACAAAAAATAAAAAGAAAGATTGCGACCTGGGGCAACGCCCGGGCCAGAATACTAGTTTATATTATAAAAAATATATAATTCCAAAAAATAAAATAAAAATATTAAATAAAACATACTATATATTCCATTCTCTACAAATAGAGACTCGTATTGATTAATGTCTTTAATATTAAAATTTTAACCCTAATACAACTAAGCAACCATTGGGGGAAATGATAAACCATATTAGATCTTGGACAAGATCTACTAAAATATTTGCACTTTTTTGATGAAAAAATATTTGCACATTGGTTATTCATATAAGAACTGGTTTGTAATTTATCAAAAATGAAAGTACCAGTTTGCAAAATTATGTCCTTAATATTACACACACAAGATAAGTTAATACACATAATATACTTTTATAATTTTGCAAATTGGTTCTTTATGTTTTGATAAATTACAAATCAATCTTTATATGAAGGACCAATATGTAAATATTTTAGTAGATCTTGTCCAAGATGGCAAGATATGATAATGGGCTATCATTCCTCCAGCCATCGATAACTAATAATTTCTATTTGGATAACATAATGTTTTGAATAAAGATTACTTGGTATTTTAGTGGTTAGGGTCAGGATCATGTGAGAAGACTTCTTTAGGTGAGAAAGGTTGTTTATGTGAGAATATATCTAGAGAGTCGATTAAGTGAGATCTAATGGTTAGGATTTAATGGACTAATTTTTTTTAATTAAAAAAACTTACGTAACTAACCCCTATTTGTTAGGGGATAAATAAATAAAAAATAAATTTTAATCAAAAAAAAAATTTAAATTTATTTTTTTATCAAAAAAAAAAACTTAAATTTATGTTTTATAAAAAAAACAAATAAAAATTTGGAATGTGTTAAACCGTTATCCTCTCATATAGTCAATTAGTCATATAGAATTTAGAACATGTCATATAAAATTTGGAACATATCATATAAAATTTAGAATATGGTTAATGAGATTTAGAACATTAAATAAGTTATTTTTTTTTTTTTTTACGGGTTTCATAGATCAACCTCAATACAAAATATTAAGAATATTTGAAATAACATTCAATTGTTCAGGTATATATTTTATTATATTTTTTTTATATAAAAGATCAATAATTGTATTATAATTGTATCATTTTATTTATTTAAAAAAAATAAGATTATTCAATTTCAAACTTATTGTATATAGTTTTGAAAATATCTTATAAAATTTAGAACATGATGTATAAATTTTTTAATATTTCATCTACTTAAAATAAAAAAAACAATAACTACTTTAAATATGGCTTTTTAATATTTATGATGACTTTGTAACATGGTTTTTTAAATTTAGAACATGGTGTATAAAAATTAGAACAAAGCTTATAAAATTATGAACATAGCGTAAAAATTTTAGAACATGACTCATAAAATTTTGAACATATTAAAATGTACTTCCGAACAAAAAAAATGAAGTAGAATTTTAGATTAAAAAAACTATATTTTATATATAAAAAAATTAAAAAATCAGGAAAAAAAACTTAACAATTTTTTTTTTATAAAAAAAACAGATTTTTTATTAAAAAAATAAATATAAATAAATAAGCAGTTTTTTTGTAAAAAAATAAACATATGATTTTAAATAAAAGCGTAACAATTTTTTTTTTTTTAAAAAAACTAAAAAAATTAGAAATATACTAATCAAATTAAATTACCAATTTGCCCTTACTATAAAAAATAAAGATCAAACATCAACCCTTAGATCTAAAATTGTCAGCGGTGCAGATGTTTTCTCACATAAAAACCCTTCTCACCTAAAGCACTCTTTCTCACATGATCCTATTCCTTAGTGGTTATGTGGTATATATTCTTATGGCAATTGCTTAACCTTTTCTATAGGGATTTTCTTTTAATACTTTTCTATTAGGGCAATAAGTGTTTTTCTGTTAGGGTTACTAATTTTTTTTTTCTATTTGGGAGTTACCAAGTGTTTTTTTATAGGGATACTGTCCTTATTGATTCTTTAGAGGTTACTAATTATTCTAGGGAGTTGTTAATTGTTGCCCGGAAAATACTTCAAATTGTCCACAATACGAAGTAAAAAGACGATATTGCTTTTGACTTAAAATTACACCACAACAACTTTGATTACATAAATAATGACACCACTGAACCACGACCTCGACCACCACCACCACCATGGCAACGATGGTCAATTTTTTTTTAAGTATGGGACGTCCAGATCAGACGCTCCGACCATGGATGTCCACCTATATACCACCGTCATGGTGGTGGTGGTTGCGGTCGTGATGTGGTGTCTGATGTCCTTGCTATGTAATCAAAGTTATTGTGGTACAATTTTAAGTCAAGAACAATATTGTGGGGTTCATGGCTGGTGGTCTGCGGTGAGTTTGGTTACGTTGTTGGTGGTAGAATGGTGGTTGTTGTGGGTGGTGGTGAAAAGTGGATAATGGAAGGTGGTGGGTGCCCTGGGTGGTGGTGATTAAGTTAGGTTAATAATGTAGTGCTAATGTTTAATAATAAATAATATTTGATAAGTAATAGCAAAAGTGTAAATAAATGAACCTTTTTTTGCCAAAAATGAAAAGATTGTAAAATGGTGATTTTTTTTTGTTACACCCAAAAATGACAAAGATTGAATTTTTTAGGTTACGAAGGGAGTAATTGGCTTTGATATTATTATTCTATCTCTTTAAAGGGTCCATATGTTGACAATTTGACATTACATGGTTATGTGATGTTTATACAAAATGACCCTTGTGTAGTTGTGTACCTCAATGAGCATTTGAGGCTGTAATCGCTTCCCATTGCCAAATGGTGGTGGACCATTTTCCAAATGTTCCACATCGAACTTTTCTTTTCTTTTCTTTCACATGTTTTATTACCCTCGAGGAAAAAGGATGGTGAGTAGCTTACTATATTAATTGGATTGTGGAAATACTAATATACAACCTGGTTAAGGTGTTTTTAAGAGTAATTTTGTTCATTTTATAATTTTTTTGTTTTTTATTTTAAAATTTAAAATGAGAAAAATTATATTAAATAAGCAATAAAACATCTTTGCGTGCAACTACTTCTACGTGCACCCAGATGCATACTAACCCATCTATTAGATTATCAGTCATCTTCACGAGTGCAATATCATTTTGGTATTTCTAAGATGAGCTTATAGGTAACACCATAATGTATGATGCAGGTTAAAAAATGTTTCTTTTGGAAATCATCATAAAATCTCCTACTATTTCATGAATAGTGATCTGAGCATGAATAGTATGATGATATGTGATGAATGTGAACGTCGTATTTTACGTCGAAATGTGTAATTTTCTCTTTCACATGTTTCATTACTTTCGAGGATGGTGAGTACCTCAATAGGTTAATTAGATTCCCACTCATCTTAACGAGTGCAATAATGTCATTTCGACATTTCTAAGATATATAGCAATGAGTCTATCACGCATCCGGATATGTGTTAACCTACGTACATTCAGGGTCTTTTAGTAGATATTAAAAACTTCCTTTCAGTATATCCAAACATAAAACTCCATTTTTTACGCAATTCTAACATTTCCAATTCCAGATTATGTAAACATGAATCAAACCACACAAAATACATGCAACTCGAAACACATTAAAAACACAAACATTAGTGTACTTAGGCCCTGTTCTTTAGGACTGATCTGATCTGATTAGGTGGGGGGTATATATTATTTTGTGAGAGTATAAAATTAAAACAAAGCTGAACTGATCTGAAAAAGTCTAATCTGTTCTGATTATTTTAGCTTTTAACTCCAAAAGAACAGGGCTTTAGAGTATAATAGAGGAAAATCAAATTTCCTCTTCAAATTTAGAATCTTCATCTTCAATGGAGCCAATTCAAATAACATTATGTATATTATTAATATGAAATGCATTTAAAAAAAATGAGCAATTTGAAAAAAAAGAAGATTAAATTCAAATTGTAAATAGTTTAAATAATGTCAAATGCTTTAAAAAATGAGAGCAATCTGTGGAAAGAATGAGTAATATTGAAATAAAATTAGCAATTTGCAAAAAAAGAGCAACATTCAAATAAAATGAGTAATATGCAGGAAAAAATGAGCAACATTTTTTTCTGCATATTACTCATCTGAAACAAATCTCTGAATTTGTACATTTGAGACAGCTGAAATTCTGATAAAGAAGAGAACCGCCATTTAGATTGGCGGTTTATGAGTAAAAATTTATATATAACTCACCATTCTGAATGGCGGTTTGGTGCTGATCTAGAGAAAAAAAATAAAAATTCAACTAACTGATGACGTGAACATCAATTTGGGAATTAATAAAATTGTAGCTGTATTTATGGAATTGCAAAATATTTTAGCATTATTTAGGGAAAACGTTCGACTCAACCTTCGGATCTGATTCATGAAGTGAAATGTTTATATATTTTTTAATAAGACAATGTTATCCTCAACTTATTTAAGCACACTCTATTGCTTATTGGAAAAAGAAAAAAAAAGATCAAGTTAGAAAAAATCAAACCAAATAAGTGTTGGGTTAATCTTCCCAAATATCAAACACAAGTTGCATTATTTATTATGTATTAAAAAAAAAAGAGAGACAATGAAAAGATGAGAGGGTGTGGTAATCCTTGGTCTCCAAGGTGAAGCAATTGAGTAGTCTTTGCATTTATTACTCTAGATAAAGGTATTGACTATTGAGGATAAGATTGTTGATAAGGTTGTTGATGATAAGGTTGAAGAGGCTTGTATGACAAGTTGAGAAGGCCTATAAATATGAGTATTTGGGCACTAGAAGATGTGTGCACAAAAATAGAAGGGTGCACAACAACAAGGTGTTTGTGTGTGTACCAAGTGTGCCAAAAGTAGTACCTCAAGAAGAGCACAAAAGAAGAAGAGTGCTAAAGTGAGGAGTGTAAAAATGTAAGGGCTCGGTTGAGTTGTGTGGGTGTTCGTACAAGTGATGTTTTTGTACAACACCGAGTGAGTAAGTGAGGGTGGTGCTAGCGGCGGTACAAGATGCGTTCTTGTGTCGAAAGTCTTCCTGATATGTTGGTCAGGTGGCGTGTCTCATTGGCTATGCGATTGATTGTTTTTGTGGTGGTGTTGTGCTAGTAGCTCCACCGTGAGATGGTGTTGGAGGATGAGAGCACAAATACACAAGTGTGAGAGGGAGTAATTTGGTGTGAGGCAAACACAATATTAGTGGGAGAGTGTTTAGGATTAGATTAGTGGAATTACCAATGTCAAGGGAGCAAGTAGCACTTTATTCTAAACACATATTGTCTAATATTGTTATTGTAGTGATATCCATTGTACTCCCAAATATATTATAGTGAAGTTTTGTCTCTGGAGATTGAGACCGTGATTTTTCCCTAGTTTAAGAGGGTTTTCCACGTAAAAATATTATGTCTTATTTTCGTACTTTATTTTTCTTCCTGATGGTATTTTTATTAGTCACTCGTTCCCTAAACAATAAGAACAAATCAGCCTAGTCCTTATTTGCTTTTAATTATTACTAAATATGTTTAACTTTGTATTAAAACAGATGATAAAGATTACATATATAGTTGAAAACAACTCATAAATACGAATATAGCAGTACCTCATTTGATAATTTTTTGTTCTTATAAATAATTATATAAAAAAAGTCAAAATTTAGTTAAAAATTTTTAGATTTGAAAATATTCAAATTAAATTAAAGAGGATTAGAAACATTTAGATCAGATTAAATGAAGAGAAATAGCTTTAAATCATCAAGCTAGCAATAAAAAAATGGAAAACAGTGTCTTATCCATCCGAGTGATTCAAGACAAGGACATTACTTTTCATATATATTAATATATTATTATATATACGAGCCAAACCGAGGAATACGACACTTGTTTTTTCATCCCTCACTGGTTTCCTCATCCCCATTCCCACCATTCCTTTACACGAGCAGTCCAAACATCAGTTTCAATTCATCTCTAAAAGTGACCAAATTCATCTTTAGAATCAAAAGTATAGTATCACCAATTATTTGAACACATATAACAAACCAAATATTTTCATTAATATTCTTCAAAGAAAATACAGTTACGTGGTATAGTGTTAGATTCAAATCAATGTAATAGTTAAAGTCATATCTTAGATATTTTGAACAATAAATGGATCAAGAAGAGAGAGTGAAAGTAATTTGAATCTCAAAAATGATATCCAATATTTGATGGGAGCTCCTCTATAAAGAGGAGCCTTAAAGCAATAATTCTAATTCATCACCATGCCATAAGATTATCTCCCTAAGAAATTTAATCAAATACTCTATACGTTTTATTTAGGAAAAATTGTTCAAAATTACCAAATAAATGTCGACTTTTGAAAAATATTACAACTAAAAAAAAGTTGTTATAAAACTACCTCATACATCATTTTCGACCTGGTAGCACACCACTTTCCGTATTTTTTCATTTTTCTAATGTTATGGCCCACCAATTTTGATTTCTCTTTAATTTTTTTTCCCTACAACTACTTGATTTCCCTCCTGCATACTCAAGTTTCAATGAAAAAAAGTAGGATTAAAGGAAGTTGGATTGAAGAAAAAGGGGGTAATTTTGATTCATTTCATAGCTTAAAAGCTTAATATATATTAAAAGAAAAGAGAAAATTAAAGATAGAGGGTAATCGAGCATTTTTGGGAAAAGAAATAGAGGAAAATCGATAGTGATAAGCCATAACATCAAGAAAATGAAAAAAACACAGAAAGTGGTAATACTACCATGTCAAAAATGATGTATTAGGTAGTTTTATAACAAAAAAAAATTTAGTTGGTAGTATTTTTCAAAAGTGGACATTTATTTGATAGTTTTAGACAATTTTTCCTTTTATTTATGACATATTTGGACATTTGGTAGATAATGATAGATAGTAGTATACATCTTTTATGTGCAACAATTAATTTTTTTTCTTTCTCTATTATATGTCACGTTATTGCACATAAAAATTAACAATTAACAGAGGTATTATAAAAATTGTTGTGTTGATGTCCACGATAAAGAAGCGACTATCGTCTTACTCCAAAGTCCAAACCCATGATTTTCTTTATAAATTTAGATTCTCATCTATCACAACATTAGCATTGAGTAGAAATAATTTATTTTTAAGAAAAGGAAACACATGTTAAAGGATTACCATGGGAAGGAATGTTAATTAGACTTTCCTCACAAAAAAACTCAATTTCAATTTTGGAAAGTGTTTTAGATACAAAATATAGAAAATTCACTCAAAATTTCACATCCAACTCTTAGACTTCCCATAGATAAAAAAAATACAACATACAACAAGGTATTGAAGAGCCTTGTGACCATCTCCCTCGACTTTATGTTGGCATTTGGCAATGTTGAGCAAAGAATTCCGATTGTTCATAAAATACTTGCGCCGCTTAGATTCGCTAAATCGGCAAGATCTGGTGCTGAAGTATAGCCTTGCAAGCCATGCAGAGTGTATCCCAGATTGAAAATTACATGAGTCGTATCCACTTTATAAGGTTAAGGGATTATGTGCAGAGTGCATACCTCTATTTCAATGATCCTCAAAACACGACCAATTTTGTCTTGAAACCACCAACATAACATGGCAAGAAAGATGCCACAGGGCTATATCCAAGTGCCCAGCCTCTCATCCCTTGTACAAACACATACATACGTGCATTTCAAATTAACGAGAGACAGAGAGAGCGATGAGAGATTATGTGAAGCAAAACAGGTCAAGCAACTGGAATTTTAGGTTCTCCGAGATTCACAAAGGCCTGCGCTCGAGCAAGGCGTCCTGTTGCCGCATGCCATGATACAAGGTGATCCATGAAAGTATTTACATACTTTGCTTTATCGTTCTGTTTGCATAGAGAGGAAGATATTAGCAATGGACATGATGACTACCACCATCGACAGATAGGGAAAAACAGGGCATATCTAATATCTTACCTTATAATCCAAGTAGTAAGCATGCTGCAAATTTGACAAATGTAGATAACGTTGAATTTTGTTCAATTTACAAAAAATAAAAAGGAAAATATTGTAAATTACAATTGATATAAATTATGTCAGAATATTATGAAGATAGAAGGAAAAAAAAAGGATATACCTCCCACACATCCAAGCATATAATGGGCTGCAGAAGAAAGGAAATGAAGTCAAATCATAGAGGGATTTTGCCAAAAAGAAACCAAATTGAAATACGAAGTAATTTTTAGGATAGATTTCTTACGATATCATCCCAGACAATGGGAGTGATTGCATTCGATGTCTTAACCACTGCAAGCTGCTTCTCCTTCCTCTTCACTACAAAATTAAAGATGTCAAGTTTTTTTTTTAAAAAAAAGGAGTTAAAGTAAGCTGGATGCTACAGTTGTCTAGAATAAATCTTGAACTTGAGACCACATGATTGTCAAACACATTTTCCTTTATTTGCTTGGCCATAAGAAAATATAGGAGAAAAAGAAACAAAAAAGAGTAGAAGGACGGTAGTACAGAACAAAATATAGGGGAAAAAAGAAAATATAAGCAAAAAAGAGTGGAAGGTTGGAAATAGAGAACAAAGGAAAACGAATAGGAGGAAAAATCATTTTCCAGGAAAATATTTTCGTCCAAAATAAATGGAGCCTTAATGTTCCAAAAGAAGTAGAGTAAGAGTACTTCACAAGACTTACAAACCAGCCAAACCCAGCCAGAACCAAAGAGTGTCATTGCTGTCTCTATAAACTTGTCTTTAAAGTTTGTAAAAGAACCAAAATCCTTTTCAATCTGTTGAAGAAGACCAAGTGTTGGAGACTCCCCACCTCCAGGTTGCATGGACTCCCAGAAAAAGTCATGATTCCAGACCTGAAGATGTTTTTATTCTTTAAAAAACTTCAACAGCACAAAAATCTCTTAAGCTTAATTTAACTGTAAGGTATTAAGGGTTAACTGAATAACTGATAGAATTAACATTGATCATATTCATAAGAATACAGATTAATAACCAAATTCTCTTTCCATTTTTTTTTCACAAAATGGTTTCTTTCAACGAAAAGTCTCATTACTAGAAACAACTGGGTCTTTAAAACATAACTGCTAGGCAATAAATACTGCCAATAACAGCTATGGGAAATTTGTTCTGAGCTCATAAAAGATTATGAAGAAGCTGTGACAAAACATCTCCCATTAAATTAAGGAAAAATTGATTCCAATAATACAACCTTTTAGTGGTTCACTTCTAATAATACAACCTTTTGACTATTTTGTAATAATACAAACTTTGTATCCCAATTTTTTTGGTCAAGGTAAAACGTTTTTTTTATTTATTTTTATATGGTTTATTGTATTTGGTTTAGTTTACCGAAGGACATTGTTATTTCATGTAACCCAATGGATTTTTTTCCCTTACACAACAATTTTTTTTCTGCCTTATTTTTTTCAAAGTTAGAATATACGTATGTTTTACTTAAGGAAATTGAATCATAAAGGTTGTATTACTAAAGAATAATCAAAAGTTCGTATTATTAGAAAAAAAAACACAAAAAAGTTGTATTATTAGAATCCATTTTTTTTAACCTAAAGGTATAGAAGTCATTGAAGTATGAACAACTCAAAGAAGAAGCCAAATAAGGAGAATTTGGTCCACTAACAAGTCACAAGCTCAAGGAGGCTTCATCTCTTCATTTGTAAGTGTTCTACAAATTCAAAGCGAACTAGAAAGGTAAGAAACAATCTTCTTAGGAGGTAAATTCTTATCCAGTTGTTTTAAAGACCCAGTTTATTAACTCAAATGAAATAAGACTGGGCTAAACCAATAAGGTGTCGCCCCATTCACAACCCTAAGGAGGTTCCATTAAAAACAACTGGGGAATGGGTATAAAATTTTACTAAGCTTATAAAGAGGTTATTGTTTACTAAGCTTATAAACAACTGGGGAATGGGTATAAACAACTGGGGAATGGGCATTTAAGAAAGTGATAGGAAGTTATCAGTGTCTACAAACATGGATAGTAAGCCAATAGGGGTGAAGAAAAACAGATGCCGGTGCGACTACATGGAGCAGGCACCATAACTTGTAGGAAGACTGAAGTGCTGCATATGAATTCTTTACTTGCAATAATTCACACGTAGACCACTAGAAATCTAACCTACACAGCTAGGCAAGCTGTATCCCGATCTTCATCATTTCAAATATAGTAAACTAGTTAAAGCACACTTCAAAAAGCTATCAGCGACATAGGCAGCATGTCATATAGGCGCGGCTACCAGGAAACAAGATATAATATTTCAGAAAGAAGCAACTGCACTATAAATTTATCAAGGTCTTTTAAATGTAGATTCGAAACACACCTGTGCAGCATCATTGAATTCAGGAAAGGGGTTTCCGCAATTGTATGTTATTTTCACAAGTTCATCCATAGTATAGCCATACAATATGTCACTCTTACTTAAATGTTTATTCAATGCTTCCAGGTAACTTCTATGATGTTCTCCCCAATGTAACTCCAGAGTTTTCTGGCTCATATATGGCTCTAATGCATCCTGCAGGTAAAGAAGAACATGAGAGGAAGGAATCAAAGAATAGGAACACGTAAGGACTTTAGACATAATGAATATATATATATATATATATAGGCATAAGGGTGCAGATTTTTTTTCCAGTATGATTAGTTATCTTGTAGGGTTTTTTTCCAGGGGTAAGGTGTACAAGGAACTAGAAAAGGTCAACCCATCAAGGAACAAGAAGTAGGTAGAAGGGAAACTTCAGCGAAAATAAAAATTCTAGCATAAAAAAGAAATTAGGATAAAAGAAGTAAGACAATAGGTTTTTCTTGGTAACTAATCATTCGTATCCAAAATTTTATATACTCTTTTTATTAGTTACAAACTTAGAATGGTAACTACAAAAGTAAACGTGAACATCAGATCTACTCTTGAAAGGGTTGTGCGGCGGGGTATTGTTTTATGCATAAAATACAGCGACATATTGCTAAAGTGAACTTCAGATAAAACATCCATCAAGACCAGTATCAAAAGGTAGGGTTAAAGGGGAGGCATTGAGGCATAAAATTTCAAGTCCTACAATAACTCAATACTGGTGCTCAAATTCAAAACAGCCAAAGTCCTCACCAATTCCAAAGAGATGGTGACATGTCAAAGGATTAACTCAACATTATCATAGTTCATTAATTTTAGATTGGATAAAATGCTAAATATAGGACACAGGTCCATGAGGATACTTACAAGATTATATGGAGGCTTTTTCAGTCCATAGTAGGCAACAACTCCAGCCCTTCTTTTCAGTCCTTGATGTTTTATTTTCTGCTGCAACAGAAACACACACAAGACATTATATTCTATAGCTTCATAGGTAAAAACTAACAATTCTCTTAAGATGCCTAATTGTTGGTTGTTTCCGCACTTCGATGGGCTAAAATACCAAGAAAAGGGTATCAAGCCACAGGCCGGAGCACATGCAAAAGCCAAAAGATCAGAGCGATGAAAAATGGCCAGAATTGGGCATACATAGACCGGTACCGAGGTGAAAAAACCTGGTCCACTGAGGTGAATCCCGGTGATGGTATTTGGTTGCTGTGAAAGCTGCATGAGCGTAGTTGATGGCATGTCTCACACTCTCACCCACTTCACCGGGGTGGGTGACCTCGGTACTGAATCGATCCTGGGGATTCATCATAATGCACTCATGAAAAGCATACCTCACCCCGGTACTGGGGAGGAGGACCCCGGTCACCATCGTCAGTCCTGTAGTAGGGTCTTTTAACGCCAGAAGGAAAGTAAGAGCAGCAGCAGAAGTCAGACAGTTAGACCTCACCCTGGTCATCCGGGCGGGTCTTATGGACTACGGAGCCTAATCTCGAGCTATTTTAATTGTAAAATAATTCCATTGTATCCAACTTTTATTCTATCTTTTATTTTTCAGTTTTAGAGAGCTTTTTCTAGGGTTTACTATTGTTCAAACACTTTTAATCCTTCAATCTAATTTCCATTCAATCATTCAAGAAATTGGAATTTTATTTCTTCCTCTTCTTTATTGGTTTCAAAGTTCATCTATTAGTGCCTTTTGATTTCTTTTACAATGTGTGAGTAGTTTTCCCCCTTCTAGGGTTTGGGGATCCGTGGTTAACTTCATGGCTTAATTAGGCCAATTGCTCGATTATTCTAGGTTAGATTTAATTCTTATTATCAATTTTATATGCTTGCAATTAAATTGTGGTCAGATTTGATTGCATTGTTTGGGTAATGTCGAGTTCCGTGCCAAGAGGTAAGAACTGCACAGCAGAGGTAAGGTATTAGGCAAGACGAATCTAGTAAATGTGAGAGTCTGCTAGAGGATCTAAGTCCTAAAGGAGTCTAAGATTCAAGAGAACTAATATGCCCTAATTCAATCCGACTATTGTAGGTTGAATGATTGAATCTTTAATTTTTGTAATTGACCACAGTGAACCCTAGCCCTAGAATTTGAGTCACATAGCTTACAGTCCAAACTTTAATTGTTTTCTTTGTGCTTTGGCCAATTGGCAATGTTCTTTTGGACTGAATTTGTCTGAATTGAATTAAACAAAATCCACGATCGAGGTGACCTGAACTGAATTTGTCTAAACTAAACTGAAATTTCATAAACTAAGTCCAAAAGAACATGAGCTTTCTCTAGTTCTTGATTAGTTCAGTTCCTTTGAAATCAATTGAACTCGGATCCACATTTCTTAGGCTTTAGTTTATTGAACTTCCTGTAGCTTAATTTGTTTCTTGCTAGCGTTAATAGTTAATTTAGTGTAGTCGTTCGTTAACCCAACTTTCAAATGCATCAAAACCCTCAATTAGTTAGATAACTCAGTCATTAAATGTCGTAGTTCCCCATGGCCTTTTAATCAGTAGGTTACAATCCTCATAACTCGCTAGATTCCTCTCACCAAGGGGAAGGGAGTTTGATACATTGTTTTTATCATAGTTCTGGGGCCTTATCAACTTATTCTAGACTATGTGTTGTAGCATAGAGGTGATAGTGTCTTGGTGACGTGTTCCATTTAAACCAGTTGAAAACCCTAGAATAATATCTTTATATAGGAGGATAACAACTCTAGAATCTTGACAAATAAGTAAATAACCACTTAAATATATTATCCTTCTTATCTAGATAGAATTGACACCACCAATGATAAAATTTTGGTGCCTTTATTGTTAAATTTTCATGAAAATTTTATCCTACACCCGGTTGCATGGAGATATGCATTTTGAATTGAACATTTATGTTATACATTTTGCACATTCATGTTTTACTTTTAGCACTTTTTTTTTACATAAAATTAAGTAGTTTAAATATAAAAGACCAATGTTCTAAATGCTCAATATAAATGTTCTATATGCATAGCATGAATGTTCTTTTTAAACTCAAGTACATTGCGTTCATTGTGCACCTAGGTGCACAATATACGGATTGCAATTTTTGTATGTTTTCGGTACTTTTGACACGAAGGCCACCCGACCAAAGAATTGTTATTGTGCCAAATGGAAGGCTTCGAGAGCATATAATGACACGGTTAGTAGTTAGTTGCTTAGTTACAGAGGAAAACATTCATAGTAGGGGTCATATCATATCAATTTCGCTCTATACAAAAATCATGTCAATCCCATTTACATAAAGTTATAGATTATCACATAGTACTATTACAACTAAAACACCCGATTCCCATCAATGGTGAAATGCCCCCAAAAAAAGCAAAGAAGAAACCAATTTCTCAAAATCAAAAAATTAAATAAATTAAAGATAGAATAATTTAATACCTGATGGCAAAAGGTTAGACGTGTAATTCTGGAAGATAATTCATTGGCATAAAGAGGTGAACTAACCGGAATTGAGGCAGTTAAGCTTCCCATTTATTCTGATTTTCCAACTCCTGCAAGCTCAAATGCAAATTCCAAAGAAAAATGTTAACATTTTAATGCAATTAGTACTAAAACAGAGTCAAAACCTTCTTCCAAGATATTCAACAATACAGCAACAGATTTAGAGGGGAAAAGGAAAAGAGAGAGAAAGAAATACACAGTTTTGCCAAAAGAGAAACGACATTGAAATGTTAATCGAAGGAGTAAAATTCAGTAAAGAAGCAACTGCAAATTTTGGGTTAACATAGAGAAGAAAAGATGAGCTTACCAGTGAAAAGTGAAGATTCAATGAGAGAATTTTAGGGCTTGAATTTTTACAGAAAAGTTTTGTGATATGTTTTTGTTTTGGGATTTGGCGCCCCTCTTTACAGTTATTGCGCTCTGACCGTTTATCATGATCAAGCCCATATGGCCATATTGATTACCAACTTATATTTTGGCCCAACTAAATTTATATGTCAATTATATGCCAAATAAATATTTGTTATTTGGGACTTGTTTACTTCAACTGGAATACTGGATACAGCTGAATCGAACGGAATTAAACTGAACTGAATATAGATAAAAATAATATTTTATAAGAGAAGAAAATTGAGAGCTAAACTGAATTTAATTTGAAGTAAACAGGCTCTTAGCTCATTCATTTTTTTTTTATAAAATGGATAATGTTGTTGATACTAGGTCCTGAACTGAGTTATACAATAGATTACTTGGCACAATTAGCTCCTCTATGGAAAATAATTTTTAATCCAATTGATGGGTACTTCAATATTCGAAATATACGAAATACGTGTAATCGTCAATTTTCATCTTTTGATCTTATTTAAGTTTTTCAAATTCAAATGGTATTTATATACTCATTCATTTTAAAATATTGGTTATGTTTGCTTTCTGCACAGTTTTCAATTTATACTAAGAAAAGTTAAAGAAAAACTTGCAAAAGTTACATTTGACTTTTATAGATTTTTTAATGACTTTTCTCCGAAAGATCTAGGCCTTGTTTGGTGATTAGAGTTTAAAGTTTAGATTTTGTGGTTAGATGATTACTTTTAATTCAGAGGATTTGACTGCCGATTTAGATAGTCGATTGTTTAAAGGTGTTTGGTAACACATAGCTGATTGCTTAGAGTTTTGTTGTGTAAAATGACATTTATGGACATTTAAAAATAACTTGGTAGGTTTTGATAGGTTTAAATATGTGGACAAATTAGTCAATTAATATTTCTCTCTCCAAAATTTTGAAGAAAAAGCTGCTCAACCCAACTTTTTCTAAAGAGAGTTTTAATCAGAGTTTTTGGTACAAAACTCTCTTTTAAACTCTATTTTACCAAACACCCAAATTAGAGTTTTGATTGGTCAAAACTGTAAACTCTCTCCAAAACTCTAAACTCTCATCAAAACTCGATCTTTTAACCAAACAAGGCCCTAGTCTCACCATTGTGAGGCGGCCTCACCAAAGACTTATTTCTCTTTCTATTGATTGTTGGATCTATAAATAGGAACAACTTTATTATAAAACGAAGTGAGTATCTAGATTTAATTTAGAGCATATTTGGTATTGTTATTTTTTAGTAGTATTGTAAAGGAAATTCAATTATAAGCATCTTCATTACTTATTTTTGATAAAGGTATTGGTAGCACATGCATGTTGTTTCCTAATAAAACAGTTACATTCCTTATTGTGTGGAAACAACATCGTTTGCTCTCTAATTTTTTCCATTCCAATTAATTATGTCAAACAACCAAAAGAAATACTCCCTACGTTTTTTTTAGATGTAATACTTTGACTGTTAATTATATCAAATTCATCAACTCACTTTGACTGTTAATTGTTATATATTTATACATAAAGAAAAACATAATCATGTGAGTTCTTGTTGGGTTCACCTCGAAATACATTTTTCAAATGTATAAATTTTATAATTTTTACACTTACTTATATATTTAGAGATATTATGAGTCTAAATTATGTCTCAACAAGTGTGAAAAAAGAACTGTTACATCTAAACGGACGGAGTATCATTTAACAACACATTTCCCCTTCCTAATTTGTTTTCAATCCTAAAGTTATACTAATAAACACCCCTAGTTAAATCTAAGTTTATAATAGGATAAATAGGGTTTATCTAACTCAACTACGTATCTAATATTAATATTTGCGAAGCATATATATTATTTGCTAGATTTGTGCTTGTCATTTTCAATTACTTCCTCCCCAAAAGGAAAATTCAAAATGTGGTGAAAAAAACCCAATAAAACCCCATTATTATTTTAATTCAATTCAATTATGTAATTGAATTGCAATAAAAAAGGAAGAAACAACAATAACAAAGAAAATTATGAAGGGCCTAAATTGAAGGGCAATAAATAATCTACGAGAGCCAAACAATCCATGTTTCTAAAAATGAAAACCATTGACCAAATTATTTCTGAAAGAAAGAGACAAAAATTGCAATTGTTAGAAAAAAATTTATGAACATCTTTCAAAATTTATGATCAATATTTTACAATAATTTACTTCCTTTTTTGTTTGATTATTTTGCAGAAATTCTCCAATAATTAACATCATTTCTTCTCAAAAAAATCAAAAAAAAAATCTTATTGTTTTTCCCCACCACCATGAAAAGTTTAAAGGTCATCATACAAGAGATGGGAATTGACACAAATGATATTAAAATTTTGGTGAATGCAAGTTTTCAATATTTAACCAAAACATGTTATCAATGGGCAAAAGACCACCCTCTTGTATCTAGTGTTCTATTATTCTTTTATCTTTTGTACATTTTCTTTCCTTCTCTATTTAATATTCTCTTTTATAGTTTTCCTTTGGTTGTTTGTCTCGCGATCCTTCTAGGAGGATCGCAATTTAGCAGCAGTAACAGTAACAGTAATATTTTAAAATTCATCAATAAAGACGGGGATAAAAATACCAGCGATTCAAACGTGTTAGAATCACAAAGCGAAGAGGAGGATGAAGAGGAAGAGACAAAAGAAGAGGAGAAAAAAAACAAGCTAGTAGTAGAATGGACAAAAGATGATGAGAAGAATTTAATGGATTTGGGGTCATCAGAAATAGAAAGAAATAAAAGATTAGAGAGTTTGATTGCAAAAAGAAGAGCAAGAAAGATGTATACTATGCAACCAAGGAGGAATAATTATTTTCATGGTGATTTATTATCATGTGATAAAAAAGATAATAATAATGGTAATTATGATGATGATGATGAGCATCATCATCATTCACAACATCAAAGGTCAATGATTCAAGTGTTGAAGGGAGGTGGTGTTAATGATGTTGATGGTGAAGGTGGACAACATCAACCTGGGTCAGCACCATCAGTATTGTGGTTGCTTAATAAAAATAGAAATCCCTTTGATCTTCCTTATGATCAATTTGAGGAAAAACCTGTTCTTACTGGTGGTAGTTTTGATGATGATTTTTATCCTGATCAACAACAACAACAACATGAACAACAACAACAATGTTTGAGTTTGTGTAATGATCATAATAACAATGATGATGATGTAAGTTTGATTGTGAATTCTCCTCCTAGCTACTTCACCAAGGCAAGGGTGGAAAATAAAAAAGATTTTACACGATTTGGAAGAGAGTCAGGTAATGAAATGTGATTTATTATTAGCAATGATTTGACATAAAGTAATTTTTTTTTGGTGGAAGAGGAACATAAATTAAGAGTTAAAGTTAATACAGTCCTGGATCAGAGTAATAACTCCTACAATAACTAGGCATAGTATGGAATTTAAGGTTAAAGTTTCATTACAATCATATATTGATACGTAGTCTACTTGTAACACCCCTATCCTTGGGGAAACAGGAAAGACCTCTACTAGGTTGAGGTATCCATCTCTATATAAAGAAGAATTCGTTCTCCTCAACTTCCGATGTGGGATAGCTTTTACTCCCTTTCCCCACCCCGAAGTTAAGGCACTACAAGACACCGAAATGGGCCCTGACTCTGATACCATCTGACCCCACAAGTCAACACGAGTCCTTTCGACGCATTTTGTCCTCACTCATACGCACCCTAGGAAACTTCCCAGGAGGTCACACATCCTAAGAGTCTAAGACTACTCTTAACTGAGCACACTTAACTGTGGATCGGAGTATCTTAGCATATGAGCTTTCTAAAAGAAAGATGCATCTTATTGACATGGATAGCTTATCAAATCCTCTTAAACCAATATCATGGGTGTTATATTACCTTTCGAGCTAGCTTGTCAGGAATAAGATTAGACGTATGTGGTCTGTGTTCCAGCCTGATCTGTTATAAAATAGATATTAAAGAGGTCTGATTGTTGCAAATAATATGAAACGGATTTTTTTTCCGTTGTTTATTACTTCGTAAGTAATTTACTAGGGACAATAATGATAAATGAATTCAATCCCAAGTCTTGGATACAACTTCCCAATTAACCTTTAACAAGACATGTTGAATACTCTCTTTTTTTTAGCTATTTTGGCATCAACAGATTTTAATTTTTTGATGTGAAAAAAAAATAAGATTTTAATTTATTTACTACTACTACTATTATTATATTATTATTAACTAGATAATACCAGAATAAATGTTCGATTTATTTAACTAAGTTAAGTATTTAGAGCTAAATTAAGTCTTTTTATTTAAAATTGGTAAAAATTTATTGTAAATGAAAATTTTATCTAATTTAGTACTCTATTTTAATTATATTAGATAATAGAGTAATACCCAAAAAGTAAATAATTTTTTAAATTAACTTATTCATTAGATTAAAATTAGTTCACATGTCTTGGGACGTTGACAATCAGTTATCTACATTTTTTTTATCAAGATTATATAGTTATTTCTTGTATATAAAATTGTACAATTGTAAAAATAAAAAATATATGGTTATCCTGTTGTTAATTTTAATAACTTTTAGATAATAGTTATTAATATTATATATTCTGTCATTTCAAAAAGTTTGATACATCTCCATACTTGCTTTTCATCACTTTTTAACTTTGAAAAGTAAAGAAAATATTTCTTTAATGGAAGATTCTTTTTTAGATTTTATTTTTTGCCTAATACCTTAAGATTCACACATATTCTAAATGTATCAATAAAAAATAGACGGAGTATTATACATTTGAGTATTGTATAATATTTTGTAATTGTGATGCATTTGAATTAATAAAAAAATTTGCTAACTACCTTTTTTTTTTATTTACAGAAGAAGAAAGAATTAAGTTGATGGCGGAAAAACTGTCCACAACAGAAGGTACTAAAAATAGTTGTTTACATCACCATAAAGAGTAACAATTTATGTCCATAAATAGCGTACAAAAATTTTTTTTATAATAGTCGTGAATGCACAAATTTGACCGATGAAGTTGAACAATACTCCGTACTTTTTAATACAGTAATAATTTAGAGTTGTGGCAATTAATTATACATATGTTTAATGTTAATTACAACAAAATTCATAATGACTAAAATTTCAATCTAATATAATTGAGCATTTGTTTTTAATAATGTCAGCTGTTTTTGTTTCAATACATAGAAGGTACACTGATTAAGGTTTAGTATTAGAACTATCTTCTATGTATTAATGACGTCAGTTGTTTTTGTTTTAGTATTTCTGTATATAATTATAAATATTCATCATAATATTCTACTAATTTATGGTTACATTATATAATCTTAAAGCTCAACCAACAAAAATTGAAGGTGAAAACCATGATAAAGCTTCCTCCACATTACAATCTTTTGAAGATGATCATAAACAAGAAGAAGCTCGGCAATTTGAAAACCCTTTTGCAATCCATGAAGATGAGACTATAAGCTTACCAAGAAATAAAGACATACAACATAAAACTTCACATCATGATGATGATAACATATTTCATAATAAGGAATCAAACCTAATTGATGATCAACCCATGGAAGAGAATATGGCATTATTGTCTCATCATGTTGATGGCAAAGAGGATGATGACAAGAGAAGCTCATCATCATCAACAACATCATCATCATCATCGTCGTCATCATCATCATCATCATCATCATCGAGTGCAAGGATGAATGCATATAATGCAGCAAAAAATGAGGCATTTAGAAACTCAGTTAGGAAAGTTCTTACTTGCTTAGCATTCCCAAGGAATACTAAAATTGGAACAACACAAAGTGATTCAATTGATCTATTAGCTTCTCATACTAGTCCTACATGTGATACACCTACAAAGATGCAGGTATTCAATTTCTTTTTTCTTACCATTTACCTAGGTTAATTAATTAGTCCAAAGAGCTTTTTAATTTTTGTTTTGCAATTGCATAATAATAATAATAATAATAATAATAATAATAATAATAATAATAAGGGTGAGCAAAGAAAGTGGCTATAGCTAGAGGGGTGAGATCCCGCCCACCAACTTCTTGTAATTCTTTTGACTTTGTAGGTTTTTGATTATGGAAAAATTCATAAAAAAAAATCCCAACTATTGGAGGTCTTCCAATATTAATCCCAACTATAAGTTATTACAGTATAATCCAAACTTTGGGGGTTGTTTTATGATATTAGTCCATTATTGGCTTAATTAACCTATTGTTATTGGTCATCGATTCAAAAATTATTCGTTATCTTTCATCTTTTTCTATTTATTCGACTTGACTATATCTTCCTGCCTTTCTACGATTGAGATCAGAGCCGGTCAAAAGTTAGTATGGACTAATCTCATAAAACTACCCCTATAATTTGGATTATAGTGTAATAACCTATAGTTGGGATTAACATTGGAAGACCTTCAATAGTTGGGATTATTCATATGAATTTTTCCTTTGATTATTTAATAATAATAATAATAATAACAACAAGGGTGAGCAAAGAAAGTGGCCTTGGTACCCGACTACCCGGTTTTGTATTGGGACCGGTTTGGATCTGGCAAGTTCGTACTAGGATCCAGTTCAACCAATACCGAGCCTGGTTCCAAAAAACAAGGATCTGATTTGAACGGGTTCCAATTCCGGGTTGAGTTCATTTTTTGGACCAAGTAACTGGTTACCAGTTGTTGGACTCAGCTTCATCACATCCATTTACTTAACAAGTCTGGTTTCGGAACCAATTTTGTTATAATAAATTTTAATATATATATAACGTAATTTTTATTTTTGATAATTAAAATATTTTTACAATATTTTTTTAAAATATAAACAAATACCCAGAATAATGGAACCGGTGTGAACACGGAGTTCCAGTTCTGGGTTCAAAATTTTTAGATTGAATTTTAATTCAAAATATTTGGACCTAGCTGGAACCAAATCCGGTGGGCCCGGAGAGCCAATCGAGTACCCGGTCGTGCTCATCCCCAATATATATAACACATTCTCTAATCCACATAATTAAGTTGTAATATTGAGAGTTTCACACTTATCAATGCATAATAGTCCAAATTATAGACTCCCTTTGTCCCAAAAAATTACTCCATTTGTTCGAAATTGTGAGAGCTTTTTGGTCAAAATGTAGTAGTTTTTTGGACCAGATCGAAGGGAGTACAAGTATGGTGGATTTTGATGGGTGGGAATGGGGGGTGTTGTACCACATGATATTTACAAAAGTTAGTTGTAGGTAGCTAGAGGTGGCAAAAGTGACCTGACCCGAATTACTTGACCCGAAACCCGCAACTTACCTGCATTAACATGCTATTAAATATTATTGACCCGAAGTTGACGCGACTCGAATTACCCGACCATTAAAGTCTGTAATGTTGATTCTTATGCCCTTTAAATCTATTTGGCAAAAAATCGAAGTTGACGCGACCCGAACCCAAAGCCTCAAACCCAAATTGACCCGACCCGAATCAAAACGACCCATGACCGAGCCGAACGATCTAATTGCCACCTCTAGTGATATTAATTATTATTTTTGAATATGTGTATGCAGGAGAGATCAGTATACACAAGACCTCATCACACACCAAATTTCTCAATTGCATCAGACATGCATGTGGAGGTCTCAGACGCAGGGTCACCAACAAGGGGTAGTACAATGGAGCCAAGCTCTCATGATGATCATGATGATGATGATGAATCATATGATGGTGACATTGATAAAGATGGTAATTCAATAGACGAAGATTTATGGGGTAGTGCAGCATCACCTCATCCCATCACACTTGGGGAGTTTGGATTAAATCATCATCATCTCAAGTCATCATCACCTCATCATTTTTTACTACAACATCATCATCATCCTAATAATAAGCCCAACATTATTAATAGCTATAATAATAATAATAATAATGTTGATGATGATCATGCTCATCATGGTGATGATGATGATGATAGAGGGGTGGTAGATTCATCATTGTTGTCTTCAATGTTAGTATTGCCTAGTGAGGGTGGTAATAATAATAATGAAAAGGTTGAAGTTGATTTGAATAGTACTAATGGAGATATTATGGAGCATAGATCATCATCATCATCAACATCATCATCATCATCATCATCATCATCATCAGAGGCTTTGTCATCTCAAATGCAGAGTAAAGCAGTGCATCTTGCTGGATATTTGGCTAGTCTACCTGCAACCCCAAGTGAATCTAGCTCTAATAATTTCTTTGAGGTAACATCCATCACATGCTAAACAAATTAAAACTTTGTTTTATTCTCTAATTGGTTTAGCCCGTATGATTCACGATTTATTTAGTATTTGTTGAAATTGAACTTGTGAGGAATCGAATTAGAAAGACAATGATCTCATCATTAGTTCTGGAGGGAACAAATTTCACGATGAAAAATTGTCACGTGTGACATGTCCCTTGATGAAATCAGCATATTCTGTTTTAGTATATAGTTATAGACATGCTAAACAGTTATGAATTAATAATGGTATTGGAAGTTGTGTCAAAAATTAGTATTGGTCAATAATAATTTGAAAATAATAGAACGAAATTAGGGTTCAATAACATGTTGGTTTTTGTTTGGTCTATATTTGTTAAAAAATCGAGCATCACTCAAGCATTAACCAGTATTAATTGCACTAGGAGGAGGGGTCATCTCATGTGGGAGAGACAAGCGCAAAGGAAAGAACTCAAGATCAAACCTTCAATTCAATATATGAAATGATTGATGAAAACAAAGGGGTGTCTAAAGAAATAGAAGGATCTCAAGGAAGTAGTGAGGAAAGTACTACTACAAGTGCCCAAAATGAGGCACCAAGAGATACTAGGTCAACTTCTTATGAATGTAATAATGCATGTGACAATAATGCTAATCATGCATATCAAGCTCCATACATTATTGAACAACATGGTCATGTAAGAACTAAGGTAAAAATGCATGCACTAATTATTACTTGTACAAAAGTTATGTATCTTAGATATTGAGTTTATAATTTGAGATGAATATGTATTTTGATTATTCATGTCTATGTCCTTGAATGAATTTGAGTGTAGGATGATGGTGAATTAGCTCTAGATCAAACAAATGAGAATGATGTGATTCCTGACTCATCTTCTACTACTTGTCAAGAAGATCTCTTTGATCAATCAAGATTGATGGAAGACATGAAAATCACACCACAAAATAATAATGTCCAAAGTGAAGATGGAGATGTAAGTATATTGCTCTTATCATTACAATGTCTAGCTTAGGGATCTTGTACCCGCTGTGGGGATGGATATAGCCTGGGGCCGAGATGATTTTTATTGGTGGAGATGGAGATGAGGATAAAAAACTCGTCTGGTCTAGTCCCAATGACATCCCTAATCTTGCTTATCCTATACTACACTGTATCTCATGTAACAAGAAAATATGGCAACCATTTCCCATGAGCATTCGTAATTTATAATACGGAGCTTTAAGCTTGCTACAAATGGATATGTTGCAATTAATTTGCAACTTTCATACATGGAAAATATTGCGATCACAAACCAGAAAAGTACAAATTTTCATTTTCGATCATTACCATCTCTGAAACAATTTATTTGCAATGATTTGACATTTGCTAACAATCTCAACTTACATTGATCACTTTGAATAGGATGATGTATCTACTTCTAAGGCGAAGGTGATTGACCATTCAACCGTGTCTAAATCTGATGAGATGAAAGAAAGTGTGCTTGAATCATCGACAATTGAACAAGCTGATGAGGATATATTAAGCTCCAAAGACGAAATTAATGAGGAGAACTTATTGAGATAGTAAATTAGAATATATTTTTAGGTTGATTAAATTTTGAGTTAGAAATCTAAGCATCATCTCATAGTATTAATTTGGTGTTTAATTAGCTAGGGAAAGTTATTATTGTCTATGGTTAGAATTTGTTGTAGAAAAGTGAAGAGTAAATGTATAGTAGTAGATAAAATGTCTTTTGAACATTGTGAGTTTGTGACATGAATATAATTGAATTAGGGAATAGAAACTAGAAAGAACCCAATTTTGTTCTTGATGATCAAAATTCCTTTTGTAAGGAATCATTATGATAATTGATTTATTATGTAAAATGTAATTTAATACAAGTTTGAGCAAGTGATTCGAGTAAAAAAATTGTTAGAAAAGGCTAAAAATTACTCTTCAAACAAGCTAATAAGTTATTCATAATACTTCTGATTTACTTGCAATGTTGAATTTTTTTTTTACTGTAATGTTGAACTATTTAAGTTATTCATAATCTCATATTTGATAATTTCGATCTCAATAGGCACTTCATTAAACTCTATTTTCTACTCTATTTTTTTTTTTTTTAATAATAAATTGCATAGTTTAAGTTATTATTGTCAAGAATGAAATTATTGGATATTACGCATTTTCAGGTTTCAGGTGCACGTTGAACTACCTGCACTTATGTTTATATGTTGCTAAGTTAATATTCATTTTGCGAATTAATTTTTTATTTAAAAAAAATTAAAGCATCCTACTGTTATTATTTTTAATAATTATACCGAAAGAAACAGGTTGCTCTCTAGTCTCTACTGAAAAGGTTAACCTAAAGGATTTTTATAATGATAATCCTGGTAAATAAAGTATAGAGTAAAAATGTGTAACTATTGCAAATATAAAGTACAGAGTGAAAATCGTAATTAATACCAAAAAAAATAGTAAAACAATATCTAAAGAAAAAAGAGTACTTATCTGCATACCAAATATGTCAAACGGGTCAGGTTGGTATAAACTAGTTGCGGGTTTGGGTTGTAATGGATCAGATGTCAACAGGTTCGGGTCGATATTAGCTTTTTTATAACCTAGAGTTGTCAGGTTCGAGTTGACCAAACGGGTTGAAAAGTTGTATAACACCCTTTAATTTTTCATGTTTTAATTCAATATATTTACTAAAATATATTTTTAACGTTCTAAAAAATACTACCTCTGTTTTTTTTTTTTTTAATTTACTCAGTTTGACTTTGTCACTATTCACAAGTATACTCAAGTATACTTTGAGTATCGTTTGTGATTTATACATAAGATAAAACATAGTCATGTGAGGTCCCCTTGGATTCGTTTCAACATGTAGTTTTTTAATATCTATTTTTTATAATTTTTACAAACACACAATTAAAGATATTAATCTTCAAAAATTTGTCTCGGCAAGTGTGAAAAGTAAGTAAATTATAAAAAAAAGAGGGAGTACAAATCACAAGAAATATCTTCATAAATAGTCAATTTATGACAAACAATTGATGTTGTGGCACAACAAGAAAATCACTCTCGGCCGACCGATCTTACCGACCGAAGTTAATAACGTCGGAAAATGCCGACCGTCTCCAACGGAAAACAGTCGGCAAATGTGTACCGACCGTTACTATGGTCGGAAAAAAATCGCCCAACCGCCTTCGTGGTCGGTAGCGGTCGGTAGATACCGACCGGCCACAGTCGGTTGGTATCTACCGACCGCTACCGACCACGAAGGCGGTCGGGCGATTTTTTTCCCACGTTTATCTCTAGTCGGGCGAGTCACCCCTCTTCCTTCCTTCCTTATTCCTTATTCCTCAAACACTCAATCGGAAAAAACCCTAGCTTCATTCACTCTTCTCCTCCCTCGCACTCCGACGTCGGCACCACCTGGCGGCTGCTGGTGGTGGTTCGCTGCTCCCTCGTAGAACCAGATTGGCGTTCGCGGCCTTCTTCTCCTCCCTCGCACTCCCTCGGAGAACCAGATTGGCGTCGCTGCTGCTGGTGGTTCGCGGCTGGTGGTGGGCTGGTGGGCTGCAGGCGTCGCTGCGGCTGGTGGGCACCACCTGTACCGCCCCTTGCAGTTGAGGTAATTCATTATTAGGGTTAGCATTTACTTTTAATTGTTGTTTATAATTTTAATTTCTGGTTTATTAGTAGTTGATTTGATTTGAATTTTTGGGTTTTGATGATTTTTGGTGTTGGCCTTGTTCATTGATTTTAGGGTTAGCATTTAGTTTTACTTTGAATTGTTGTTTTTAATTTTAATTTCTAATTTTTGGGTTCCATTTAGAATGATTTTTTGTTTTAGGGTTATGAGTTTTGATTGGTAGGGGTAATTATTTTGCTGTAGGTGTAACATGTTGTTGGAGGAATTTTGAAGTTTATTATGATGGAAAAACTTTTTGTTTATGCATAAAACTTCCCAAGATTAATGTCCAACATTATTGATTTAATTGTTAATTTACTGATTTGAGTTTGAATTTCCAGAAATTGAATATATGATTGAAATAGGTTTTTTTGTAGAAAGGATATGATTGAAATATTTTTTTTGGTTACTCATTTAATATGCTCTTTAGGATAAAAAAGACTACCTAAATATCAATTATGCAACTTGCCAATTTGATTTGAATTTTTGGGTTTTGATGATTTTTTGTGTTGGCCTTGTTTATTGATTTTAGGGTTAGCATTTAGTTTTGATGCGTTCGAGTATTTTTTTGGGTTTTTTTGCATGGTTTCTTGCCCTTTTTTGGTGTATTATGTTGTTGGTGTGCAATTTATGTGATTTATGGAAGCGTTTTGGTGTATTAACGTTTTGGCCTTCTTATTATCGATTGTGATCATGGTTTAGTGTGGGTTTTGTTTCTGTTTAAATCAAGACCTAAAAAGCTTAAATGAATAACCTATGACATGATCGAGCTTTAAAACCGTGTAATAGGTAGCGTTTCTATAAGTTAGGCGCGAAAACACTTTAAAACGCCACAAAAATGCAACAAAATTTGCATGTCAACTTTATTTTTCTTTTATTTGGAATTATTTGAACTAACTCCATAATTTGCAGGAAAAATAAACCCAGAACCTTTTGGAGCCCGAGCGTTTGGAGGTGTCCGAGCGCGCTAAGGCGGAGTGTTAGAGGAGAGAGACCGCCGTCTGGAGGATAATCAAAAGAATCAAGCGGATTGTAGTTATTTGTTAGATTTCGGTTTATTATAGCTTACTTTTTTGCAAATTGTAACATGTGTTAGTCTTGTGTATTACAAATTATTTATATATATAATATAAAATTTAATTTCGTAATTTTAATTTGTTTTTCTTTAATATATAGTTTAATTTATTTTTTAAAGCGTTTTTGATATTTAGTTAAAAGAAAAAAAAAATTGGAACAAGGTAAATAAAAGAAAAAAATTGCGCAAAAAATCCAATTTTCCGACCGCTAGTCGGTCGGAACTACCGACCGAGGTCACGACGGTCGGTAAATTACCGACCGCCTAGCGGTCGGAAAATTGGATTTTAGCGCCTTTTTTTTCTTCACCTCCAATCGGTCGGTAAAAACTTTCCCGACCGATGACCAGTCGTTAAAAAAATTTACCGACTAAATTTTCACCGACCGGGAGCGGTCGGGAAATATGTTTACCGACCGTTAGCGGTCGGTAAACGACGGTCGGCCGAAAGTGATTTTCGTGTTGTGTGGTCCAATAAAAATAATGTTAAATTTAACGTTTTAATATAATGGTAGGAGCTATTAATTCCTAAAATTTTCCACAATATTATAAGTTTAATACATTACTAAAAAAGTTTTGGATTAGGATGGGTTGAAAGCAGGTCGGGTCCGTAGACCGGATTAAGAACAAATTGTATTTAACGGGTTTAAAATGGGTTTAGATTATTATTTTTTATTTGTCAAAGCCCAATATTTACGGATCGGATTTAATGCGGTCGGGTAAAAAATTTACCGCTCTACTGCTTACCGATCTCACCTCTTCCCGCCAAATTTGTGTCTTTTTACTACAGTTATTTACTTATTAAATGGCTAAATGTATATGGTAGTCTGCCATAATCAACATTCAAATTCTTCAGAATCTTCACTAATCAACCATTCTTCTTCACAGCTCATCTTATCGTTAATCTATATATTCTTCCAATCCCTAAGTTCAATCAAAAATCAATGGAAGAAACTTGTATTTACAGAAACCCTAGCTCACCAATTGAAGAACGAATCAATGACCTTCTTTCTCGAATGACTCTTCAAGAGAAGCTTGCACAGATGACTCAAATCGAACGGACTGTTGCTTCTCCCTCTTCTCTCAAAGAAATCGGCATTGGTAATCTTCATTTTCTCTCTCTATTAGGGTTTACTTTTGGGTTTTTTTTTTTTCTTCTTTGTGAAAGGAATCGTCTACTTCTACTTCTTCTTCAGGTAGTGTACTGAGTGCAGGAGGAAGTGCACCTTTCAATCAGGCTTTATCGTCTGATTGGGCTGATATGATTGACAATTTTCAGAAGATGGCATTGGAATCACGATTAGGGATTCCGATTATATATGGTGTTGACGCTGTTCATGGTAATAATAATGTTTATGGTGCTACAATTTTTCCTTACAATGTTAATCTCGGTGCCACTAGGTTAGTTGCTAGTTTTTCATTTTTATTTTTGGATTTTTTTCTGAATTATTTTGCTTTTCTAAGTTGTGCTATGCTTTTTCAAACTTCAAAGCTATGCCCCAAACTTTTTTTTTTTTAATTAATAGCGTGTACTCCGTAAACTGATTGTTAATGAATCTGTTAAAGGAGTTGTATTTCATGGGAGAGAAATTTTCTCAATAAAATTTTATGATTTTTAACTAATTTTCACCCTTTATTTAGAGGCAATGCATAATTTATTTTAGGGCAATGCATCATTCATAAACGGTGAGATTTTTTAGGGAAATTTTCCATCCCTCGAAATAAACTCATTTTAACGGATCCATTAACGATGGATTAACGGAGTGAGCATTATTAATTAAAAAACCTAAGTTGAGGGGCATAGCTTTGAAGTTTGAAAAGGCATGTACACAACTTAGAAATGCGAAAAACTTAGGGGCATAGCTTAGGAAAAACTTTTTTTTTAATTACTCTGTATACGTTTGGTTTATGGCGGTGGGTAAAGTTTAAGAAATTTTGTGCAGGGATGCTGATTTGGCTCATAGAATTGGGGTTGCAACTGCTTTGGAGGTTAGAGCTAGTGGAGCTCATTACACCTTTGCCCCATGTGTAGCAGTAAGTAATTTTTTAATGGCGCAACCCACTAGGTTCCATCTTCTTTTCAATAATTTTTTAGTCATAAGACTCATAACCCATGTGCATAAAAGAGTTGTTCCAAGTTAATGAAAGGTGAGATAATTGCCACTTATTTAGGAAGTTATTGCTCCAATTGACGCAAATCAGGAATGGGATCTCATAGGAGCTTGTTAATATTACTCTATGAACACTTTTTTTTACCTATAAATAAAAAGTGATGGTCAAAATAAACTCTATGGACATTGAACAGTGTCAAAAATCAAAATGTAACAATTGCAAAAGGACAAAGGGAGTACTTTTGCTTCATTTGTACCGAGTCATATTTAATATTCTTATTAAACTTTATTAGTTTATTATGGTACTACTTGGGTTTTTTATTTGCAACAAATGAGCATGCACAAACTCATATGCAAAATTTGGTTGTGAGTTTTAGATGGAGTGAGAAATAAAGATGCATGTGATGAGGAGAGAGATTGATAGAAATGGCATTTCAAAATCTTAAAGAGGAAAAACTATTTTGTTACATGAAGCTTCCTTTTTATTTATTTATTAAATTAAAAAACGGAGGTACTATCATAGATTAGGTCGGATTGCGTAATGTTCGGAGCCTCTTGTATGGAATTAGATAAAATTTGGTCTCTATTAGATGCCTAGAGCTGAAACTTTATTTTTATTTTGTATTACATTTTGCCAAAGCTTATAGATTACTAAAGGTAGTACGGAATTGAAAAAATATATCCATTCATATGCTATGTTAAATTGGACTCTTCGTTTTACTTCAAGTACCCTTGTCGGACCCTCGACACTCAGACATGGGTATGACATTTGGACAATTCATTTTAGGCCATGAATTTTTTCACAAAATAGTTGAGTCAGACACTTGGACATGTACCCATGTCGACATGGGTACCCGGGTTCGAGTAACTTAGTTCATATAATTTTTTTTTTCATCCTCCGACGATGGAGAAATGAAAAATTAACGATCACTTATAAGCCTAAGAAATCACTTCTCCTTGGCCAATAACTTGGGCTCATAGTTAGTTTGAATTTCCTCTTTCATTGGCATGGACTGTGTGGTCTAAGCCCATTTTAATGCTTTCTCAAAATTCAATGGCAATATGTATTAATATTACAGGGCTAGGATCTTCATCATTAGTAAACCATTGATTAACGCATTGAGATTAAGATTGTCGATCCTTTTTTTCCTTTCAGATGGTCTCAGTGAAGTTTTAACGATTGCAAACTCTTAGTGGAAATTGTCAATAGTGGGGGTGACACGTATGACGTATCTGGCCATAAGCATCTATGTTGGTTTGGTCATGTGCAACATTGCCTAGAGTATCTTATGAGTAAGATAGAAAAGTGGGGCTGTGGGATTTTAGAAGAGGCCGAAGAAGCCTTAGGATGACCTAGATTAAAGGGATTAGGAAAGATATGTGCTTCAAGCACTAGAGATGAAGAGAGTGGAGGAAGAGGATTTTGTGGATGATCCGATGATGAACTAAAGTCAAAGCCTTAATGTCAATTTTATCGTTAAAGGGCACCCTAATACTATGTTACTCGGACTCGAATACCCATGTCCGACATAGGTACATGTCCAAGTGCTCGACTCGGCTATTTTGTGGAAATTCTAATGATTTTGGACCGAAATGAAGTGTCCAAAGTGTCATACTTATGTCTAAGTATCAAGGATCCAACCTGGGTACTTGAAGTAAAACTAAGATTTCATGTAACATAGCCCTAACAAACCCCCTCCAAAAAGGAAGAAAATAGTATCCAATCCTTGCCGCATAAAATCCTTTGTGTTATGCTTCCAACCTTTTTTTATTTCTTTTAAAATGCGAAAGTTAAGATATTTTCTTGTAATAGGTATCCAGAGATCCAAGATAGGGAAGATGCTACGAGTCTTAATGCAGAGGACACTGAAATTGTGAGGAAGATGACCTCCATTGTATCAGGGTTGCAAGGGGATACACCTAAGGGACATCCAAATGGTTACCCATTTCTGGCAGGAAGGTGAGGGATAAGTCAACTTTTTGTCCAATGCCCCCATAATGTTAGTTTAATATTTAGATGAGTGTAGGTTACTGCAGAATATAGTTCTGTATGGATCAATTCAATATTTTTCTGATCTCTATTCCAAGTTTTTATCGTTTTCATTTTTGTTTTCTGTTTTGGTATCTTTATATTTACAGAAAAAGTGTCATTTCCTGTGCTAAACACTTTGTTGGTGATGGAGGAACATTTAGAGGTATAAATGAGGGGAATACAATTGCTTCATATGAAGACTTAGAAAGGATCCATATGGCACCTTATCTGGACTGTATTTCTCAGGGAGTTTGTACTGTCATGGCTTCCTATTCCAGTTGGAATGGGAAAAGGCTACATGCTGATAAATTTCTTCTCAAAATGTTCTCAAAGATAAGCTTGGATTTAAGGTATATGGTTATAGTTTCATTGCCACAAACCCACAATCTAAGTCAAGAAATAAAAGTAAAAAAAAATGCTTTACAATGGACTTTTTTTGAAGTCTTGATTCTTGGCTCTTTCTAGCTCTCAGGTATACCATCTAGATGCTTAGCAACCAGATCATTTCTTATTCCAAATGTTCCTTACTTCCTTTCATTCTCTGATCAGTCTGACAAAAGTGAATCCCCTCCCCCCCACCCCCCCAAATTTGTAATTTTCTTTCATTAATTTCATTTGGATCTGTTGCACTATATTAACTGGGAATTGATGTTTTACCATCTTTTTTTTTTTTTTTTTGCTGCAGGGATTCGTAATTTCCGACTGGGAAGGCATTGATAGACTTTGTGAACCCCAAGGTGCAGACTATCGTTTCTGCATTGCAGCTGCTGTTAATGCAGGAATTGACATGGTAAGGAATGTAGTAGTATAATGAATTGTAGAACTCTGCATGGCGTATATTCTATAGCCTTGATGAAGTGAGCATGCAGGTAATGGTACCTTTGAGGTATGAAAAGTACTTGGCGGACCTGACTTATCTTGTGGAATCAAAAGATATACCATTGTCTAGGGTTGATGATGCTGTTGAGAGAATCCTTAGGGTGAAGTTTGTTGCAGGAATCTTTGAGCATCCTTACACTGACCGATCATTGCTGGATACAATTGGTTGTAAGGTTGGTCTTTGCATGCTTTCTTCACTAGTTCTTTGTGTTTTTTAATTTTACTTCTGGCTTGACCACTAGTTCTTGAGAGAAACAAATTCATGCAATTATATAAAAATTATGACTTTGCTTAACCACCCTACTTTTTAGTTCTACTAAATTCGTTTTGTGCTCCAGATACACACCAATTTGGAATTTTGGATAGCACAGTAATCCTATCTCTCATCATCATGGAAAATCATTGCTTTCTAATTTGTCTTTATGATGTACATAGATCCCTTAATGCTCCATAATGCTGGCTTGGGCTTATGATATGTGGGTTTATTGAGCATGGAAAAATCCCAAAGAGGACAAGAGGTCTTTATACATGGGAACCCCAATGACCATACCTCAGGGTTGTTTGGTGGAGCCCCAACCTTTGTGGTCCTCTTGCTTTTCTACGAAATGGTGTTATTTCATTATAATAAAGCAACCAAAAATAAACAAGTAAATTATATTAGCAATATATATGAGCTCAATTACCAGGCAGTTGTGAAGGGAGCATTTGGTATTGGCTATTCGAACTTATTGCGAGTTTGTGACTGAGATAGTATACCATAACATCACATAGCCTGTGGAACTTTCCCTGAACTTTATTGCAATTTTGAATACATCCTATTTTTGGAACCATGCAATAAAGTGTCTTTCTCGCATTTTTGGTAAGCATTAACTGATTGCTGTCCCTCTGACTGCACATTTCCATGTCCTTATTCTTTGAACAACTGTTTAAGGTTTTTTTATTTAATTACATTAGATATTACATAGGTCACAAGGACCTTTGCTGCGACCACTAACAGGAATGGGTCCCTTTTGATGTCTATAATGTTTCATGAAATCTCAACATTTTTTGCTGGAATGCTAGCTTAGTCGCAGCTGTTTGACTTTGTTAGTTGCATCGCGAGCTAGCACGTGAAGCTGTCAGGAAGTCTATGGTGCTCCTGAAAAACGGGAAAGACCCAAGATATCCATTCCTTCCACTGGACAGGAATGCCAGAAAAATTCTTGTTGCTGAAACACATGCTGACAATCTTGGATATCAATGTGGTGGGTGGACTAAAACTTGGGATGGTCTTAGTGGCAGAATCACCATTGGTATGTATTTCTTTGACAGTTAGAACATCTTATGTACTTATGTTGCCAGTCTTATTATCTTATTCGGCTTTGTAATATTGTTAAATGTCCTAAGGAATTATTATCTTCATTGCACTTGCGCCAATATGATCCCTGTTTATTAACACTATCAAAAATCCCTGTTAATGGACTTTATATCATTATCAGAGTCCTTCACTATTTTATTTGTTTTATGCACTTCTAATGTGTTATTATTATGAGGGATGCTAATGCACAATGGATTTTTACTAAATGCACAAAATACTTAAAATAATTAAAAACATTATTTCCTAATTTACCCTTGTTTTTTAAAATAAAACCCTAAACCCTTCTTCTAATTAATAATTTTATAAAGTTGCAAAATATTTCTACAACACTAAATGCTCTTGTGGTTGCATCAATTTGTGTGTCGATATGGATGACAATGAAAGTTATCAAGATGATTATTTTACGGTATTTTTTTCATTTTCTTTGTTAACATAAATATTTTCGGTGGCCATAAAAAAAAACAAAATTTGTCGGTAGTCTTGTAATACTACCGGAAAAGTTTTCCAGGAGTCTTGTGATACCACGGTACAATTTTCTGGTAGTCTTGTGAAACAACCGGCAATTTTTTCCGGTAGTCTTGTAAAACTACCGAATTTTTTTTCCAGTAGTTCTGTAATACTACCAGAAATTTTTTCCGGTAGTCTTGTGAAACTACCGGAAATGAATTTCAAAGTAAAAAAAATGAAAGGATATAATGGAATAAAACAAGGGTAATAAAGTAAATGACATCCAATTAATGGTAGAAGTGATTTGTGCATTTAGTAATTTTTTTTGTGCATTTAGTACTTGTGATTATTATTTGTTTGGTTATATTTTATCTAGATTACTCATGGTGATTGGCATCACTATGCTATTTGGAATCAGCATTGAATTTAGAATTTCAGACTGACATCATTTTTTTCCCAGGAACTACCATCCTGGAAGCTATCAAAGAATCAGTTGGTGACAACACTCAATTGATTCATGAAGAGTTTCCATCACCTGAAACCATGGCAAGGGAAGATATCGATTTTGCGATTGTAGCTGTTGGTGAAGCTCCATATGCAGAGTTCACTGGAGACAATTCAGAGCTCAATATTCCTTTCAATGGAGCTGACGTGATTAGTGCAATTGCAGATAGAATTCCTACTCTTGTCATTCTAGTTTCAGGGAAGCCTTTAGTTTTAGAGTCACAACTTTTGATAAGATAGATGCTTTGGTTGCTGTATTTTTGCCTGGAACTGAAGGACTCGGAGTGACTGATGTTCTATTTGGAGATTCTGAATTTGAGGGTCTACTCCCTGTGACTTGGTTTAAAAGTGTCAATCAGCTTCCAATGAATGCTGGACAAAATTTATATGATCCTTTATTCCCCTTTGATTTTGGATTGAAAACCAACATGGGAAAGCATGTAATTTGATGAATTTGAGTATCAAGAGATACTACAGCTACTGTATTATTTGATAAACAAATTAATTTTATTGTGAAATAATAAGATCTATTGTTATTGGTTGATCATCTGTGTATTCTCGACCTGGCTCAACGCGTTTCTGTCAATTGAAACCTGTACAATGATGAAGCCGGTTTGTCAGTAAGGATTTGATTCATTCTTGTCCCATCAAGACTGTGATTGCAATTTATTCACTAGGATTTTATGATATATTAGTCAGTTGGAATGTAATCTGAACCATCAATTTCAGGATCCATAAACTTTCAAAGAACAACACCCGGAAAGTCTGCCATCGTTTGGTACTCTGCCACAGTGGGTCTCCATCAGTTCGGTATGTTCTTTGATTCTGTTATCTAGCATTTTAATTAGTAAATGAAGTCTTCAATGTTAGGGATTAACAATATGTATGGATAACGGGAAATGGAGGGAAAGGGAAGGAAGAGAAAAGACAGGATTCATGCTCCCTTGTTTGGATATATATAGCTACTGTATGTGAAAGCTAATGACAACTACACATGAATTACAATAACAGAATGATAAAAGATTTATTAACTAATTCTTAACTAACTACTTAGTAAAACTCCCATAACAATATCACGTAGAGGGAGAGAATGGGAGGGAAATGAGAGGATTGATTTTTCTTCCCTCTTTAATGAACCAAATCTTTCTGATGTTTGGAGAGATTTAGAGGAAAATGCAGCCACATTTTCTCCATCCCCTTTCTTTCTTTCCCCTACCATTTTCTTCTCTCCCCTTTCTTTCCCTCTACCATTGCTATCCAAACATAGTGTGAGTGAGGCAAAGTTAAAGGCTAAAAGAAAGAATATCGAAGTATCATATTTTTGGTCATATAGGAAAACTAACATTAAACAGCGAGTGGAGTAGTTGGTTTCTGGCTAGACATTACTACACTTACCTGGTGGGTAGTCTACCCAGTACTAATAGTGACATTAAAATATTAATAAATTTTTAAGTTGGATTCCAATACTAACATTAACCACAACACTTTATTAATGGTGGGTAGTCAACCCACTGGTAGACTAAGTTTTTCCTTGACTACTTGGCTTATTTTATTAATGACTCATAAGTCACTATCATTATTAAAATTCTCTGCATTCTTGTGTTAACCCACTCGTGTGTGATTAGATTAAACTGCATTATTAATGATAATTAGTGGCATTTACGTCATGGATGAAGGCATGATCATGATATAAAGGATCTTGTGTATTTAGGTCCGTTTGTTAGGATATAAAACGTATTCATAATTTACATTGTTTGGTTTGGTGTAAAATATTAAAATGTAAAACTAGGGTGGAAAACCATTTTCCACCTTATTGAAAACATTTCCCTTCAAATTGGAAGGGAAACATTTTACATCACAATTGTAAGAAAAACATTTTGTCCCAATTGAAGCAATTGATTTTCTATTTAACCAAACAATGAAAAATGCTTAAAATGAAAAATCATTTTATATGCAACAAAACAACGGAAACCTTCGTGAAAATGAATTTTCAGATATAAAAGGTTTTTCATGGAAAATCATTTTAATTTGAAAACATTTTATACCCTACCAAACGGACTTCTAAAGCAAAAAGCAGGTTGCTTTGTCTCCCAGAACTGTGTCATTTTTTGAGCGCTGTAGTTGAGTGATGAGTTTATGACCAATTTGTACATGCTGTAGACAAGCTATCAGATTGCAAAAGATTTTGATTTTTCATGTATAATAAACTATGAAAAAGTAGTGAGTGACATGTACATGTTAGTGGAATTGGATTTAGGTAGTTCTAATACAGTAAGCGTTATGGGAAAAGATTCTTTTTAAAATGGAGATGCCAAGTCTTTTGGTTTCGTCGGTGACCTTGTATATTATATATATATATATGTATAAAAAAGAAAATACAAGAAAAAAGTATTATATATATGTATGGTCATCATCCTAAGAAAAACTAATTAAATAGGAAGGATTGATAATCTACCCGGAAAGTGGTTGTATAGAAAATGAACTACTCCTAAATTTAACTTTGGAATTCACTGATTGAGCTTTGTATGAAACAGCTTTTCACCAGAAATCTTATTATAACATAAGTAAGATTGATTTGTCTTGAGGCCCGAGACAAGTCCAATTAGGGTGTGTTTGATTTGTCTGAAATAATCTAAATTGTTCTGATCTAATTTTAACTTTTATGATCTGATTTGAATTTTCTATATCTTATTTGAATTAATCTGATTGTAGTTATTTTAATAGTTAGAATTTTTTTTATCTGATCAGAATTTTTTTGATTTGTTCAGACTTTTTTGAACTAATCTGATCTGAAGTGAACTTTTATGAAATAAGCATTAAATAGCTTAAATAAGTTGAATCAAACGCACCCAAAGAAACCTACCCCAATGGTGTGGAGATTGGAGATGCTGAGATGAGTCCAAGTTTGATGAGAATAAGAATTGTCCCTGTTATAAGGATGGGGATGGTTTCATTTTGTACCCGCCCCATGACATCCCCAACGCATACCTATGCACTCATAAAAAATGTATAACTAAAAAAAATTTACCATGGTTTATAAATGAATGAAGTAGTTAATTTACTATTAAGGTAATTATGTCATATTGTTTCATTTGTCATTTTAGATCAATTTGCAAGCAAATAAATGCTTTTTTTGAAACGATTTTAATGGCGTGTTAGGCAAATTTGAAATGGGAATTTAATGTTAGTGGGCATGGTATTTAATCAAGGCTGCATCACCGCATCACGAGCACATTGTAAAGTTTTTTGGGCTTACCGCGATCGATATATTAGGCCGCAACAGCCATGAACCATCCGCATGACCGTTACCGCAACCGCGACCGAAACCGAGATTTAAAACCATGTTAGTGGGGTACGGAAAATGGGGATGGGGCAGGGATGACTACCCACTTGAGTGATGGGGCATGGAAAATGGGGATAGAAAAACCTGGCCTGCCCAATGACATCATACCGGAGAATCAATTACTTCACAAATGGAAAAGTAGCTCTTGGCCTGGTTGGATATTACATATGACCATGTGATGTGAGGTCTTATCTGCTTCAAAAAATTTAGAAAACCATAAAAATATTGTTGGGTTCCTTGTAAACCCAATAGATCAAATTGTGCAAAAAAGGAGGGAGTAGAAAAGCAACAAACTTAGAATCCCATTGAATGCGTTGTGACAAAGCCAACTAAATTTAAGTAAGAAGTATCCAATGCCATATATGTTTGTTCCATTTCTCTCTTTTGAGATCAATATCCTTTGCATATAATATAAACTTGTGGAGAGTGTAGCTGGGTTGAATTTGAGGCTTACAGTATGCTGAAATCACAACTTTTTTCTAATTCTGAAGAAATTTTGATGCTGATCAGATCATAACAATGAGTGTGAATTACTTGTTAATTTACATGTCATTTAGGCAGTTGCTTTGCTTACTTCTTGTCATTAGCATTGAACTAAAAACTTTAAGCTTTGTTTCAAAGATAATTACAAATTATAGCAGTAATTTGCTAAAGAGTATGTCTCAGTAGAAGAGAGATGCTGAGCGTGTAGAGCAACGTACATCCGGATTTATATTTTGCTCATTTAGGGTGCGTTCTCTTCGTCTGAAATTTTCTGATCTGATCTGACATGATTTGATATAAGTTGAAGAGAACACACCCTTAATATGTAGTGTTGCTTATGAAAGCATTTCAGATTACTCATTTAGCTTTCGGCATTGCTCATTTTCTAAAATTGCATATTAAATGAGCAAATTATAAACATGGGTGTAGGATGTGGTGCGTCGTTCTGTTCGTCTGAAATTTTCTAATCTGACCTGACCTGATCTGATATAAGTTGAAGAGAATACACCCCGAAAGTATTTCAGATTACTTATTTAGCTTTCGACATTACTTATTTTCTAAAATTGCATGTTAAATAAGCAAATTATAAGCATGGGTGTAGGATATAAATTATGACAATGGTACAACTCATAAATTTATTCCAAGATGAGAATATGGGAAGTGAATTCCGGATGCATGCATGCATGTTTGTTGAACTATGAATTATTTGCTAAACCAGTTAATTTAGGAGTTGAATAGTTTTTGTGTTTAATGTATAGAATTGAAGTCAAGGCTAAATCCATGTGCAAGGATCTTCCTTGCTGCTAAAAGATTTATTCAGAATTTGCAGTGTCTATTATAGCATTCTGATTCTGTATTGGAATTCGTTTACTGTCTAATTTTAAAATTCCAGATGACACATTCCACCATTTACGCCGCCAGAAACCTGATTGAGAGACAACTACATCTATACTATCTAATCCTTTTTAAATAAACCATGTCATAGGGTTCTAAAAATGCCTGTTAATTAAGTTAAACACAATTTGTAGGTGTCATATATTACACAGCCTACTAAGGCTTTGGGCCAGTGTCACATGGTTCCCTAAAGTGTCTGCGAATTGCGATCTGAAAAAAGCAAACTATGGTCGGTTTTGGACTATTTTTGTCTTATTTTAGGTGAATTACGAATTATAGAAGCGAACTAAAAGGTGAACTATGTAACACTGCTTTAGGCCTAATTTAGTAACTGTTCTTTGCAGAATGAGGTCCATGCTCATAATTTTTCCCTTTTATTTACTTTCTTTTACTTGACTACATTTAACAAAGACTATGTTACCCAAACTATTCATCCAATTTGGATAATTAGGGTTGAATCTCGGTTGTGAGTTCACCCGACTTATTACCTTATAAAAAAATTAACGTTACTCAGATCTTACTAGAAGTATCGGACACTACAATTTATGAAAAATATGAATTTTTTGGTCTAAATTGAGGCGTCCAAGTGTCATAACAATGTCTAAGGGTCCCGACTCCCGAGTGTCTGATACGGATACTTGAGGTGAAATGAATTGAGTAACAGAGTATGAAACTATCCTAGTGAGAGAATAATGAATTTCCTTGGATGGGTTATAGAAATTTGAGTCTGTCACATTTATCTGGGTCATAGTTTGCCCAGGCAGGCATATTGATACACTTCACCATTGAGTAAACTTGAGTTTGCAAATTGCTGATTTTGTTTAGCCTCCTCAATGTGTGATTTATGACAGAATTGTGTAAAAATTATCTTCATTTCTCTTTATTGCATTGTTCATTATTACAATCCAGAACCATCAAATTTGTATGCACAATTGTTTGTTTTATAAAGTTGCTTTTACATGCATGCCGTAGCTTGTTTTATAAAGTTCTATGATATTTCTCAGCTGGAAATCTGGAATTCATGTTAATATTTACTGCTGTTGTCTTTCAGAAGACATTTACTTTTTATTTGGAAGCTTCTACTCCTCCGTTTCACTTTGTTTGTTACATTTTGACCATTTTCCTCTCACAAAAAGATTCCAAACATAGCAAACTAAGTAAAACGGGTCAGGGAGTAGATATTTTCATCTATGCATGTGATTTTGTACCCTAGCGGTCCGTTTGGTTGGTTGTTGATCAGGGAGTAGAGATTTTCATCTATGAATATGATTCTATTTAATCCCATTATCATTATTTATAATCGGCTACCAAACGGGCCGTGACTGTCTTGCTGAACACCTGAACTAGTTACCTACGTTTTTGCCATGATTGGCAGTTTTGGCACTTGGGTCATTCTCAAATTTCATAGTTGTTGTTCATATATATTCATCAATGTGGAAGAATGTTGTTTTTGCTATCAAGTAGAATTTTTACTAAAGCATTTTTCTGATAATTTTTTTTTTTTTGGTTGAAGATTGTTATGACATTCTTTACGGAACACAGGAGTGGCTTCACTTTTCTGTGGATTCACATCAAAATAAAGAGCTTTAATACACAAGAGCATCTCTTCCTCTCATGGAAGGTATGTCATGTCATCTTTATTTTTGTTGCCTTTTATAAAAGATGCCTGAGATATTTTCCTTCCTTCAATTTATGCGTTTGGCTTTGACTGTTTTGACGTCATGAAATCTTGATTCGTCGAAAATATGCAGTCCATTTCTTTAGGCAAAATTTGCTAGAACACCACCACCTATTTGTTAGATGCACTGAGCAACACAACCTTGGGTGCTGCGTTCCACGGTGTGCACGAAGTATATGAATTAGTTGGGTATCATGGGCGACATATGATTTTAATCTCTAAAGATTCCATTTAAAAAGCGTAACATTCCATTAAAATAGTGGAATATTATGTTAAAATGCTATTTTAACGGAATCTTTAGTGACGGGAATCACATAGGTCACTCAGCTCACAACACACAACCTGTATAATTCATGCTATATCCTAAAGTTGTAATGCTTAGCGAACCTGACCAATAGGCGGTGATGTTCCAACAAATTTTGCGTTTCTGTCTTGTGCTTTTTTTGTACTGATCCATTTCCTTTCCATTATGAATAGGATTGAAATGATCACTAGGCTAAAGTTGACATGTACCAAGTACAATGTTTTCTTCTACTTTTCTTTTGTGAGCTAATTTAATCATGTGTGTAACTTAAGGTTCTAATGGAAGTTTTGTCCACAAAGAGAGATTAATACACTGAATTTTTGTGGCTCTAATGCTTTGGACTACTTGATTATGTGAATTATTCTTGGTGGGTTGATAAAGAGCCAAATAGCAAAAGATGCTCTAGAGAATAGAGAGGTTAAAAAAAAAAAGATAAAATAAAACCAGAAGTGTAAATATTCTGATATATACACATATGGTTGACAGTAGATTCTAAAACTCAAGAATGTGAAAATTAAGTAGCCAAGGTGCTTTTGGGTGCAAGGATTCTTCTTTTGAAAAGGAAGGGGTGGTTAGTTTTTGTCACTTTCTTTATGGTTAACTCCATTGATTCCATGGTGGGAGCTGGAAAGTTCACCATATATGAATGGTTATTTACTTGTTTACAACCGAAGTTTTCAATTCCAAGGGACTTGAAAAAAGAACAGAGGTGTGTATTCTGATCATCTTACCGTACTTGCATGAGAAATTTTGATTATCCAATGTACGATATGGTTTTTTTGGACTGAACTGAATTGAAAATAAGCTCAAAAGAATAACAGACCCCTAGTGACTAATAAATATGAGAAAGAACAAATATTTCCAATAACATATCTCAAGACTTCCTATTAAATTAAAGGGTGAATACATGGGAGTAAAAAATTAACACATCCATTATCATTGAAAATAATGTTCTTTTGGATTGGATTGGATTGGACAAAAATGAATTGAAATATAAGTCTAAAAGAGCAAGATCGTCACAAAAACAAATTAGTATGTTGAGGGGTTTGTCCATGTATCGTGTGAAATGATTTCACCTCATCTCTGATCGATAAAATTAGAGATTCGAAGCGTCATACCAGCTAATGAAGCTGGTGACAGATTTACCAAATGAAACCAACCAAAAAAAAAATGAAGGAAACAAATACATAAAATTCAAACGGAGGATGAAGATAAAGTTATTAAATTTGAGGATGTGCTACAGGTAAATTCTGGGATACTGGAACCATAAGAACAATTTCAATAGCAAGCTAATTGTCATTATAAACAATTCTTTTTCTACTCTAGTTTGTGCACCAAAGGTTGGCTATTAGCTTACTACTAAATGAGGCCCACTTTCTCAATTTTTTATGTTGGATTGCAAGTATTTTTTTTTTCTCAAGCAAATTAGCTTGCCCCAGCTAATTTGATTTGCCAAGCTAATTGCATATTTTGTCTCCAATGTTCAAGCTAAAATCTAAAAACTTTAAAAAATTGCAAGCAAGTCTCTAAATTATACCATTGGAGATGCTCTAAAAATATGTTAGAGCTCATCTCAATTGATCCATAATTGCATGATGACCCATAAAGAAAAAAAAAATCAAATTATAAGTCAAAAATCAAGTGATGGCATATACATATAACAAATGGGATAGACGCGTAGTAAATAATAGATAATTATTGATCCAAACCATTTGAGTCTACCAAGAATAATTGCTTTAAGAAGACCAATAATGCATGGGGTATTCCGTATTATTGGATCTCTCAGTTAGACAAATTGGCACTTCTTGTCAAATATGAAATTTTCACGAGGAAGATGATGCCAATTGATGAGCTTCATGGCAAAAAGTTTAAGTTAATACTTAGGGCTTGTTTACATTGATTGAATAGAGATGAACTGAAATGAAATGAAATGAACTGAACTGAAATGAAATGAACTGAACTAAATTGAACAGAAGTGTATTAATTGAACTGAAAACTGAGATTAACTGAACTGAACTGAATATAATCTGAAGTAAACAAGCCCTTAATATATAGTTAACACACCAATTGTCACATTATATTAAATAGAAGTGAACTCAAATTTAAGGCCTATATGCTACTCGAACTTGGGTGCTCATGCCAAACATGAGTTCGTGTCCAAGTACCAAACTCGGCAATTAAGTACCAAACTTGTCAATTTATGAAAAAAAATTCTTATTTTTGGTCCCGTGCTTGTAATAGGCTTAGTATCAAAGTTTGTTTAAGGAGGTGTTTGTTTCAAACAAATATGGTATGGGCTATGGGTTTAGTAACATGAGGGGATGTGGGTTTGGCTCATACAATCTTTATTTTCTCTCGAGTTATCAAACAAACAAAAAAAGATTCATTGCCAAGTAACAACCAAACACTGTTGACGGCACATTTATTCAACGGATTTAAATAATGGTAATGTTGATGAATTTATATATGTAAATTTAGTAGGAAAATCAATTTTCATTCATGTGATTGTGCTAGTTCACCTTTCATTCATCTAATTTTCTTCACGAAAATTCATTCACATCCAACACTACTCTTCCCAATAGCAATGGATGGTAATAGAAATAATATTTTAAAAAGATCTTGGGAATAAGAATATATTTCTGTGGGGATTATAACTTTGCTTTCCATACTAAATTATGCTTTTAAGTTAATTTTCATCACCACGATTTATTACCAATAATCAAACGGGCCATTATTTCCATGGATCAAGTTCCAAACTCATACCGCTTTTACGCTTTAGTTTCATACCAGTTTGTGAACCAAAACTCATCTAAGGGTTATTTCAGGTTAGATCAGGTTTAATAAGATATAATCAAATCAGCTTTTAATCAAGTCAAATCAGATCAGATCAGATCAGATCAAGCCAGATTAAATAAGTTGAAGAGAACGCATCCTAAGTAACATTGTGCTGTTGAGGACTAGCTTACACGAGTACATTGTTGTGCTAAAAAAAAATAAGTAGAAAAAGAGGAAAAGTGTCAATGAAGTTTCAATGCAAAAAAAAGAGAGAGAGAGAGATAGTTACATATTAGGAAAAAGGAACATAATTCTTTTCCATGTAATGAAAAGCTGTAATCAGCTTTTGCCTCCTTGAACAACCTCTGAATCTAAGCCTCAGATTTAAAGGACTGGACCAAACTTTATGAAACAATTTGTTATTTTTTAATTGGGTTCTTACCACAATTAACTACCATTAATCATTATTATGTGGTTACATTACATTATTTAATTTAAGAATTAATAAAAACACAGCAGCCGCATGCTCATAAAATTTTTATTAATCATGTATACAGTACATGAATTTAGTCTAAAGATTTAATTGGTTGAGTATAAAGAACATTAAAAAAATTAATCTAATGTTAATCTTAATGAATCTTTAAATGTGTTTTAGTATATGCTTTTTGAGGTTAATTAATGGTTCTAATCTTTGCCTTTACGGCTTTACCTGTACAAGTAACCACTAATTAATGGTTCTGAGTTTGGATCCGGCGGAGTTTTATAACAACTCTATCAAGCAGAGTTCAATCCTAGTCATATATTTTAAAATTGATGGCTCAAGATTTGTTGGAATTTTTGGAGAGAAGATAAAGAAATTTTTAATAAAAAATATATAAGCTATTAATTTCTTAATCAATGGTTATGATTGATTAAATTCTTCTTGGGTGAAAGATTTTGAAAAGGATTTAGGAAGTGTAGGGGGTATAGAGGGGAAGAAGAATATTGTGCTTTATATAGTGGAATGTGGACTCACCTCACCTTTGACCTTATTTTTGTAGGTCATTAAGTAGGACATTTTTACATTTTTAGGATAGTGATTTAGCTAGTGAACTTCTTGAATAAAAAAAATAGTAAGTAAATGATTCAAAAAGGTTGGAAAATAAAGGAAAGATTCAACTAGGTTGAAGACAATATGTTGTGGAATAGTTGGCGTTGTTCCTTTGGACTTAGGATGTGTTCTCTTCTTTTTTTTTCCGTTCAGATTAGGTCTAATTAGATGTAATTATGTCAAAAAAGTGTTATGTGATTCACTCAATTTTCAGAAGCCAACCTAGTGAACAAACATACAGTTTTGAACAATTTGTGAATTAGGTTTCTTATGAACAGAGAATTATAGGAAATTGTTCAATATTTGCATGTCATATAGGCTATATTCTCCTAGAAGTATGTCATATATGGATTCCAGCTTTTTAATTTGCTTTGTAAATTGCCAATTATCTATTTTTTGACAATGGGACATGCTGTGTCTAGTCTTTCAAGTTGGAAGACGAAGCTAAAGAAACAAAAAATCAGTGTAAACGACAAATACATATATCCTATGTTACTCGGACTCTGCTAGAAGTATCGGACAAGGATACGTGTTCAAGTGTTGGATACGACATTTTTATGAAAAATATGAATGTTTTTGGTTCAAAATGAAGTGTCCAAATGTCATACCAATGTTCAAGGTTCAAGTGTCGACACGGGTATTTGGGGTGAAACAAAGAGTCCGGGTAACATAGCATATATCATTAGAAACACAACAGCTTGTTAAAGACACAAATAATGCTCAAAAAGACAGCCTTTCATAATTCATATATATATATATATAAGCTGATCTGATGGCAATCAGTGTAAAACTTTAGTCTCCTTGTTTGTAGTATTTTTGATTTCTACTTCACTTAAGACAACATATAAAAACCAAAAACATCAAAAAACCAAGAAATAAGTGTGCCTGCCTGTGTAAATATGATTACAATTATTATGATTTGTTTCCTTTCTGTAATAAACAGTCCTTTTAACAACACTCTTATGATTGGATAGTTTTATCATATATATATATATATATATTCATGGCTTTATAGTACTTAGTCCAATTCTTCATCAAGTCTTGTACTTGTTTTAACTTAAAACAAAGCATATGCTTATCCCTAGACCCTAGTGAGCATCTTCCCTGTGTTTCTCAGTAGTTTGTTGGTGGTGTTGTGCTTTGCTACATTGGGGTGGGGGTTAAGTAAACAAGAAAAAGGTATATTTGCCTCACTAGTTTGGCAGCTAATGAATAAAAAGGGTAAATTGTTCTAAATACCCTTTCCTAAGCAATCTTTAATTAGAATCAAGTAAAGTTATAATTGACATTAATCCCCCCCCCCCCCCAATTAGTTGTCCGAAATGTTAAGCAATTAGTTGAACTCTAAGCTGCAACAAGTATCATGTCAGATCGTCTTACAATACGGGATAACTTTTTATATAAAGCTTGACAAAAGACGCATAAAGTTTCGGGTTGACGAGATTTTGCAACTCAAGTATGAAGAGTGAGGGCATGTTTACTTCAACTGAATACAACTGAACTGAACCGAACTGAACTAAACTAAACTGAATACAGCTGAAAGTAATATTTTATAAGAGAAGGAAATTGAAAGCTGAACTAAACTGATCTGAATTTAAGCTGAAGTAAACAGGCCTTGAATGTACCCAAAGCAACAACATCATAGTAAAGTTAAATCTAAGTATTTGAATAATCATTTGAATTAATTCTACAAAATCCAACACTTGCTTGAAATCATAGTCATTAGCCTCTTTACTCTCTTTTTTTAACTTAAATATCATGGACTAATAATATTCACATAGACAAATACCATGCAGAGAGCCAAAAAAAAAAAAAAAAAACACATCTATTTTTCTAGAAAACATAAAAATTTAATAAACCCCCAAAAAAACAAAGATGCAAACAACACAAGCTACTATGATTAAGACAACATCCTTGTCAAAAACCCTAGATTAAATTTTTGTTTCATGTCATCCATGAGGATATTGCTGGGGTGGTTGAATCTGAAAACCCAAGTTTTGAGCTCCAACATAATTTTCTAGAAAATCACTACTCCTCTGCAAATTCTGTCCCTGAACTTTCAAATCATAAGTTCCAGCACCATAGCAGGGAGCCATAAACAAGCTCCCCTGCATCGAATCGAATCCGGGAATGGCTGTTTCATTGCTGGATTGATCCCATTGAAAATGTGTTTTGGGCATTGTAATTGAATTTGCCTGCTGTTGAGTTTGAACTGTAATTGTAGAATGATCAGGTGAATTACACCTCTTGTTGTTGTTGTTGTTATCAGGTGATGAAAGAGCTTCATTTTCAAGATTGACAGTAGTTATATCATGAATGCTTGCTCTTCTCTTGTCTTTGCCTCCTGAAAGTTGTCTTATGAAGTACTTTTGTGCATGGCTAGCCACTTGGGTTGGAGTCCTTGTTACAACAAAGTTCCTTGATATGTTCCTCCAATCTCCTTTCCCATATTTCTTCAACCCCAACAAGAACAACCTACACATTTTACTTCATTTTTTTAGCATCCTATGTCTAAAATATGTTATGATTGTGTATGACCTTGTACATGGGAAATGGCTAGTAAATCAAATTGATTTTTTTAGCAAACATATCAAATGGCATTTTTGTAATTTTGTTAAAAATAAATTACCAAAACACTCCTATAAAGTTGGTGCTCAGATCCCTGCCCCTAATGTTTGTCAAAATTACTTGAAAATGCCATTTGAGATACAAAATTTGTATCTCAAATTAATTTACTTAATATCCCTCCCTTATACATGTAACATGTTAAACCATAATCCACCCAAGATCAAAAAGTCAAAACATACAAAATCCAATCTTAAGAACAGTGCATATATATCTCCTAAACTAGCCATTTTAAGCTCAATAACTTAATTACACCATCAAATTAGGTCCGGTTCTTTTGAAATTAATTTCTAAAATTTCAGTTCAATTCAATTCTGCTAACTGTAAGATTAAGTTTCAATTCAGATTAATTCAATCCCGAAGAATAGGGTCTTGCACACTTAATCCTTGTTTAAAAAATTACTCTTCTTATCATCCCTATTTCTTCTAATTTTTTTACCTAGCTGCTAATGTAACCCGTTGTTTGTTGGTAATAAATTTTGACAATAGCCGGATTATTTGTTGGTAATAAATTTTGACAAAATGGAATAAAACTTAAAGCAGAATTTTAGCAAGGGAAACATGGTTATATTCCCAATAAAAACAGTCTCAATCTCAAGCTTAATTTCTTCATATTTTTTAAATTATCATCCATTCTTGTGAAAATGTTGGTATTAGATGATGATGGATATATAGGCAGAGAAAATTAGATAAATTGGAACGGATAATGATTTTTCTACCAAATTTAACCATAAATTCATTCTCATTAACGCCGTTCATAACCAATTACCAAACAGGCCACCAAGTAAAACAAGCACATTATTCAAGGTAAGTAAAAAAAGAAAACAAAACTTACTTGTGCTCTTCCTCAGTCCATGGAACCCCTTTCTTCCTCTCATGATCAGCGGGCCGGGCTCCGGGCGGGCCCCTCTTGGCACCACCACAACCAGGACTATAACCATCATCATAACCATGGTGGTTAACCCACTCTAAGGTAAAAGCAGAGGTTGTATCATACCCAGGAATTGGTACTAACCCAGCTTCAATATTACTAATATCATCCTCTAATTCCTTGTATTGTTTAATAACATCTCCAACAGTTTTACCAGGAAGCATAGCAGCCACTTTTTGCCACCTATCTGGTGTGTCTTTATCATAAACAGCTAAAGCATTTTCAAATATCTTGTTTTCTGATTGTGTCCATCTTGTGCTCCTACTTTCATCTATTAACCAACTTGCACTTGAAAGGTATGATGATAAAACCTCCATTTCCCACCTCATCAAACTCCCAAAAACTTCAAAGATCAAGCTCAAGTTCAACTTTTTTGATGGAATTTTGAGAGGTTTCTGTTCTTTCAGCTGTCAAACAGACAGTTTTGACTTCATTATTTGATTGCAGAGAAAAATGGGGTTTTTGTAATTTTTTTTTTAAATAAGAAATTTAGGTGGGGGTGGGGGCAAGGAGAGGAAGAGAACCCAGAAAGCAAATGCAGAGGCTGAGATTTTGCAAATTCCAAATTTAGAGAATTATAGAGAGGAGATGGAGCATTTGAAAGGAATCAGAATACTCCCACCTCTTTTTTCCTTTTTTTTTTTGGGGGTTAAAAAAAAAAAAAGAATTAGGCCTACCCTTTTCTTGAGGAATCTAGAAAAGGACTCACCTAGTCACCTATGCTAATATCTAAGTGAAAAAATAAAAAATCTATCAAAAAAATATCCCAAACTTGGGAGATATAAAAAAAAAAAGGGGATGATTAAAAATTAAACAAAAAGCTTACTTATTTATGAGTAAACAAAAAAACCAGTAAGAAATTGAGGTGGGGATTATTGATTATTGAATACCCAGATAAGAAAAGATCAATCAAAAGTGGGGGAAAAAGATTGTTTAGTTGGTGAATTGCAAGAACAGAGTAAAATTAATGAGTAGTTTGCAAGGTTCAGGGTGCCATGGCCAAATCAGGAAAGTTTGCAGAAGAGCTGAAAATGGAAAGAACTAAGTTTGAAAACAGAGTTATATTATTATGGATGGATGGATTGATTCAGAAGGATGATGGATTTGTAGGAGTGAGAAAACAATAACAAATCATGGAATAAAAAGGAGGTGAAAGAGAAAGAAAGATCTGTTCTTTCTTTGTTTTTTTTGTTTTGGGTGCTTTTTTTTTTTTTTCTTGAGGTCTGAGCAAGTAAGAAGAGAGGGAAAGTAAATAAAAGGGGAGGCAAATTTAATAAAAACCCACAAAAGCAAAGGTAGTGAGGTTCAAGGAATGAATCTAAAATTTAGCACATCTATGCAGAGTGAAAGAAAGAAGGGAAGAGAAAGAGAAAGAAAAAAGATCTTTGAGACAGAGGTAGAGAGAGAAAACTGATGAAGGTATTGAAGGTGGTGGGTTGTTATTGGGCAATATGGACATGGTGTATAGTTTAATAATGTTCATTCTTTTTTATTTTAAAATAAAAAGAAAAGAAATATGGCTCGTATTATTTAAGGGTGTGTTCTCTTCAAAAAATTTATCAGGTCTCAAAATTTGTCAAATTTGAACAAGTTAAGTCAAATAAGTTGAAAATAACGTACCCTAGGTGTGAGTTTCAATTCTCGTCAATGGCAAGTTACATTTCCCAACATTCGACCAATACCAGCGTGATCTAAGCCACGGATTGGAAGCCAGTTGACCTTACCATGTAAAAACATGCAAGAATTTAATAACAAAGAAATACTCTCTCTTGCTATATTTAGTTATTTACTTTTTTTATGTAGTCTTTTAAACCTGAGTTATATCGTAAGTATCTCTCCAAGTGTTCTTCATTAAAAAAAATTGATATCACATATTATCGATAATTTGACAAGATAGGTATTGATTTTTTTTTTTTATAAGTTTATATGAAATTGGATTTGTTTTCAGCGCTTGTAAACTTTGATTTCATAAAAACAAAAATGTAGAAAATTAAGGTGGGCAGAAGAAGTACTAAATATGATTATATATTAGGTGATCATAGTGTGAGAGATAAATGAGAAACAATATTAAGGTAGGTTCTTTTGGATTGAGCAAAACTGAAATGAATTGAACTAAAGATAAATCTAAAATAACAAGGCCTATTAATCAATTTAAGATAAATTTCAAATAATATGAAATGTATCAACTAAAGTATGATAGTTTAGAACGTGAATTGAAAGGTAATACATATGATGAATTATGAGCTGAACTGAATTGAACTAAACTGAATTTAAGCGGAAGTAAACAAGCCCTAAGGGTGGCCAAGGTGCGTAACTATTACACTCAAAATGACGGTCATACTCATACTCCATCAGATCTATTTTCCTCTGCTATCAGTAAGGGCGCTTTGTCATTTTGGTTCGGATTAGCTAGGGTTTGGACGTGTTGGATCGAAACTTGGGTTGGATTGGAATGGATATCGGTTGGGTCTCCAATCAAAATGAAAATTATGATTTCAGAGTTTCAATCTGCACTTTGGGACTAATATTTTTTGTAATGGAAAAAAAATTATGATTAAAATTTATATACAAAATTAAGAGAGAGGAAAAAATGTAATTTTATTAAAGTTAATCAAAAGTAAGAGGAGGTATGGAAAACACGTAGAAAATATAAATTAATAAATACAAAAAAAGAAAATTTTGTTATATGTATGTGATGTAGGAAGTGTGTAATTTTTTTAAAAAAAACCCAAAAAAGGAAAGTGGTAAATTTTTTTAAAAAAATGGAAGGAGCACATTTTAGGAAATAAAAAAATATTGTAAAAAAGATTAAAAATCATTAATGCAACCGATCCAAATTCAATCCGAACCACAAAAAATAAGGTCCGGTGTTCGGATCGAAATTTCATGAAATTTGAAAATCCAACTTCACTGATCTTCTTATTCCATTTATTAGCGGCATATCTTCTCTAAAATCACCTCTAATCGTATATACTCTCTCCGTAACATAAAACTTTCAACAATTGATTTTGCACGCATTTTGAGGAAGTGATTTAAGAGTGTAAATGAAGGAATTAGACAATATAATTTTAATATTAGGAACTTATAATCACATTCTTGCTTGTATTAAAACCATTTTGACTAATTCCTTCGTTTACACCCTTAAATCGCTTCCTCAAAATGCGTGCAAAACCAATTGTTAAAAGTTTTATGTTACGGAGGAAGTACTTTAATTTCAACTTTTGCTATCTCCTTAATATATACATTATTCATAATCCAGTCACAGCCTTTGCTTAAAAACATAATCATAAGGGATTTTATTTTAATCGTCTCAATTAACATCAATATGTTAAGACTTAAGAACATCAAATAATGTTCTTATCAAAAAAAAAAAAAGAATATCAAATGTTAACCATTTTAAAAATATATAATTAATGATATAATACATTGACAAAGGTATAAAAAGAATTGAATTGATGGTATGGTCGGGTTTTTTTTTTTTAAATAAAAAAAAAATAATTTTCATGATGCTTTAATTAGCCTATAAAATAAGGGTGGAAAAGAGGATGGGATGACACCTCATTATGGGGTGATGGGTACTCCACCTTTCCTAATCCTAATATGGCTACCACCAGTCAATGAGAGACTTGTTTTGCCAAGCTATCATTAGGGTGTCAAGTGTCAACTCAAGTTGTATTAACCTTAATTAAATCAAATTTATAAATAAATCACTTTACTTCTTTTCACAACTCCCTCCCTTTTTAATTTGTCACCTACCAAAGCTTTTAACTAGGACCGGTTCTTTTCAATTTAAATAGTTTTCCTATGAAATTTTCTGATCTGGGTATGTTCTATTCAACTTATATAGATCAGATCGTATAATATAAGTTTAAATTCTCACATATTTTGAGATTTTATCTTCTAAGATCAGATTAGATCAGAAAAAAAATAAGATGAAGATTTAAAGATAACACACCCCTGATCTGAAAATTTATAAGAATTGGTGAGATGAAATCTGAATAGAACTTATCTAGTATGATCTTCTGATATGATCTGAGATAAATTGAAGATAACACACCCTATGGCTATATATGCTTATTGTCATAATATCATCAACTTCAATTCATTTCTGGTTAATGGGGAGTATAACAATAGCTTAGGAAAGCTAGTTTGTCCATTCTCATTTTTATTTTCATGAAATATTCCCTCTTCGCCTCTTAGGAATAGTCTTGATCCAAATCTTGTCCAATCTAGTCTACAAGAAACATACAATGCAAATTAGAAAAATTAAAATCTACATTCGATTCAACTTTTAAACAAAAATTCAGAAATCAAGTTGAAGTTGGTTGTTAGGAAAAAATAGAGGAAAGCAGAAAAATCATAGTTGGAATCGAAAGTCGAATTTAAATCAAACATCCGACTACTAGTTAGAATTAAATTATGCATAATTCAATCCAACCTCGATCTATTTCCATCTTGAACTATGTAATATGGTTGGCACCAAAATTTAGTGAAGGAGCATTTTATTAAGCATACCAATGTCTTGCAACATGTACCTATGTGATATGCTCTTCATTTTCTTTTATACTTGTTTTCTAAGTTGTATCGATGCACCTTTTTTCCACGAGTGTAATAAAAAAAATTCAAATTATAAATAGAAAAATAAAATTGAGTGCTCCTGCTAAATCCTCTATTACATAGATAGGTACTTTAATTTAGGATTGAAGTTCGTTCTAACCTTATATTAATTATAACTAGGTTAGCCCCGTGCGATGCACGATTTTAATAAAAATTATAATAAAATTAACAAAATGAAGAACATGAACATGTTAATTTACAATAAAGAAAAAAAGATTAATCAAACAATTTTAAAGTGGTTATGTTTAAAGAGCAAGTAGTCCGAAAAATAAATTTTAGTAAGGTAATGAAATAAAAGATAAAATTTTATAGTATTAAATTATGATTTTTTTTGAGGAAGTATTAATTATGGTATTAAATAGATAAGTAGAAATGTGATATTATGAGTGAAATAGTGGTATGAGTTTTTATAGTTTAAAAAAAATATTTATTAATTTGTTATGGTATTAATTATTATGTTATTAATTATGGTATTAAATAAAGAGAAGTAGATTAAGGAAGGGGAGGGGAGGGAAATGTGGAAAATGGGAGGGAAGAGAGGATTTTTTAGTGGTAAAAGTTTTAGATAGATAATATATAGATAGATATATGTTCTCTTTTCCTTTTTTTAAAATAATAAAAAATAATATGATACATCTGTTCCACGTGTTAACTTTTTTGTGAATTCAACTTTAATTTATTTTATTTTTAAAATAATCTTTCATTAATTAAGAGATTTTAGGAGACACATTATATCTTAAGTTATAGAGTTTGTAATTTCCTATATTATTATGATCAACTTAATTTTATTAATAATATCTTAATTTAAACTGTTTTGAGACTATACTTCTATTATATACAACTCGTGCATTGCACGGGTTCCAAAACTAGTTGTTTCTTAAAACCAAAATTTTTAATTTTAAATAATGATTTAACAAGTTCATATTTAATAAATTGAATCAAATACAACCTTAATCATAACTTTTAACCTAAAAATTATAGTTAACAATATTTAAATTCAAAAAATTTATATTCCATATATGCTATAATAAACCATTATGATTGTTTGATTAAGGGTGCATTAAACTTAACTCAACTTATTAATTAAACACTCTGATTGACATTTATTCAACTTATTTAACCTGATTAGCCCTGATTATGAGAAACAATTGGATCTAATCGCACTTGATTAGGCCTGATCAAACCTTATTGAACTCATTACACTTGATTAAACCTATTTTCAACTAATCTAAATTTAACTGAAATAAAACTTTTTTAAAAGATAAATGGAACACGCCCTAAAACTAGAGTTTGGCATCGGTCGGGTCGGCAAGAGAGTCGACTTGGCACGACATGATTTGGGTTCGTCTCAACATGAGCCCCAATCGAGCCCACTATGAGCACAACACGATTTGGGTCCGGCCCAACATGGGCCCACTATGAGCATGACACGAAGGCACAAATAATAATAGGCTATGAGCCACACATGGAAAACATCTTAAAATTTTGATAAGACCCCGATACGAGCATGAGGGGTCAGTACGCAAGTTGAGATGCTTAATTTAGTTAAAATTTCATAATTTATATGAAATTATTATAAGGCACGACACAAAACATGAGTGGAGTCATACAAAGACCTTATATTTATAATTTGACTCAATTAAGTTCAGTACGACACGGACTTTTCTTGACCCATTATATACACAAACCGCTATAATACAACTAGTGGGTTGCTAAACATCGCCCGCATATTACTTAAAATCGCCCACAACCAAAAGTAAAAAGACAAAATGCCCTTGATTTAAAATTACACCACAACAACTTAGATTAAATATACAACGACGTTGGACACCCTGCCATGACCTCGACCACCACCGCTGCCACCACCACCACTACCATGGTGGTGGTTAATTTTTTTTTTAATAAGGGAAGGGGCGTCCAGATCAGACGCCCCAACAATATACAACGACGTCGGACACCACGCCATGACCTCGACCACCACCGCCGCCACCGTGGTTAAATTTTTTTTTAAATAAGGGGAGGGGCGTCCTGATTAGACTCTCCGACCATGGTAGGGACGTTCAGATCAGACCCATACAAGTCCCATACAACTATATATATAAAGTACGTGAGTCATCCCGGCACGGCCGTATCCACCATCACCTAAAAGTTAAACTAGTACCCTACTAGGCTACCATCTTTAAAAGCGTCAAACACGGTACCGGCTTAACGAAACAATGGGTACTAAAAAATTGAGGGGACCAACCACAAGTGAACTTGGTTGGTGGGGGCCTACATGCATGGTGTAGTCATTTCCCATAGGGCCTATTGATGGTTCATCTTCCCAAAAGGAATGAATATAAGAGGAAGTAAATCTAATATCAATTTTGGTGTGCCTTTATCATTTGCCCTATTTCTCTCTGTTGGTTATGTATTATGTTCCTAATTTTTTATGGATTATATTTATAATCTTTCTATTAACTATTTTCGTTCTCAATTAGTTAATTGCAATATTTGCCAAAAAAGGAGGATTGTACTTACAAGTTACAACACTTCTATTTTTCTTTCTATTACACTTTGACTTTTCTTTCTCTCATTCTAATTACTACCCATTATGAAATTTAGTTTTGAAAAACGTGCAACCAAAATTATTGCAACTAATTAGGACCAGAGGTAGTGTATAAATTAGTTTTATTGATCTTTAATTGAAAACATTTATTATTGTAATGTCGTGGATCATGGTAAACTCAACCTTGTTTTTTTTTTGAGGGGAACTCAGCCTTGGTTATAATCAACTACTATTAATAAAAAGTTGTATTAATTATCATGAACACTGATAAAGTTATTGAAATAGACACTTTACAATAAATAAAAAAAAATACAAGTAATAATTATTAAAATCACTATCTGATTACCTTCAAGGGCAGATATAATATGGGGAGTAGGGCTCGACCTCTACTGAATGACTCTTAATTTTAAATAGCCATAACTTATCCGTTTCAAGTCAAAATTAGGCGTATGATTTACCGTTGGAAAGATCTTTGAATTTAGTTTTCAGTGCCGTTAAAGTTTGGTCAATCTCATGTGTGTATCTCAAGTTGTGCCCAAAATAGTGAGAGGTGATCAAAATCTTTCAAACGAATGCGACCGATTTCAAGTCAATTCTTCAACAGTTGTCGACAAAACACTCTAACCCGTCTTTATTTAATTTTCTCAATCTTTTATTAATCTTGAATCATCCTATTTCTCCATTTGATTCCTTTTATAACCTTTAGTTGTTTCCTATGAAAGTCTTGATTTTTAAGTACTCTATCTGTAACATATTAATTGCAACGATTTAAAATAAAATAGGTAACAAAAATGTCAAATCGTTGCAATTAATATGTTACGGAGGAAGTATTATCATTGCATAAATTTTGTATTATTAGTCTAGATGCATACCTATATACGTGTCCATTTTAAAGTATAATATCATTTGGCTTCTGAAGGAATTATACTCAAAATTTGCCACTGTTTACCTTAATAACCACGTAAGATTCTAAGCATAACTAACAAGATGAGATGGAGTGGTAAACTGGGGGAAATGATAAAGACACACTCAAAATCGATATGAGCACACTACACCCCATTGTGAAAACACATCTTCATGTGCTCCTCTTACAAAGAAAGTGCCCATATCAAATTTTGAGTTGAGTCAACTATACTGACACGTGGGCCTGGCCCATGACACATGTCATTGCGTCATTTGTGTACGTGTATCTGATGTAGCTCTAACCCTAGCAAAGTCATGCTTTAGGATTCGGGTCGTTTATCTTGGGCTGACCACTTTAATGGGCCCGAACAGAGTACAATAAACACTAAGCAATTCACTAATTGGTTTGAAGGGGTACCCTTTGGAAGTACGATGAGGACACTTGTTAAAGTGCTATTGGATCAGGTTGAGGCACATTTATCATTTTTATCAACTCGTCCAAAGCACTTGGACTAGGAGCCAATCATTCAACGTGTCCTCACTGCCCAGCACAGGCGCTGTAAATTTATTTTATTACTCATTGATTTTTGCCCCATGTGAGCCAACTATTAATTCTTTTGGACTTATAAATTCCACTTCAATTTACTTTATTTAGTTCATTTAATTAAGATAAATTTAGTCCATTTTCTATTGAGTTCATTATTCAGTTTTAGTTCAATTTTTATAAATTACAGAAAAATAGCTACTTTGTACGTATCACATTATAAACATATTTAACCCAAAAAAAATTCATTTTTTTTAGTAAAAGTTACCTATAATGAGTTCATAACATAAACACAATGAAAACTACTCCCTCTGTCCCTAACAGATTGCACTATTCACTTTTTCTTATTTCACGAGACACGTTTTTAAATTAAAATATCTTTAGCTTCATATAATATAAAATTATAAGAATTGCATATTAAAAAGCACATGTTGAGCCGGAACAAACGAGATTCCATTTTACTATACTTTTCCTTACATGTATAAAATTATAGAGAGTCAAATTTATTAAATGAGAACAGTAGCAAAAGGCAATTTAGGGCATTCTTTAAGGGACGAAGAGAGTAGTTAATAGATCTAATACATGGGCTAAGGTGTTTACATCCGGATGACGTGGATCTCTGGTTCCGATAATGACTTCATAAGGGTGTAAGCTAAGCATATCAATGTTGACATGAAGCAGTCTCTAAATAGTACTCCCTCTGTCCCACCAAAAATGATCCATATACATTTGAGGTCATTTTCATGAAAGTACTAATTATTATTTTTGTCTTATAGTGGTTAAAAAGTGTTTTTTTTTAATCTAAGAAAGTACACTTTTGGGTATTGTTGTAATTTTTTTAGGACATATAACTAAAAGTAGTAAAAAAAAAAAGTACTCCGTAGTAATTAAGTATTTATTTGGGAATGAACAAAAAAGGAAAATGATACATTTATTATGAGACGGAAGGAGTAGCTAGGGAAATGATAAAGGCATAACTAAATTGATATGGGCACAACCCATTGTGAGAAAATATGATTCTATGCTCCTCTCACAAAAGTTGTGCCCATATCAATTTTAGTTGTGTCAATATGAATTTCCGAGTAGCTGCTTTTAGTGCATTCCATAGAGTTGTCCATTCTGCTTGAATCTTGTCCTCCGCCTAGGGACGGACATGATGGTTTGTAAACAAATCATGATTATGGAATTCACAATTTCACATGTTAAGTATACCCGTCCCTTTTTTTTTTTGCAACAATTTGACTCTTGCTGCTATTTACCAGACAACTTTGACTAGCTCTAATCTTATACATATAAGAAAAACTATAGTCAAATAGGATTTCATTTGATTCGGTTTGATGTGTACATTTTTAATATATAATTAGTATAATTTTTTCTTATGTGCATCTAAAGATATTTCCATTGAAAGTTATGTGTTGGTAAATGTAAAAATAGCAAATGTTGCAAACAAAAGGGGAAAAAGGAAGTAGGATGAATCATTGTTTAGATAGGTTCGAGACAAGTGAACAAATGTAACCCGGTGTCCCGGTTACGAACTTACAATGTTTGGCTCGAGTTTTAAAAAAAAAAGGAATTCAAAGAAACCTAAAAAACTCTCCATTCTATGTTTTGTAGTTAGATGTAAAAAATGGAATAATAAACCTATAATTTACCAATAGATATTATTGGTGTATATCTGAGATATACATATATCAGCTACAGGACAAATAAAATTTGCCATTTTACTTTGAAAAAAGACAATAAAAATTGTCCTGTAGCCTGATATATATATATATATATATATATATATATATATATATATATATCTCAGGTATACACTAATAATTTCTCAATTTACCACCACCACCAAGCCTCTGCAACTTTTATTCTCATCAGTAACTAAGATTTTTATTTGTGAAATTGTGAGCATAATTGACACAACATAACATGTTTATTAAACGGACCGAATTTGGATCATGGGGTTAAACTCATTTATGTATGCGAATTGACACGAACACAATTGATAGCTTTAACAAAAAAGAAAACATAAGTAATCATGGTTAGATAGCTAGGGTATTGCAAGCCCATCCAAGCTCCTCCATTATTCTATAATCTTGGGACTCACTCTTATGGGACACTTAGCTAGGTAGAAAAGGTTTAACAATAATAATAATAATTAAGTAAGAAGCTAGCTAAATAACCCATTTGGGCCCACATTGAAGGCCATCTTTCCTTTTATGGGTAATCTACAAACTCAAAGGGTTCCTCAATTTTTGCCATTTTGGGAAAGAAACATTAATTAAACAAGAAAGGCGTACGTGTTTGATTAAGGCGGTTTAAGCAACTAATCTTTGTTTATCTTAATTAATTTAATTGACAAATAAAAAAAAATTGGGATTAATTATTAAAGCCACCATAATTAATTATCAAACACACACAATTGTTGGGTTGTCCAAATCATTGTCTTCTTTCTTTTCTTTAATTGAAATTAAGCAAAGTTGTCGCAGGTGGTGATATTAGTTGACCACTTTTTGGTTAATTTCTTTTAATTAATCTAATTAAGCGTGATAGAAAAAGTCCTGAACTTTAGCATTAAATTATTTTGTAATATTACAATTTTGTATTTGTATTATTATTATTTCTGTCCTGGAACTTCTCTTGAATAGTCAACGATTTTTTGGTGTATGACGTGTACTCTGGGCGATCCTCGGTTAATGCTGTGACCTGCAAAACAGTCAGAGATTGCTAACCCGGGGGTGGAACTCGGGAACGTCCCTCCAATGCTTAAGTCAGATATTGGAAATAAGGATTCAGAGTATTTTGTGAGTTTGTGGACTATGAATTGCATACCTGTAGAATAGTAGGACTGATCCTTATATAGGCATTAGATCCCTGGCTAGGGTTCTTGCTGGGCCGGTTAGGCTGGCGTATGGGCCGGGCCCATGAAAACATGGTCAAAGCTTTACCAAGGTGATTGACACGTGGCAACTCTGCATTCGCCATAGAATATCTGATATGTACCTAGCCCCACCAGAACTGGGCCTAGGATTTGGGCCCACTAATACGGGTTTGACCACCTGGGTGGGCCCGGAACAATTAGCCCCACGCTCGGCGTGGAACGGGAATCCATAGACGTTGGTGCCAAGCGGAATACTCCGGAAAAAACAAACAAATCTTCAGACCTCTTATGACCACGAGGATGCCTCAATTAAGGCACCTCGATCGAGGTTACCTCGACCGTGAGGGGGAGACCACGATCGAGGCTACCTTGATCGTGTGGAACCTCGATCGAGGTATCCTCGATCCCCACGCCCCCATCAAGAACCCCAAAAAAGCCTCGATGGGGTCCCCAGGAGGGGGCCTCGATTGAGAGGGAAAAGTCCCTCAATCGAGGTGGCCCCAGGGAGGTATGAAAATGACCTTGATGGGGTCTTCAATAGGGAGGCTACCTCGATCGAGGTAACCTCGATCGTAAGGGACCTCGATCGAGGTTTCCTCGATCATGGAGTTTGCAGAGGTTTTTCATGACCTTTATTACTTAAGCCTTATGGAGGCCCAAGAAATGCCTCGATGGGGTCTCCAATAAGGGAAAGGCCTCGATCGAGGCAACCTCGATCGTGTGGAACCTCGATCGAGGCAACCTCGATCGTGTGGAACCTCGATCGAGGCAACCTCGATCGTGTGGAACCTCGATCGAGGTAACCTAAGCCCCATGGAGGCCCAAGAAAAGCCTTGATGGGGTTTCCCAGGAGGGGGCCTCGATCGAGGTAACCTAAGCCCCATGGAGGCCCAAGAAAAGCCTCGATGGGGTTTCCCAGGAGGGGGCCTCGATCGAGGTAACCTAATCCCCATGGAGGCCCAAGAAAAGCCTCGCTGGGGTTTCTCAGGAGGCCTCGATCGAGGTAGCCTCGATCATGAGGGAAAGTTGCTGATTGAGGTGACCTTGATCCATAGGCTTGTAAGGCGTTACTCTCCCATAAACCTCGAGGGTGTTTTCCCAAGGAGGAAAGTCTCCTCGATCGAGGGAACCTCGATCGTGTGAGGAAGGCCCCTCGATCGAGGTAGTAATGCCTACAAGGCTTTCCTTTTTTGTTCGTGTATCGAGATAACCTCGACCCACATGTCTAGCTAGGTCTTCCTCCTTCTCCACCTCGAGGGTGTCTCCCTTGATCCATGTGTTCAACATGTCTTGATGGTGGTGGCTTGTAGGTAATTACCTCGACTGAGTGAAGGGCTTCTTCCCCTGATCTTCACTCCTTGAAACCCTTATAATTTTTCTAAGTGTTGATGTTTCCTAGACCTCTTTTCCACCTTGAGGGTCTTCCTTTTTACCCTGATTTTTACCTCGATGGGTTGCCCCTTTTTCCTCAAGGGTTAGAAATGACATGCTCTGGGACAACCTTTCTAATGACCTCGAAGGTCTTACCTACCTCGACCGTGATAGAGGTGTAAGGTAAGATTTACCCTGGTAATCTCGAGGGTCCTCCTACTACCTCGAGTATGATAGTGCAGTCCAGAGATGTTTTGTTTGTTAATACACCTTTGTTGTGCCCACATTGAGTGGGGCTTTGGCCTAAGGTGGCCAACTATCCCTTTAGGGGATAATGAGCCCCAAGACATGGTTGACACCTATCCAGCCTCCCATCTTCCTTGATGGATGCCTATCTTGAATAGGGCTTGTTGTAAGCCTTAGGAGCTTTCCCAAAGCCAAGGGGCTAATGAGCCCCAGAGACTAAGTGTCAGTCACCTTCCCTAATGACCTCGAGGGTGTCCATTACCTCGACCATGATAGAGGTAGAAGATGAAAAGGCCCTGATGACCTCGAGGGTCTCTCCCTGTACCTCGAGTGTTAGGGAAAGATGTCTTAGCTACCCATCAGCCTCGATGGGTGCCCACATTGAGTAGGACCTTGGTCTAAGGTGTTCAACTGATCCTTTGGGGCTAATGAGCCCCATGATAAGTGTGATACCCATCCAACCTCCCATCTTCTTTGATGGGTGTCTACCTTGAGCAGGGCTTAATCCTTGGCCTAAGGAGCTCTTTCCAAAGCCAAGGGGCTAATGAGCCCCAGTGACTCTGAATGCCTGTCCAGCCACTCCATTCTCCTCGATGGATGCCTATGTTGAATAGGGCCTTTTTTCACTTGATGACGTGGAGGGTTTGACCAAAAGTCAATGAATTAGTGAACACTGTTCACCTTCTAAACGCATAATTTGATGTCATTTTAGCTGATTTTTACCATAATGAGGTAAAAACCGTTTCACATTCTTTACCTCCTATATATTCAACCCCTTAATCATTTCCTCAAAATCATTCTCTCACTCTTCAAATTTTCTCTCTCTAGAGTTCTCTAATCTCTTCGAAGGTCTTCTCTCAGCTTGTGTCTAGGTAGCCTCGGAGTAGTTTCTTTGTCAAGGGAACCGTCTTCCCCTTCTTTGTATTTATTTGAATAAGTGAGTCCTTGTCCTGTCGAGTACCTTTCTTTTCCTTAGTTTATTTTTAATAACTTAGGTATTGGACATGTCAAGTACTTCACCCCTTCTTCCCCTAGAGTGCATTGGGGTCCTTCGGGTCGAGGGTGATGAAGGGATTGAATCCCAAAACATCCCTGAGGCCATCCCTCTACTCTCTGACTCGGATGGGTCAGTGTCTGGGGGAGAAGAGGTAGAAACCCCTTACCCCTGGAGCCATCTGTAGCACATCCTAACATTTACCATTCCACATATGAAAAACTTGTAGGTATACTAAATATGAACCTCGATGGTCCATCCACCTCTGGTCAAGAGGAGACAGAGAACATTGTGCACCCAAAGATTCCCCCTGAGAAGGGTCCTAAATATTTGTTCCTAGCCCCAACCTTCAACCACCGTCTTAAACAAGACATTCGTTCCTTTGCTACCCAATTCCAATTTGTAGAGCCATATGTAGTAGTTAGACCCATTAACCTTCAGACCATCCGTTCCCCCCCTGACGGATGTGTAGCTGTATATAAACTTGCCATGGTTAGGGGGCTTAGATTTCCATTGCACAATTTTGTTGTACAGCTTCTTTGTTAATATAACTTATCCTTAGCTTCCTTAGTTCCTAACTCTTGGGCCTCGATCAATTCTTTTATTGGCATATGTACAATGCTTAGGATTACCCCAACCCTTCGCCTATGGCGGAATTTGGCTAAATTAGTGGAAAACCGTAGTATTGATCATGGGAAGGGTTGGCATAGTTTTCAAGTTAGAAAGGGCTATAGCTTTGTAAATAACGTGCCCACCAACCAAGAAGGATTTAGGCACGAATTCTTCTTTGTTTTCAATAGCGAGGGGTGGAAAATCCTTAGGGTGGTGGAAGAAGAGCCAAACTTCCACCTAAACCGCCAAGTGCCAAAGATGTCTGCTGAGGAAGCAGTAGTGGCCATCTACTGTGAACTTGAAGCAAAGGAGGAAAAGGGGAAGACAGTGATGGTCCCTTTTAATTGGCTTCCCAGCACAGATGACTTGAAGCAAGACTTCTTCTTGTCTGCTATGGGGCTAAACCCAGCATATCCTGAGGGTAGGGGCTCTTATCTATAAGTACTAACCCCATATTTTTGATCCTTCCTGATATTCTAACTTATTTGCTCTTTTATTGCAGGGTAGCAAAAGATAAACTAGATCCAAAGATGGCCTCCCTCATGACTGCAGCTGCCATCAAAGCTCTTGCTGTAAAAGGCAAGATCGATTCGAAGGAAGAAACAATCCCCAATCCTCCTGAGGTAATTTATTAACCTCGATGATACTTATGTTGCCCCCTTCCTTTGACTCGATGATGCTAACCTTCTTATAGCCTCGATAGGACCCCAAGCACAAGAAGAAAATTTCGACCAGTGGGGTGCCTTGAATCAAGAGGACAAGGGAAACTAATCCTTTTGCTGAAGAGCAAAAGGATAAAAAGAAAAAACAAAAGGTGGTTGATGAGGATCAACCATCATTGCTTGAGGAGGGCATTTTTCAGAAGGATGCATCCACAGAGGCTGCACTTGTTGCTGCTGGGAAGGTCATTAGGCCTTCCTCTTCGAAGGAGGTTCCTGCCGGCTACGACAGACATTTCAAAGCGCTTACCCAGAAAGAGCGCAACCGTTGCCTCCATGGGGCTTTTAGGGTCATGTACTCACCTTCTGATGAAGAGTACATCATGGGAGGCGACAGGGAGGAGGTCTTCAATGAGCTCCACAACGCCTGGCTGGATGTGAGTATCCATTCACTCGTTTAAAAGCTTGTCCTTTGTCCTTCCTTGTACTAACTTTCTATGTTTGTGCAGATGTCTATCCGGATGCATGCTGCATCCAAGTACATGTTGACCAACAAAGGCAAGGGCTTGTCCCTTGCTGATGCTGAAAAGGTCAAGGCTGACTTGGCCCAGGAGAGGGTGGACCATGCTGCCACCAAGAAGACTGTGACCTCCTTGGAAGGTCAGTTGGAGACTGCAAGAGCTGATCTTGCCACCGCCAACACCTCCATCACTGACCTGGAGGCAAAACTGACAAACGCCATCTCCCAGCGCGACTCTGTAAACCGCACCAAAAACAAGGCCCTCGAGGACTTGACCAAGAAGAGCTTGAAAAAAGCTCAAAAGGCCAGAGACCAAGCCCTCAAGGCGATGAAGAATGATGAGGAAGCCATCGTCAACAGGTGGCTTGAGTCAGAGGCTGGGGAGAGGTACAAGTCAGGCCTTCGCCTGAATGGTGCTGCTGAGGGTGCTGGCATTCTCATTGCTGACACCCTTGGCAGGGCCAGGAAGGTGTTGGAGGAGTTGCATCCAAGGGAATGGGCTTCCTTTGAATCCAGGTACCAAGCATTAGAACTGGAGGAAGAGGCTCAGGGGCAAGAGGTAGCTCCTGAGGAAAAAGAGTCCAAGGAAGAGGCTGCCCCTCTTCAGGGTGAACAAGAGACTAACCTCCTCTCTTCGAGCTCGACTGAGGGAGGTGACCTCGATGGAGTGGTTGGCAGGAGTGGTGGGTAGGGCAGCCATCAGCAGCAGCAGCAGCAGGGGGATCCTGATCAGCTCTTAGATGAGCTTAACATTTGTATAGACTAGGTTTCTTGTACTTAGTTTTTTTTTTATTGTACTTAGCATAGGTTGTAACAAAGTGAATATTAATGAAAAAACAACTTTTTGACTAAGTGTTTGCCTTTTTATTGCTTTCTTTATCGCTTTTGTTTATTGTTGTTGTTAACCTTATTGCTTAACGATGAAACCATAAAACTCGACCCGGTAAGGGTTCAATATTATGCAAACAAAGAACAATTTACTCCGAACTCAACCCTGTAAGGGCTTTAGAAGTTGGTAAAAACTCATCTCAGTTAGGACTTTTATTATGCAAAGAATAAGCACAATTCAATAGTAGTTGACCCTGTTAGGGCTTTATAAATGAATGAATCTGACCCTGTTAGGGCATTATTGAAACTAAAACATCCAAATTTAATATTCAACCTAGAATAACTCCCTGTTAGGGACTTTATTAAAACCTAGCTAACCTAATGAGGGGAAATTTAAGCATAAAACTTCTTCAGGTGATCAGTATGCCATGGCCTTGGCAAGGGTTTTCCTTCCTGATTGACAAGTCTGAATGTCCCTGGCCTTACCATTTCCTCGACTCGATAGGGTCCTTCCCAGTTAGGACCCAATTTACCTCGAAGAGCAGTCTTTCCAGTAGCCTCGACCTTCCTCAGTACCCAGTCTCCAATTGTTATCGTTCGAGGTGACACTTTACGATTGAAGTACCTTTTCATCTTTTTCTTGTAGACAATGGATTTGAGCAATGCATTTCCCCTTGCTTCTGGCAATAGGTCCAGGTTGATAGCTTTTTCTTCCTCGTTCTGATTGTAGTCATAGAAGGTGATCCTTGGCGAGGGTATTCCTACTTCGACAGGTATTACAGCTTCACTTCCATAAACAAGAGAGAATGGAGTATGCCTAGTTGCCTCCTTGACTGTAGTTCTAGCTGACCATAAGATTCCTGGAAGCTCATCTACCCAAGATCTCTTGACTGCTTTTATCTTTTTCTTGATGCCTTGAAGTATGACCTTGTTGGCTGCTTCAGCTTGTCCATTTGATTGAGGCCTTGCCACAGATGTGAACCTTGTTTGTATGTCAAACTGAGCACAATATGCCTTTGTAGGGCCACTCTCAAATTGCCTGCCATTATCTGAAATTAACATTCTTGGAATGCCAAACCTAGTGATGATATTCTTCCAAACGAACTCTTGTATCTGCTTATCAGAAATCCTCGATAGGGGTTCAGCCTCGACCCATTTGGTGAAGTAGTCGATCCCAACAATCAGAAATTTCTTCTGCCCCACAGCTGGGGGAAAAGGCCCAAGTAGGTCCATTCCCCACCTATCAAAGGGTAGGACCGCCTGAACCGCTGTTAGAGTACTCGAAGGCTGCCTAGGGATGGCAGCATGAGTTTGGCATTGCACACACTTCTTTACAAGCTCGATGGCATCCTCCTTTAGTGTAGGCCAATAATACCCAGCTCGAAGGGCCTTGCCCGCGATCGTTCTTGCCCCTTGGTGATTGCTACAACATCCCTCATGGATTTCCTTCAGAATATAGTCCCCTTCTTCAGGGGTCACACACTTCAGGAGGGGATGTGTGTAAGATAGCTTATAACGACCCGACTCGCTTAAATCGGCGCGGAAGAAACTGACGAGTCGAATAGTTATAACTACAACTCGAAAAACTTAAGAATTAAAACTAATTCCTCAAATTATTATTATTAAACCTCAAAGTACAAATACCCACAAGTTTGTACATTACTAATCCAAAAAGACAAACTAGAAATACTAAAATACGAATAACTCCAACCACACGTCAGAGTCCAAAAATAACGTATAAAAGTCCATACAATAGTCTATAACTATCTAAAACGACAACAATAACAAAATAAAAGTACATCCAAAATACAAACAAACGCCGCTCGCCCAACCCAAAGCTAAGCAAGTACTTCGTCATCAGAATTACCTGTAAAACAAACAACGGTCCACCATCAGTGGCGAGTAACATAACTGACTCACCCTAATGGGAATACACATGAACATAGCACAACTCAAATAATCAAAACATCAATCCAATATACGAGAACAACCAAATATGAACTCGACTCAAACCAACCTAACCAACTATCTTTGGCGCAATCATTCATATACTAGACCGGACTATGCTCGTACGAACGCATCTTACGCGATCGAACTTTCTACTATGTTCGGATTTGAGAATCTTACTCCCAAACCCCATGAAACCAATCTTACTGGAAATCCATGTCCCGTGAAACCAATCTTACTGGAAATTCAAAGGATAACATAGTATGACTCCAACTATCCCAATACCTCGGATGTAATAGGGGCAACGTCTTAACCCAAAAACAATGAATCTTACTCAAAGTATCAGGCGTCTAGAAATGAAATCAAGCTAATCATTAATTAAATCTCTTATCATTTTAATCAACTTATTCATAACATAATTATATTCAGAATTGCCTTTGCGCCTTGATTCTTGAAAATAATCAGTTAAACACGAAGTTATTCTCAAGATTGCCTTTGCGCCTTGATCTTGAGTCTAACCAACATTAATCCATTACTTTAAAATCCATTCTTTAACTAATTTCAACTCAATCTTTAACTTTCTTTAACCATTAAACCACTTTCTTTAATTATCAAGATTCAACCAAGAACTCATCAAGACTCATCAAGAATTCAAAGAACTCAACAAGAACTCATAAAGAACTCATTCAAGATTCAAGATCTTCAATCAAGAACTCAATCAAGATTCAAGAACTTCAATCAAGAATTCATCCAAACACCATACATCACACGCATATCATCATCATCAAGCCATTCGAAAATTCAACTTAAACTCATCCAAAATTCATCAAACTTTAACACATTAATCATGATCATAAAATATCATATATTCAATCATAAAATCATCAAAACCATCATCAAAATACCATGGAAACCACATAAAAATCAGATTAGAAACTATACACAAAATCATGATTAAACTTCACCAAATAACCCACACATGCATTTAATCTATACTATAATCATAGTATACCAACAAGGTTGAGAAAGTATGTTACCTATTGAAATATAACCATGAAAAATACCCCAAAACTTGCTGTCCGGATTCGCCCCATACGAACCCAAAGTCACGCATCACACGAGCACCACCTCGGCCTTGCACACAAGCACCACACGTCCACCATGAGCAAGCCACGAACCAGCCATGATCCAGCCACAAACCAGCCATGATTCAGCCACGAACCAGCCATGATTCAGCCATGAACCAGCCACGAACCATTCCCCACTTGACCCACACGAACACGTCCCGAAACCAACCCGAACGCACAATCTTGATTGGAATTATGGAGGTTTAATTTGTGTTTGAACACTTAAAGATCAAAGGATGAAGAATCTTTAAGTTTGGGTTTGAAAAGATGATGAACAAATTATGGGGTTTATTTAGCCAAAATGGCGTGAAGGAACAAGGGGCAAGTGGAGAGAGTGTTTAAACTTTGATGGCAAATGGATGGCAAATGAGAAAATGAGCAAATGAGTTCTCATGCCTTACTACTACTTCTATTTATAGAAGTTAGATAGGTGTGAAATCAAGGCAAGTGGCAATACTTTCCATGCATAAGGAGCCGGCCATACTAGGCTACAATGGGCCTTAGTGAGCAATTGGGCTAGTTGCACTTAAGCATGACTAATCATGTTCAAATTGCACTTGGCCCAAAATTAATTAACTAATTAGAAAATTAAATAATAAAATTCTAATTAATTAAAATAAAATAAAATTAAGAATTAATAAACCATTAAATAAAATGGTTACACTCAAGCATTAAAAATAGTCTAAAATAAATTTAGACCATGCACCGCAACAAAAATAATTACAAACTAACAACACGGAAATAGCCCAAAATCTGGGGCGTTACATAGCTTGTACAGTTCTCCATCATGCAATGTGAACCACTTAGACTTCCTTTTGATATCTTCAGCCTCTTTTTCCTCCATGGGCAGAGCCCCATGTTTTAGATATTGGATGATAGCATCCTTCCATGTTTTACCTCGAGCTAGAGTGTTGATTTCAGATTCATTGATGCTTGGTTCTTTCAAGACCTGCCACTGAATGACTCGTGGCTCCTCCCCTTCTGCAGAGCTTGCCAATCTCGATAGAGCATCAGCCTGTTGATTTCCAGATCGAGGGACATGTTGAATGTCAAAGGACTCCAATTTCCCAGCGAGGGTCCTCAGTTTCTGGAGGTACATCTTCATGCTATCTTCCTTTGCCTCAAATTCTCCCTTGAATTGTCCCACGACCAACTGTGAATCAGCCTTGGCTTTAACATGCCTTGCCCCAGCAGTGAGGCACATTTGGATCCCTAAGATCAGAGCCTCGTACTCTGCCTCGTTGTTTGATGCCACAAAGCTGAACTTAATGGCATATTCCAGTCGATCCCCATTATCAGTCTTAATCAGTATTCCTGCTCCTCCTCCACTCTGAGTAGAAGATCCATCAGTAGACAACTCCCAGACCTTGGAACTATCTGGATTAGAAGAGTTTGGCCTGTTGGTGCATTCTACTATGAAGTCGGCCAGGGCTTGAGCTTTAATGGCTCGACGGGGTTCATACTCTAACTCGAAATCAGACAGTTGGTTTGCCCATTCAGTTATGCGGTTTGAATGATTCTTTCCCTCGATGATCTTCCTTATTGGTTGCCCGGTTAGGACCTTAATTGGGTGAGCTTGAAAATATGGCCTCAATTTTCGACTAGCCATGACTAAGGTGTAACGACCCGACTTTTTAGACGTGTCGATTGACGAAGGGAAATCGACAAACGGATCATTACCAAAGTAAAACAACTATAAACGAAATTATTAATCGGAAAATGAATACTTTTACTGAATTATCTCAACTGTTGTCCAAAAATCTAATGAAATCCAAAATAAAAAGTAAGTACATGAATTATTCCAAAACCGTCCCAACATGCTGGGATCGTAAATAAGTGTAAACTATAATGTTCATTTCTGAAGACTAAGTAAACTAAAGTGTACTAAGTCCTCATCCACTCAAAGCCCACCCATCGAAGCCTGTTAATCAACAACATCTTCTCCTGAAACTGAGGGGGGGTCCACCGTCAGTGGCGAGTAACTAGGCTGTCCCATTTAATCGAGGGACCACCAAACACATAATAGCATAAAAAAGATCATAAAAACCATAAGAGAATCTAATACATGCTATACATCATTCAATACAAATTACGTATAAAAATACGTACAAACTACGTATACGGATACGTACAAAATACGTATAAATATACCTGCAGAAATACGGTTAGAATACGTATAATCTACGTATAATGTACGTACAATCAACCCTGCAAATACGGTTAGAGATACGTACAAATATACACTCAACATTCGTACATACATACATTCTTACTCGCATACATACATACCCATACATTCATACATACATGCTTTTCAAATACATACGTACACAGATACACAGCGGAAGACTCATATCATTTTAATACACATATTTATCAAATCATAACCTACATCTTATATTATACCTCTTGTCATATCATCGTATCTTATATTATAACTCATATTATATACTTAACTTATATTGTATCCTATCATATCACCCATATCATAACTTATACTTATATTATATCAAATCGTATCGTATATTATATCTTATCATTTCTTAACATTCTTATCATATCATATTGTTTCATCTTCATATCATATCATATCATATCATATCATTTTCATATCATATCGTTCGTTGGACCGGTCACTATAACTCGTTGTGGATCCCGTGTGCACCACAACTTTCCTAGAACATGCCGGGAGAAGCTCGTGTACTCAACCCGTAGTGGATCCCGTGTGCACCACTAAGCCTAAGCTATGGCCATAACTCCTAATAGCAGCTCGTGTACTACTACTAGACGACTACATATCCTAAGACCCAAAACTGCTCGGGGGAGCTCGTGTACTCGTCCCAATTGAGCAGTGGCCTCGACTTAACCCAGTCTGACTACTCGAGTCATCAGGTGGGCGTCCTTATCATATCTTATATCTTCAAAATTTACATCTTATCATATATTGGGAAATACTAGGTGACCGTAATTGGAAATGAAATGTTCGGAGTCCCAGGAAAGAGAGGTGCGGCACGTATATTGGCCATCTTAAATACCAAGTCTTTCCTAGACAGAAACCGAGACATAACATATATTCCTATTACTCTGTTTCCTTTCTTATCCCTAGTAATATCTTTTATAACTTCAAACCTTATAATAAACCATCCTTGATATCTTATCATATACTTATAACTTATCCCTACGGATAACTAATCTTAATAATAATACTAATATTATTTTATAATCTAATAATATTAATAATATTTCGTAACTTCTAATAATAATAATTATAATCCATAATATTAATACTAATAATAAATATTCACGTGTAATGTTATTAAGTTAATAACATATTATTATCTATCCCTTCACTTTACAACTTATCCCTGATAATTATTTTATCCGTAACTTTTATATTAATTATTTCTAAAATAATAATAATTCAAAATTAACTAAAATTTGACTAATCCAATTAATTCCACTCGACAATTTCGAATTATTAACAATAATTAATTAATTTCTTAAATAATTTTAATTAATCAATTAATTATTAAAATTACCAAAATTATGATAAAAATTCTATTTTTCCACTTTCTAATCACTCGACATTTCTACCAATTAATACTAATTTATCAATTAATTTATATAATTCTAATCAACCAAATTAAATAAATTAACTAACATTAATCATAAAGATCATACTTTTTACATATGAACATCAAGATTAAATTAAAGAAAACAAGATTAAAGTTCATGCTTTTTATCCTATTACACTCGGCATTTGCATATAACATCAAGAACAAAATTTGCAAATTCAAGAATACAATACAACATGATACAATCTAAAGAACTAATTAAAGATTTACATAATAAATTCTATATGATCAAGATTAACATAAAAATCATATTTTTAAATCTTTCTTTAATTCCTATACCACTCGACAATTAGAAGAAAATAAACAAGATTAATTTTTAATTCAAGATTTAATTTACACTAATTACATTAATCATGATCATGCTTTAAACAATTAAAGAAAATCATCATAATAGTATCATATCACTCGAAAAATCAATCAAGAACAATTATAAACATCTCATACAATTTTCGAATCATCATGCAATAACTAATAATTAATCTATGCAATTTTCTTAAATTAAACATACAAGATTCATGCATAATAATCAAGAAATACATAAAATCAATCAAGAATATCATCTTTCATTACTCAAAAAAAAATCGAACATAACATGGTTAAACTCCCTACAATTTTCATGATATAATTCTTAATTAACTATGTGTTTTTCTACCCAAAGATTAAATGGAAAAGCGAAGTTACCTGGATTCGCTTAAAAATTCCAAACAAAAATTCACCCTTTTGATGATCAAAGTTCACGGCCAAACAAAAAGGAAAGAGAGGAAAATTTGAGTGAAATTTAGGGTTTATGTCTTTTTGCAAAATAGGGACCAAACAATTACATGGGTCCTATTTATACATAGAGAAGAAAATAAAATAAAAAAAACAAACCCTAACCAATTCCCTTGAAATGCCGTGAGGAGAGGGGAAAAATTAGGGGAATAAGTTAGGTTGTTAGCTTAGATTGACTAGGTGTTTAAATATAGTTTTAATTAATTAATTTAATTACCATTTAAATAATATAATTAATATTAATCAATTAAACCCCAAAAGAATTATTATTGACCCATATTATCCATAGGGCCGGCCATAGGAAAAGAGAAAGGAAGAGTTGGGTCTTTGGCCCAATTTAAAGGAAAGATTGGACTTAAAAGATGTAAACAGTCCAAATTAAATGGCCTATTTGGACTTAGAATTATTAAATAGCATTAATAACCGCGAAATTTTCTGGCCCAAAATTTCGGGTTATTACAAAGGCGAAGATCATCTTCTCAGTCTCTGTATATCTAGACTCTGCCCCTCGAAATGCATGACTGATGAAGTAAACCGGGTGTTGCTACTTTTCTCTCTCAGCCACTAGTACTGCACTTAAAGCATACTCAGATATTGCTAAGTAGATGTACAATGTCTCCCCTGGTAGGGGTGAAACAAGCTTTGGGATACCGACAAGGTACTCCTTCAACTGTATGAATGCCTTCTCAGCCTCCTCGTCCCACTTGAATGTTGCTCGCTTCAACACCTGAAAGAAGGCGAGGCTCTTGTCTGCTGATCGTGATAAGAAACGACCCAATGCAGCCATGCACCCTGTTAGTCGTTGCACCTCCTTAACCGTCCTTGGAGATTGCATGTTGATGACGGCTTGAATTTTATCAAGGTTTGCCTCGATGCCCCTCTCATCGACCAAGAAACCAATACATTTGCCCCCCTTAACCCCAAAAACACACTTCTTAGGGTTGAGTTTCATACCAAACTTCCTAAGTGTTGATAAGGTCTCCCTTATATCCTTGGGATGATCACCTGCCTGTTTGCTTTTGATTATCATGTCATCAACATAAACCTTAACATTGCGGCCAATCTGCTCGGCAAAGATTGTGTTCACTAGCTTTTGATAGGTAGCCCCAGCGTTCTTGAGCCCAAAAGGCATTACTCGATAGCAGTAGACCCCCTGGTTGGTGATGAAAGCAGTATGTGCCTGATCTTTTTCAGCCATTGGTATCTGATGGTAGCCAGCATTGGCATCCATGAAGCTGAACATTGCATGTCCGGCAGTAGAATCAACCAAACTATCTATCTTTGGGAGAGGATAGTCGTCTTTGGGGCAGGCTTTATTTAAATTAGTAAAATCTACACACATTCTCCATGTACCATTAGGCTTTTTGACCAGAACAACATTGGCCAGCCAATCAGAGTATTGACACTCTTTGATAAACCCATGTTCTAGCAGCTTTTTTACTTCAGCCGCAGCTGCTTTGTTTCTTTCTTCACTCTGTCTTCACAACTTTTGCTTTATGCCTTTGAATCCTTCACGAATGTTGAACTCGTGACACATAACCGAAGGATCAATGCCTGGAATTTCCAAGACGTCGAAGGCAAAGACATCTCGAAATTCTCTTAGTAACTGAGTGATTGACTCCCTGAGTGTGGGATCCATGTAAATGCCAATTTTGACTGTGTGCTCAGGATTGTCATCGATGAGGACCTCTTTGTGACCCTCGATGGGTCTTGGTCAAGCGTAATGTTTGGCATCCTCAACTAGAAACACCGCCTCAGAAGACTCGACTGGCTCCTTTCTCTTGTCACCTACCTCGATCGATGGTGAGGCTGTTTTGATGCTATTGATGTAGCACTGCTTGGCGGTTCTCTGATCACCATACAACTTTCCAACCTCCCCCTTATTTGTCTCATACTGCAATAAGAGCTGGTATGTAGAGATGGCAGCCTTTATTTTGTTCAACAAAGGTCTTCCCAGGATGATGTTGTAGGGGAGTTTAATGTCTACGACAACGAATGTGACCGGTAAGTTGCGTCCTTCCCCCTTTTCTCCGAGTCGAACAGGAAGCTTAATGATCCCCAAAGGGAAGACGGGTCGACCCCCATATCCAAACAAAGGTTTTTCTAACGGGGTTAGATCAGCTTTGCCGTACTTCAATTGACGTAGGCATTCCAAGGTCATCACATCAGCTGAACTCCCACTGTCCACGAGTACCCTCTTGACCCTAGAGTTTGCTACTTTTACCTCGACCACGAGGGGGTCGTTGTGAGGGAAGCAGGTAGGTCGAAGAGGAGATGTATTGAATACCATCGTTGGACCTGATGGGGGTGGCTCGATGGTTCCTTCAGCAATCTGAAAAGTTGAGTTCCTGAGATCCCTCTTCAGTGCTTTGTTTGATGGTGCTTCTATTGAGTATCCTCCAGCAATGACATTAATCAGACCATCAGTCTCGTTGCTGGTACTGCGTTTCTGCTTCTTAGCCCCATTTTCTTTTGACAAATAAGAGTTGAGCTTGCCTTGATCTGCCAGCTTATTAAGTGCCTTTTTCAACTCCCTGCAGTCTTTCGTGGTATGTCCGCACTCGTGGTGGTATTCACATCAGAGTTTGGGATTCCTTCTGTTGACCGATGTGCGAACAGGGGTTGGCTTTGGAAGGATTTCTTGGCCTTTGATATCCAAGAATATCTCCCGCCTGTTAACATTGAACCTGGATCCTTCTCCCCCATCCTGAGTGTCTTTCTTAGAAGTGGATGTCCGGCTAGGACCACCTCGTTGAGACTCCTTCCTCTTATTGTCTTTCTTTTTGTCGGACTTTTCGACGGGGTTATTGATATCCGAGGCCTGGACATATTTGCGAGCCTAGTCCATAGCGTCGGTGTATGAGGATACTTCATTTTCTAGCAAGGAGAACTTGAATTTGCCCCTTTTTAGTCCTGACATGAACGCAGCATAAGCTACTGAGTCTTCCACATTAGGTATTTGCAGTAGCTCAGCGTTGAAACGCTTGAGATAATCTCCCAAGAGCTCATGTTCCCCCTGTTGACAAGCCATGAGATGAATGCTTGTCTTACGCTGTTTCTTCCCAGCCACGAAGTGGCTAAGGAACATTTCTTCCAACGTTGCAAAACTAACGACCGACCCGGATGGGAGATCTGTAAACCAAGTGAGGGCCAAGCCCTTGAGAGTGGTAGGGAAATACCTACACCAGCTTGCCTCACAGCTTGTCTGTACTGCCATTTGGGCTTTGTAGGCAGCCATATGCTCAGCGGGATCAGTTACCCCAGAGAAGGGTTCGATAGTGGGAGCCTTTACTTTCCTTGTGTCAGTGGTGTACAGAAGCCTTTGGCTGAATGGAGTTTGAAAGAGGACTTCTCCTGCTGGTTGTTCTGGCTCGACCACTGGAGAGAGTCTTCTGCTGTTATCCCGGTTAGGGACAGCCACTGGGGAACGACGTACGTTTTCCCCCAGATTTGGGATGGCAGCTGACCTTTGATTCCTAGCCGTAGTATGGTGAGATCTCTCTGGTGATCTCCTTGGCTGGCCTCGAGTCTCTTGCCTTGTGACCTCCCTGACATTCGAGGCCGTTCGTGCCCGACGCGATTCGATGACATTTCGAGCGTCATCGCGTCTGGAATTGATGATCCCTCGAGCGTCCCCAAGACATATTTGCGAGCCTAGTCCATAGCGTCGGTGTATGAGGATACTTCATTTTCCAGCAAGGAGAACTTGAATTTGCCCCTTTTTAGTCCTGACATGAACGCAGCATAAGCTACTGAGTCTTCCACATTAGGTATTTGCAGTAGCTCAGCGTTGAAACGCTTGAGATAATCTCCCAAGAGCTCATGTTCCCCCTGTTGACAAGCCATGAGATGAATGCTTGTCTTACGCTGTTTCTTCCCAGCCACGAAGTGGCTAAGGAACATTTCTTCCAACGTTGCAAAACTAACGACCGACCCGGATGGGAGATCTGTAAACCAGGTGAGGGCCAAGCCCTTGAGAGTGGTAGGGAAATACCTACACCAGCTTGCCTCACAGCTTGTCTGTACTGCCATTTGGGCTTTGTAGGCAGCCATATGCTCAGCGGGATCAGTTACCCCAGAGAAGGGTTCGATAGTGGGAGCCTTTACTTTCCTTGTGTCAGTGGTGTACAGAAGCCTTTGGCTGAGTGGAGTTTGAAAGAGGACTTCTCCTGCTGGTTGTTCTGGCTCGACCACTGGAGAGCGTCTTCTGCTGTTATCCCGGTTAGGGACAACCACTGGGGAACGACGTACGTTTTCCCCCAGATTTGGGATGGCAACTGACCTTTGATTCCTAGCCGTAGTATGGTGAGATCTCTCTGGTGATCTCCTTGGCTGGCCTCGAGTCTCTTGCCTTGTGACCTCCCTGACATTCGAGGCCGTTCGTGCCCGACGCGATTCGATGACATTTCGAGCGTCATCGCGTCTGGAATTGATGATCCCTCGAGCGTCCCCAGGCTGAGAGCCTCTCTGTGAACGTGCCCATGTTGCCCGGCTAGGGTTGGGGGCCCTGGATGGGCCTGCGGCCTGGGATGGAGGCCTTTGTTGCCCAATCATAGCAGGTATGCTATCTCTCAGTTCCTGTAAGCTCTTTTGGAACTTGGTGTTCATCGCTGTCATGATGTCTTCGAAGCCCTTACGTGAAACCATCTGTTCTTTGCGACGGTGACGTTCGCTCGCCCTATTGGACGCATTGTCGTGAGTGACATGTACTTCTTGCTGGTTAGGCGATTCACGGGGATTTTCTTCTGGCTGATGAGATCGAGTCGTCTTTGCCCGGGTATTAGCCATGTTTTTGTTACCTTCCCCACAGACGGCGCCAATCTGTTCCTGTCCTGGAACTTCTCTTGAATAGTCAACGATCTTTTGGTGTATGACATGTACTCTGGGCGATCCTCGGTTAATGCTGTGACCTGCAAAACAGTCAGAGATTGCTAACCCGGGGGGTGGAACCCGGGAACGCCCCTCCGATGCTTAAGTCAGATATCGGACATAAGGATTCAGAGTATTTTGTGAGTTTGTGAACTATGAATTGCGTACCTGTAGAATAGTAGGACTGATCCTTATATAGGCATTAGATCCCTGGCTAGGGTTCTTGCTGGGCCGGTTAGGCTGGCGTATGGGCCGGGCCCATGAAAACCTGGTCAAAGCTTTACCAAGGTGATTGACACGTGGCAACTCTGCATTCGCCATAGAATATCTGATATGTACCTAGCCCCACCAGAACTGGGCCTAGGATTTGGGCCCACTAATACGGGTTTGACCACCTGGGTGGGCCCGGAACAATTATATTATAATTATATAATTATATAGAGTGATTAGTGCTCCGTATAAGCGTGACAACCAACAACTAATCCAAGCCTATATTCCTAATTTAAAGGCTCATTTACATTAGCTGAATAGAGATGAACTGAACTGAACTGAACTGAATATAATCTGGAGTAAACAAGCAGTGGGCATGGCATATTGCCATCTCAGAATTTGGGACCATATCTTGTACTCCCATATTTGTGTTTAGTTATACGTTGCCAAAAATGAAATAAAATACAGAGGTTCCTAATATTAAAATTTTATTGACTAATTTTTTCGTTTATACCCTTAAATCACTTCCTCAAAATTACAACAAAAAAGAAACAACCAAATCATGGGCACTGCGACACTATCGACCTTTGTGCAACTAACGATTTTTTTTTCAAAAAAAAATTACAATTACACAATCTAACTTATTCATCGCCCTTGACACAATTTGAGATGTATGACCTCGTGCCTGGTAAAGTTGTCTAATTTAAAACTTATCACTATCACTAGAAAATTTTATTGTGTTAAGAAAAAAAGGGTGAATATAATACTTCATTAATCATCATAAAACATTTCTTTCAAGAAAAAAAAATATCTTCATAAAACATTCTAAATAAAAAAATGTTAAGAAACGGGGAGTATTATACTCCATCCGATCCGTATTGGTTTAATTGCAACAAATGGGTTAGCGCAGTTTTTTAACGACTTTTTCTTAAAGTAAAGTCGAGAACGTTGAAGAGTAAAGTGTGAGAGAGAGAAAAAAATGACGTATAAAGTATTTTTGATGTAAGATTTAGGAGGGTATATGTTTGTATAAATTTTTAAGTTGGGTTGCTTTGTCATTTACTCATCATTTAGGTCTAAAAATTTGTCAAATTTAGAAAAATATGAATTGTTACAATTATTGTGTAATATAATTATTTAGAAATGTTTCAAATAAACTGATATAGGGGAATAAAATAGAGTTAAAAATATATATTAAAAGGGACCGGTAAAAAAAGTATTAAAAAGGATTACAAGCCAAGGTGTGAAATGTAAGGCCCTGTTTCTTAGGACTCATCTGATCTGATTTTATTTGAGTTTGTCTGATCTAATCTTATTTAAGTTTGTCTGATCTGATTTGAATTATTTAAAATAATGATAATATTAATAATAATTATTAATTTTATTATTATAATTGTAATTGTAATTATTATTTTCATTATTATATTTGTAATAATTTTTTTTATGAGAAAGGTTATACATGATTATATTTACTAAAATAATAATAATAATAATAATAATAATAATAATTATTATTATTATTATTATTATTATTATTATTATTATTATGATAATTTTTTTGGGTGAGATTGAGGGGAATGTAAAACGACATAGCAAGTAGTTTGGTTTCGGGCTTGGGCTTTGTCTCATAAACCCAATTCAAAAAACTTTCTTCCTTTAATGATGAAGCTAATAATGATGAAAAAATTCAAGCCATGGAAGAGGATTAGTAGCTAATCATAATTATAGGCTGCTTATTGAAATAAATTTCTTCCTTTAATAAAATAATCTTCTAATTCTAATTTGATCTTATAATTAGAATTTATAATCTTTTAAGTGTTACATGTTTAGAATTTGTAGTTTATTGACAATCATATTGTTTTTATTGGTTTTTTTTTTAAAAGTTGTATCTCCTAAAAATACAAGCTAAAATCACAAATTAATTAAGGGGTATCTGATCCACTAATAATTAGTATATTGAAATTATTCTTACAACAAATAATAATAGTAGTAGTAATAATAATAATAATAATAATAATAATAATAAAGAGTAATAATGTCTGATCTGATCTGATTACTGTAGATTTTAAGTCCTAAAGAACTGGGCCTAAGCAAAGATTCTTTAGTCATGGTCACATATAACATGTTCTTCATTGACTCAACATAATGCCCCTTTTAAAAAAAAAATAAAAAAAATAAACATAATGCCCATACCATACCCTTCCCTCTTTATAACCCAATAGTCTAGTGTATTTATCACCCTTAATGGGTAACATTCATTGGTTTTCTCAATTTGTATACTGCCCCAACAATTTATTTCATTACATTTTGTATATGTTGGTCAAATAGTCATAAGTTTTGAATCGGAGTCTATCCTTAACTATCCGAATCAATTTAGCTGTTATACGCGATTGAAAGGATGAGAAAAGCAAATCCTGCAAATGTTTACGGTGTGATTCGAAAACGTAATCTTATACATGATATTCGAAAGACTTCCTATCATTTTGACATAAACCGCAACCTCTATTTCATTACATATTAGTGTTGCAATATGCATATGTATTCTTATTAATTATTGTACGGTGTAATTTATTACTTCTGTAATAGATTATGTGAGAGTCTGCGACAATTTAATATGTTTTTTTGTCTACTTCATATCAAATTGTAGTATATATGTAACTTGTTATTGGGTAGTTGCCGTTATATAATAAACTGTTACTTTTATCACCCATTGGACATTGCTTTCCCAAATGGTCACTTGTAGGAAAAAGTTATAGCACCAAGAGGTTGATTACGATGTTCTGAAATTTTAGTGATCAATTTCTACTTGTGTTCTGAAACTTTTGTAGGAGTAGTATATATGATAAAACAATCTTATTCTTATACTTGCATCTTCATGCCTAGTAATATAGAGGCTCTATGCAACAATTTTTAAATGGGCCTTTGGAACTACGGATGCAAGTGGGGCAGCGCGGGGCGGATATTATAATTCTTACCCCCATCTCCATATTTATGGAATTTACATCCCATTTCACGACAGGTATAGTTTCTATTCCTATCCCCGCCCCGGTTGGGATATATAGAGAATCATCCCTGCCCCATCACCCAAGTGGGTATCCATACCCGCCTAATACCCCATATTTCCGTTCCACCACCCGTCAAATACCAGCTCCAAACCAGTGTGATCCCCACTACAGACTTGCTTAATGCCCGTAAAACATCTAACTTGCAAGGATGAAAACAGGTCCATAAGTGGATATAACATATAAGCCCATAATAATAGAAAGGCCACAAGTCCATTTGTTTTGTTAATGGGTTTATATAGTCCATTAAAAAAGTAAAAATAAATTCATACAAGCGGGGCGGATACATACGAGACAGGGCGGGGATGGGGCTGAAGTAACCTAAAAACCATCCTGCCCCATCCCTGACAAACTTGGACCCATCCCCACCCAATTGGGGATACATACGAGACTTGCCCCATTTGCATCCCTATTTGGAATGCAATTTTGGAATAAAAAGTCATCAATTTTTTTTTTGCTTTTAACATAAAAATATAAATTAAAAACCATGCATTTAAATGAAGGATTAATTCAAACAATAAATAAGATCAAAATTATTAAACTTTTTTGGGTGTTACTAAATGCAGCCCTCATTTTACTCACTAAAGCTCGCATTTGGATAATTTTGCATTTGCCTACACGTGCGTGTGTTGGACGTAGAAAAAAAAAACACGACATATACCATGGCGCATGACCTATGCGCCCCGGCATAGGTTCAAGCGCATGGTCATGCACCTGAACCTAGGCCGAGGCGCATAGGTCATACGCCCTTACCTAGGTCCAAGCACATGGTCTATGCGCCCCGGCTTAGGCCCATGCGCCTGGACCTAGGCCGGGACGCATAGGCCATGCGCGCCGGACTTTCTAATTGCGCAATTGGTCTTCAAATGCCCATATCTCTTTCATTTCTCAAGGAAATTTGACTTATAATATATCAAATTGAATCTCTCGGAACCAGGAATCTTTTGCAAGTTGAATCACCTAAAACGGAATTATGTGTAAAAAGATATGATTATTTGAATTAGACCATTGTGCAAAAGCACTTGTAATGCTTTCAATTCATAATTTATGTTTTAATTCATGATTTTAGTGTAATAATATGTTTTGTTTCATGATTAATCTTGAAAAAAAAATAAAGGGTGGGTGAAGGTGGGATGTAATAGGTGAATCGTTATGTTTTTAGGTATCAAGGGCAATTTCGTCCATAAGGGGGGCTTTAGTAAGTAAAAAGAGATATTTGTTTTGCAATTCACACTTTTTTAGGAGATTAATAAATCCTATTCTTTGTTAAAGACCTATATATCAAGGCATTTAATAAAGATTAGGCGTGAATCAAATAAATTACTTAAATTTCCCAATAATCAATTTTCAAGCATTAATATACAATAATCTAAAGTGAAATTAATAGGGCTTCAGATCAGACTACCTTGAAAACTAAAAAAAATAATGCAAATGATAACTTAATGGAGAAATGAAAAAAGGTTGAAATGAGAGAAAACCTAGCAAAACAAAAACTAGACAACAAAAATAATCAAAGGAAAAAGAATAAATGAGGAACAAACAATGGAATGAAAAATAAAGATTACATTAACAATTAATTGAATCAAAAGTACCTTGAACAAAGATAGATCTAAAATTGAAACTTCTCTAAAATTACTTCGAACCAAATTGAAATTAAAACCTAATTCTCTCTACCGCCCTAGACTACGAAATGGGTATTTATATCCCTCAAATTGATACAACGAGTAAGGGCAAAATTAAAGGGGAAAAACAAAAGAAAATAAATAGAAAATAAGGATCTAGAGTCAGGCACAAACTTGCCCGAGTTTAGTGAGTCAACAACTCTCCGCTGGAACAACAAATTCGCTTGAGCATGGAGGTTACTCGCCCGAGTTTGTACCAACTAACCCGTGTTATGTCCTCTGTCTCTGCTTGCAATTTGAACTTGACTCGGGTGAGTTTGGGGAGTATATTCGCTCGAGTTTTGCTCCAGAATTTCTGAATTACTCGAGTTTTATAAGAAGTCATGTATCATATGTGTGTTTACTAGGTATATAGATTATATTAACAATACAAAAAGTTAAAAGTAAAACCATGGAGAAATAATTTGAGACAAAAACTATGGCCACCACCAATAATTATTTGGGGAATGTAAAAATCTAAAAATAAAAGGAAAAAGTAGAGTAGTCAGTACTGATTAGAGAGTTCCAAATAACATGGAAGTGAATGCATGTCGAATTTGATGCGACTTGTAAGTTGTAACGTCAAGATCAAGCTTCATCGTTAGTTATTAATTAACGACCTTAATCATGCCTTATTGGTCACTATACAACTCCGTACATTGAATTCTTATCCTATGTTATTATGTTAATTAATTAAAATACATGAGTACTAAGTATAATTAAAACTAAACATAAACTTACATTATCCTAATGATGATTGTTCCACGTTTCAAGAACTCACGTGGGAAGCAACATGCATATTCGTCAACAAAATGTGATTAGGGTGCGTTTGATACATCTGAATTTTTTTGATCTGGTATGATTTGATCTGAATTTTTTTGATTTGATTTGATCTGATCTGAAATTTTCAGATCTAGTTTGACATGATATGATCTGAATGTTTCTGAATATAGTTATTATTAAAGTTGTAATTTTTCTGATCTGAATTATTCTGAAAATAAGCACATGAGTGCTTATTTAAGTTGAGTCAAACACACCTTGTGTCTTGCCTCTAATTCATTTTTATTAGTCATGCTTTGATTTTTTTCCCTCACAATTTGTTTCCAAAGTAACTAACAAAAAAGACGGAGAGTTTAGTATATGTTAACGCCGCTATAGTTAATTTTGTAACGACCCGACTTTTTGGACTTGTCGATTGACGAAGGAAATCGACAACGGATCATTACTTAAACATCTAAACTAATTATAAATGAAATATTAAAAAATTTAAGGCATCTTTTATTAACTAAATAATGATTGTAATCCAAAGGTCTACATAATAAACAATTGATCGAAATTACATAACTTAAAACTGTCTTCCCAACAGGCTGGGATAAACCATTGTCAAATGGAAACTATTAAATGTTCTAAGCAACTAGGGTTAAACTAAAAGCCTCTGTCACACAAAGCCCATTCCAGCATAAGCCCGTTCTAATCTGCTGCATCATCACCTGAAACTGGGGGGGGTCCACCGTCAGTGGCGAGTAACTAGACTGTCCCGCTTAAATGAGGGACCGCTAACCACATAATAGCATAGAATCGTTCACGAAAATCACACATAAACACATAACGTTTCATACGAAAATATATACACTGGGTACGTATAAAGATACGTACAAAAATACGTATAAAAGTACGTATACAATACGTATAATAATACCTGCAAAATACGGTTAGAGATACGTACAAAAATACGTACACAATACGGTATAAAATACGCATACATTTACATATACATACATACATGCATACTATTACATATTCAAATACAGACATACACAGCGGAAGACTTATACTATTCTTAATACGTACATTTTATATCCATTATTCTTTAGTAAATAATTATATACCTTGGCTAATCTTTTATACGTATCATACTTTTTCTTTGTATCCTAACATAAAATATCATATCTTATATCATAACGTCTTATCATAATCATAATCATATCATCTTATCTTCATAACATACTTTATCATATCTTATCATGAATCTTAACTTCTTGGCGACTTGGTTATCTTCAACACTTATCATATCATATCTTATATTATAACTTCATATCAAATTATATCATAACTTCATATCATAACTTAACTTTATATCATATCTTAACGTTATAACAAATCGTACTTTCATAACATCTTTATCTTAACTTATCATCTTTGCAGACTGTCTTCTTCAGCTCATAGCGAACCTTTGCGTCCGCAACTTTCCTAAAATATGTCGGGGTGAACCTTTGCGTCCCACCCGTAGCCCTCCTTTGCAAGAACTAAGCCTAAGCTATGGCCATAACCCCTAAGCAGCCCTCCTTTGCAAGAACTACCTAGACGACTCCATATTCTAGAACCAAGAACTGCGCGGGGGAACTCGTGTGTTCGTCCCATTGAGCAGTGGCGTCGACTAAACCTGATTGGTGACCTTTGCACCACCGCACAGGCGCCCTTATCTTACTTATCTTACTTAAATCGGGAAGTACTAGGTGGCCGTAATCGGAACTAAAATGTTCGAAATCCCAGGAAAGAGAGGTGCGGCACGTATATTGGCCACCTTAAATACCAAGTCTTTCCTAGCCAGAGATCGAAACAAATTAATATCCTTTTACTCTGTTTCCTTTCCTACCCTATTAATATCTTATTACTTCTTATTTTAACTTATCCCTTCTGATACTTAATAATAAAAATAATAATAATAACAAATACCGTAATCTTAATAATATTACCCATAATATTCGTATAATAATAATAGTCGAAATATTAATAATAATAATAAGATTATTCGTACTTAATAATAATAAATAATAATAACAGTAATATTATCTACCCCTTCATATTACAACTTATCTCTGACAATTCCTTTAATTGTAACTTTTATAATAATAATAACAATATTAATTACTAAAATTATCTCAATATTATTATAAGTCCAAAATTAAACTAAATTGACCAAAAATAAAATAGGCCACTCGACATTTTCATTAAAATAGCAATAATTAGATAAATTCATTCAATCATCATATAATCAATTTAATAAATCATATAAATTAACATTTAACCACATAAATTACTTAAAACATAATAAAAATCCTATTTTTCATCCTTTGAACTACTCGACATTTTTCATGTCCTAAAACCAAAAATTACACTTTTAATCAATTAAATACCATTATCAATAATTAACCATATGAACTTAATAATAAACAAAATAATCATACTTTATACATTAAACTATGCAACATGGACTAAAACAAGATCGAAAATTAACCCTTTAATCTTGTAATTCACACGGCTTTCTTGAGTCAATAACAATAACAAGATTAATTTTCAAGAATCCATAATTACATGATTAAATTAAAGATTAAATTAAAGATTACCAATACTAATTCAAGATTAATCAAGATTCATCATAAAAATCATATTTTTAACTCCTTTTTAATACTTAGGTCACTCGAAAAATTCAAGCATTAATAATAACATATTTTAATAATTCAATCACCCTACTTTACACAATCTGACTTTTAAAGAATTAAATTAAGAACGACCGTCTAAAGGTCTCGAATAATCTGGAAATTTTTATGGAAGCTAAATATAGGTTCAAGGTTTAACGTGCATAAATTTCGTTTAAAAATAACGTCATTTACTAATTTTAAGTGATTTTATAACTAACGAGTCAGATTAGGCTGAATTCGGTTTCAGATTTTTCTGCCATAGCAAACGAACTTTAAAAATTACGAGAATTTAACACAAGCTTTAAAACACTATTAATGACTTCCAACTAAAATTTTGTAGCCATTAGATTTTATTAGATATATTAATAAATTCGTAAACTAAAACTGGACAGTTTTATCGGTTTGAAAGATTAAATTATTATAAGCAATAAAAGGACGAATTTTGCCACGAAATAAATTATGATTCATAATCAAACAGTAAAAAAAATTCCACGAAAAATTAATCAAGAAATAACAAGATTTGATTAATAAATAAATTCATACAAGTAATTATTCAACAATTAAAGATTTCAAGAAACTACATAAAATAATCAAGAAAATTTCGTAATAATTCATAATGATTACATATTATCATCAAGAAAAATTGCATAATATCCTATCATATGATTCGAAATTCCTAGGTGAACATGATACTAATTCTTAGCAATTTTCATGATTTTAATCCTAATTAACTATGTGGGAAACTTGTACCCAAATTTAAACGGAATAGCGAAGTTACCTCGAATCGCTAAATTTTCCAAGAAAAATTCACCAACTTATGGTGAATATGGTTCGGCTTTTGAGGAATAAAAAGGAAGAGAATTTTCTTGTTAGGGTTTTATGAGCTTAGCCAAAAAAATAGAATAAAAGAAAACATGCCAAGCCTAATATATATAAAGGAAAGAAAGAAAGATACAAACCCTAATAAAATAAAGGGAATGCCGTGAGGAGGGGAAAGAAATAGGGGAGAGTTAGTTAGGTGGTTAGCTTAGGTTTGAATGGGTTCAAATCATTTATTTTAATTAATTTAATTAACCAATACTACCTAATTAATTAAATTAAAAGAAAATAGATATTGGCCCAAAAGAAAGTAAGGGCCGGCCAAATGGGAGAGGAATTGGGTCATGGCCCAATTTCAGAATTAATTAGAGAGTTAAGAAAATTAATTAATTTAATTAATTAAATAGCATAATTATCTAATTAACCAAATACATAATATGTTGGCCATACCAGAGAGAGAGCCGGCCATGAGAGCGAACATTGGGTCATCAGGCCCATTCTCAAGATAAGCTAGAAGATTTAATTTGGCCCAAAAATCATATCAAAAGGCTATTCAAGTCCGGTTACCAAGAAAGGACTAAAATTACTTCTAACCCCTACTTAGCCGACCTACTATTAATTCAACATAAATTCTGAGTCGGTCCACAACCATGAATAGCCATAAGGTGAAGTTCTAGGTACCTAGCGGGTTGAGATCAAGAGATAATAAACGATAGTCGGATTAGGGGAAAGATAGTTTGACAATATTAAATAACATAAATTCCCGGAAAATAACTTTTAAAAGATTTTCTATTTGTAAAACAGAGAATTTATTAATAATTTTCGAAATAAAATCCTAAGACGAATGGAAAGACGATCTACTTTCCGGAAATTCTAACCCCAAAAATACGGGGTGTTACAAATTTATCCCCAAGGATTACACATAAACATCAGAGTACTCCTTAGCGTACTTCTTAAAATGGAAAAAGTTGACAATGCATATCAAAAATACGATTAAATCGGTGTGATGAATGTACAATTTAACAAAATGTACTCTATACTACCTTTGTAATAAGTTATTTGTAACAAACAACTTGACATAATGCTTGGGAATAATTGGTTAATTACGTGTTAAATGGATAGAGCGCGAAAAATAGTCATGTAATGAAGAAAGAGAAAGAGAGATATGACAATAATTGTTTTTGTTATTACAACTAATGTATTCCATCTTTAACTTGTTACCCATGTGATCGGTCCATTTTGGACCCATTTTCCGGCTTCGTTTCACTTGTCTTTCGGGCCTTTTAGACTTTATTTCATTGGCTTTTAGTTTTTTAGTATAGAATTATCTTATTTCATGGTTTCCTTCAATAATGTTGTGTTTTATTTGTTTTCTTGAATAATTAGGCTCAAAATGGAAGCATTTCAAGTGCTCTTGCATATATAGGCTGATTCAAAGACTCATATCTTTTTTTCTATAACTCTTTTTCATGTGATACTTGGATAAGATTCCTTATTCCAAGAGCTTTAATTTGATATATTATATGCTCAATTCCGCTAAGAAACGAAGGAGATATGAGCATTTGAAGACCGATTGCGCAGATCTGCACGACCGTGCAACTACCCTTCCTTTGAGCACGATCGTGCAGCTCAAAACTATACGATCGTGCAGACCACTCGTGCAGAGGTCAGAGTGACCCTTTTGGAGTGCACGATCGTGCAATAATAAGCTGCACGCTCGTGCAACTTAGTTGCACGATCGTGCAGTTGAACATTGCACGATCGTGCAGCAAGACCTTCGTTTCGCCACGCTCGTGCAGCTTATTACTGCACGATCGTGCACGACCTGCAGCACGTGAAATGTCCTGTTTTTGGCCGTGTATTTTGGGGGGATTTTTAGAGTTAGTTTTAGTTGAGTTTTTAGGCTATGTTTTAGACACTAAGTTTCAGATTTTAGATATCATTAGATTGTACTCTAGTTGCTCAATAGTAGAAAAAACACACTCTCAAATTTCTAGGTTTTCCAATATTCAAGTAGAATAAGATTTTGTTCTTCAAGTTCTTTGATTCACCATTGTTACTCAAGATTTCATAAGTTTCCATTGAAGTTCCAATCCAGGTTTTGTTTTTGTTTTCATTGTTGTTTAGATTGTAATTCTCTAATTCTTGTTGTCATTTTAGTTTCAATAGAATTAGTTCTTTGTTCTAGAATAAATTTAATTGAATTTCATGATTTTTGCTTTAATGGCTTCCATTAGTGAGTAGTTTCTTTTCTAGGGATTGGATGACTTGATGTTATTGATTTTGGGGGTTTATCATTGGATTAGTTGTGTTTGAATAATTTTGATTGTATTTCCTCTAGAATTCTTGAACTTAAGCATGAAACCTTGGTGAAGTGCTCATGTTGAGTTTGGTGATTATTGATGTCTTTGAAAATTGCTTTCAAGATTTCCATGAGAATTTCTTAATTGCTAGAGATAGTAATTAGGATTGTGAATTGATAAAAGTAATTTGACGAATTCGATTTTGGGTTTTGCTAACTTGACTAATCGAGAGAGGTTAATTTAGCCAATCCTAGAATTTCCTATTGTCTAATCGAGAGAGGGTGTTGGGATTGAGTCCGTTGATGCTTTTTGAATATTCACTTTGCAATTGAGATAATCGAACATGAGTTAATTCAATGATTATAATTCCTCTGATTGAGATAACATTAGGAAGTCTAATCTTTAGAGCTTTAATCCTTTGATATTCAATTTGCATTGTATTCCAATTCTTTTCGCTTAGTTTCAATTCTTTTGTTGTAGATTAGATTTAATTCCCTATTTCACTCAACAAATAAAAGACCCTTGGATCATTCTTAATCATGACTAAATCCGCATTAGTTCCTCGTGGATCGACCCTAACTCCGCTAATACTACGTGTTAGTTGTTAGGTTTATAAATTGTATATTTGATAGGCGTCTAGGGCCGCGACACCCTAGGAGCCGATCAAATTTTGACCCATGTAGTAATCAAAATTAGCAAAGTAAAATCAAATGTGGTTCTGTGTAATTAATATTTATATAAGTTTTTCATTGCAAAAGCTAACAAGCGCCCCCCCGTGACATTAGATACAGGAGCCAAAGTGGAAACAATAAATTATAATAAACCTTATTAACGTCGTCGATTGAATCATCATTTTGGGTTGCATTCCAAAATTATCGTAACCACTTTGGAAATATGTAAATGTTTATCTAGCGCCCCGAGTGCTCGTTAATAAAACCCAATTTTCATTTTTGACATTTTATTATATATATTTCTTAAAAACTAATCTTGTTGTCTTGTTTTCCATGCATCAATTTTCTTATTTGATTGTGTCTAATTCTTTGCTCCATTTTTTTTTGACAACCTATTTTCCTCTACGTATTACACAAGGGGGCCCATTATTATTATTATTATTATTATTATTATTATGATGTGCCTTAAGATGTGCCAAGTCCACTAGGGGCAAAGACAGGGGACAAAAAGAGTAGTTCATTCATAGAGTATATATTTTTTTCAACTTAATTATTAATTAAGTAGCAAGAATGCTATAGTGGTACTAGTTAATTTAATTTGTAGATGCATGCAACAGTATGTAATTTGGTCTACAACAACAAAGATAATCAATTGAGCAGTTGTATTTTCTTCTGCTTGTCTCATTTTGTGGACTGACTATATACATTTGATATCATCATTTCTAGATTGCATTTTTGCATGCGGGGCCTTCCAGAATCTCAATTACTTACTGTTCCGGTATGGGTTTACCGACAATGTTTTATGGTTGTGTAGAAGTATTCACTCAGAACAGCTTTGACCTGCACAGGGAAACAATATGGTGAGCTAACCCCGGGGTGTCTCCGAGGAAAGACCCTCCGATGCTTAAGTCAGCAAAGGGACTAAATATGTAAGAGAGGTGAAGCAAAGAGAGAGAGAGAGAGTAGAGAGATAGAAGTTGGTTAAGTATATATGTTCTGCCGTTACCAGCATGGTGAGGTCTTCTATTTATAGGAGATGGCTTGGCGGTCAAACCGTGACCGTCAAGGAGGGGTGCTTCCTTAGAGTCGGTTCCGGCAACTTCGATGGCAGGTACCCTGCGATGCTGCCGTCACTTGAGACGGCATGGGTCTTTTGATACCGTCATTGGTGGGACGGCATCTTTGATACGGCATGGGTCCTCTGATGCCGTCGTCATGGGGACGGCATCTTGGGAGGTACTGCCTATGTTGGCTGTTGTGAGTTGACCATGACCGTTAGCCATTGTAGTTGGCATTTAAGTGGTGTCTGACATATTGGTCGTGACGTCAGTATGGTAGGTCCTGCCGGTTTACCGGTAGGCCCCCATACAACTAGCCCCCCCAAAAAGTATCAGGACCGGTACGTTGTTGATGCTTTTTCGAAATATGCGTCGCCAACAAGATGTTTGTTAGGTTAAAATTTCCCGCCTGTTTGTGTACCGGTAGGTCCTGCCGGTTTACCGGTAGGCCCCCATACAACTAGCCCCCTTTACACGCGTCAGCAGAATATCAAACGTCTGCTTTTTGGAAAATGGGTCCCACAGTATCATATATATGTGTCCTGACGGTTTTTTCTCTTTCCTCATCCTCAAAAAAAAAATTTCAAAAAATTTATGGAAAAAAGTTTTTCTTTCTTTTTCTCTCTAAGTGTTCGTTGCTCATACTTTCTTCATCTTCGTCCTCGATACTCTGAAAGAAGTTTGTTGTTTCACCATTGTTACTGTAGAGAAACCTTCAAATTTTTCATAATTTTCAGGTTAGCTACTTTTTATGCTGTATTGTAGTTGTGTCCTTCAATTTAACTTTGTAGAGGTGTTTTTCCAAAGTACAAATTTTAATTATGTCTCTTCAAATTCGTATTTTTTCGAAAATGAAATTCGAAAAAATGTATGCTCATCTTCAAATTCTGCAACCCCCCTTCTTTTGTATATATATATATATATATATATATATATATATATATATATTTTTTTTTGAAGAAGAGGTACTTCGAAAAAATATATTTGAAATGGATCGTCCCCCCCCCCCTTTTTTATTTTTTTTTAGTGCATGTTACTACTTTAACCTTTATGTCTTCTGTCAGCATTTCAAACGATGTCGGATGCTAGTGATAGCCAAAATGACAGCAAAATTCTGGAGAGCGACGACAACGATGTTGCGTCGTTGTCTGACTCGTCTACTTCGTTGTCGTCGTGCCCTACAGAAGGTGAGCCGTTGTGTCAAACTATTGCTAGCACCGCCGTCAGTGAGGTCACTGTTGACGAAGTGGTGGAGCCTATCGTGTGTACGTGTGTGTCTCGCAGTCTTAAAATAAATAAGGGATGTCCGCGTCATTCGAACCGAGGAGCGGGGTCGTCCCGGCATTCGCGCCGTGTGAAAACCAGGAGTAGAGCTGCTATGAGATGTGTGTTGTCACTCTACCCAGATGTTGACTGGGTTGCTGTTGAGGATGCCTTCTCTGCTGGGACCTCAAATCGACCTCTGAATGAGGAAGACGTATTCCCTGAGGAACATGTTGGGAATGTGTCGCCTCGTCTCACTGGGGTGCCAGCAGCAGATGGCGAAGTCGGTCCTGAAGCTACTGCAGCCTCTACTACTGCCAGAGATGTTCCTGAAGGGGCAGAATAATGTGTTGGGCAACCTTCTCCCGTTCTCTCTTCTTGTAGTTCTAATTTTTCTTTGTAAATGTCTCAATGTTTTGTATATATATTTTGTGACACTTAGTGTAATTTTTTATTTTTGTCAAAATGGGTTGCAGAGCCATTAAGCATGTAATGTGTAATGCTGCCAGTCATTACTGGCTTTTGAAAGTATATAAAAGTTTATTTAAATCAAAAAATACTTGTCTTGTTTTTGACAATATACTTGTCTGCTTTGTTGCCCCTACTTTATTTGTGCAAATATCTGTTTTTGAACAATTTTAGGAGATTTAAATGATGTATACTTGTGATTTTAACTGTTTATCTTGCTCTTGGCTGCCAAAGGGATTTTTGTGTCAGGTTTGCCGTTTGGCTTTTTTGTTGTCTGGCTTTTTTGCCTGCTAGGTATTCGTTCTTGGCGATTGGGCTTTTGGATGACAATGGCCTTTGGCCGTAGCTGTCATGTGGCCTATTGGCTGCTGAGACGGTTCTTGGCAGCTGGGCTTTTGGATGACAGTGGCCTTTGGCCTTAGCTGTCATCTGGCCTTTTGGCTGCTGAGACGGTTCTTGGCAGCTGGGCTTTTTGGATGACAGTGGCCTTTGGCCTTAGCTGTCATCTGGCCTTTTGGCTGCTGAGACGATTCTTGGCAGCTGGGCTTTTTGGATGACAGTGGCCTTTGGCCTTAGCTGTCATCTGGCCTTTTGGCTGCTGAGACGGTTCTTGGCAGCTGGGCTTTTTGGATGACAGTGGCCTTTGGCCTTAGCTGTCATCTGGCCTTTTGGCTGCTGAGACGGTTCTTGGCAGCTGGGCTTTTTGGATGACAGTGGCCTTTGGCCTTAGCTGTCATCTGGCCTTTTGGCTGCTGAGACGGTTCTTGGCAGCTGGGCTTTTTGGATGACAGTGGCCTTTGGCCTTAGCTGTCATCTGGCCTTTTGGCTACTGAGACGGTTCTTGGCAGCTGGGCTTTTTGGATGACAGTGGCCTTTGGCCTTAGCTGTCATCTGGCCTTTTGGCTGCTGAGACGGTTCTTGGCAGCTGGGCTTTTTGGATGACAGTGGCCTTTGGCCTTAGCTGTCATCTGGCCTTTTGGCTGCTGAGACGGTTCTTGGCAGCTGGGCTTTTTGGATGACAGTGGCCTTTGGCCTTAGCTGTCATCTGGCCTTTTGGCTGCTGTTTGTAACTTTTGTATATAGTTTGATAAATAGCTAAGAAAAAATAAAATTTAGTTATACCAAAGAATTAACTTCTATACATTTGTGGGATAAGTAAATACCTAAAATTTATACATAGTATTTTTTTAGTACTCTGGCGTTCCAAGTATTCTTTAATTCCTTGCCATCCATTCCAGCAAGCCTGTAAGCTCCAGGGGTTATCGTCTTTGTTATACGGTATGGCCCTTCCCAATTTGCCGTTAACTTCCCTTCTCGGTTTTGTTTTCCGGTGGCGTCAGTTCGCCTTAGGACTAAGTCACCATCTTGCATAGGCCTGTGTTGCACTTTTTTATTATACGCCTTTTTAATTTGATCTTTATATGCTGCTTGGCGGAGTTCTGCGTTAAGTCTGACCTCTGTTAAGAGGTTAAGGTCGAGTTTTAATATCTCGTCATTGAGTTCAGGTCGGTATGTCTGGATCCTGAAGGATGGCAGCCCTACTTCTACCGGTAAGATATCTTCTTGTCCGAATGTGAGTCTGAAGGGTGTTTCCCCTGTTGACTCTTTCTCAGTTGTCTGTTAGCCCAAAGAACATCGGGTATTAAGTCTGCCCACTTGCCCTTGAGGTCGTCTAACTTCTTTTTCAAGGCATTTAGGATTTGCTTAATTGCCGCCTCGGCTTGGCCGTTACTCTGAGGGTGAGTGACGGATGCAAATGCCATTTTTACTTTCAGAGGTTCCAGATATTCCCTCAGGGGCTTGCAATCGAATTGGGTTCCATGATAAAAAACTATTGCCCGTGGTATCCCAAACCTTGTAATTATTTGCTCCCATATGAATTTCTTGACTTGGGCCGTGGTGATAGAAACGGTTGGGATGGCTTCAATCCATTTTGTAAAGTAATCAATAGCCACTATTAGGAATCTTCGTCCTCCTTTGCCCTTTGTGAAAGGTCCCAGTATATCCATCCCCCATTGGGCGAATGGTATAGGGCTCAATATTGGTTGTAGGTCGTTTGGGGGAGTGTTGATCATTGGAGCGAACCGTTGACATTTGTCGCATTTTTTAACGTAGCCTTGGGCATCCTTTAGCATATGTGGCCAATAATATCCGGCACGTAGTGCCTTCAGTGCCAAGGCTTTTCCGCCAATGTGATTTCCACAAATCCCTTCATGTATTTCTTCCAAAATTTTTTGTGCTTCCATCCGAGTGGCACATCTAAGTAAAGGTAGGTGAAAAGACTTTTTATAAAGTAGACCTTGGTATACACAATACCAAGGTGCCTGTCGTTTGGTCTTGGCTGCCAGCGTCTTGTCTTCCGGGAGAGTTCCCAAATTTTTGAAGGTGAAAATTGAATGGAACCATTCCCCCTCCATGTTGACGACGGTGGCGACAAGAATGCAGTTGATTGCCTTGGCGGCCCTGAGCTCGATGAGGATGTTACCTCCCAAATCTGTCAAAGGTGAAGTTGCCAATCGTGCGAGGGCGTCGGCAGATTGATTGTTCTCCCTTGGGACCAATTGTATCTCAAATGATGCTAGTTGACCTGCTAGTTGTTTAAGATAATCCCTGTATTTGACTATTGTAAGTTCCCGGGCCTCCGCTGTGCCTTCCATTTGAGTGGCTACTAGTTGGGAGTCTGTTATAAGTTTAACTTGTTCTGTCCCGGACGCGACTGCTAGTTGGACTCCTGCAATGGCGGCCTCGTATTCTGACTCATTGTTTGTTGCTTTGAAGCTGAACCTGAGAGCATATTGATGGATGGTACCATCTGGGCTGACAAGTCTAATGCCAGCACCAGATCCGATATTGCATGACGAGCCGTCCGTGGCTATGATCCATTCTTGAGTTGGATCCGCCACGGTAAATGATGTTTCTGTGATGAAGTCTGCCAAGGCTTGTGCTTTAATTGCGTTTCTGGGTTTGAAAGATATGTCGTATTCTGACAACTCTATTCCCCATTTCATCATTCTTCCCGACACTGCCAATTTTATGAGAGCTTTGTCCAATGGGTGACTGGTGAAGATCAGGACGGGATGAGCGTCAAAGTAAGGGCGTAAACGGCGTGCCATGATCATAATGGCTAACGCCAATTTCTCAATTGATGAGTATCTAATTTCGACGCCGCTTAACACATGGCTAGTAAAGTATACCGGCATTTGAGTTTTTTCTCTTTCGACCAGTAGTACTGCCACCACAGTGTTGTCGGATGCGGAGATGTATACTTTGCAGTTGTTCTCCTTTTTCAGGCCTAGTCATTGTGGGTAGGCTTTTCAGGTGATCTTTTATTTTGTAGAATACCTCTTTTTGTTCCACATTCCATTCGAATTTTTTGTTTGAGCGAAGTACTTTGAAGAAAGGCAGGGCGTGGGCTGCTGACTTTGCTATAAATCTAGTTAGGGCCGCCATTCTACCTGTTAGTTTTTGTACTTCTTTTATTTTTGTTGGCTCTGTCATATCTGCTATGGCCTTGACCTTGTCTAGGTTGGCGTCTATCCCTCTTTCTGATACCATGTATCCTAAGAATTTTCCGGATGTGACGCCAAATGTACATTTCTTAGGGTTTAACTTCATTTGAAATTCCCTAAGTGTTGCAAATGTTTCTTCAAGGTCGGCAAGGTGTTCACCTTGCGTTTTGCTTTTGATTATTGTGTCGTCAACATACACCTCAACATTTCTTCCTTTTTGCTTACTGAAAACTTTATCTAACAGTTTTTGATAGGTCGCACCGACGTTTTTAAGACCAAAAGGCATGGCTTTGTAGCAATAGACGCCGGCACTAGTCACGAATGCCGTCTTGGGTCTGTCGGACTCTAGGAGGCTGATTTGATGATATCCCGAAAAGGCGTCCATGAAACTAAGTAGTGCATGGTTTGCTGTAGAGTCTACTAGTTGATCTATTCTTGGGAGTGGGTAGCAATCTTTTGGGCAATGGCGGTTTAGATCAGTGAAGTCGACGCACATTCGCCATTGTCCGTTTTGTTTTTTCACCATCACTACATTAGCTAACCATTTAGGATAGTCACAAGGTTCTATGAACCCTGCCGATAAAAGTTTATTTATTTCGTTCTCGATAGCCTCATTCTTCTCAGCCGAGAATGATCTTTTCTTTTGTTTTACAAGCCTAATGCTATCATCTACATTAAGCCTATGCTGTATGACAGAGGTGTGGATGTCTGGCATCTCATCAGCAGAAAAGGCAAAGACATCAGCATTGTCTTGCAATAGTTGAACCAAGTTGATCTTCATCTGAGCCGGTAACTTCTTTCCTATCTTGACGGTTCTGGAGATATCTGTGGTGGATAGAGGTATATCCTCCACATCCTCGTCAGGTTTAGGTCTGGGGAGACCGTCGTCATCTGGGCGACCATTGATGTCGTCCATTGATATGGGAGAGATTTCTGGTTGCCGTTTCCTTTTATTGTTGCCTATGGTCAGCTGAGGCGGAGGCGGAGGCCTCATGGCAGTCACGTAACACGAACGTGCCACTTCCTGGCTCCCTTTTACTTTTGCCGGATAGCCGTCATCGGCTATGTATAGCATAGTTAAGTGATAGGTAGATGGTATGCCTTTGATGTCGTTCATCATTGGTCTCCCAATGATGGCGTTATAGGTAGAGGGTATGTTAACCACTAAAAACTCTATCATCGTTCTTTTGATTTGTTTCCCCTCTCCCAGCTGTGTTGGCAGTCTAATGATGCCTTCCGGTACCACTCTAGCTCCTGAAAAACCACTAATTGAGTAGTGTGCCGGTTTCAGATATTTGTCTTCTATCCTAAGTTTGTTGAAGGCTTCTTGGAATAGGATGTTGGCAGATGAACTGCCATCGACCAGGACGCGATGGACTTTGCAGTTTGCAATAGATAAGTTGATCACCAACGGGTCATCATGAGGGTATATGACGCCCTTAGTATCTTCAGCCGTGAATGTCATCTCCGGCACATCTGCTGATCCCGCCCAGTGGTGACGGTAATTGAAGTTCACTTGATGGCGGACCTCCCGGAGACTTGCCCGAGCGCCGCTAAGGGTTCCACCATGCACTGGTCCTCCCGTGATGACCAGTATGTCGGGTTGGAAATCTGCTTGTTTTTGTTTCCCCTTCCATCCCCTGTCGCCATGTTGTTGGTGGCGGGGTGAATCATCCTTCTTTTTATACTGGGCCAACCGCCCTCTTCTTACCAATTCTTCTGCGTTTTCCTTCAGATGGGCACATTTATCTGTGGTGTGCCCATAGTCGTTGTGAAACTCGCACCATCTAGACTGGTCACAGTTTGGTGCATTCATTTGCCTGGGGCGCTTCCACTTTTCATGTTGTTTGTGGAGCGAATAGATCCGTGAACGTTGAGTATTGAGCTCGGTGTAGCCGCCACCCTTCTCTGTTCGCGGTTTTTTCTCTACATTCCCCCCTTCTTCCCCGTGTCTCTTTTCCGCGTTTCTAGTATGGTATTCCTTCCTTTCGAAGGGGGCTTCTTTTTTGAACTCTTTTTTGTAATTTCTTTCTTCTACCGCCCCCTTTTCTGTTGAGGTGCCGGCACCTATCCAGCAAAACTCTTCTGCCCGGATGTATTCATTGGCTTTCTCCAGGACGCCCCCCAGGGTCGTCAGATTTTTGCGTCCCTGGTACTGGCGGAATGGGCTTTCTTGTAGTCCTGACATCAGCGCCAGGACTGCAACTTCTTGCTGCATATTAGGTATGGTCACGGCCTCCGTCGTGAATCGAGCAATGAAATCTCTAAGGCTTTCTTGACGCCTTTGCTGAATTCCCATCAACTCGCTCGTCAGCCTTTGTCTTTTTTTGTTGCTGACAAAGTGTGACAAGAATCGAGAGGACAGGTCCCCCCATCGTGCTATAGTAAAGTTGGGTAGTGATTTAAACCAACTTTGAGCTATGCCGGTGAGGGTTGTCTGAAAAACCCGGCACCAGGCGCTGTTAACCGTGGTGTAAAGTTGCATATGGCCTTCATATGCGGATATGTGATCCGCTGGATCTGTCGTGCCGTCAAACTTGCGGTTGGGCATTTTAATTTTTGGCAGCTCCTCCTCGCTGACAGCCAAAACGAAAGGAGTCCCTTGAGGGAGGACTCTTTCTATATGGTCAGTGGCTCTGATGGCTGTCGGCCTTCTTCTCTCCAGGTTGTCGCCAAATTTTGTTTCTAACCTCCGGCTGGGAGTGATCCTGTCGCCCGCTGTAGCCTGGTCATTAGCCGAGTATCCAGGAGGAGGTCTGGACCTGGTTTTCAGATTCGGAGAAGTCCCATTCTAACTCTCCCTCCTGCTCTGTTTTCAAAGATTCCATGATCCTTATTGGGGACCCGGGTGTGTGGCGTGTTCTGGGTTTCTTTTTGGCTGCTGCCAGCGTGCTGAGAACGGCTATGGCATTTTGTAGTTGCTCTGGTGTAAACTGGCTGAAAATTTCTAAACCAGAGTTTGGAGTTGTCTCTGGTTTAGGTTCGGGTGTTTTTTCACGTTCCACTATGGGAATGTGGACCGTTTTTTCACTTTGAGTGGGTTTTGGGCTAGCCTCTTTATCTGGCTGACTGGGGGTGGTCATTTTGTGTATCTTGGTTTTTTGGGTTGAGGGTGTTTTTTGGTTTTTTAGGTGGATTTTTGTAAGAAATCCCCACAGACGGCGCCAATTGTTCCGGTATGGATTTACCGACAATGTTTTATGGTTGTGTAGAAGTATTCACTCAGAACAGCTTTGACCTGCACAGGGAAACAATATGGTGAACTAACCCCGGGGTGTCTCCGAGGAAAGACCCTCCGATGCTTAAGTCGGCAAAGGGGACTAAATATGTATGAGAGGTGAAGCAAAGAGAGAGAGAGAGTAGAGAGATAGAAGTTGGTTAAGTATATATGTTCTGCCGTTACCAGCATGGTGAGGTCTTCTATTTATAGGAGATGGATTGGCGGTCAAACCGTGACCGTCAAGGAGGGGTGCTTCCTTAGAGTCGGTTCCGGCAACTTCGATGGCAGGTAACCTGCGATGCTGCCGTCACTTGAGACGGCATGGGTCTTTTGATACCGTCATTGGTGGGACGGCATCTTTGATACGGCATGGGTCCTTTGATGCCGTCGTCATGGGGACGGCATCTTGGGAGGTACTGCCTATGTTGGCTGTTGTGAGTTGACCATGACCGTTAGCCATTGTAGTTGGCATTTAAGTGGTGTCTGACATCTTGGTCGTGACGTCAGTATGGTAGGTCCTGCCGGTTTACCGGTAGGCCCCATACACTTACAAACTCCCTTTGACTTATGTTATCGTTTTCTGTGATTTATATGTAAAGAAAACATATAATTCTATAGGGTTTTATTAATTACATTCGTTTCAACATATATTTGTTTTATAATCTATATATTTAGATCGAGTCTTAGAGATAATGCCTTAGCTTTAACTAATAATAAAAATCAGAGATAGCACACGATACTAATCTGGGTTCAAAATTAAACCGAAGGCCAAAACTTGGATTATTGATGAGATCGGACTAAGAACATGTTTGATTTTTTTTTTTCCTTTTAGGTCCGTTTGATAGGGCGTAAAACATTTTTTTATGTCTAATGATTTTCAATGGAAAACTCATTTTCAAAAGAATTTTTCGTTGTTTGGTTGAATGGAAAATGATTTTTATTTTAAGTGTTCGTGAGTAGATAAAAAGTTTTTGTGAGGAGAGAGAAAATTATTGAGTTATGTGGTTGGTGATCTGAGGGAAGAGAAAGTATGTAGATGAGGTGAGATGGTGTGTTGTAACTTGTAAGATCATGAGAATAGAGAATGAAAAATAGTTTTCCTTTGATTTTGGGAGGGAAATGTTTTCAATTATGGTGGAAAATCATTTTACACCCTAACTTTTCCATTTCAATTTTTAGTTTAACCAAACAGTGTAAAATGAGAAAAATAGCTTTTAAGGAAAATATTTTACGCCCTACCAAACGGACCCTTAGTGTTGAAAATGAAATCAAATAACTATCTCCATCACCTATTGTTTGGTATGAGATAATGTTGTTAACACATTTATTTTCGTAACGATAATTTTCGTAATAATAATCATTACCACCATTTTGTTTTCCATCTAATCAACCTCGTGGAAACTCAATTTCATTAATTACACAAAATAAAAGTTAATTGTTTCGTCAAATAGTGCCCTTTTCCTTTCTAATTATTTTCATTATATTTTCATTCCTAAATTTGTACCAAATATCGCTGAAAGTTTAAACTAAAAATCTTATAAGTATGTGACAATAATTAAGGCCTCCTAATTTATTTTTTAAAGGGTACTTTGGCTCCAAAATCACTAATTGAAGCCTCCAAAATTCTGAATCAAGCCCATGCTGATTAGTCTAAACTTCTAATGAATAAATAAATAATTTTTGAATTGTGTGGCTATATCAAATTGTCAACTATATGTTGATCAGCACTTTAAAAAAAAAAAAAAAAAAACTATATGTGGATCAAAAAACTATATAATTCGTGAAAAAATTATTGTGCTTGCCCGGAAAATGGGGTGTTAGCTTTGTTTTTCTTCACACTTGCTATTTATTTCACTCTTGTGAAAATTATTTCTAAGAAAATCTAATATTTGATTTCCTTTATGCTTGCAATGAATAAATAACATTATGTTTTTTTAATTTTTTTCGAAAATACATTTTGTTGATCGGTAAAAAAATTGGAAAAAGTTGGTGATATTAAGTACAATCTCTCTTTGCAAAAGGTCGTGTCCAAATACAAAATCTAGTTGGAAGCAATATTTATTTTGTAAGATGACGTAACAATTTATAATGTGCACATCAGCTTATGTATAATAATTAATGAATAGTGTCACACGGTATTGTTGATTTTTAAAATTATTTTTTGGCTAGAAAATTACATAAGATCCACACAAGACTCCTGTCTCAAGAAATTATCTTGGGGGTCTAGAATCACGAGGGACACTCGGAACCAACTGAATCAAGGAACTTCAAATATACAATTCATTCGATAGGAACACCTCCTGATATATACTTGTAGTATAGATAAATATAGATTTGCTCAATATACATCAAATGATTAAAAAAAAATATATAGGTGAATCTAAATATTTTTTGCTCATTTGTGATTACTAATTGAATTCAATCAATTGCTTTCTTTTTTCCAATTGTGATACCTTACCGACGATACAATGAATTGAATAAACTTGTGTATTGTGCATTTGTTCTTTTATTAATTTAACAATTAAATAATCGATTTGAGGAATAGACACTAGAATGGTAGCTTAGTGTCACCCATTCAAACGTTTATTGGAGAGAAAATCTACGTACCACGGCAACAAGACTTAAACCTTTAACCTCTTACAAAGGGAGAAAGAATTGAATGAGGTAAAATCACGGATAATGAAGAACAAAAAGGGTGGGTTACTTTAATTTGCACTCTGTGTTTTTAACGTCCGTCTAAGACGGACGTTAATCCCTAAAAACAAGGACGTTAATTTTACGATCTATGATTTAAAAATCTCTGTTTTTAGCGTTCGTCTTCGACGGACGTTAATTTGGTAAAAAACGGACGTTACTTAGATTTTTAAATTATAAAATTTGTCATTATTAAAACGTCCGTTTTGGCAGACGTTGAAAAAAATGGGCGGACGTTAATTTTAATTTAACGTTCGCTTGTTTGGCAGACGTTAAAAGACAGACGATAGAAACACGAAATGTTGTAGTGGAACTTACCATCTCAATCACCACTCACTTTATTTATTTATTTTTTAAAAAAACACATATAATTTTATACAAAGTAAATGTCTTTTAAATGCAAAGTATTTAGTAAACTTCACTTTGCTTTATAAATTAGTTGTCTTTTTTCTTTCAAATTTTAAAAGTTGAGAAAAAAATACTCGAAATTAAGTGCCAAAAAGTGAAACCCGAGACAACCACCAATGACTGGAAAATAATTTTAGCACTCTCAAAATTATTTTGACACCCCTCTCTGATCCCTCTCACATATATAGTAATCATGGTTACTAAAATCACTAAGACTACTACTAAGGGCTCTTTTACATTAGCTGAACTGAACTGAACTGAACTGAATAGAAGTGTACTAATTGAACTGAACTGAATATAATCTGAAGTAAACAAGCCCTAATTATTTAAAAAAAAAATGAATAAGTAGAAGATGACAAAAGTATTGATGTTGTTGTAGTATACCATAGTGGTTGTTCTTTTACAAGTACATGGAACAAAGACACTTTTATTTATGAGTATTTATTTATTTCTAAGGAGTATTTGAAATTGACCATTTGCTGTACTTCCTACAGACTACAGTCTGTCTTATTCCAGGCAAGTATTGAGTAGTAATTATTTACAACTATTTCCCCCCAAAAAATAAAATTTTATTTTCTGTGAGTTTACTTCTGAATGGAGTTATTTGAGTAGGGAAAAGTATATTTTCTTGATTAGCCAATGCACAAACTAATTCATGATTAGCGTATGTAATATGTTTTAATTTATGATTTTAGTGTAATAATATATTTTAGTTCATGATTAAATTAAAGATTTTAGTATTGGTCTAGTTAGATAGAGTATGTGTTTTAGAATAAGGGTAGTTTTGAAATAATAAAAGCTTTAATAAGTAATTTGAGGGTTATGTTTAGCAGTTCACAACTAGCTTCTAGAGAATAAAAGGTTTTATAGGCAAGGGGATTTTTTTTCATTTAAGCACTTTATGCAATTATGGGTGAAGAAAGAAGTTGACCGATCTTAAGATAGTGGGGAGTGCATATTAAATAGGAAAAATTCATATAAATAATCACAACTATTGGACGTCTTCCAATATTAATCCCAACTATTAGTTATTACAGTATAATTCAAACTTTGGGGGTTGTTTTATGATATTAGTCCATTGACTTATTTAACCTATTGTAATCGGTCACTAATTCATAAAATATTCGTTATCTTTCCTCTTTTCTTATTTATTGTACTTGACTATACCTTCCTCCCTTTCTACGAAGGAAATCGGAGCCGGTAAAAAGTTAGTATGGACTAATATCATAAAACTACCCCCTTAGTTTGGATTATAGTGTAATAACGTATAGTTGGGATTAATATTGGAAGACCTCTAATAGTTGAGATTATTAATATGAATTTTTCCTATTAAATATTAGGGTGCGGAAATTATTAGCAAATTATGTATTAATTGCTCTCTAGTTTTTTGTAGTTCGCAATTTTTTTCCTCAAATTCTCCAATACACTTTTGTATATAAAATATACAGAGTATATCATTACACAATTGTTATTTATTAAAAAGAAAAATGGTATATAGAAACTTTGAAAAAGGGGTTTTAATAATCTCACATTTTGGTGGGTTGTAAATAACACTATAACCTTTTTAAAAATAACAAAATAATCTCACTTTTGTTTACCATATGCATTTAATGTATCCATGCACGTGAAGTGTGTGTTTAAAATTTTATGATCTGACATGAAATGAACTTTTCTTATTGTAATTATTATAATTATAATTTTTCTGATCTGATGTAAAATTTATGTAAATAAGCACATAAGAGATACTAATCGGTTAACTTTCCAAAGCTAGGAGTGTTAAATTCAAACCACCAAAAATGGATACATTAAATGCATATGATAGATAAGCAAATTAAAATTAGAATTATTTGATATGTTACTTTTCAATGTTGATAGTGTTATTTGTAAACTATCAAAAGATAAGATTATTAAATCCTATTTTCTCTAGATACTTTTGTGCATTGAAACAAATTTAGCAAAATTAGAAAAGATTATATTTTTCTTGTACATATGAATTATTATAATTACATGAACGATTGCAAAATAACTCTAAGGAACAATCGAATACTTTGTAAAAGCAAGATGTCACATTATTGTTTATTGAGGAGCAAAAGGGATCGTAGTGCTAGGGCCCTTTGTCTCTTGTACTAGTGATCTAGGGGTCGAATTCTCCCCTCCACACTCTTGTAAGGGCAATGCTATTAGGTGTTAGTTCCGCTATAAATAAGACTTTGTTTATTAATTTACCTTATCATTTCTGCTCTGTTATCCTTTGATGCTTGGTCTGATCAAACTTTTACCATAATCAGTGGTAGACGCAAGGCTCTCAAAGTCTTAAGTGGAGTCCTTTAACATCGCTTGAATATGAAAAAAAAATTACCTATATAAAAAATTTAGAATTTTGCAAACATTCTTTTAAATGTTGTTTATTTTTACCCTAATAAAATTTATAATAAAATAGATTTTGACTGCACTATAAATTATTCTTGGATTCACCACGGAGGATAATCATAAAAAATAATCGAATAAAGTATCATTAGATTAATTTGTATCAATATCTAGTTTATCAAATTATTATCGTGTGTGTCACTAGTAATAAAAACAATTGAGAACTTGTGACACTAAGATTGTTTTACGTTTTTTTATTACTTTGATTCATTACATTCGAAATCACATTTTTTGTTTTACGTTTTTTTTTTATTACTTTGATTTTATAAGGAGAAGGTATTGTGTCAGACCGGTCTGACAGTAACGTTTCTGTCAGACCATTCCACTGGACTTGGACACATATGTGTTTAACCTGGACACATGCTGTTAAATCTGGACATATATTGGTAGACCTGGACACATTTGTAAACCTGGAAACAAAACTGGACACATTTGAAACCTGGACACAATTTGTAAACCTGGACAAATGTGGACAAACCTGGATAAATATGAAAAAACCTGGACAAATCTAGACAAACATGGACAAATCTGGATACACCTGAACATGCAAACCTGGACAAATGTGGACAAATCTAGACAAACATGGACAAATCTGGATAAACTTGGACACACCTGGAAATGCAAACCTGGACAAATGTGGACAAACCTGGACAAATATGAACAAACCTGGACAAATCTAGACAAACATGGACAAATCTAGACAAACATGGACAAATCTGGACACACCTGGACATGCAAACCTGGACTAATGTTGACAAACCTGGACCAATGTGGACAAACCTGGACAAATCTAGACAAACCTGAACAAATCTAGATAAACATGAACAAATCTGGATAAATCTGGACACACCTGGACATGCAAACCTAGACTAATGTTGACAAACCTGGACAAATGTGGACAAACCTGGGCAAATATGAACAAACCTGGACAAATCTGGATAAATCTGGACACACCTGGACATGCAAACCTAGACTAATGTTGACAAACCTGGACAAATGTGGACAAACCTGGACAAATATGAATAAACCTAGACAAATATGAACAAACCTGAACAAATCTGAACACACCTGGACAAATCTGGATACATATTTTTAACCCTGGATACCTATTTGTAAAACTGGACACCTATTTGTAAACCTGGACACATATTGTTTAAACATGGACACATATTGTAAAACATGGACACATTTTGTAACTAACTTGGACAAAATAAGTTTTTTTGCATCTTGAGGCCTTTAGAGGTCTCATTTGGCGATTTCCAGTGGCCAAATCCCCTTCGGGTATTTGCAATTGCGTTCGTCTCGTAAAATTAATCAATTTCGACATATTATATGATCCGATCCGACACTCGAGCGCAAAGTTATAGCCTCCCGAAGTTTTTCACTATTATAATTGGTTATATGGGTCAGCCGTCTGACCAGATTGTCTGCTCAGATCGTCTGACCCAATACTTTCACTTTTATAAATTATAATTGAGAAAAAATAATGAGAACTTGTGACACTAAGGTTTTTCTTGGTTAATTGCAAAGTAAAGAAAACTATAATCTTATATAATTGTTTTCAATAAAAGGAATTTTTTTAATATACTAGTGGTAAGGGTGTGGGCCTCACATGCATGGTACAATATGTAATTTCAAATTTCTTTGGCTAACTTTTTGGAAATAATTTTTCAACGTTTATATAGATCCCAATGCTTTTTCCCCATATTCGTTTGTTATATTTGTAATCTTTTTATGAGAGAAATATGATCAAAGTGTAACAAATAAAGTGAAATGCATGGAGCATTGAATTAGAGTTGCGAAATAAATTAAAATCACCATACAACCCCTGAGGAGCTACTCCCCCCATTGTGATGATTAATTTTGGGACGAATCGAAGCCTCTTTTAGGCCTAATTTTTTTATTTTTTTATAGTTGAGTGAATCGAAATTGATTTGAAAATTAACTATATTCTTAAATGATGTTCGATCATAATTGTAGAAGTTTATACCAAAACAACTTGTCCATGGAATACCCACACATATATATTATTCCATACATATATAATAAATAGGTATATACAATTAAATTTTATACATACGTAGGAAGTATTATTATTATTATAAAACTTCAGAAAAACTAAAACACTTTATTGATGCAAAAAGTAATTGGAGAAGTGAAGTACAGCAAAACAAGAGAGCCCTTATTTATATAAGGGAAAACAAGAACAAAGCTCTAACTAACTAAAAGGAAAAGGAAAATAAAAACAACTAACTAAAACTACCTAATTAACTAAAATAACAACCTAAAATACAAAAGGCACCAACAACCCTCAATACCCCCCCCCCCTCAAGTTGGAGGTGGGTGAGTATTAGACAAATCCAACTTGGACTTCAAAAAATTGAATTGAGGAGATGGTAGAGTTTTGGTGAGGAGGTCAGTTAGCTGCTGATCTGTAGGTAAATAAGAAAGTTGTATGAGACCCTCCAAGACTTTGTCTCTAGTGAAATGACAATCGATCTCGATGTGCTTCGTTCGCTCATGAAACACAGGATTTCGAGCTATGTGGAGTGCTGATTGATTATCACAATGCAAAGTCACTGGCTTCAATTTGTTAATGCCAAGTTCTTCCAGTAGTCTAACCATCCAAGTAATCTCTGAAGCAACTGATGCCATTACTCTATATTCTGCTTCTGATGAAGATCTTGATATAGTAGATTGTTTCTTGGATTTCCATGATATAGGGGACTTGCCTAAAAGAACAATATATCCTATTACTGATCTCCTAGTATCTGGACATGAAGCCCAGTCAGAATCTGAATAGGCCTGCAATGTGACATGATCTGTGGCCTTCAAAAGGATTCCCTGACCTGCAGTGGCTGGCAAAAAAGCTATGACATGTTGCAAAGCATGTAAATGTGGCATTCTAGGACTATGCATATACTGAGATAATGTTTGGACAACAAAAGCCAAGTCTGGCCTAGTATTAGTAAGAAAATTTAGTTTTCCTACATATGACCTGTAAATTTCAGGTTGAGTATAGAGTTCACCTTCAGTAGCATTGAGCTTCATGTGTAAAGGCAGAGGGGTAACAACTTTGAGAGGCAAAAGCAGAGGACAATTATGCAATAAATCCTTAGTATATTTATATTGTGATAGGATGATACCTGCTGTAGTATGAGTGACTTCCATCCCCAAAAAATAATCCTTGATGCTGAATTTCTCATGTAAATGAGCTTTGAATGACTCAATAACTTTCAAATTGGTTCCTGTTAATAATATATCATCTACATATATAGCTGCAATAGTAAGATCTGCCCCTGATCTATTTATAAACAAACTATAATCATTTTTAGATTGTTGAAAACCTTGTGATTGAAGTTCATTTTGAAGTTTGAAAAACCATTGCCTTGAGGCTTGTTTGAGACCATATATGGATTTATTTAGTTTGCAAACTTTGTTAGTTGGATTAGGTATTCCTTTTGGAACTTTCATGTAAACATTCTTCATGTAAGTCACCATGAAGGAAGGCATTATTCACATCCAATTGGAATAATGGCCATGATTTATGTGCTGCTACTGCTATTATACACCTAATAGTAGTCATTTTAATCACAGGAGAAAAGGTTTCTTGAAAATCTATACCATATTTCTGATTATATCCTTGGGCAACTAATCTTGCTTTATATCTTTCAATTGTACCATCAGAATTAAGCTTAATTTTATAAACCCATTTGCAACCAATAGATTTTTTTCCTTTAGGTAATTCTACTAATGACCAAGTATTAGTATCTTGTAAAGCTTTAATTTCTTTGGCCATAGCATCCTGCCATTCTGGTTTAGTGGAAGCCTCATCATAAGTATTAGGTTCTGCAATTTTATCATCTAAAGAAAGCATATTAACAAAAGAAGTGCAAGCAACTAAATGACACCAATGTTCTTGTAACGACCCTGATTTTCATGATATTTCTGCCATGACTTATGTGTATTTATGTGATGTTATGTATAGTTCAAATTTATTTTTGAACTATTTATTTTATTTTATGTGAATAATTTCGATTTAATTCGAATTATTTTATTTGCAGTTATTATTATTTATGTTAATTATTATTTAATTAATTAGAATTATTATTTAATTTTCTAATTAATTATTTAATATTTTGGGATAAATCAATTTATGCATGATTAATCATGTAATTTTTGTAAATTAGCCCAATGGATCACGGAAGCCCATTTTGGCCCATTTTGCAAGCCAAAAACCGGCCCCTCTCTTGTTCATGGCAAGGATTAGCCACTTGCCATGCATTCACACCTTAAACCACTTCTATAAATAGAAGGGTTAGTAAGGCTTAACGATCCTTTTGCTCATTTGTCATCTTATGCTCTTGCCATCAATAGATCAAACACAAACTCCCTCTCTTTTGCTCCCAATTCACACGCCATTTTTGGTGTTCCCAAGTTGAACATTTGTTCATCATCTTTTTAAACCCAAAACTTAAAGATTCATATCCCATTGATCTTTAGGTGATTAAACCTTCATTAATTTTCATATTTTGCATTCAAGATCACTAGTTGGGTTTGGTTTTGAGGTCTTGTTTGAGTGGGTTCGTGTGGGAGCCGTGTGGTTCGAGTGGGTTCGTGTGGTGGACCGTGTTGATCAAGGTGGTCCGTGGTGGTGGCCGTGCATAACAGCCGTGCGTGGTGGTTGCCGTGGCAGAGCCGTGTTCGTGTGGTGTTGCTGAGGCCGTGTGAGTGCCGTGTTGTGTGGTCGTGTGGCTCGACTTTCCGGGCAGCTTCTTGTGTTGTTTTTGTGTGTATATCTTCAATAAGGTAACATACTTTCTCAACTTGATTGGCATACTATGTTTCATAGTATAGATTAAATGAATAGGATTGGTTTTATATGAAGTTTGATCATGTTTTTATGTATGAATTTAAATCTGATTTTGGAATGTTTATATGATGATTTCATGATTGATTATGTTGGTGTTAAGTTGTTGATTATCATGTTCAAGTTTGGTGAATTTTGGATGATAAGTTGATGATTTCATATGTTGAATTGATGAGTTTATGCGTGTGATATGATGAATATGGATGAGTTCTTGGTTGCAGTTCTTGGATCTTGATGAGTTCTTTATGAATTTTGGTTGAGTGCTTTAAGTTCTTGTTGAGTCTTGATGAGTCTTGATAAATTCTTGGTTGAGTCTTGGAAGTTAAAGAAAGTAATATGGATTTAAAGAAAGTTAAAGATAATGTTAAAGAAAGTTAAAGAACGGATTAAAGAAAGTGGTTTAGTGTTGGTTAGACTCAAGATTAAGGCGTAAAGGCAATCTTGAGAATAACTTCGTGTTTTAACTGATTATTTTCGAGAATAAAGGCGCAAAGGCAATTCTTGAAATTAATTAAGTTATGATAAAAGATGTGAAAGAATTAAAGATTTGTTAAGGATTAGCTTGATTTCGTAACTAGACGCCTAAAACTTAGAGTAAGATTCTATGTTTTTGGGTTAAGACGTTGCCCCTATTCCATCCGCGGTATTGGGATAGTTGGTGGTCTTACTATGTTGTCTTCGGATGTGGATTTCCAGTAAGATTGGTTTCACAGGACTTGGGAGTAAGATTTTCATTTCCTAACATAGTAGAAAGTTCGAAAGCGTAAGATGCGTTCGTACGTGCGTAGTCCGGTCTAGCCTATGAATGATTGCGCCAAAGATAAGTTGGGATAAGATAGTTGAGTCGAGTTTATTTTGGGTTGATGTTCGCATGATTGGTATGATTTGGTTATTTGATTTGTGCTATGTTCATGTGTATTCCCATTAGGGTGAGTCAGTTATGTTACTCGCCACTGATGGTGGACTGTTGTTTGTTTTTCAGGTAATTCTGATGATGAGGTTCTTGCTTAGCTTTGGGTTGGGCGAGCGCCGATATTATGATTTTGTTGTATTTTCTTTGTTTATTGATTTTGGATAGTATTAGGCTATAGTAGTGACTTGTATACATTTGTTTTGGACTCTGATATGTGTTTGGAGTTTCGTATATTAGTATTGTTAGTTTGACTTTTGGTTTAGTATTGTACAAACTTGTGGGTATTTGTACTTTTGGGATTATAATAATAATATCTTGAGGTATTTGTTTTAATTTTTAAGTATTTGAGTTGTTAGTTATGACTATTCGACTCGTCGGTTTCTTCCGCGCCGATTTAAGCGAGTCGGGTCGTCACAGTTCTGTTGGTATGGTATCACAATGATAATCTTTTAGATAGGCTGGAGGTTTTCTGATTCTTTCTGGTCTGTCATGTTGAACATTGTCATCAAGTTGTGAAGGCTCAGAATTAATAGGATCAGTTTCTGGATGTGAAATATGTGGCAAGTGTTCTGTTTGTGATCTTGAATGTGGAAAAATATCATCCCATTAATGTGAAGTATTATTAGTGTTAGTTGGTAGGTAAATATGTTGAGAAAGTGCAATATCATAATGAGGTTTTTTTTATGTGAAAAGGGAAATTAAATTCATGAAAAATTACATCTCTAGTAACAAAAGTTTTATAAGTGGATAAATCTAAGCTCTTGTAACCCTTTTGTGTAGTGGAATACCCTATGAATACTGAGGGTTTAGCTCTAGGATCAAGTTTTGTTCTCCCTTGTTTAAGGGTAGAAGCAAAACATAAGCAACCAAAGGTTCTTAGGTGGGATAAAGAAGGGTTAACAGAGAATAACTTCTCATAAGGTGTTATATTGTTCAAAACTGTTAGAGGCATTCTATTGATCAAATATGCTGCACACAATACACTTTCTCCCCAGAATTGGACTGGAATATTAGATTGAATACATAAAGCTCTAGTGACTTCCAGCAAATGCCTATGTTTTCTTTCCACAACACCATTTTGTTGTGATGTTTCTCTACAACTTGTTTAGTTTAGTATACCATGTTTTTGAAATAACAATTTCATGTCACCCTCAGTTAGGTCTGGGGCATTGTCTGATCTTACAACTTTAATTTTAGTTCCAAATTGTGTAGCAACATAAGCAATAAAATTGGTAAAAACTAATACAGAATCAGATTTGCACTTAAGTAAATGAATCTAAGTAAATCTAGTGTAGTCATCTACTATAGTAAGAAAAAGAGTACAACCAGATTGAGTTTTTGTTTTATATGGTCCCCATACATCTATATGTAATAGTTGAAAAGCATTATTACTCTTGATAGAACTAGAAGTAAAGCTAAGTCTTGTTTGTCTAGCTGCAGGACAAACTTGACATATGTTATTCTTTATGCAATTGTTTACATCAGTACTAAAAGGTAAATGTTTAAATTGTGAAAATGATAGATGTCCTAATCTCATATGCCATAATTTGGCATTCTCAGTAACAGAAGTGAGGCAAACTTTGTCGGTAGTAAGAGCAGCAGAGGGAAAAGCATTATCAGCAACATATAGACCATTATTTTGCTTACCAAGTAGAATAAGAGGCCCTTTCTGCATATGGCCCCGAATAACACACTCAGAATTATCAAAATATATGACACAATTTAAATCTTGACATAACTTACTTATAGAAATTAGATTAAATTGAAACTCAGGTATATGCAAGACATCATGAAGAATTATGTTTGAATTTAGTTTAATTGATCCAATGTGTGAAACACTAACATGTCTACCATCAGGAATAGTTATAGTGGTTTTTGAATCAAGAATTGAGTGATAATTTGTAAAGAAATCAAGTTTTGGACATATGTGATTAGATGCACCACTATCTAATATCCATTGTGAATTAAGAGAATTAAACAAACAAATATTACCTGCCAAGTGTGCTTGTGGCTCTGAATCTGAAACACCAGTAGTTTGTTGCTGTGTATTGAGTGTATTCTTATTTATATATTGCATTAAAGAGCTGAGTTGTTTAGTTGTAAAACCTGGCACTTGTTGTTCTTCCTGCTTTACCATTGATTCTTCTGATGTCTCATGATGCACAGAAGCAGCTGCAAACCTACCCATTTGTGTGTTCTTGAAACCAAGGGGAAAACCATGTACCTTGAAGCATCTTTCATAACTATGGTCAGGTATCTTGCAATGAGTGCAATAGTAATTTGATCCAGGTCTTTTAAAACCAGCTGAATTAACAGGAGGGGGATTCCTATGCCAAGTATTCTATCTTTGTGGTGGAGTATAGCTCCCAGTTCTAGAATATTTAGAAGTCTCATTTCTATTCCAAGTATTTTGTCTTTGTGGTTCAGTATTTGGTTTTCTATCAGCTACAAAGGCCATGGATTCAACTATAGTTGAATCTTGTGTTGTCTCCTTATGGGTTTCTTCCTCAGAAAATAATCTATATGCCTCAGAACACTTTGGAAATGGCTTCATCATTAAGACATTTCCTCGAACGGTTGCAAAGTGTGCATTCAATTTCATCATAAATTTCACTACCCTATGTGCTTGTTCTCTTTCTATAATTCTTTTAGTGAGATTACAAGTGCATTTTTCACAAGTGCAATAAGGTAGGGGATCTGCATCATCTAAGCTATCCCAAATTGTTTTAATGGCTGTGTAAAATTCTGCTACACTCGTTGAGCCTTGTGACAGTTCATTTAATTTTCTTTCAAGATTATATAATTGTGTCATAGAAGCAGAACCAAACCTATCAGTTAAATCATTCCATATTTCACTAGCAGTCCTAAAGACAATACACTCTTTGCAATTTTTGGATCAAGATTATAGAGAAGCCAAGATTTTACCAAATTAGTGCATCTCTCCCATGCCTCGTGCTCTGCTGTTTCTTCTGTAGGCTCCAAGATTGTTCCAGTGACGAATCCTGATTTGTTCTTGGCTGACAAAGTAGTCATCATAGACTTCTTCCAATCACCAAAACTCTCCATTGAATTTAAAAGAAACCAGCTGCATTGCATTAACATCAGAAGGGTGTATATAATATTTGCTATTAGGATCTTGATTTAAGGCGAGAACAATTTTGTGATCATCTTTGTGGATGATTTTCTGTTCTTCGTCATTAATGGCTGCCATTGATGATTTTTTTTAGGGAAAAATCGGAGCTAAAAGGCAAAGAGAAAAGTCCATGTGCAAAGGATTAAACTGAATTTTGGAGTTGAGAATTCGAGAAATTCGAGAGAGAAGAGAGAAAAAAAAACTGAAAGGAATGAATTAGATTTAATTTGGAGTTGCTGCCATTGATGATTGAAGTGGCTCTGATACCATAAAACTTCAGAAAAACTAAAACACTTTATTGATGCAAAAAGTAATTAGAGAAGTGAAGTACAGCAAAACAAGATAACCCTTATTTATATAAGGGAAAACAAGAACAAAGCTCTAACTAACTAAAAGGAAAAGGAAAATAAAAACAACTAACTAAAACTACCTAATTAACTAAAATAACAACCTAAAATACAAAAGGCACCAACAACCATCAATATTATATATTAGGGCTACTTTTAGCGTTCTTCTAAAAATAATTCAATTATTAAAACATTAAAAGTATGTCATAGAAATCAAAACCAAATTTTGTTTTGAGATATCAAATAAAACATATATAATTAAGGGTGCATCAAGAGTTAACTTTCGATGCTATACCTTATCTGGCTGACACTAAAAATCATGGGAATTGAAATTTAAAACATAAGCAAAGATTGTGTTGTTTGATTGACATAATCATAGAAATTTATATTTTCTACGAAAATTTATTCCCACAAAATGGTGATCAAAAATAATTTATTAACCCCTCATATGAGCTAAATGTTATCATGGTCATCCAAACAATATTTTTTATTTCTAAACAATCAAGGGTATGAACGAGATAAGAAATCCTCTAGAAAGTTACCTACATGAACCAAACGTGGTATGATAGAAGGAGTATTATAATTATATATACTGTATATAAATTTAGAGGATTTACATTATTCAATCAATAATGGAGTAAGTTGGCTCGTGAACAACCGAAGAGACACCCACGAGCCATGGGTCATGGGTGGGTTGAAAATATAAATTTGGGGTCATGTACTCATGTACACCGTATAATAATACTCCCTGCAAGACTGCATTTAAATTATTTAAAAATAAAAGAGAAAACCTTTTTTAATTTTTAATATGATAATGTGTGAGGTATTAGACCTTGAAACCGGCCCTATTGTAGGTCATCTGGCTCAATAATAGCCAACACACGCATTTGTGAGGGGATAATAAGAAATCCTCGCAAATGCGTGCGGTGAGAATTGAACTCATATGTGGTACCTGAAATTCTGAAGGCTTAACCACTAAACTAATAATTCATCAACAAGAAAAAGAAAATTGGTCATTCGATTGATATGAGTATAATATTGTATTTATTTATTTATTTATTATTATTTTTTGATAAGGAAAGGAAAGCCGGTTATCCTCCTGAGAAGGAAAAACCACAAGTGTTCTTGCGGACCAATAAAGCAAGAGGGCCGGGTGGTATACGGGGTAGTACCAATAGGTCATAATATTATAATAATGTATTTATTGATACACCAGTATTGTTTATGTTGTATAAAAGAAAAGGGATTTCCAACAACTTTGTTTATTTCCATTAAAGGAAAGATTCCAGAATTATACGTTGTTGTTTCTCCCTTTTTCCCAAGTCACATAATTCCATGGCACCTTCATCAATTTCAATTCACTGCAATTATGGAAGCAAAGAAAAAAAAAGACCAAGTAGAGAACCAATACGAGAAAGTTTACAATTACATATTGTGTAAACTACATACATAAGATTAAAGGATCAATAATAGCCTATAACATTATTAGCATTATCCACTAATTCATTAATACTATGACTTATGAGTTATCATTAGTCATTTAACTTCGTGTAGATTACAGAATGTGTAAGTGTAGACTTTCTCGAACCAATACACACACTAGTGTTGACTAGACTCTTGTAGTCATAAAAGCAGTGCATTCATTCCCTTCCCCGTGCGCTCACTATTGGATTCTTTACAACTAAACTTGCCTTAAATATTTGGTTTTATATGGATCTTACGGCCCGTTTGGTAGCCGGTCATATATTATGGTAATAGGAATGAATTTATAACTAAATTTGGAAGGGAAATCAAAATCCATTCCCATGGTGGTACCACCTTAGCTCCAATTTATCTAATTTTCTTCACAAATATCCATTCCCGTCAAATACTACCCTCCCTAATGGTAATGGATGAGAATAAAAAATGAGAAGAAAATTGGAGCTTGGGAATAAAAATTTGTTTTCCATGAAAATTACAAGGTTCATCCTTAACAAAATTACACTATAAATTCATTACCATTACTACAATTTATTACTAACAACCAAACAGGCCGTTAGTGTTTATTTTCCTGAAATGCTATTTACTGCCCACATTTTACTAATATCGCTTGTACTTTAATTATAATTAAAGGCTACAGTTACCATTCTACCCTCGTTACCCATTATCCCCATAATCCTCAAATCCTAAACTTTCAATTCTTCTTCTTCCCTCTCCTTTACCCATACTCCACTCACCAATAGAGATGGCAACGGACCGGACCTGGACTGGATCCTAATAGATCCAGATCCGTTTTTTGAACCTGGATCCAGATTCGGATCCGTGCGGATCCATAAAATGAGGATCCAGATCTGATCCAGATCCTACAGATCCGGATCCAAAACGGATCCTCTTGTAAAATCAATATGTTATACCAAATTATAACTTTTTATGCATTAAAATTATCATTTTATCAAATACATAATTAATATTGGGCTTTAAGATTATTGGGCCATAAATATTTAGTGTATTAAAAGTTTAAAGCTTACATAATATATAATACTATATATTCATGTGTTTTATTTAAAAAAACGGATCTGCGGATCCGGATACGGATCATGTGTACAGTTCCAGATTCGGATTCGCATTTTTTCAATGGACCCAGATCCGTGCGGATCCAAAATATGAAGATCCAGATCCTAAAAAATGGATCCAGATCTGCAGATCCGGGGCGGGTCTAAGATCAACTGTCATCTCTACTCACTAGTACTCCACCAGGCACCAGTCCCCTCCGCCTAATCTTGGTGATCGCCGCCTCCACCTATGCGGTTGTGCCATGATGACCCCTCGACACAAACTCGATCTTTGGCCCAAACAACCAAAAGCACAAGTTATTTATTTATTTATTGTTATTTTTGAAGTTTAATTTTACCGGCCATAAAACCGGTCTATCCTTGGAAAAACCGATCCAAAAAATTAGTTATACCATTGTCAAACCGATTTTTTGGTCCGGTATAGCCATGCTACGACCGGTTTTCTTGACCGTACAATCATTTTTTTTTTTTGATATTTGCATTTGATATTAATGTTTATTTGGATGATTTGTTGATTATCATTAATGATTTTTAGATAGTTCATTATAAACAATAATCCCATTGTTTTGCTCTGAATTATTGCTTAATGTTTTGAATGGATTTTTTTTTTTAATGATTGCTTAACATTTTGAATTGATTTTTTTTAATTTTTTCTTAATATTTTTCTTGATTTTACAAGTGGATTTCCGGTGTGGTGATGACAGGGGCAATGGTGGTGGATGTTGGTGGTGGTGGTTGGAAAGTGGTCACCGGCAGTGTTGGGTGGTCACAAGTGGTGTTGGTAGCTGGTGAAAGTAGAGGTGGTTGAGTTTAGGGCAGTTTATTTCCGCTCACTAATTCCTCATTTACATAGTTCCATTTCTCCCAAAATCTACTCACAAAGATAGAAGCACAAGGTGTGCGGAAAGCAAAATAATTGTGCGGGAATCACCCCCATAAATAAGGGGTAATATTGTAACTTCAATGAGTTGTTTAGTGTTAAGCGCGGACGGTAAATAACAACGCCCTTTTTTAACGGTATATGGACCTTCGTTATATTAAAAAAAAAAAAAAAGTATAAGAAAAATATATAGACCAAACTCTCACAAAGGAGTAAGATTAAACCTAGTCTATAAGAAGAAATAACCCGATATCTAGGTATTAAAACTATGCAATTGAGAAAATTGAGTTTTATTATGAATACAAACTACGTACTCCCTCTTTTTTTTTCATTAGTTTACATAGTTTGACATTTGACACTGTTAATAAACTTTACTTGTCCATTCTTTATGATTTATATGTAATGAAAAATATAGCCATGGGGTCTTGTTGGATTCGGTACGGGGTTCAACGAGTTTTTTTTTAATATGTATTGTTTATATTTTTTTTTTATGAATATATGATATATTAGATGTTCAAAGATTATTTTATTTTTTATTTTTTTGCCTAGGGGGCGTTCTCTTTAACTTATTACACCTCAACTTATCAAATTTAATCGAAATTTATTAGACCTATTTGAACCTAGTTAGCACTGATTCTGAGAAACAATTTAACCTTATCACATCTGATTATTCGTGAGTAAACATACTGAACTTATTACACTTGATTTGATCTGATTTCAACATATATGAATGTCTCTAAACTAAAACCTTTTTTAAAGGTGAATATAACGCACCTAAATAAAAATAAAGGTATGAAACTAATAGCAAAAGGGAAAAGTGGGCTGCCATCCACCAACAATCTAGCAAAGAAAGCTAGGGTTTTGAAGGGAGGAAAAAGAGAGAAAAGAGGAAAAATAGAGAGAGGTGATAATAACACGTTATCTAGTGTTTTGTAAATTTTTTAAAAAATAAACTAGCTTTTTGGCATGTTCGATGAACGAAGTTATCTTATAAAAAGTCCGAAATAGATATAATATACAATTATAAAATATATTTTAAAAATGTATTTGTAATGCATTGTATAAAAATTGAATAAAATGCCTTTAAAAGATTATTATACTCTATCACTCCCTTTCATATTTAATGTTATGTGTAATTTTCTCATTTGGTCAATTTTTAATATCGCTCGTGCATTGGACTTTATTCAATTTTTTGGAGCACAATTTCTTCAATCTATTTTGCTTTTTAACCTCACTTTCCCCTTTTTCCTTATTTTCCCTACTTTACTCTCTCGCTAACAATCTTTACTTTTTGACCACTGACATTGTAATACTTTATTCTAATTTCCCCCCAAAACATTCGTAAATGCACACAACATTAAAAATCAGAGTAATAAAATCATATTATATCTTTTATTTTGGATTCGACCTAGGGTGCGTTTGATTCAACTTCAATAAGCACTCATGTTTTTATTTTCAGAAAATTCAGATCAAATCAGAAGGAAAACGGCCACTTGTAACAAAGCTCAAAAGGGATGTGCGAAAAAGAACGAACATAATATAGTGAAAGCAGAACCAGCGCAAATTATAACTATAATAATAACTACAATAAGAAAAATTCAGATCAGAAAAGTTCAGATCAGACAAAAAAAATTCAGATGAATCAAACGCACCCTAGTATCTACCCTCAACTGAAGTATGGATATTGCTAATGCTTTAATTTTATCTTTCATTTTGTATTCGTTAAATGTTTAAGGTATTAGTGTTTTAATTTTGTCTTTCTTTTGGTACTCCTTTAATGTGTAGTTTTTTTTTTTTTTTTTTTTTTTTTTTTTTGAAGTTTGGATATATTATTTTTTTGATTAATTGAAGTATGGATATTGCTAATGTTTTAAATTCATACAACAAATGTAATTTTGACATTATTCACATGTTTCACTTTGACGACAACTAGTTATTAATATAGTAATGTGGTGAGAACCAAATCCGATACCCCATGCTTAGAATTCTGAAGACTTAACCATTAGACTAATATCTCATCCTCGTGAATCGTGATCATCCAAATATAGGTTTAATAAAATTCAATTTTCCTAAAAAAAACCGGATTATTAACTTGCGCCCAAATCATTATTTTTTTTCACGACCCTATAGTAGGGCCCATATAGAACCAACTTGTCTTGAAAAACACAAAGAAGGCGATCTCAACCCGAACATGAATTGGATCCGAATAAAAAGTAGCACTCAATTTATGAAACTCAAGCTCCAATTGGCCCACTAACATATTATTCCGTACAGATATGGGCCTGTTTATTGAGTAGACCATTTCAATGTTTGAGTTTTTTATTTTTTTATTAGTGGTGTAGCTAAAATGAAGACTAGTTTGCTCATATTAGAACTACCAACAGTCGTTAGGATTTAGGGTCCGTTTACCTGAGCGAAAAATGTTTTCCCTTAAAACAGTTTTCTTATTTTACATCATTTAAATTTGGGTGAAAAAATAAAATGTAAAACTTTGGGTGAAAATTCATTTTACACCCTATTGGAAACATTTTCCTTCAAATTTGGGAGTAAAACTTATTTTCCGAGCAAGTAAACATTGAAAAAATTTATATGAAAATGAGTTTTCTAACGTAAAATATTTTTCATTGAAAATCATTTTACATCGAAAATATTTTACACCAAAGTAAACAAACCCTTAGTGTAGCGTAGTGGCGTTGGGGTACATTTCGTTGTGAGTTTTATTTTCGTCATCCTCTTCCTTTATGAAAAATGCTAGTTGTGTATAAGTCAAATCTTGTCTAAATTATTAATTTTATGGCTTTCAAAAACCCAAAATTTTAAAGGTTTTTTTTTATATTTTTTATTATAAAAATAAAAAGGTAATATTCGAGAAAAATGCTAAGCTATATAACCGATGTATTGAGATATGAAGCATAAACCTGACTAAACGATAATCTTTACAAAAAATAACCATTAGCTATAATTATAAAAATTAGATTGGACCGTCTGACCAAATACTTACGGTAAGATGAACTAGACCCAGTACATCATCATTTTTTTCTTTATGAAACTATCTCATTTTCACTCTCTTATAGTCTTATTATACTTCTCCTTCGTTCTACACTTTGATCTGGTTTACATCTCCCTCTTCGTGCAGGTTTAAATCATATCTGATTTCTCACATAATAATATGGGGCAAATAAAAGATTATAAAGAGAAGATCAACAAAAATAACAAGTGACATATTTTATTATGAGCAACATATGACATCTTATCATTGGTTCGCAAATACTACACAACTCAACACCAAAGTTCATTGTTGAAAGAACTTTAAGAAACCCAAATGAAAGTTACTCCCACATTGAAGATTTGATGCAAAAATGTCAAGAAAAATTGTACTCCCTCCGTAACATATTAATGACAACGATTAGACATTTTTTCTCTCTACTTTATGTCAAATCGTTGCCATTAATATGTTACAGAGGGAGTATATATATTTCACTAGTAATAGTGATACGAAGCATACTTAGTTGATCTAATTATAATCTATTATCCTAATTTAAGTTCTCACATAGTTGTTTTTGAGCAATAGTTCTCCCATAATTAATACTCTCTCTATTTTTTTTAATAGATGTAACATACTGACTTTGCATACTTGACGAGGCATAACTTTGGCCAACAATATCTTTAATTGTATAATTATAAAAATTTTAAAAAAAAATATTTGGATAGTGTTATCGAAATGAATCAAACAAGATCCCACTTGTCTATATTTTACTTTATATATAAATAGTAATTAATAGTCAAAATGTATTGGATGAATAATGTCAAAAGTCAATATGTTACATCCAATAAAAAACGGAGGGGTATAAAGGACTATTATTATTGTTGTTGTTTTTTTTTCTTTAGTTTGTTAGATTAGTTTCATTGTCTTTCATATTTCTATCTTCCAAATAAAAAACACCCCGAAATAAGTTTGTATTCTTTTAGGTCATATTATATTTTTTCTAAGTTAGTTGGTATTATTTTCCAGGTGAGAAAAATTCAGATCAAATCAGGAAAAAATCACAACAACTTATCCATCCTATCCTATATATTATAATATTTCTTAAAAAATAAGTATTATTAACTTTATAAACAAATCTTGTTAAAAAGTTGTATAATCAATAACAATTATAATGAAAGCGATTACTATTTTTAAAAATATATTTATGTTAGTCCAACTATATAAAACATTATTACTTATGCATAATTATTATTATTATTATTATTATTATTATTATTATTATTATTATTATTATTCGGTCGACTTTTTCGGCGACGATTTTCGGGACAACTTTTTCAGCGTTGATTATTCGGCCGACTTTTTCGGCAACGGTTTTCGGACTAACTTTTTCAGCGTTGATTATTCGGCCGACTTTTTCGGCGACGATTTTCGGGACAACTTTTCCGATGACGGTTTTCGGAATGACTTTTCCGGCGATGATTATTCGGTCGACTTCTCTGGCGGGGATTGTTCGACCGGCTTTTCTGGCGATGATTTTCAAGCCGAGTTTTTCGGCGACGATTTTCGGGACGACTTTTCCAACGACGGTTTTCGGATTGACTTTTTCCGGCGGTGATTATTTGGCCGACTTTTCCGGCGACGATTTTCAGGCCGCGTTTTTCGGCGACGGTTTTCAGGACGACTTGTCCGACGACGGTTTTCGGAATGACTTTTCCGGTGGTGATTATTTGGTCGACTTTTTCGGTGACGGATTTGGAGTCAAATTGAATGAAGGGTTTGAAAAGAATGAAAAGTAAAATACTGAAGAGGTGAAATGAAATGAGCTTGAGGCTATGGGCTCATTAAATTTTTGTCCCTAATAAAAATAAAAATAAAAATAAAAATCAGATCAGACCAGATCAGTCCTAAAGAACAGAGCCTAAGTTGGTCAAAATCTTAAAAGGTTATATACCTAAGACAAGTCCACATTAATTACCTTCAATTCATGGCTCTTTATGCAACAAAAAGTTGAAAACTTAGACTTGTAGAAAATGTAGTTTAATTTTTAAGATAGAATAAACATTATAAATTTCTTAATGGTACATAATCTTGGAGACCAAATTACATATGGGTCCCTTGTTGTATTATTGGCTTGAGATACTTGAAAAACTTCTCCAAAAAAAGGAAAAAAAAAAAAAAAACCCTCCAATTCTATCCCTAAATTTATTATCAGAAAATTATACATATATAATTTTCCAAATTAATTCTCACTCTTTACTTGTCTACTCTTGTGTTGGTTCTTCCCTTAAGTATCCTCTAAGAGAGAAAAAAAAAAAAAAATCCAAAGGTGTGAAGTATTAACATTTTGGGAAGTCTTTAGGAGGTGGTATAAGGGATTCATTAGGTCCTTTGCCATTGTCCACTAAAAATGCCATTTTTAATCCCCATGTTGTGTGAATCTCCAAATGGCAATGCAAGAACCAAACCCCTGCAAAATAATAGACAATAGACCAATTAAAATCCATACCATTTCATATAGGAAAACTTTGGTCATTGAATATGTATATACTCTTTCTTCATGTGGGTTGCTAAACGTCGTCCGCAGATTACTTAAAATCGCCCACAATACTAAGTAAAAAGATAAAATTGCCCTTGATTTTAAAATTACACCACAACAACTTAGATTAAATATACAACGACGTCAGACACCACCCCATGACCTCGACCACCACCGCCACCAACCATGGTGGTGGTGGTGGTCGAGGTTATTGCGTGGTGTCCGTCATCGTTGTATATGTTGTTGTGGTGTAATTTTAAGTAAAGGGCAGTATTGTCTTTTTACTTTAAATTGTGGGCGATTTTAAGTAATTCATGGGCGACGTTTAACAAGTCCCTTCTTCATTTTCTCAAGGTAAGCACAATGTTAGTGGTAGGACGATATTTAAAGTATGAAAAGACCTGTATAGAGAGTGAAAGAGAGACATTCTTTTTTGGTATGATGTAAATAATACCAGATAAAAAATATATAAATTTTATTAGGATGAAATGAACAAATTTTAAAGAAAAAACTTTAAAATATCTTTTTTTTTTTTTTTTGTTTACATTCAAGTAGGGGCAAAGAACTCTAGTCAAACACCTTCAATCCTCCACTAGGTAGTGAGTGGGGTCATGCAAACATTACAATAATTAAAAGTGGATCAGGGACGACAACTCTTGCTATAATTTCCTACAATGCTAAGACTTTTAAAATAGAAAACGAAAAAAATGTGTGTACATAAAATTTTGAATATCAGATTTGGATAATTATAAATACCTGGATTATCGGCCTGAAATCGAATAGCAACCCATCCACCGGTAGGCACCCCAATGGTATTTCTTTCAACGGGGTCAACAAGATTGAATTTCTTGGGATCAATTTTAGGGTTGTAGTTTCCTAAACCTTTTCCAACAACAAAGAAATTATATCCATGTAAATGAAAAGGGTGGTTCTCCGGTGCAATCAAAGATGTATCTTGCAAGACTAATTGGACCACGGCATTATAAGGAAGCCTATACACACTAGTCCCGTTAATTGTACCAACATTTTTAGCTGTATTATTCCCTGTGAAATTGAATAGTGTTGGAGGGTTTGCAGGAAAATCATCAGTGAAAACTCCTTTTTTATTCAAGTAATGTGCTTGTAGTATAGAAATTGAAGGCATAACAAATGTAATATTGTTAATAGCTGCCACAAGCCTTGTCCCATTGACACAAGTTGGGCATGGATTTACTCCTAGCCCGACGGTAAAAAATAAGGAGTGGTCAATTTTTTGAGGGACTTTAGCGGGGTATTCTTTTGAGTTGAGAGCCTTTAGGGCATTGGTGTAGTTATCGGATACTTGAGTGGCGTTGATAGCTGGGGGAGCGGTGAGGCTGGTCGACAAAGTCGTGGGTTTTGAGGTCATATAACGGACAGTAGCAAGGCCTGTGGCATTATCTACCGCAACAGGTGCGTCCATGAAGGGCGAAACTACTACCAAATACTTGCCCATCTCCTTGTTATTGGCTTCAAGGATGACATTGGTGGTTTGGCCCGGTGACATGACAATCGTGTCGATTTTTATGGGTTTAACATAGGTGGCATCGACTTCGACCACCGTTAGGGAGTGTCCGGCAATTCTAAAGAAGAGCTCTTCATTGAGTGCAGCATTGACAATGCGAAGCATGTATTTCTTCCCCGGTTTTACGTGCAAGTTGAATGTGTCTGCATATTAAGATAAAACTAGACAGAGTTATTTTATGCCGAGTCATGTCTAAGGCTGTATTCTTTTGCACTAAAATTTCAGTTTAGTTTAGACAAATTTAGTGTACTTCAAATTAATTCAAACCAAAAGAACAGAGGCTAAATCTACATTTTGTAGTAGTGAGTAAAATCCAAACACACAAGGCATTTTGATAATTTTACATTCGAAAATCACCATTGTGCGTATGCCATATATATGTTATGCAATTTTGAGTTTATTTACTAAAACGCCACTGTACTCTATAGAACAGAGATAATTCATAACGTTGCATGATTACCTGGAGAATTACAGTGTTTAACAGGCCCAGGATATCCATTAATAGTATGAGCATCAGAGACATTGGGTGCCAAACCAGATTTCATAGCTTGGTTGATCACAGCTTCAACATCTGATTTCCACCATTCACCTATATATACATGTATACATGCACTTGCGTTGTTATAAAATTTATAATCAAAGATATATAATTAATTATTTGCAATACTATTAGCTTAGTCAACATAAAAATAAAAATTACCTAAGACAACAACTTTTTGCTTGTGAGGTTTAGGAAAAGGATAAGGAACGCCAAGTTTAGGCAAGATGACAATGGCACCATGGACGGTAGCCCTAAGCCAAAGAATATGAGCATGGTAGAAAAGGGTTCCTCTTTGACCCGTTACCGTGAAGTTGTAAGTGTATGTTTGATGAGGTTGTATGGGGCATTGTGTTATATATGCCGGTCCATCCGACCACCCGGTTCTTATTTGCCTGATCCCATGCCTGCATGTTCATCCCCCGGCCCGTCAAATAATGTAATTTTAACTAATTGGAATCGTCATGAGATAATTAATTTTTGCAAAAACAACTAGTTAATCAATGTTTTTCCAATAATGAACGAAACAACTATAGTTCATATTTGTAGAATAAAATCAATTACAAACTTATGTGATTTCGAGCATATATCTTGTATATATTATGTTTAATTAGTATAAATAAAATTCAATTGCGCAATAGAAAGACGAAAGTAGTTGATAATTGAGTTAAACAAAAATGGAAACGCTAACAAAAAAAAAAAAAATCTACTAACAGCCTGTTTGGTAGCCGGTTATAAATATAATCGTGGTAATTGGAATTAATTTATAACTAAATTTGGAAGGGAGATCAAAATCCATTTCCATGGTGGTGCTACCTTAGCTCCAATTTATCTAATTTTCTTCACAAATATCCATTCTCATCAAATACCACCTTCCCCAATGGCAATGGATGGGAATGAAAAATGAGAAGAAAATTGAAGTTTGGGAATGAAAATTTGTTTTCCATGGAGATTATAAGGTTCCACCTTAACAAAATTACACTATAAATTCATTACCATTACCACGATTTATTACCAACAACCAAACGGGCCGCAAGAGTGTGTTATTTTAAACTTATTAGGACTTAGCTCATAGAGTTAAAGTTTTAAAAGTTTAAGGTTTATGTTATGTTTGGATACAAACATTTCATTTGACATAAAGGATTTGAGTCGAATTATATGTTTGACAAATAAAAGATTTTGGAATTAGATTTGACTAAATTCCCAACCCAAATCCTTAATAAGTACTGTAAAAGATATGTATTTCAGATAGTTAACAATACTATCGTTTCATATTCCTAAAAAACAAAACACAAAAAAAATAAAAATAAAAATTGTATTTTGAATGGTAACATCCAAATTTCAGAAATTGGATTCATCATTTGAAAGGAATTCCAAATTGTAGGAAAGATGAAGTAAAATCAGGCATAGACCTTAATTTTTGGGCTGCTGTAGTTTACTTAGTCCTTGGGCCTAGTGCTCTGCTTTCTATTTTGCTACTGTCATACTTGTTTCAAATAATTGTTTGTATTGGATCATGTGCACTATTAGTAAAGGCACATGACATGACTTTACCTAGGATGCTTATGATTTAGACATGTGTCACTAGGTTTAAGGGCAAGAGAGTTGTCATATAAATACTCTATGTATGCCTTAGAGCAGCAGCAGAAATGAATGAATGAAATACATCATCAATCCAAAATTATTCCCTGGCAGCTGATGTTTCCAAAAATGGATGCCTACTTCATTTTGTTTTCATGGTATTAGAGCAATGGCTCCTCCTGGTAATATCTAACTCATTCTTATATTTTTTTGCTTTGCTAAATGTTGATGAAATCAACTTCTTAGTGTAGTATCCCTGTATTCAGCTAGCCAAACGTATTGATTTAAAAATGACTACTAATATAAATGCACAAAGTGCAATAGATGCAACTAATCCTTTATATTTACACCCATCTGATGGTCCTAGCACTATCAATGTAGAAAAACTGCAAGGAGCTAGTAATTATAGGGGATGGAGAAGATCCTTTGAAATAGCACTCTCTTCGAAGAGAAAGCTGGGATTCCTTGCAGGGGGAGTGAAGAGAGATGAGTCTGACAAAGTAAAACAAGAGAGCTGGGATACTTGTAATTCCATGGTAATCTCATGGATACTGAACTGTGTGACTGACCCCATTAAGAAGTCAGTTATGTTTATGGACAATGCATCACACATATGGAAACACCTAGAAACAAGATATTATGTCACAAATGGGGCAAAGAAATATAGCCTTAATAGACAGATTTATGAGACAAAACAACAAAATAGAAGTGTCTCAGATTATTGTACAGAAATGAGAAACTTGTGGGTGGAGTTGGAATCACTGAGAGTAACTCCTACTGTGTCTAATCTGACATCTGAAGTGACTGCTCTCATTCAGTCTTTGAACGAGGAGAAAGAAGAGCTCAAGCTGTTTCAATTTCTCAATGGTTTAGATGAGGAATATGCAGCTCAAAGGAGCCAAATATTGATGATGACCAAGCTTCCAATAGTGGATGAGGCATGTAACATCATCCAGCAAGAGGAAACACAGAGAAAGGTGTTTAAACAAGAGAAAGATGAAGGTGATGGTATGGCAATGCTAGGTAAAAAATCAGGGCTCAATTGCACCAATTGTGGGAAGAGTGGGCACACAGTTGATAAGTGTTGGGCCTGCAAAGCATGTGGGAAAGGAGGACACCCAACTGAAAAATGTTGGACAATTGTTGGTTATCCAACCAAACCAACTGCTAAGACATATAAAGGAAAAGAAAAAGAGTTTGGTGGGAAACCTGCACCTAAGGGAAATCACAGTAAATCAAAACAGAAGTGGGACAAGGGAGATGTAAAAGCCCATAAGGGGGATGGAAAAGCCTATATGGCAGCTGGATCATCAACAAACCATAATGAAGCCATACCAGGAACTGGAATTACTGCTGAACAGCTAGAACAGTTGATGAAATACTTGCCTCCACCTTCCAAGGGTGGAGATCCAGACTCAAGTGATGAAATGGAAGTAAGCATGGTTGAGGTGGTTTCATGCAACCTGGCTCAGACCAAGTCTGTGGGATGGATAGTTGACAGTGGTGCAACACATCACATGACTAATAATTTGCAATGGATGAGGGACTTGAAAGAAACTAATCAAGTTTTAAAAATCAACCTTCCTAATGGTGCTACTTCTGCTGTAACTCATGAAGGGGTAGTTTGCTTGAAAAATGGAATGCAACTGAGCAATGTCATGTATATTCCCTCCTTCAAGCACAACTTGTTGTCAGTGCAAAAACTGACTGAACAGGACAACTGCACAGCAACATTTCATGCATCTTACTGTGTTATTCAAGACAAGAAAAGTGGTGAAATTATAGGCATGGCAAAGGGAATTCGAGGTGTGTACTACCTTCTAAATGAACCTGTGGAAGTGACACTGAGAAAACTCAAACAAAGTGCTCAACAAGAAACTGTCCCAAGAGACATATCTAGGTTTCATCATCAACCGCTGGTAGCAAATGGTGAGCTTTCCATCCCTACTCAGTTGAAAATAGCAGTCAACACCAATCATACCACCTTGTGGCATTTGAGGCTAGGGCATGCTCCACTAGAGAGGATCCAGAAGATTGAAGGGCTGAAAGGATTTGATAAACATCAAGCCCAAGAATGCCTCATTTGTCCTGTTGCAAAGTTCACCAAGTTGCCATACAACTACAGCAAGTCTTGGGCACAAGATCCATTTGAACTTGTTCATATGGATACATGGGGACCATACAAAGTGGAATCAAGAAAGGGTTACAAGTATTTATTTACCATATTGGATGACTGCACAAGGGTAACCTGGATTTACCTAATGAAGATAAAAGATGAGGTTGTGAGTGTGATTGAAAAATTCATCAATATGGCTAAAACACGGTTTGGGAAGGATGTAAAAAGACTAAGGACAGATAATGCTACTGAATTGGCAGACAAACAGTGTAAGATCATGTATGACAAACTTGGAATTCAACATGAAACTTCATGTCCTGACAGACCACAGCATAATGGGCGTGTGGAAAGAAGACATAGGAGCTTGTTGGAGATGGCAAGGGCTCTAAGAATACAAAGTGGCTTACCAAAACAATATTGGGCAGAATGTGTCCAGGCAGCTGTCCATTTGTGCAACAGATTGCCCTCCACAGTGCTGGGAAATGTGTCTCCCTATGAGGTATTAAATTCTAAAAAACCACATTATTCTTATTTGAAGCCTTTTGGATGTTTGTGTGTAGCATACAACCCTAAAAGGGATGTAGATAAATTTTCTTCTAGGGGTGTACCATGTGTGTTCTTGGGATATCCAAGCTCACAAAAGGGATATAAGCTACTAAATTTGGTTGATAATTCCATGTTTGTTAGTAGGGATATGAGATTTTATGAGACTATTTTTCCATACAAAATTTTCAGACCTAAAACACAATCAGACACTCCCCTAAAATTGACAGACAACCTAGAAAATATTGAAGATTTGGAGGATATTCTGTATACCCAAGATGCAACCCATGAGATTAATTTGCAAGAAACTGATATTCACCAACCTAGTCCAGTCAACCAAAGACCTAATACAAATCAATCATTACCACCAAATTCACCTCAAGACATCAGAACCTCACCACAGCAACAGAACACACCACCACCACAAATCAACCCTACAAGAAAGTCTGAGAGACCTCATAAACCACCTGGGTGGCTGGATGATTATTACACCAGCTTCACTGCCCATACACAACAACCTACTGAAATCCAAAATACCACAGACATGACAGTCAGTAATACCTTTACATGCTTTCTCTCTCAGCTCTCAAACCAATCTGAACCCAAACATTTCAGACAGGCAGTGACCAATCCTAAGTGGGTAACAGCTATGAATGAGGAACTAAATGCTTTAGAACAAAACCAAACATGGGAAATTGTTGAATTACCAAAGGGAAAAAAACCAATTGGGTGCAAGTGGTTGTATAAAATCAAATACAATCCTGATGGGAGTGTGGAAAGATTCAAGGCAAGGTTGGTTGTCCTAGGAAACAACCAAAAATATGGTATAGACTATGAACAAACATTTGCCCCTGTGGCAAAGTTAACCACAGTGAGATCTTTTCTGGCTGTAGCTTCTTTGAAGCATTGGACAATCCACCAAATGGATGTAAAAAATGCATTCTTGCATGGGGACTTGCAAGAAGTTGTCTATATGAAGTTGCCACCAGGATATCAGGGATTGGGAAATAGAATTGATGTTGGTCAGAGTGATGAAGTAAAATGTGGAGAACATAGCAATAAAGTTTGTATATTAACAAAATCCTTATATGTGCTCAAACAAGCCCCTAGACAGTGGTTCACTAAACTAACTGATGCATTGAAGAAATTTGAGTTTCACCAATCCAAATCAGATTACTCATTGTTCACCAAGACTCAAAATGAGTCCTTCACTGTCATTCTAATATATGTTGATGATTTGCTAGTTGGTGGAAATGATATACAAAGTATCATAGAAACCAAAAAAATTCTTGCTTGTCATTTTCAAATGAAAGATCTGGGTGTGTTGAGATACTCCTTAGGTCTTGAAATTGACCATACTCATCAAGGATTCTTCTTGTCACAGAAAAAATACTTGACTGATCTTCTACATCAATACAACATGTCGAAGTGCAAGCCTGTCAAGCTGCCTATGGACACACACTTAAAGCTCACAGAGGATCTAGGGGATCCATTGAAAGATCCAACTGACTACCAACAACTGGTTGGGAAGCTCATCTATCTCACACTAACCAGGCCAGATATATCATTTCATGTGCATGTTCTGAGCAAGTTTATGCACAAGCCAACTACTGCTCACCTCCAGGCTGCCAAAAGAATACTGAGGTATTTGTCCAACTCTCCAGGCCAAGGCATCTTGCTTGCTTCCACTGGCATAGCTCAACTCTCTGCTTACTGTGATAGTGATTGGGCAGGCTGCCCAACCACTAGAAGATCCACCTCTGGGTTTTGTGTTTTATTGGGACAATCACCTATCTCCTGGAAAAGCAAAAGGCAGTCGATAGTGTCTCGATCTACAGCTGAAGTTGAATACAGAAGCATGGCACTCACCATTTGTGAAGTGATGTGGCTAAAATAATTGCTCAAGGACTTGGGCATCAAGAAACAAGCTCCAATATCTCTATACTGTGATAATCAATCAGCCTTGGCTATCTCTGCTAATCCAGTTCACCATGAGAAAACTAAACATGTGGACATAGACTGTCACTTCATCAGAGAAAAGGCTCAAGATAACATCATCAAGCCTACCTATGTCTCATCCAAGAATCAACTAGCTGATATACTAACCAAGCAGCTCTCTCTCTCACAACATCAGTCACTTATGGGCAAGCTGGGAGTGACTTCCTCACCACTCTCAGCTTGAGGGGGAGTGTAGGAAAGATGAAGTAAAATCAGGCATAGACCTTAATTTTTGGGCTGCTGTAGTTTACTTAGTCCTTGGGCCTAGTGCTCTGCTTTCTATTTTGCTACTGTCATACTTGTTTCAAATAATTGTTTGTATTGGATCATGTGCACTATTAGTAAAGGCACATGACATGACTTTACCTAGGATGCTTATGATTTAGACATGTGTCACTAGGTTTAAGGGCAAGAGAGTTGTCATATAAATACTCTATGTATGCCTTAGAGCAGCAGCAGAAATGAATGAATGAAATACATCATCAATCCAAAATTATTCCCTGGCAGCTGATGTTTCCAAAAATGGATGCCTACTTCATTTTGTTTTCACAAATATCCAAATGTTACCTTAATTCTTTTATAAAAATAAGTTAAAACAAATTTAGATATATTCATAAAAGTTGTTAATAACAAATCCTGAATTAGTTTTCACTTATACTATAAATTTTATAATGTACGCATTGTGTGCCAAAAATCTAATATTGTACTCGATTCCTCTATTCCTATGAGTTATTTACTTTTGGTATCTTGATCAAGTATATAATTAATAGGCGATATTTAAAAACAATGCATCTAAATTGTAATAAACTAAATGTAACTGACTTAGCTAGATGTATATAGTATTCCCTGCGTAACATATTAACTGCAACGATTTGACATTATTTCTCTCTACTTTATGTCAAATTGTTGCTCTTATTGAGGAATTTCTGTATATATATAACAAGAGAAATGATTTTGGCACTTCCCATTTTGATTTTGACACTCCTCCCCCTCTCACATAAATAGTAGCATTGAGGAGTGTCAAAATCAAATTAGGTGTGCGAAAATCACCACCCATATAACAGAGGATACTAACCAATGAATAGTGAGATTGTATTTGACATGATTGACCACCTTCACAAGCACTGTATCACCCTCCCTAGCCACTAGTGTGGGTCCTGGAAACTTTCCATTCACCGTCACTATTTCTTTTGTTGAGCACTGTCTTGTATAGTTCTTCAACACCACCTATATATACATTAATTAATTATTAAGCATATTAAATCCATAACGTAGTTCATAAATTATTCTCTCATTTATTTTGCAATACAATATATCAATAACACCATAAACACAACCCTACCACTTTTTTTAAAAAACCAAAAATCATTAACAGAGAAAATCCGTTCTTTTAAGCTATATATATATATAAATAGTGAAAGAGATGTAACCCTTATCACAAGGATACGAGATGGATGGAAATTCACTATCACTTAATTGCGCTAATTATCATCCTAATCACTATATATATATATATATATATATATATATATATATATATATATAGGAAGGATTGGCTAAAAACCAAAAGATGGTTGAAAATCAGACAGAAAATGGTTTAAAGGGGTATATTAGCAGTCGCAGGGGGCACATTAGATGTTTAAAGGGGTACAAATGGTTTTTAGCGAAAGTTACTAATATTTACAAAGATTGCCATTAGTAATCAGACGTGTACCCCTTTATGTGTCTAATGTAGGAGTTTTTAGGTTGAAAACGTTTTTAGTTGATCCTCTTCCTATATATATATATAAAGAAGCCATTAATCACTCAATAATTTATTTATTTATTTTAAAAAATGATTATTAATTAAAAATTAACTAGGTAACTAAAAAAAAAAAAATTTAAAAAAAAAATTGGTATCATTATATTGATGTGAATTTTTTATTTTTTATTTTTTTTTAAAAAAAAAAACTCATATTCACATTGTATGGAATTATGCATTGCATCATTTTGCATGGTTAAACTTTTACCTAAAAGTTTGACCACATAACCCATACGAATCTACGATAGCTTATTTAATTTAATGCTAAACAAGAAGCATATTAAAAAAAATGCTAAACAATGATTGAAAAATTATCACTTTTTATTTTTATTACGTTGACCTCATTTTTATCAATCTCTAATTGCTTCATGTCATGATTTCATTGAAAACATAAGGTCAAAACATGCATATGCATAATGTCACACTTTTACTCATAATATGTCACATGATATCCCTATCTTTCCATTTTGTTATTCAGTGAGTTACACGTATTTTGTTTTTTCCAACCATAAAAAGATTTCAAACATAATTATCAAAAAAAAATTATAACATACGAACATGCTATATATGGCATTATGGCGGGCTAGCAAGAGTAATTTTTCTAAAAGTTTTTATTGTATATATATAATTAACAACAAACCATCATTTGTGTTCCCTAAATAAAAAAGATATTGAGAATATATGAAAAATATATCACTTAAATTACAACAGCTGAAAATACCACATGATACAACACTATCCTTCTTAACCAATTAAAATTTACAAAACATTTTATTATGTCTAAAATAAATTCCACAAAAGTCTTGTGCATGCATGTTTACATTAAATTAGAGTATAACAAGTAAAAATCGTCCTAAATTTTTTTAAAAATAATCCCTTAATAAAAATAGTAACCTTATTTGGAGCCAAATTTTGTATATATGTGGGGTAAATAATTATATCAATTTTACATTAAATTAGTGTATCTCCCTCTGAGATCCGTATATAAAAATTTGAGAAATTCCTTCTATTTTTTCCTTTTGTGAGAGATTAGTACGTCGACGTGGTACAACTGTCGCCAGGTCCATATCGAAAATCTTTTGGGCCCTATTCTAAAAATTAAAATTAGAACCGTATATTATTAAAATCGATCAATACATTATTGTTTATAATTTAGGTAACAATATATAATTTTAATAAACAAACAGTCTAAAATGTAGATTTTTTAATTAAAAAAAATGAGAAATAAATAAGCATTTTTTCAAAAAAAATAATTAAAAATATATAATTTTTGGGCTCTTCTAATTTCATATTGGGACCCTATGCGACAGAGCTCTTTGCACACCCCTAGAAACGGTTCTGTGACTGTGGCATTAGAAAATTGTTGGAGAACGTACGTGCAAATAAAAAGAACTAAACACCCACTTACATTGAACTTGTAGTGACGAACTCGAGACTCTACGAAAACAGCAGGCAATAAGCAACCCACAAATAACAATAATATCAACCCCTTTTCAATCCAAGAAATACCCATCTTATTATTATATGTATATTATCTCTTTAAATAAAAGAAATAAGCTAATTGTATATCAATATTCATGCAAGTGAAGAACACATAAAATTCAAGAGGCTTTTATATAATGAACCTTATATTATATTGTAAGAGAATACATGCATAAATTAAAATAGTTAATTTGACTATTGATGGTGATTTATAAATATTTATAGCTAAAATGTCATTTTATATAAGTTGGTAAAATGAAAAGGATTTAGAAGGATGATAGTGATGAAATAGTTAAGAGTTTGTAAAAGCTTAGTAAGCTACTAATAACAAAGATGCTTTTCTTACACCAAATTAGTAGTTATGGGGGGTGTAATGTGTATATGCATGGATGTCAAAAAGTTGTTTACATAAATTCCCTGTTTTTGAAGCTAAGATATGTATGCATGACTTAACACACTATTGATATATAGTTTCATCTCTTTAAGCTACTTTAATTTAATTAATTAATACTTTGAATACAATCATGATAGGAAAGAAAAGGAAAAAAATTTAATAAAGTTTGGTTTAACATATATACTAATTATGAGTGATTAACCATGTATTTCTAATTCATTGTGTAAATTAAAGCAATTTAAACTAACCAATTTTTGGTCATTTATTATGACATCATTAATTAAATTAGTCAATTAGAATTTGATGAATACATAAGACTAGATAACCCAATACACAATATGATGAGAGTTCAGCCCACTTAAAAGCCTAAGAAGGTTAATTTCTAAAATCAATTCGTAGTACAAAGGCTAGCTGCTGACGGACTTAATAATCCTAGACTTATAAGTTGATGGTATGGATAAATGAAAAATATAAATTAAATATTTTAAATGTATAAAAATAAATGTTCTTAATGGAATAAATTAATGTTCTATTTTAAATACAAATTTATGATGTTCACTATCAAAGATAGATTAGTGAGTTGTCTTATGTGAGACCGTCAGATAGTCTAACAACAGACTTGCTATATAACTGATTATTGAATCCTTATTCATCTTCATTGTTCATGGGATGGACTTTAGCTTTACAATAATCACACATTGCCATTGGAGGTGCAAAATTAAAATCAAAAATATATTAGAGGTGTAAAGAAACTAAAAAAGCACTTAATTTCTTCGTAGATTTTCCAGGGTAACATGCATTTACTTTCTGTGTAGATTTTTATTAATAACAAAAAGGGGAAAAAATGCATAATTATGTTAAATTTCAATTCATAGGGTCGGTTTATCCAATATGTTGTTTAAACTATCTATTTTTTTAAAATATAAATCTAACTTAATCATAATGAAAGCTTTTATGTGTACAAATATGCATTGCAAGATGTAAAAATAAAAGCAGGAAAGCAAGTAGAAGTAGATGGAATACTAATTTATATCATTAAATGTGTGATACAAAAATATTCATCAACATGTTTTATAGATGAGATGTTCTTTAAAGTTAAAAGGATGAGAGGATGAGATATGAAGCAGTGAAACTACATCTACCTTTAATTTGATCCTTGAAGTCAGATGTTAAAATTCTTATATATTATTTATGAAGTTGGCGACTTTCTTACTAAAAGAAAAGGTGATCATATGGTGGTTTGGGCCGGGACTAAGCCATTTGGTAGGTTGAGCCGGTTATAACTGTGGAACAAAAAAAAAATTGGCTAATGCCCGTCCAACACAATGAAAAAAAGGATGTGCCGGATTTTATAAGTGTGTATGTTAAAAAAAAAAATTAAGCCTGTAAATTTTCGAACTGCGTGCTTATTTGTTCATATCTATTTTCGGATATATTGTTTTTATATGAGTATGATAAAAAAAGAATTCAAATATGTCAATACTTAAATTAAGGGATAGGAAGCCCAATTAACAAAATTTAATATTGATTAGTTGGAACAAACTTAAAATTACTAATTAATTCAAAAGTTACAAATCAAAGCATTAGAGATGCTTAACAAACAATACAACCCAAATTACATCTAATATATATAATTTAATGTGTGAATTAAAAAAAAAACGTGCAAATTACTAAACAAATCTTATGGATATTTTTTTAGTGAAGTGGAAATATATAGTTAAGCGATTGAAATGACATCTACGAATAACCTAAAATTGATTGTTAAATACTCCTTAGACTGATTAAGAAGAGTAGCTAGAACATGACATGAAAATGTTCCCTAACACGCCAAGATAATAATTTAGTTCAAAAGTACTTTTCATCCATCAGAAACTATCTATTTCATTCATAACTCTCTATCACTTAACAATAATCCCATATATATTTTTTGTATCACTCTCATAAACTACTTTCTCCCTTGACTAGCTTTTGTAGCACTTGCCAATTGCCATCAATTACTTGTTTTTTCCCACAACCTAGGCTCTGATACCATGTTAAATTTGATTAGAATATTAGAAACGGGCCTGGGCAACCCAATATAGAAGAGGAGAGTTATGTTACTTACAAGCCATAGGAGGAGTAACTCCTAGACTTATAAGCTAGTTCAGTCTCTCCACATCTTCCGATATGGAACACTCACTAGTATCAGATTTCTACTGATCCTTTCCCGCCCTTCTGCCTCTTCTCTTCTTTTTACCACCATGGCCAATTCTGATAACAGTATCATCCCAAATTCCTCAGAACCATCCAAGCCTTTCACTCTTATACAAATAAACAATTGCATTAAGCTTACTTCCTCTAATTACATAGCCTGGAAAACGCAACTCAAGGCCATTCTTCTTGGCTATGACCTTTGGAAATTTGTGGATGGCTCTCATCCTTCTCCTCCTGCTACAATCACCCAAACTGATCAATCTGTTCCTAACCCTTCTGCTTTGTCCTGGTTCCGTCAAGATCGGTTATTCTTTGGAGCTATTGTTGGGACCTTGTCCCAAGATATTGTCTCTCTTGTTTCCCAAACTGACACCTCTGAGGATGCTTGGAATATCCTCGCAAAAACCTATGCTAAATTGTTGATCCTTCTCGTGGTCACCTTAAACAAATCAAAACCACTCTTGCTAATATAACTCACACCACTCAATCAATCTCTTCCTATACGCAGTCAATCAAAAGTTGCACTGACCGACTTGCTGCTATGGGAAAGCCTATGGATCATGAGGATATTATTGAAAAGGTTTTATGTGGTCTTGATTATGAACAATACAAATCGGTGATTGATGCTACCAATGCCCGCGATACCGCTATATCGTTTGATGAATTACATGAGAAACTCATCAACAAAGAGGTCACCGCCTCGATTCGTACTACTGTCTATCCTGCTACTGGCAATTATGCTCAGCATCGCACAAAGCCTTTGCCACCTGCTGCTGTCACTCACGGCCTTCTTGGTGCCAACCCAACCAACACTTCTGGTCAAGGTCGCCCTTCACGCCCTTACCTCGGCAAGTGTCAGTGGTGTCGTGAAGACGTGAACAGGGTCACTCCCTAAGTTATTGCTCAGTGTTTAAACAACAACATCCTTCAATTGTTGTCCCATTCTATTCTGCTCGTGGTCCGAAGAAAGCACCTCATGCACCACAAGCCAATGTTGCTATGGTCTCTCATCCTACATCTGATTCTTGGCTTCTTGATAGTGGTGCATCTCATCATGTCACTAATGATCTCAACAATCTTTCTCTTCATTGCCCTTACAATAGTACGAAGGAATTAATAATTGGTGATGGTTCTTCCTTACCAATTCAGAATACAGGTTCCCTTACCTTCCATACTAATTCTCAACAATTCCATCTTAATAATGTCTTACATGTTCCTCAAATATCTAGAAATATTCTTTCCATTTTACAATTTTGTAAGGACAATAATATGAGTATTGAGTTCTTACCTTCTAGTTTTTCTGTTCCAAAGGTCAAATTCTTCTTCAAGGACGAATTAAAGCTGGCGTTTATGAATGGCATTCTTCTTTTTCACCTTCAGTTTTTGCAATGAATAAATTGCCATCTAATGAATGGCATCAACGTTTAGGACATCCATCTTCTTTTTTATTACAAACTTTAAATTCGCATTATATTTTGTCTATTCCAATTTTTGAAATGTCAAATTGTAATGCATGCAATATTAATAAAATTCATAAACTACCATTTTTTGAGTCTACTCTTAAATCTACTGTTGTTCTTGATCTTATTTTTTCTGATGTTTGGACCTCTCCAATACTTTCTACTGATTCTTATAAATATTATGTCAAATTTGTTGATCATTTTAGCAAATATACGTGGTTTTATCCACTTCAAAAGAAATCTGATGTCTATGATATCTTTCTTCGATTTAAAGCCTTAGTTGAAAATTTCTTTAATAAGAAAATAAAAAAAAAATTCTCCGATAATGGTGGTGAGTGTAGACACCTAATTCTGGCACCTCAGTTAGCTTCCAACGGTCTATGCTGAATGTACCTTGTTGCACAGGTCCGGTCTTGAGCTAGTATGCCAAAATGCCACCTTTTTACCCCTCTCATACCACTCTCACACTATTTATAGGCGTTTTAGAGGCTCACGACTCGTTTTGTGATTTTTCGGACATTTTTAGGATTTTTTATTAATTTATTTTCATTATTTTTCATGCATATTTATTTCCCAAGGGAATTTTAGTCACTTCAAATTGCATCAAATAACTTTTCTAGGTTAATTACATTTTTCTAGAATTTTTTATAATTTTTCCATAATTTTCTGAGTTTTTATCTATTTTCTATTAATTTTTGAAACATTTTCCATTCTTAGGGGCATTTTAGTAATTTTACACCTGCATCGTCAACTTTTTCTCCACTTTTCACTCATTTATATTTTTCTAGAATTTTCCCATATTTTTCCATAATTTTTGGCATTTATTAGCACATTTTTCAAAATAGTCTGAAAATCCCGAAAACAGTCCAAATTAGCCCGGATTATTCCGGAACCCCGCGAAATCTCCCGGAATCTCAAATATTATGATAATATTACGTATGATTCCCGTAATCGTATCATAATCGCATAATATCTCGGAGATTCACGCGCAGAATAAGCAAAAAAAATCGACCCGGACACAGCTGGACCTGCGCCTAGACGCAGGTCCATATTACAGGACCTGCGCCTAGATGCAGGTCACAAATACTGACCTGCGTCTAGACGCAGGTCATGTAACTGGACCCGCGCCTAGGCGCAGGTCTGGTGCCATTCCGGGACGATTTTTTCCTCTGCTCGCCTATAAATACGACCCTTCATTCGACCTTTGAGACCACGACAATAAAAGCACGAAAAAACTTCATACTTTCTGCTCTTCTCTCTACTACATAGTCTCTCTCTAAAAATCATTCAAAAACTCTGTCAAAATTGATACTAAGAACATATAAACACATTTCAATCATTTAATTTGGCATTTGGCGTACTAGTCTCGAGGCCGTAATCGACCGCCGCACATTCCGGTACACATTTCTGAGACCCTTTTTATTCAATGTCAATATGCTTTCTTTTCTTTTAATTTTCATTTTAATTTATGATTTGCGTTATTCATGATAATATGTGATTTTTCCTGTTCCGTTCATGCCGATCTATGTTTTCATTCATGTATTTTTTTTCTTATCTGCAATTCATAAGCCATGTCATGCTTTAATTCTTACATTTTTTCATGTCATCTCCATGCACATTTTCATGCTTTTTCTCAATCCGTGAATTTTATGCATCTTTCTATGTAGCATTTTATATATATTTTTTTTATTATGATTTTCTAATTGCACGGGATTCAAGATACGTTCGCGCTTTCATTTTCATTTTTTCGTGCCATCGTTGTGTTGAACTTTTTTAGTTTTATGTGAACTGAGCTTTGATTTTATTCGGACTTTTTGCTTCATTCTAGCGTCATAATATGGAATAATTCCAAAGTGGTCACAAAACAATTTTAGGCTAATTTGTGCATTAATCTGAACCGACTTAATAATTCGCGAATTAGGGCTAAAATTGAGTTATCTCTGTTGCTCTTAAATTGAACAATGATCTTACCAAAGAGACCTAGTAGAGACCGCTTGCAGGCGGGCGGCCCCAATGCACGATTGGCTCGTAACCTGTCCCCGAACCCATACTCTGGTGCACGACCATATGGGACTGATTGCTCTTGGCTTCGGTACTTCTTCGGTGTCCGTGGACCGTATAAACGCACGGTGGCGACTCCTACTAGTCCGTATTCACGTACGGCGTTAACGAGCATTCAAATCAACTCGTGACGTAGGCGGCCGGGTAAAAACGACCCCTACAGTGAGTTTGTTAAATTAACTCCATATCTTACTACTCATGGCATTTCTCATCTTACATCTCCTCCCCATACCCCTGAACATAATGGGTATGTTGAACGTCGTCATGGACATATTGTTGAAACTAGATTGTCTCTTCTAACTCATGCTCATCTTCCTTGATCTTTTTGGTCGTTTGCCTTAACCACTGCTACCTACTTAATCAATCCTCTTCCCACCCCCAATCTCCAAAATATTTCTCCATTTCAAAAGCTTTTTAGATATGCTCCTAATTATAATAAATTACATAGTTTTGGTTGTTTATGCTATCCTTGGCTTAAACCCTATACTAGTAATAAACTTGATCCAAAATCATTTCCTTGTGTTTTCATAGGTTATTCTTCAACTCAAAGTTCTTGTCATTGTTGACATCCTTCTACTAATCGTATCTATACATCTCATCATGTAAAATTTGTGGAAAATGTGTTTCCTTTTCCTAACCTTTGCAGGTCTAATACGTTGGATTCCTCATCTACTACTCTTGGTGATTGGGTTGATCTTAACCTTCTTATCATAGCTAACTCTTCCTCTCCACAAACTATTCCCACGTACCATAACCCCACGCAAACTCAACCCACATCAGAACCTTCCTCTCCTCCATCACATTCTAACTCTCCTTCCCCACTTACTTCGCCTACCACTTCCACACAAACCGAACCTCCTGCACCTCCACCTCCTTCACATACCATGACTACTCGACTCAGAAATAACATAACTAAACCTAATCCCAAGTACGCCTATTCGGCCACTACCTCTGCTACTCCGTGTGAACCCACCAATATCACTCAAGCCTTAAAAAGTCCTGAATGGCGAGCCGCCATGAGTGATGAGTTTGATGCTCTCATGCGTAATCATACATGGGATCTTGTACCTCATACTTCTTCTCAAAATCTTGTTGGTAACAAGTGGGTTTTTCGTATCAATTACACACCTCAAGGAACTATTGAACGGTATAAAGCCCGTTTAGTTGCTAAAGGATTTCACCAACGTCCTGGCATTGGTTTTTCTGAGACGTTTAGCCCGGTCATCAAACCAACTACTGTAATGACCCAGATTTTATCGGTATTTTTGCCGGTATTTATGTGTGTTTATGTTTGTTATGTGCTAGTTCAAATTAATTTTTGAACTATTTATTTTAATTTTATATGAATAATTTCGATTTAATCGAAATGTTTATTTCTTAGTTTTTATTATTTATGTTAATTATTATTTAATTAATTAGAATTTTATTTATTTAATTTTCTAATTAATTATTTAGTATTTTGGGTAAAATCGATTTGGGCATGATTAATTATGCGGTTTTCGCAAATTAGCCCAATTGATCACGAGAGCCCAATTTAGGCCCAAGTAACCCCCCATGGCCGGTTTTTAGCAAGCTTGGCAAGGCTTGCCACTTGCTTTGTTTTCACACTCAACCAACTTCTATAAATAGAAGGGGTTAGTGAGCCTTATGATCATTTTTTCCATTTGCCTTTTAACACTCTTGCCATCAAAATTCAATAAACACAAATCCCACCCATTTGCTCTAAGTTACACGCCATTTTTGGCATTGATCATCATCAAATTGTTCATCCATCTTTCTAATCCCAATCTTAAAGATTCAACTTCTATTGATCTTTAAGTGCCTAAACACAATCCTAAACACGTGCATTTCATTCAAGATCGCTAGTTCGGGTTGATTTTGGGTCTTGTTCGTGTTCGTGACCAAGTGGGTTGGACCGTGTGTGGGCAGCCGTGCAGTGGTGGTGCCGTGACCGTGCGGTGGTGTTCGTGCTTGGACAGCAGGCCGTGTGCAGCAGCCGTGCAAAGGGGTTCGTGGTGTTCGTGGTGGCTCGTGGTGCCGTGTAGACAGCCGTGTGTGGGTTGTTGTGTGCCGTGTTTTGTGCTATTTTCCGGGCTGCTTTTGTGTGTTGAATTGTGTGTAATCTTCAATAAGGTAACATACTAACTCAACTTAATTGGAATACCATGTTTATAGTATAGATTAAATGCATGATTAGGATGTTTGTTGATGTTTATTCATGATTTTATGTATGATTATACAATCTGATTTTTATGTGTTTACATGATGTTTTAGTGATGATTTTCATGATTTTATGATTAGTTATACATTATTATATGTTCATGATTTATGTATTAAAGTTTGATGAATTTTGGATAAGTTTAGGTTGATTTTTCATGATGATATGCGTGTGATGATTATGTTGGATGAGTTCTTGATTGAAGATCTTGAATCTTGATTGAGTTCTTGGTTGAAGATCTTGAATCTTGAATGAGTTCTTTATGAGTTCTTTATGAGTTCTTTGAGTTCTTTATGAGTTCTTGGTGAGTCTTTATGAGTTCTTGGTTGAATCTTGTAAGTTAAAGAAAACGGTTTAAAGAATAAAGAAAGTTAAAGAAAGTGTATAATTTGGTTAAAGAATGATTAAAGATCGATGATTAATGATTGGTTAGACTCAAGAATAAGGCTAGAGGCAGTTCTTGAGAATAACTTCGATGTTTTAGCTAGTTAATTTCAAGAATCGAGGCTTTAGGCAGTTCTTGAATTTAATATAGTTATGTTGGATAATAATAATGATAAATTGATTAAAATGAGTAAATGAATTAATTAATTACTTAGCTTGATTTCATTTTTAGACGCCTGATACTTTGAGTAAGATTCATTGTATTCGGGTTAAGACGTTGCCCCTATTCCATCCGCGGTATTGGGATAGTTGGAGTCATACTATGTGATCTTTGTGAATTCCAGTAAGATTGGTTTCACGGGACATGGATTTCCAGTAAGATTGGTTTCATGGGGTTTGAGAGTAAGATTCTCAAATCCGAACATAGTAGAAAGTTCGAGCGCGTAAGATGCGTTCGTACGAGCACAGTCCGGTCTAGAATACGAATGATTGCGCCAAAGATAGTTGATTAGGTTGGTTTGAGTCGAGTTCACGTCTTAGGTTGTTCTCGTACTTTGTTTAATGATGTTGATCGTTTGATTTATGCTATGTACATGTGTGTTCCCATTAGGGTGAGTCAGTTATGTTACTCGCCACTGATGGTGGACTGTTGTTGTATTTTTCAGGTACTTCAGATGATGATGCTCTTGCCTAGTTTTGGGTTGGGCGAGCGACGTTGTTTCTTGTGTTGTCTGATGTATTTACTGTTTTCTTAGCGTTAGTTAGCGACAGTATTTGTTTAGATGTTATTTCATTACTTTTGGACTTTTATATGTTGTTTAAAGACTCTGACATGTAGTCGGAGTTAACTCGTATTATAGTATTTCTAGTTTGACTTTTGGATTAGTTTTCGTACAAACTTGTGGGTATTTGTACTTTTGGTGGTTTAATAACAATATTTGAGGAATTAGTTTTATTTCTTAAGTATTTGAGTTGTAGTTTCTAACTACTCGACTCGTCGGTTTCTTCCGCGCCGATTTAAGCGAGTCGGGTCGTTACAACTACAGTTCGTCTTATGCTCTCTTTGGCAGTAACAAAAGGCTGGTCTCTTCGTCAACTTGATATAAATAATGCTTTTCTTCAAGGATCTCTAATTGATGATGTGTATATGACTCAACCTCCTGGATTTGTTAACAAAGACAAACCTACATATGTTTGCAAGCTTCGCAAGGCTCTTTATGGCTTAAAACAAGCTCCACGAGCTTGGTATAATGAGCTTCGCACTTTTCTTCTCTCTTTTGGATTCAAAAATTCTATTACTGATACATCATTATTCATCTACAATCACCGAGGTCTTATTATCTATCTTTTGGTGTATGTCGATGATATTATTGTTACCGGTCCTTCACCCAATTATCTTCAACAATTCATTGACACATTAGCCACTCGTTTCTCTTTAAAAGATTTGGGTCCACTCTCATACTTCCTTAGTGTTGAGGTACTTTCACATCCTCATGGCCTTTTTCTCTCTCAACAAAAGTACATCAATGATCTCTTGGCTCGTGCCAATATGAATGAAGCTAAGCCTTCATCCTCCCCTATGGTTGCTCATCCGCCTTTACAACTTGATGTTGGCACACCAATTTCTAATTCCACTGAATATCAAGCTCTTGTTGGTAGTCTTCAATATCTTGCCCTTACTCGTATTGACATTGCCTTTGCTGTTGGTAAACTATCTCAATTCATGCATAAACCCACAGACAAGCATTGGACAGCTCTTCGTCGACTACTTCGCTACCTTAATGGCACTATTCATCATGGTCTCGTGATTCACCGTAACTCTCCATTACACCTCCATGCCTTCACTGACGCGGACTGGGCTGGTGATCATGACTCCTTCTTGTCCACGTCTGGTCATATTATCTACTTAGGTCGCAATGCTCTCGCATGGAGCTCTAAGAAGCAACAAGGAGTTGCTCGTTCCTCAACTGAAGCAGAATTTCGATCCGTAGCATCCACCACAACTGAACTTCTTTGGATACAATCTCTTCTCCATGAGCCTCATGTTCCCCTTGAATCTACTCCTGCTATTTATTGTGATAATTTAAGTGCTACGAACTACTCTGAAAATCATGTGTTTCATTCACGTATGAAGCATCTTGCTCTTGATTTTCACTTTGTTCGAGAAAATGTACAGCTTGGTCGCCTTCGTGTTCAGCACATTGCCGGTGATGATCAACTTGTCGATTGTCTTACCAAGCCACTATCCTTGGCTCGTCTTTCGGTTCTACTGTCCAAAATTGGATTGATTCAAAGATCATCCATTTTGAGGGGGGATATTAGTAAATAATTTGAATTAGTATAATTTAAATTATTTAACTTATTTCCTATTTTCTCTAAGTCAAAGATTTTGTTTCTATAATTTAGCACAATTGAGTTAGTCTTCCTAAGTCAGTTTAAGTTAGACTTTATCTCCTTTAATTTAGTAATATTGGTTTGCTTTACAGCTCAACACTTGTATATATATATGTAAACGTATGATATTAAAGTTAAGTAAGAATAATTATATTCCATATTCTCCTCTCTAATCTTATATGGTATCAGAGCCCAGGTTGTGAGTTTCTTCTAAACTGGGTCTTATTAAGCACTGGAAAGGGTTTGCTGCCACTAGTGATTGTCCCACATCGGAAGATGAGGAGAGACTAAACTAGCTTATAAGTCTAGGAGTTACTCCTCCTATGATCAATTGGTTTTAGGATGGAACCTCCTATGGCTTGTAACTGACCAAACTCTCCTCATCCATATTGGGTTGCCCAGGCCCGTTTCTAATATTCAATCAAATTTAACATTATCTTATTAATTAGGACGGTAATGTTAAAGAAATTTACGTAAGGTGTAATAATATAAGTTCAGGTTAATAAAAAAAAAGGTCTAATGAGGTTTTCAATAAGTTGAATAGAATGGACCCTTAAAATGCATTTTTAACTAGTTATATGGACATTATGTCATGATTTTTAAACGGTTCTGATCATGTCGAAGTTACAATAATTTAATAAGGTTCAATTAAGTAAAATAAGTTTAATAAGTTTCAATCAGAACTAATTAAGCTCAGATTAGCTCATATCTATAAAGTTGAAGGAATAATGCACATTCTGTCCTCGTTCATCATATAATCATTCCTAGGATTTTAACTTGTTGGGCTTGTTCCATTAACAATAAAAGGTTAATTAATCACTAGATTTTTAAATGGCTAAGGCCATATTTCTTTGGACTTAATTCCAAATATTTTTAGTTCAGTTCAATTTAGGTCCATTAAGCTTAGTTCTGTTTAACGTAATTATTATTGTTATTGTTATTATTATTTTTCGGCATTGTTTTACCACATGGATTTTTCCGACATTATTTTTATGTCCGATGTTTTTTCGAGCGACATTTCTGGCGACGATTTTCGGGCCGACTTTTCTGGTAATGGTATTTCGACCGACTTTTCCGGCAATGGTTTTCCAAATAGCTTTTTCGGCGACGATTTTCCGGACAACTTTTCCGGCCATCTCTCGAAGTATAAAATGAATCTGGCAATGGAATGAATTCGATCTTGATAGTTGATGTTGAATATGGTGGCTAACAACCGTACGTTTTGTAGTAAAACTACTAGATTATGGCACTAGTTCTAGAACAAGAAATGGAATACCAACGTGAATATTGTGCAACCTAAATCTGAATTAATGCAAATTGCTTTGACTTACGTTGATCGCCATGTGTTTTGTTGTTTGATCTCTCACAATTCTGGACAGATGTTTAATGGAACCAAATTTATCGAATTTAATGGGCATAACCTTTCAATCTCGGTTGAATGGTTTGGATTCTTGACTCTCAAATCAAGGATCTCTATACCTAAACAAGCAAACTTGAACAAGTTGAAGTAACCAAGGCAAGGAAACCTTTTGTGTTTATTTCTCTCATGAATATAATGATTTTCAATTTGTTATGGTGTAAAACAAGCCTTTATATAGACATAATTATAACCCTACACACAAGACCGTCTCAATCTTTTTTGAGGCCCTGTTATAATGTTGTTCTAAAGTAAAAAATGAGGCCCCTAGGCTTATATTATACATTAACTTCATCTGGCTTATATATATTAAAATCGTCTCTTTAATTATAAGGTTAAGATGTAGACTAATGGTTAAGTGTTTGATATTGGGGTTGTGGGATTGAGCCTTGTTATGCCCTTTTATTCAAAAATAAATTAGGCCTAGTGACATAGCACAATGACCGGATGCTTCCATGGCGCAACACGGTGCGAGAAACGCTACTTCTATGTTCAACAACAAACTATCATAATAATATGAAAAATCTTATAGCTCGTTTGGTTCACATGGGTAATAACTTCCAATAGAAATTATATTCTAATGGGATTATAAAATTAGAACAAAAGTGCCTAACAGGATTAGAACTGTTGACAGAGGAAAAAATTCATTGTGCCATTATGCATACTACCAGCAAACCAAAGGATACAAGCTATTTGTTTCATCACATCAATTAATTTATATTATGTGCAAAAAAATTGGGCCCTAGTGAGAATGAGGCCCTGTACGTGCAACAGGGCTGATTGCACATGCTATTCACTGGCCATGAACATGAAAATTATCCTAATTATAACTAATTATGTGTAAATATCAAAACATTACATTAAAAAAAATTACATTTTCCTAAGCCTAAAATAGGAAAACCCACTCAATGAGAAGTAAAAAACAATAGGCATTTTGCAAGGAAGTGATTTGGGATGGCTTGGGATAGCTTAATTATGTCTAATCATTTTCCTTTTCGAGGAAATGATTTGGGATAGCTTGGTTGCATTTTGCAAGGAAGTGTTGAGAGGGTCAACTTCAACTGATCATATTTCTCAAACTGCTTGGAATTTTGAGGTGATTCAATTGTTGGGGGTAAAAGCTTTTTCCAATAGCTTTCCAATGGTAGCTCATATGCTAATTTAAGAAGTTACAATCGCTTCAAGTTGAGCTGTCTGAGCTACCCGCACAGGTCAACACGTTGTGTCATATTCAACATGCCTTTGTTGCCTGGGATACACAAGTTGTAATACCTATTGGATGGTCCAGCTTGTCTTTCTCAACATGCCCATGTTACATCTAACATACCCATGTTTACCTGAACTCTTGTTTTATTTTATCGGGGGTACAATTACCACTTGGGATTACTTTGTTATTCATCCACAAATCACAAACGCGTACACTTGAGAGACGCCAAAAGCTAGGGTTTGTGAGGAAGTCTTCATCGTAAATCCTTACACTTTGAGTGGTAATTAGTGAGAGTTGTAATCTCTTGTAAACATTAATAAATCAAGAAAACAATTGCACTTTGTTTTAGGTAGATTTTATAGTCCTCAATAGGCATGTTTAATGGGGCGGGGCCCATTTGTAACTCTGGCCCGGCCCATTAAAAATTTATGTGGCCCAACCATTTTTAGAAATGGGACGGGTCTTAATAGGGTCAACAACTTAATGGGCCTAAGCGGGCCAGGTCGGGCTTTTAAAGGGCCACTTAAATTTCTTCCCTTATTTCCCACAAACTTCTTTAATTTCCTCTTAGATAATGTGGGCTGGGTCGAGCCGGGTCAAATAGGACCTGACCCGGCCCGGCCCGTTAAAGAATGTGTAAAGCTCGGCCCACCAAATAATTGCCCTGACCCGGCCCGTTGAACAGGACTAGTCTTCAAGTGATTTGTTTGAAGAATTTTCTGACCTCCCAAATCTTGTCTATTTACTATTTTGCCTCTTTAATTTCAATTATCAACCATTTGCTCTAACAACAATCGTGTTTTCCAATTGTTTTTCATTAAAAATGTTTACATCCAAGTAAAACTAGCCTAAGTTCTTAATATATATATATATATATATATATATATATAAAATAAAAAAAATAAAATAAACCCTTCAACAACTAATTCATAATGATAATCAAATTCAAATATCAACCAACTAAAAACTAAGGGAGCACATCATAAAATAATTCAACCCTTAGCAAATTAATTACATCTCATATCAAGCATATTACTTATTCAAAAGGGACTAAAACTAGTACCACTTGAAGGGTGCATAGATGCTATTGCTTTCCTGTAAGTAGTTGCACAACACCTCTAAATTCCTCCGGCTTAACCTTTATAATCTCCGGCGACCTCAAGTATACGACCACCGGACTGTGATCACGTTCCGACACTAATCTCTTCCTGATTTTTGATGAATCTTTGCTTATATATTGGACATTAACATTAACATTTTTACTCATTTCGAAATTGAATATATATTTTTGTTGGTCCAATTCAAATATAACAATCTCAAATGTATATATGTTGAGTTGAGAAATGTAACTAATAACTCCAATATATATATAATTTGGATAAGGGTGTCTAGCTAATTCTTGGTTCAAACATTATGAATGACTTGGTCAATCTATGTTTGAATATATCTAACGAATTCTCACTATTTTGACAATTTGTTTTTGAAGATTAGATGATTGCTGGGTTTTTTTAAAAAAAAATTGTTGCAACTTTGATTTGTGGTTTACTGGTTTTTGTTTTATTTGAATGTAGGTCAAAAGATAAATGTCAAACGAGCTTAAATAAAAAGTCAAAATATGAGCTAATCAGAGTTGAGACATATTTTGTCAAACCATTGAGAGATTGGTAAAATAATCTACAAATAATTGTATGACATGAAATTTCAAAAGTCAACTATTTCTATAGGAAATTCTGGCAAAAAAAAATTAAAAATAATAATAATAAGGGATACACTCAGTCAAAGTCGTAATTCGTAACAAACGAAATAATTTCGCCGTCTTTGCTTGCTGAAATGCATTTTTGTTTTTCAACAAGTTAAAATAATGACTTAATGAGAAAATGTTTTAAAGATTATTATTATTTATTAGGTTATCTTTCTAACCTAGTTTCTGTTACCGGAGTCAATTGTATTAAAATTTGAGAAAGAGGAGAATTGAACATTGAATGTATAAATTAAAATAAACTAGTTGCGGGTAAAGTTTGAATTTTTATGAATAGATGAGCGATTTTCCACGAAGGATGATGTTGTTGACCATGCTAATGAAAATAAGGTTATAGCCATCAGAATTATTGGTTGGCCATGTTGACCGTTCTTATTTAATCTAAATTATTGGTTCCAATAATAGGGCATGCTTTCAAAAAAAAAGTAGTCATTTACAGATTTAGGGGATGTTTGGTATAATAATCATAAATGAAATAAAAATAATTTTGTTGACAGGAGAAGGGTTTTGTCTAGTTAATAGAGTAATGGAAATAATTAAGGGAAAGGAAAGAAGATTTGTTTCTCCAAATTTCACAAGAAAAACATATTGGGGGATTACATTACCCCATGAAAACGAAAAGGGTTACTTATGAATTATGATATTCAAGTATTCAACAAACAAATTCTTAAGCACTTTAATCAACTTTTAAAGTTTCTATACCAAACAACCCTTTAGTTTTATAGTCTTTTTTTATTTCAAAAAAAAAAATGCTTTTTGAAATTTTAAAAAAAAAAAAACAGAAAAGAAAAGAAATATAATCTTTTTATACCTAATATATTAAAACACACCCTAAAATATAGTTTTGACACATGTGATATCTCATCTTTAAAATTTACGCCATATGTCATCTTAAAAAAGTGTTTCATTTTCCTTTTTTTTTTTATGGGATAAGAAATTGCTTTTATTATCTAATTTCAATTAATATTAATAATGTATTTACATTTAATAAAAATTTGCAATTTAATAAAATCTAGTTTAGCTTTATAAGCTATACCCGGTAACTAACATGTTGAAATAACATTTTCCAATCACGTTTGGAAAGTTTGCCCAAGTTGATTGGGCTATAGTAGTGTTGTCAATTTGGGTCAACTGATTTAACTGAACAGAACCAACTGAAATTAAATTGTTGTGGTTGACCTAAAGTTAATTGAATGATCTGATAACTGAAAAATATCGAACTGAATCTGTAATACCCCGAAATTTAGGGCCAGAAAATTTCACGGTTATTAATATTATTTTGCTAATCTAAGTCCAAAGGGCCCATTATTTGGACTGTTTAATTCTTATTTATTCCAGCTTATCCTGAAATTGGGCCTATGACCCAATCTCCCTCCCACTTGGCCGGCCCTTATGTTCATGGCCAAGGGATTGTGTTCTTTTGTTTCTTTTGGGTCATTGCTTATTTAATGAGCCCATATCTTATTGCCCATCTAGAAACCCTACTTTTAACTAATTAATTTAAAATCCTAAACCTAGTCTAACTAATTGCTAAGTCATCCCAAATTCACTCAACCAACCTCACTCTTACCTCCCTATTTCCCCTCTATTCTCACGCCCTCCCCCCCCCCCCCCCCACATTATTATTAATTATTTTTCTTTTTCTTTTTCTTTGGTTCCTTATATTATAAATAGGGAACAAGCCCTAATTCCTTTTTACATTTCTATACACTTTTAATTCTCAAAAGAAAAACCCTAATCTCTTTTCTCCTTTTGGCCGTGTGTTTTTCAAGTCCCAAAGGGGTAAACTTCTTGGAATTTTAATGCGATTCAGGTAACTAAACTTGCTTACTTAGATCAGGGTAGTTTTCTGTTAGTTAATTAGGATTAAAACTAGGAAAAGTTAAAAGATTTAGTATCATGTTAGGGTTAAATTTTCGAACCATATAGTATAATTTACTATGTTACTTTCTTGATGTTTCATGAATCTTTAATTGTTTTATGGATTTTTATGCGTGTATTAGGAGTATTAAAGGTTGAATTTTTATTTTATTTCTTGATCAAATCTTGTTATTTCTTGATGAATTTTTCGTGGAAGTTTCTTTACTGTTTGATTATTAATCAAGATTTATTTCGTGGCAAAATTCGTCCTTTTATTGCTTATAATAATTTAATCTTTCAAACCGGTAAAACTGTCCAGATTTAGTTTACGAATTTATCAAGATACTTAATCAATTCGGATGGCTATGAAAATTTAGGTGGAAGTCACTAATATTTTTTTTACAGCTTGTGTTAAATTTTCATAATTTTTAAAGTTCGTTTGCTATGGCAGAAAAATCGGAAACTGATTACAGCCTAATCTGATTTGTTAGTTTTAAAATCCCTTAAAAATAGTAAATGACGTTATTTTTGGACGAAATTTATGCACGTTAAACCTTGAACCCATATTTAACTTCCATCAAAATTTCCAGATTATTCGAGACCTTTAAACGGTTGTTCTTAATTTAATTCTTTAAAATCATATTGTGTAAAATAGTGTGATTAAATTATTAAAACACTTTTAAAGTAGATCTTGTCGAATCCCTTGTTCAGATTATGATTCTTTATGACTTTCTTGATTTAATTTTACTAAGTGAATAAGTTCTTGAATGAAATTGTTAATCTTGATTTAATTAATTAAATTCTTGAAGTATATTTTCTTTGTTTATTATTTATTCATGAAAATGCCGTGTGATATGTGTGTACAAAAGAATTGATTTTTGATCTTGTTCTTGAACAATCTTGATGATCTAATGTTGTTGCATAATTTATTTATTAATTAAGTTAATTTATTTAATTATTGATGATCATATTTAAATTGAATTGAAGTATAATTTTTGTTATTTTGCATTGGAAATGTCGAATGGACCCTCTTTGATTTTGATCAATTTTAATTTAATTTTTGACTTATAAAGGTATTTTAGGAGTAATTAATATTATTATTATAATTATTATAATTAAAGGGGTTAATAAGGATAAGTTGCAATAGGAAGGGAAGGTATAATAATATTGTAATACCCCACATTTTCACCTCTTTTAAAAGTAATGATTTTTATGATTTAAATAATAAAAACATTATTTATTCATTTTCGATAACTAAATTTTGAAATAAAATATTTGAAATGAATGTTGGACGCCAAGTTATTTTTAGAGAAAGGATTCTACTTTATATTATTAATCTATTTTCGTTTTCAATAATAAATTTACCTTTTTTTTTTTGAAATATGTTAATTTGTTTGATAAATTTCTATTAGTGATTTATTTTTCACTAATTGGTTTCCAAATATATATAGCTATTTAGTTGAAAGTCTTTGGGATATAATAACCTTAAATTTACATGCTTTATTTACGTGAATATATTCTTGTGTATTTTAATTATTTAATTTATTGTTTAACTTGTGATGAAATTGTATAAAATATTTTTTAAAATATTTATCTATTTATTTATCTATTTTCTGGGAATACGTTGCTAAAAACAATTGTATTTGGTTAACAATTTTTGGTTGTTAATATAAATATACATATATACATATATATATTTGGTATGAAAGTTTTACTCTTTATTTCATACATATTTCATCTGCATGATTAAAATATATATTATATAATTAGTTAAATTAGTCTTTATTGTTTAGCATTAATGAGTTAAGTATTCGGAAACTTCTAGAAGGTTCTAGAAGGTTCAAGAATAATATGGATGGTGGTAGAATATATTCTAAAGAGGGTGACTCTAGAATGTTCAAGAGTATTCTTATAGGAGTATTCTAGAATGGATGCATCTAGGATCTTCCAAAGGGTTCTTGTATGTACTTGAAGATTCTAGGTTTTTCTACTATGTACATGTAAATTCTAGAACCCTCCATTTGAGGAGGTTAGAATATTCTAGAATTAGGAATATAAATACTCCATTAATTCATCTCACCTTTCCCCTCCCCTTTGGCCAGCTATATAAACAGCCTTTAGGCTGATTTGTTTCTAAATTTTTCATCTCTCACAACCTCACAAAATATACTCAAAGTTCTAGTATAGTTTTGGGAGTTTTTCCTTGGTGATCTTTGAAGCAATTTCGGTGAAATCTAGTGCATATACCTCATCCTTTTCCAAGGTAACTAACGTTGTTTCCTACCTAGAAATCATATAGTTTAGGATTATATTTTAGAGTTGAAATCATGTTAAAATGGATTAAAACAAACTAGGATGAATTTGTTTAATTGTTGTATGAATTTTGAATTAGAGCATGAAATTATGTGAATTTACCTTTCTGATTTTTCGTGTGAAATATGGAGATTTCCAGAATTTATTCTTGTGTACTTTTGTGTGAAATTTTATGATTTATTATTTTTGGTATTATATACATAATTTTATTAATTATGATGATTGTTTTGAGAAATTTTGTACAATCTATTCCATGAAATGTTCGTGTGATATGTTAGATTATATAATCTGATTTTTCATGTCTTTTAGTCCTAGAATAATGGTTTATGATTTATATTGGTAATTTATTCAATAAGTGGTTGTAAAAATTGCTTTATGAATTATTTGGCGAATTTCGCTTTAGTCCAATTTCTAGGTGAAATGCTGCCCAAATTTTTAGTGATATCATGCTTTAATATATTCTGGTTCTATAGGTTAATTTCATGATTTTTAAGGTTAAATCATGCTTAGTTGTTGAATTGATGAATTTAAGATTTATTGAATTAATTTAGTAATTTGTAACAATGCTAGTGTAATTATTTTTCTGGAATAATCAAGCTGCTGGCCGTGTGGTTTGGGAAAGTGTTTAGCATGTTTCTAATCTTGTTTTAGGCTTAAATTATGCTTGGTTATAACCTTGATGAATTATAGAATTAATTGTGTAAATTTAATTATTTTTTTTTAGCTTGATTTGGTGATTGTTTTGTTGATGTATTAATCTGGACAACAACTTTGTGTGGTCTAAAATGACATTTTATTGATGTATTTTAACCCTTAATCATGTTTTAGATGGTTACTAATTAATAGGAATTATTTGGGTACAAGTTTGAGTTGAATTGGTATTTTTATGATGAGGTTGTCTAAATAATTTGTTGCTTATTTTGAGTGTGGAATTTAAATTTTATTAAGTATTACATGTTAATGGTGGGCGGATTATGGAAGTTGTAATATTGGGTTTTATAGGTAATTAAAGTGGGAGTTGGAATGAGTAATTAAGAATGATGTATTTTATCATACATGTGTCTAAGAGGTTATTTATAATTGTTAGTTGGAGCCATTGGGCTGCGGGATTCAATGGTTAGATCAGCTATGTTTCTTCCAAGAACAATATTTATTTACCTGGGTTAATTGTTGTCGTCCGGGAGTTCGGGAGGTGTAAGACCATATTTTGGGCATCCATCCGGCACCGGGAGATCTGGTCAATCTTAGACCAGTCGGCTGCGGGATCGACTGTGGTAGTGTAAGTCCATATTTTGGGCATCTACCTGACAAACCTTAGGAAGTGGTACTGCGGGATACCACTAGCGATCATTCCATCTACAATTACAATTGCCTGTATTTATCGTTGGTAGTGTAAGTCCATATTTTGGGCATCTACCTAACGTACTTTAGGAGTGGTACTGCGGGATACCACTAGTGGTTGTTCTGTCTTCAGTACATGTATTGAATTGGGAAGTTGGGATTTAATTATGTTCATAACACTTATCTGTGAATTTGGGTTCTTTTGTGTTATAATAACTTTATTGAGATGTCATTGGAGTTCTTGTCTTTTGGATGAAGCATACGTTTGTTGTAATGTTGTATTGTACTAATTGGTTCTGCAGGTGGGTTATGGACGAGGTTATGGTAAGTGGTGGTTGTTTGTATTGAATGACATGAATGCCTCTTGTTATTTATGGATACTGATTTGACTCCCTGATCTATGATTCTAAACTTGTGTTTTCTATGTTGGGGAGAACTGTTAGTTACTCGCCACTGACAGTGGAGTTGTATTCATTTTTCAGATGCTGACTAACCGCAGGATTTTAAAGGTTTGGGCAGTGTGTGTGTGAGGATTGGCGTTAGGAATCCTTTCCACTAGTTTAGACATCCCAGTTTGTGTGGCATGACCAGAATTCCCTAGTTTATTATTTATGTTTAAGTAGTTTCGATTTCTAGACTCATGTATAGGTGTTCATACCTTGTACTTTGGACTTGTAATTGTATTGAACTTTCTTTAATCGGACTTTAATGATTTCTTCTGGGTTATGTTTTCTTAGAACTTAAGTGGCATTCCCGTCTAGTGCCCTATCTTCCGCTTGTATCCTCAGTTTTTAAGGACGGGGTGTTACAAATATAATAATAACGAAGGAAAGGAAACAGAGTAAAAGGACATTGAATTGTTTCGATCTCTGGTTAGGAAAGACTTGGTATTTAAGATGGCCAATATACGTGCCGCACCTCTCTTTCCTGGGACTTCGAACATCTCAGTTCCAATTACGGTCACCTATTACTTCCAATTTTGGTATACTCTACCGGGTATTAAGGAATTGACGGCCGGTATGAGCACCAATATAACAATAATTAGTGGTCTCAAGATGGCCTTTAGAAAAGACTTAAAAGAAATAGTGGTCTCACGATGGCCTTTAGAAAAGATAGTACGTATTACGGACGCCCCTTTGGTGATACACGAGTCATCAATCGGGTTAAGTCGTTGCCACTGCCAGACTGCGGTATCTGCGCAGTTCTTGATTCTAGAATATGTAGTCGTCTAAGTAGTAGTACACGAGCTGCTATTTAGGGGTTATGGCCATAGCTTAGGCTTAGTTCTTGCAAAGGAGGGCTACGGGTTGAATACACGAGTTCACCCCGGCATGTTTTAGGAAAGTTGTGGTGCACACGGGATCCACAACGAGCTATAAAGACCGGTCCAATGTTATGATTTGAATACGATAAGATAAGATGTTTATGACATGATACGATGTGATATGATATGATATGGTAAGATAGGTATTTAATGGAAGGTTGATTGTATGTATGTACTTATGTAAACTTCGAATATATATGTATTATGCTGTAATATTAAGTTTTCCGCTGTGTACGTCTGAAATTTGTATGTTGTACGTATTTGAATTAGTACGTTGTATGTATTCGTGTTTGTATGTTATATGTATATGTATTTGTATGATGTACGTATTTTGTACCTGTATTGTGCACGTATTTTGTATGTATCCTAACCATATTTTGCAGGTATTTTATACGTATTTTTGTACATATTTTTCTACGTATTTTTCCACGTATTTTTGTACGCATTTCGTATGTATTTTCTGTATGACTTCCTTACTTGATTCTATGCTATTATATGGTTAACGGTCTCTCATTTAAGTGGGACAACCTAGTTACTCGCCACTGACGGTGGACCCCCCCCATTTCAGGTGATGACACAGACACATAAGTGGGTTCTCGTATGGTTCGGGTTGTGTGATGTTGTGATCAGTAAAGTGAACCAGGGTCTAGTTTAAGTTTTATTTTTATTAGTTAATGAGTTTATCCCAGCTTGTTGGGAGGATACAGTTTACCTTTATGTATTTTAGTACTTATCTCTAGCCTTTTGGAACTATTACTTCAGTATTTTGTTAATAAAAGAATTTTAGATTTTGAACATTACATTAAAATTAGGTTTTATGTTTGGTAATGATCCGTTTGTCGTTCCCCTTCGTAAATCGACAGTCTCGAAAAGTCGGGTCGTTACAAAATCTGAAACCAACTAAAACTAAATTTAACTACTAAAAATCTGAAAATAACTGAACTAAAACTGAACAAAAAATCGAGTATCTGAAATTAACTAAACTGAAAAAAAGATAACTGAAACTAAACTGAAAATGACCTGAAACTAATTTAATTTGAATAATACTAAACTTAACTAAATCAAAATATGATAGAATATGATCCGAACTATTTTGAAACTGAACCGAAACAAATTTGATATGAACATTAACTGAAACCGAAACTAATTTTTAAATGAACTAAAAATGGAAATAAACTGAAATGAATTACATAACTAATAACTTTATACAACCATATGAATATGATGAATTGATTATAAAATGACTTAGGAGTTGTAACATTTATGACTTGTGAGTATGTTTCGAAAAAATAAAAAATAATTGAATTTTATTTTAAAAAATATTTAATATTATTAATTAATTCAATATATTAAAACCCATCATTGAAATAATGATATTAATTTCCATCCAAGGAAAAAAATAAAAAAATTATGATTATAATTGGTTGTTTAATGAATATATTGAGGTGTGATTTTGTTAATGACATTGGTTTTTTTTATATAACAATGTGTCAATATACATTTTTTTTTTTTGGGTGCATTGAATCAACAATTTACAAATCCAAAATAACACAAAAAATAAAGAATAATTTGTGTTATAAATGTTGAATAAGATACTCATAAAACTTACAAACTGTTTAACAATATACAACTACAAAATTACAAATATTTAAAACTATCATTTATGAATTTTGTTGAAGATTGAAACTTGTTTTGAGTAAGAACTGTTTTTGCATCTTTCTTATGGATTGAATTGGCATCCTTAGGTAAAGTTCCAAACATTCTAATTATCATAATTCATATACAAATATAAACCACAAAAGTGTGATCTATGTTTAGGCTCTCAAGTCAAATAACAAAGTGAAAGCGAGAAGGCTTAATTATTGTTATGTGAAGATTCATCCTCGACCAGTTGTCCCAAAAAATCTCCAACTAGGTTACCAAATAATGGCTTCCAACTTAAATACTATCGACATAAGAACTCTTCACAAAGGATATCAAAAACTTAAAACCAAAAGATATGGAGTTCCAAAACATAGGTTCTTAAGCACATCTTATTATTCTCATCACATATCAAAGAGTCGCCAGCAAAATAACATACAGCCATCTCTAAATCAATCCAACCAATAAAGCATTCCAAAAATGCAAAGAGTTCCCACATAGGACTTAAGGGCAACACTTTAAATGACTAACTTAGGAGATTTTTTTAGACTTATTTCGGAAGGGACCAAGGGGCAAGGGAAACATTAAGCCCGTCAAGCATCATGTTTAGTAGAAAACCTAGACAACAACCAAAAAACAGAAACAAGCCCAGAAATAAAAACCTAGAAACAGCCAGCAACCATCAAACAATGGCCCAATGTCTCAAACCACCAAAAAAGAAGGCAATGCTACAAGCCATCACAAAAAAATAGTCATCCATAATGATATATAGCAAGATTCTTTATATGGACCATCAAGGATGGCTGAATAAGCCGCTGAGCAGCAAATAAAAACCCAAGCTGATCAGCAACAACGTGGGAAAGGGACCCAAGTTATTCAATAAAAGTCAATAGGTTTAAATGCTCGTACGTACATCAGGTTTAAACATCCTCCTAGGCCAAAACATTAAAAAAAATGTTAGTATTTGACGTTGAAAATAAATCACAAGGTAAAAAAAAATAATAATAATTACCATTAAATATCTTACGCAAGGGAGAGAATCATGGTCAATGCGATTAGGCATTACTTCCTTCATTAACTCAAAATAGTCCTCCATATCTTCCTCTTTCAAGTACCCCAAATAAACAATTTTGGGTGGTTACAAAAGCCTCCACATTATAAGTTCGCGAGGAGGACCTATATTTGGTCAACACCTTGCCACCCATGTAAAATGAGGACTCAGAGGCGACAGAAATAATGGGGACTACTATGATATCTTTTGCAATTTGTGAAAAAAAATAGGGAAGAAAGCTGTCGGAGATTGATGTCAAAAGAAGTGTTGTTGTTACGTGGCATTTGGGGGGGTTCAAGTAGGCATCTACATTCGATTGTGCATTACCAATGGTGGCATAATTTAAGTCCAAAACCTTAAACACAAAATTAAACATTTTACAATATAGCTTAAAGAAACAATTTTAAAAAAAAAAAAGAGTATGTACATCATCATATATACTATCTACATCAAACTCTTCAAGTGATTGCCGAGCATGTGAAGAGATGGAAGTAGAAGTATGACCAGAATCATAGAATATATACTTTTCCACAAGGGCGCCCTTTACTTCCTTCATCCGTGACTCAACCTCCTCGGGTATGTACAACTTTGACAAACCCTTTTATTCTAATCAACAATACCTAAGAATTGTATTCCTAGAAACATGCCAAACTCTAAGATTTAGATAAGACAACATATCTCTAAGCTTCATATGCTCAATTATGATCAACGGATATCAATGATACATAATACCTACAGAAAACTTATGCACAAAAACACGTTGATCAAATTCGGTAGGGTGGGAAGGATTATTAACAAGTAATGTTTTATAAGCATCACAAGAATCAATGTCTTTTAGCATTAAATGTGTCGTACCTGGCACAAGCTTTGTATTTTGTTTTAAGGCAATACTTACAAATAGCCTTGTACTCGTCTTTTTTACCAATTATCTTTATAACATTGTAGTGTTCCCACATAGGAGACCCGATCTTCCATTCACTGTCGGAACTTTCTTTTTTAGGCCTTTTTGAAACAGTAGACTGACAGGTTGAAGGATTATTAGACCCAACTGTTGTATTTTTGGTGAAGAAGTTGCCTCGGCATTATGGATTGTTAGAACCAACTGCTATTTTTTAAAAAAAAAAAATTGGTTTGATTTCTGTGTTCATTTTTTAGTTTGAATTCTGAATTTTTATTTTTTTGTGGGTTCGTCTTTTTGAATTTCTTGGTTTGATTCTTTAATTTTCTTTGATTTTTAGTTTCTTTTTTTTGGGTTCGTTTTTTGTTTGATTTTCGAGTTTTTTTTTTTTTTGGTTCATTTTTTTAATGATTTTTTTGTTGTTGTTTTTTTTTCTTTGGCTTTATTTTTTAGTTTGTTTTTCTGAATTTTTTTTTACGTTTGATTTTCTGAGTTGTTTTTCTTTCTTTTTTTTTTTATTTGAATTTTTGGGTTTATGTTTGTGATTTCTAAGTTGTCTTTTTTTTATAGGTTCATTTGATTGAATTTATGGGTTTGATTCATTCTGTGTACGTTTTTCTAAGGTTTTTTTGGACCCGTTTACTTTGTTTATCACACTTTTTGTGTTCGTTCTATGCTCATTTTGTTTTGTTCTGTGTTTATTCTGTGTTGTTGTTGGTCTAGATTCTGGAAAACATTTACACTTTATGAAATTTATGTGTTGTTGGTCTGAATTCTAAGTTTTTCAGTTTTTATGAGTTTTCAGTTTTTCATTTTTTCAATTTTTATGAGTTCTCACATTTAGGGTTTTTCAATTTTTCAAAAATTCACAATTTCTTCAAAATTTATGAGTTCATTTTTCTGAGTCCGTACTTTAGTTTTTCTGAGATCGTTGTTGTGAGTTTTTCTGACTTTGTTATTTAACTAATAACTTTGAAAATATGTAACATGTATTAAACTAGCATGGAAAGGGATTATGATCCAGAGTTTGACCCGCATGGCCGAGCCATTCATAATGTCGAGGCAACTTCTTCACAAGAAAATACAACAGTTGGATCTAACAATCCTTCAACTTGTCAGTCCATTGTTTCAAAAAGGCCTAGAGAAGAAAGTTCCGACAGCGAATGAAAGATGTGGTCTCCTGTGTGGGAACATGCTGAATTTGATCAACGTGTTTTTGTGCATAAATTTGCTGAAGATATTATGTATCATTCATATCCGTTGATCATAGTTGAGCATATTAAACTTAGAGATATGTTGTCTTATCTAAACCCCAAAGTCTGACATGTTTCTAGGAATACAATTCTTAGGGATTGTTGGTTAGAGCATAAAAGGTTCAAGTCCCTACTTCATGAGACCTTGTCCCAATGTACTAGTAGAATATGTTTTACATGTGAATGTTAGTCTGCCTGCACCACTAGGGGATTTTTGACTCTTACAGCACTCTTCATTGGCTGTAATTGGTAACTAAAAGTCGTATTCTTATCCTCCGCTACTTTCCCCCGCCCAATAGAGGTGTAGATATTTATCTGTTTGTTGTTGGACTCATCAAGGAGTTGAGGTTAGAAAAGAAAGCATTGTCTATCACTTATGATAATATAGCGGCTATTGATGTCATGGTAGCTCAGTTGAAATCTAATTTGCTTTCTTTTGGTACCTTTCCTTTACAAGTAAGTTTTTTTTCATGTGCAGTGTTGCGCTCATATTTTGAACTTGATTGTCCAATCGGGCATGAAAGTGACAAATACAAGCGTTTCGAAACTTCGCCAGGTTGTGAATTACATTGCTAGGTTCGAAGGTTGTTTGTGTGACTTTGAGAGGTGTGTTAGTGAGTCCAACTCTAATTTTACAGGGAAGAAGTGAGAGAGTAGATTGCCCAACCAAGTGGAATTCTACCTATTTGATGTTAAGGAGGGCACTAGAGGCCAAGGATGCCTTGTTGTTGTTTGCTGTTCTTGACACCTCATATGAGTTTACTAAGTTTAGTCTTACTCTAGAGGAGTGGAATGTTTTGAGTATGTTTGTAAATTTCTTCAGAAGTGTTTTCTTGTTAGGATTATCCTAGTCTAACCTATATTTTGCTAGTGCTATTGCAATTTAAAGATTATTAGGCATTGTTTGGTTGAAGTTGATTTCCCTTGGAAATACAACTTCCTAGGAAATGTCTAAATGGTGTTGTGTTTGGTTGGAGGCAATTGGCAAAATCATAGGAATTGAAATTTCCTAGGAAATAGAAATTCCCACAAAACATGGGAATTAACTTACCAAGCCCCCCTGGTGACTTGAATTTTCTAGGAATTTCAATTTCCTATGGTTACAACCAAACAATTTAGCTAAATTCCTAGGAAATTGAGTGCTTGTTTGGTTCACCAAAAAATACATGGGAAATACAATTTCCTAGGAAGTGAAATAAGGTATTTTGTTTGGTTGACAAATATTGTAAGAATTTGCACTTCCTAGGAAGTTCTATTTCCTACAAAGTGTAGGAATTTACTTACCTAGTTCCCCCTAGGTGAATGGAAATTCCCATGGGAATTTTAATTTCCCATGTTCAACCAAACAAAATTAAACACTTCCTAGAAAATGCAATTTCATGTGAAAAACTAATTCCTTAGAAATAATAAGCACTGAGAAGGAAAATTATTTCCCATGAAATAGCAATTCCCATGGGAAATTACTTCCCATATGAACCAAACGACACCTTAGTACCAAGCAATAAACATCAAGTTGAAAGCATTCAATACATGGCTTCCGCCATGTTGGAAATTTTGATTAGTATTGGGGAAATTACTCTACACTTCTATCAATAGCCATTGTACTTGATCCACGGAGCAAGATGGTTGTTGTTAGAAATGGGCTGGCAAAGTTGTATATTCCCGAGGAAGTAGAGTCACAGGTGAAGGAAGTAAATGACACCCTTGTGGAAAAGTATAAATTCTATGATTCACCCCTTCACATGCTTGGAAATCCCTTAAAGAGTTTGATGTAGATACTATATATGATGATGTAAGTATCCTTTGTTTTTTATTTTTTTAAAATTTGTTTTTTTAAGCTATATTGTAAAATGTTTAATTTTGGTTGATAATTTTGTGTTTATGGTTTTGAAATCAAATTATGTCACCATTAGTGAAGCACAATCGAATGTGTATGCCTACTTGAACTCCCCCACCCCCCACCCTCGAATGCCACGTAACAACGACACTTCTTTTGACATCCTAAAGTATTCGCAATCCCATGTAGCTTCCTTCCCTGATTTTTCACAAATTGCTAAAGACATCATAGTAGTCCACATTACCTCTGTTGCCTCTGAGTCCTCATTTAACATGGGTGGGTGTTGACCGAATATAGGTCATTTTTGCGAACTGATAATGTGGAGGCTTTTATAACCACCCAAAATTGAGTATTTGGGTACTTCAAAGAGGAAGAAATGGAGGACTATTTTGAGGTAATGAAAAAAGTAATGCATAATGGCATTGACCATGATACTCTCCCTCAGGGAAGATATTTGATTGTAATTATTAAATTCTTTTTATCTTATGATTTATTTTCAAAGTCAAATACTAACATTTTTTTATGTTTTGGCCTAGGAGGATGCCTCAACCTGATGTACGTATGAGCATTTAAACCTGTTGAACTTGTCCCGTATACTCGATTTTCAGTCCAATCCAGTTCAGTTAATTTCATATACTCGGTTTTCAGTTCAAATCAATTATTTTCAGATATTTAGCAGTCAACTTCAGTTTCAATTGATTTTAAGTTCACTTCAATTCAGTTTGATATTTTTTAGTTATCATTTCATTCAGTTCAATCCACTTTCAGTTAACTTCAGGTCGACCCACAAAAGTTCAGTTTTAGTTGGTTCACTTCAGTTAAATCGGTTCTAACCCAAACTGACAATGCTACATTCACCCAACTTCACAATAGCCGCATGACGGCGTGAAAAAGTTTTGCCATGACTGTTAACAAGAAGAAAGATAGGTAGTTGTTACACACTTTAATCCATGTGATGAATTGGGTAGGAGACCCATAGTCCGAGAGATACGGGCCTTTTCCATAAGGGCTAACCAATCTCAATTTGTTTTGTTTTCGGTATGGAAGAAATTGAGGACTTCTTGGACAATGATAGCTTATCATAGATATACATATTAGGGAGAAAAGCTCCTTAAACGGTGTCGGGTTTACCATTTCGGAATTAGAAGCATAGTAAAGAAGTGTTAAGGAAATTATAGATGCATAAATGATAGTAAGAAATGTTAGATAATTATAAATAAGTTAGTGGGATAAAGGTCAGTAAGTTTCCTTAATCATGGGAAACCAATTTCCAAATAAATGATTGTTTTTTAACAAAATAATACGGAATTATCTTATTCATAATTATCCAACAAGAAAACTATCAACAATTATACACAATTATCTCCACTTACCACCATTAATTCTGTGAATTAGCAAGAAATCTATTGATGTGACTATATGAACATCTCTTGGGGTCCTATTATAAGCCACCTCTACAAGACTAGAGCAAAACCAAATAAATGATACAAGTATCCTCGAGTCACACCCAAAAGTTATTCACAGTGAAAACTATAAGATTTTCTAGCAGTGTTCAAAGTACATAAATATACTACAAATGGGTTCAAGATCAAAAATACTAATTTAAAAAAAAAGACAAATTAAGCAGGGCTGTCTCAAAAGATTGTTGGTTCTTGTATTCGGTTCAAATCTTTAAATAAATTCTTCGTGTATTTTATTTAAAAAAATAAAAAAAAATAAAAAAAAACTCAATTACAAAAGTCTATAAACAGTCTTAATACTAACTGGTTCAAAATAATTGTTGAATTTTGACCAAATGTAACAGCTAATTCGAAACAAATGAAGTATATTGACAGGTGGACCTTGTGACCTGAGTGGGAGAAAGGTAACAGGTTTTGCCTTTATGTTTTCGTTGAGAAATTTTATAAATTTTGGAACAAGGGTCACTTTGAAGCTGAACATCAATTACACCATAGTAAATGTAAATGGCCCCTTGAAAATTGAAAACACCTCTTGGCTCTTGCCAATAAGTCGTACTACATATATGGAGGGATGTCCAGTTATACACGATGTTATGTTTAGAAACATGGCACACAGTATACGTGTAAATACTGCGAATGGAGCATGCCAAAATCACGAATGGCCTCATGGCATGTGTCTAGCCAGAGTCTTTCAATTTAGTTACGATTATGTCACCATGGTAGGTTTAAAAACCATAACACATTGCGGTACTAGGAATTAGCAGCTACAAATAATAAACATCTTCCAAACAACTTCCAAACAATACACAGTTTTCACAATCAACCACTAATTCTTTATCACATTCACAAGTATGGCAGTCTTATCTCATGTTTCTTATACAAGTAATACTTATAACAAGGCCACCATACAAACCTTTTCACCCCACGATCATCTTATTTCATCACAAGGGTTCCATACACAACAATATTTAAGTTCAAATGTTGAATCCTTTTACTTTGAACATGCAAAACAAGGCATAATTTGCATATAGCTAAGCTAACAGAAACAAAAGCAAGTTCAAAGCCAATTAAAAAAAGGGGCTTGATGCTTACCCAATGCCATTGCCATTGCCATTCTTGGTCGTTTCACTCAACATCGAAACCTTTATCTTGAAGCTCAGCAATCACCTCATTCCTCATCCTAAACCACAGCTTATTGGCCTCCTGCTCAAACTTCTTGTCCTGCAATGCCTTCTGATAATTGAATGAATCCTTATCCGTTTCAACCGTTCCTTTAGGACCAATAGTAGTCCCAATCATTCCTCCTTTAGTTACAAACTCTTCCATGGCTTCCTTATCACCTGGGTATGGAAATTCTCGCCTTTCGTAAAGGTGAGCCAACTCTTTCTCTTCCTTTGGGCGAGGCTTCAATGTCCACCACCCAAGTGGGGATGTCTCGTTGTATACCCATGCTGCACCAAACACTGCATAGGTGCATAATAATGCCTTCCCAACTTGCTTCCAAAAGTACCGATCTTCTTTCCCTAATCCCACTTTTTTCAAGACTTTAGCCCATTGAATACCTGTGATATGATTGCAAGAAAGAAAGAAAAAAATCAGTGAAATTATACCAAGTATGTCATTTAGGCATTTTATCGAACAGGTGGTAGGCATAGCGTTTAGACCTGTTTGTACATCTTGAAATCGCTTACGAACCATGGAAATTTTCTGATTTTTTAGAGTTTTGTTGAATGGCGGAAGAAACGAAGAAGATAGGTTTTCAATTTGATTTTCAAATAGGGTTCAAAAGAATGAAGGATATGTAATTGATTGAACTCAATTTCAACTTCAACTTCAGTACTTCACTCACAAGTCACGAGTCGACTTCACAATTTCACAACTCTAATCCATGATGGAAGATTGACATAGTTGAAGAGCTGCTTCAATGAAGTAGAGGATCACGGAAGCCGTTTCAAGAGAGAACTTCGTCTAGACTTTAATGAATGAAAGAGGGTAACTTCGATTTTTTTGTGTTTTTTTTTACGAAATTTGTTATGTTTATTGTTGCTGCGAGAATGAGCGTGACTTTTTTTTTGGCAAGGGAAATGAGCATAACTTGTTTGTGAATAGTTTGAGCTCGACTCGCTAAAGTTCGGCTCGAATTCAAGCTTGGCTCAAAAGCTTAATAACTAATGAACAGGCTCATTAAGTCTTTTTAATATAAAAAATAAAAAATTAAAGTAAATTTATATTAATACCCTTTTAAAATTAAAAATAAATAAATTATTATGTCTAATATTAGTCAAACATCGAACTCTATTTGAAGCCTTGAGTTTTATGTTATTTAGGCCTTGAGTATTGGAGTCCAAAATCAAATTGTAAAGTGAAACTTTGAAGCCTAACTTCACAAATCAGTAAAATCATAACATTAACTCTCTCTCTCTCATTCACCTCTTAATTACTAACTCACACTCCACCCTTGTGTTCCACTACGCAAGTTCGCAGGTCGTGGCGCCGCTCATCTTCTCATATCTCAGGCCTACTCGTCTTCTCATTCTCTCACTCTCACGAGGGCTTTGGCTCTTCACAAGTTTGCAGTTCGCACCTCTTCAAAGCCTCAAAGTTAATCATTCATTTAATTGTTTTTCTTTTAATAATTTTTTCTTCGTTTTTTGTCACTCTTTTAATGTTTTTGTTTTTCTTCGAATCTTCGTCACTGACTTCTTTTTTTATTGTCAATTGTTGTCTTTGTTTTTTTATTGTTCTTTAAATCTTGAATATGTTTATTGTTGATTTCTTTCAAACTGAAACCCTAAAACCCTAAAAATAAGAGGTGTCGCGACGATTCAACATATTTGCGAGGGGACCTGAGAGGCTTGGCAAAGGAGGGTGGCACAACAAGGCGAGGCTGAGGCTGACGGAAGTGTCCCCCACGGTTAGCTAACGAGCTAAGCTCAGGGCGTCAAGGCTCATCGAGCTAACAAGCCGAGCCGAGCCCTTCGAATTCCTTAACAAGCCAACCGAGCGCATGGAAGTTCGGTCTCGGTTCATGCAATAATCAACCCTAGTTGTTAACATGTGCAAATTATTGGCTGGATTGGTACCACAAACAGCTGACTGGTTCAGGTCCAAACGACGCTGTTCTAATTTCTTTAAAAAAATTCGTTGTGTTAAACACTAAAATGCGCTTCTTTCTCCCTTTCCTTCTCTCTGTTGTTTAATTTTGCACCTTATCACGCCATTTTTGCACCTCCAGTTTGCCTCTAATTAAATCTTCAACATCTTGTTTCTTATTGATCATGTTTTTTTTAATATCCTCTTATTCTCATTCTCTTTTTTTTTCTGCGGCAATATTCACTAAAATTTTGAAAAATGCTTATTTTTTGTGACATTTGTGTTTTATGTGGTGAATATTTATATTCACTTGGTGATATGTAAGTGTTGTGAATATTTATTGTTTAATTGGTGAATATTGCAATTTTAGTGAACAACTGTGTTGTATGTAGTGAATATTTATATTTATTTGGTGATCTGTAAATGTTGTGAACATTTATTATTTAATTGGTGAACATTGTAGTTTAAACTGGTGACCATTGAACATTATTTATGTTTTATGTGATGAATATTTATATTTAATTGATGATATTTAAGTGTTGTGAATTTATTCTATAACTGGTTAACATTGTTGTTTAAATTGGTAAACATTTCTAATTATGGCGGTGAATAGTGTGAAAGTAATAATGAAGAAGTTGGTAAGAAAAGCAGAAAATTTTGAGTTATATTTAACAGTTAATGGTGATGAACAAGCTTACAATAAGTATACATTGTGCATTTCAACAAATAATAATCTAATATATATTATGCATAATGTCGTGAACATTTGTATAAGTTGGTGAACATTCTAACAATATGTGATGAATATTTGTGCATAGTCGTGTGAGCATTGTTCTTTTTTATGTGAGAACATTGCTCTTTTGTATGTGAACAATTGTAGAGTGTGTGGTGAGATAGTGCACGTGCGTTATTTTTTTTACGCATATAAACGTGTGGGACCACGGAAAGTTGTGTAGTCTTGGGTCCATCTATTACCTATTGGTTAACATGAGCTTCTTAAATTGTGAGAATGGGGGATAAACTCAAATGATTAGAGTTTCCTCCAGATTGTAGGTGATCCTGGATCAATTATTATCCTCACCCTTTATTGTTAGCATAAAATATTAGTTGTTTACTTAATATAGGTTATATAGCAACTAAAAAAGAAGAAGGTAACTACTTTTCTTTTTTTTTAAAAAAATAAAAAAACAGAAGTATATTCCAAAGACTTTGAAAAATACACCAACTACACCTCAAAAACTGAAATTGCGCATGACACCTTTGACCTTTCTATGCTCGAGATCCTCTAGAGTTGAGGATTAATAGAGCCGGTAGAATTGTGAGAGTGAAAGTTTTTTAATATTTTTTGTTAATTTTACTTTTACAGAAATTATCTTAGCCATTGATTGTTTTTGAAGGGTCCAGATTTCAGAAATCTACCAAATCTACCAAAACTGAAATCTAGAGGATCAAAACCCGTTGAAGACGAAGGGTACGATTGATTCATCTGAATTTTTTTAAATTGATTTGTTCAGATCTGATTTGGTTTGGTTTAATTTGATTTAAAATTTTCTAATTTGTTTTGATCTGATCTAAATTTTTCTTATCTGACCTGATTTTTTTTATTGTAGTTATTATTATACTCCTCTTTTTCAATATAGTTGCTACATTTTGACTTGTAGCACTGTTTACTTCTAGTTTTATAAGCGTAAGGAAAAAAATATAGTCATGATGGATCTAGTTTAATTCACCTCAATATGTACTTTCCAGATATATAATTTTTTAAAATTTTATTATTTGTAGTTCAAGATATTTTTATTTAAAGTCGTATCTCGGGAGATCTGAAAAAGTGAATGTCTCAACTAAATTGGGACGGAGGGAGTAGTTATAATATTTCTGATCTGATCTGGACTTTTCTGATCTGATCTGAATTTTCTAAAAATAAGCACTTGGTGCTTATTCAAGTTGAATCAAACCACCCTAATTAACTATTACTCCTTAGTAACGATTTGGTTTATTAATTGCAACGATTTGACATTTTTTTCTCTCTACATTGGAAATCATTGTGTGGACTTACCTGTATATCTCGATCTATATGTATAAAATCTATTTGGGGTGTTTGGTTGAAGCTTTTACAATGGAATGATATGTGTATGATAATATTAATGATGTAAAAGTTGGGGTTATTTGGGTATGAAATGTTATACCCAATGGTTTCTCATCCCCTTCAATCTCATACCCACCACCCTCCTATGAATTGAGATTCCATACCTTCCATATTCATTAACACTATCAAAATACATACCTTTGATGAACCAACCAACTTTTTAAAAACAATGGATTTTCAATCCATACCCTTGGGGTTATTATCCCCATACTATTCCATTCTAACATTTTGAATCAAACGGCCCCTAAAAGTTTATCCACAATAGTGATCAATTAAGCAATTTGGTTTATTTAGCTTATAAAGCATTTAAAATAAGTATGGGGCCGATATGTATTGATATTTGTTATGATCTCTTATTTCATGATGGGTTAAATATAAGACGTTGAAAACTCTACCACGAGGGTTAGGGTTATGGCCCTCCATTCACATGGTTAACGTATTTTCTATGATATCACGCACATCATCAATAGAATACTAAGGATTATGATAAAAATAAAAAAAATTGGAAGATCTAACCAAATATAATTTTTCTGTCAATCTTCTATTATGTTTTAATGTATGCTTTCACACTTATCTATACCAATTAATCTGATATGAAGTTTTAGGATTTTTAATTAATTTTTAATCCCAACATTAGGTGCTTTTTTAAAACCTTTAAAAATATATTGTTTCTTATTAGATATGGACGTTTGGAATCTTGTACAAAAATTTAAAAAATCGCCGGAATGTTAAATTTTTGCCCGGAAAATGGAATGTTGACAATCCAGTATTTTTTTTTGTGTGTGGAAATATACCAAGATAAATTGAAAGGTTGTAAAGATATACCAAAATAAATTTAATGATTGTAAAGATATATCAAGATAAATTTAATAATTGTAAGAAGATACCAAAAAAATCGACTTTTTTGCTCGGAAAATGGATTTTGATATCACCTTACAATCATTAAATTTATCTTGGTATATCATCGAAAAAAAAAATAAATTGTTGAGGTATATCCCCCACAAAATGGCAACAAATGATAGTATATCCCCACAAAAAGTTCACTTATATATTAATAAGGTGATATTTCCATTTAGGGTGCTCATGTGCTAAGATATTCTGTAGTTAAGCTTTCTCTATCAGGAGTAATCTTGGGATGATGAGTGACCTCCTGAGATATATTTGATTGCTATGTTAGCAACAAAAACTAGTAATTTGGACGAAAGCGATGACTAAAATAGGAAATGGACATACACCAAGTTGGCAACCAAAATTAAAAAGGAAAATTATAAACTAATAATCTCACGTTTCACACTTATCCAAATGATAGTCCCACCTCTCATGAATTAAGGAATAATCCCAAAATTCATATCGTATTCATCTGTTTGACCTTTTTACAACATTGACCTGATTTAAGGTTAGGTTCCGAGGTCTGTTAGCTTAAAAATCTTGCCAATTCATTCTATGAGGCTGAATTTGGTATGCTAAGCCCAACATACCTCCAAAATTAACCTTAAATCAAGTCAATATTGTAAAAATGTTCAACAAATGAATACGATATGAAAAGGAGAGATTATTTCTTAATTTATGAAAGGTGGGATTATTAGTTGAATAAGTGTGAAAGGCGAGATTACTAGTTTCCAATGTTTCGATTAAAAAATGGATGCCGAGCATGACAATCAATTTGGCAAATAAATTTCTTTCGATGCGAAATAACAACCGATCTATGTTGTAGTTCCTTGCTAATATCAAATGGCAACTACTCTTTTGGTAACTAATTTTTGATTCCCAAACAGCTGTTATGTAGAGTTGGCCACCATTTTTCAATCATAGAAATTACTTACTCCGCTCCATATTAATTGCAACACTTTGACCGAAAAGCTCTCACATATTTGGTCAAAGTGTTGCAATTATTACGGAGAAATTACTTCCTCCGCTCCATATTAATTGTAACTACTTTTATTGGTTGCTAAAATTCTGAATTTTGTAGTGAAATATCTTGACCCAAACTTGTCTTGTTTAATAAGCATGTTGTGTCGTGTGAATCCGTTTACTTAATTGTGTCAAAGTCAATAACGCTAACCCATTATTTTCGTGTCGTGTTATTGTTTAATATTGAGTTTTACTAACTATATCAAATTTTGAAGGGGTGTTACTAAATACCGCCCGTATTTTAACAATTCTTCCAATACTACCCTTACCCTTATAAAATCCATTTACATAAAAAAAAACCTCATTTACTCTCTCTCATTCATTCTGACCCTCACCCCTTTCAATTCACCGCAACAGCAGAACCACCAAGGACTCCAGCACCACCACCGACTCCAGCACCACTCTTCGACTGCAGCACCGCCACCGACTCCAGCAGCAGAGGACCATGCACGGCCACCACTGAAGGACGACGCATGGCCATCACCACCCAATGCCTCCCCGTAAACGTCCAGGGAAGGAGATCGTTGCCGGAAATGACCTTCAAGAGGAGGTAATTTAGATCTAATTTGAATTTTGAATTTTATTTTCAAATTTTGTAATTTTCATGAACTTGAATTTTCTGTTTTTTTTTTTTTGGAATTTCATGAACTTGTGTTTATTTTAGGGGAATATTTTTCAATTTTGTTGTGTTTAATTTGATGAACATTTGGTGGAGATGTTTGATTGTTTAAATTTTTCATGAACTTGAATTTTCTTGTGTTTTTTCTGATTTTTTGATTTTTTTTTTCAATTTTCTGATTTTTTTTTTCAATTTTCTGATTGTTTAAATGTAATATAATTTTCTGATTTTTTTTTCCAATTTTGTTGTGTTTTTCGTTGAAATTGTTTGGGAGGGGTGGGAGAGATGAATTTGAAGGAACAAATTGTGGTTGTTGTTGGACTTGTCTTGAGGTTGAGTTAGATGTAAATCCCATTTTTCTTTTTTCAATGCTTGAACTTTTAGGAATTTTGGAACTGAATTATGTTACATTTTGATTTTTAATATATTTTAGATGTTATTATGATCTAGTGTTAAATTTAGGGGAATTTTTTCAATTTTGTTGTGTTTAATCTGATGAACATTTGATGTATACACCAAATGGAGATGAAAAATCTGAAATTTAAATGTTTGAATGTTTAGGCATTAATTATTGTTAACTGGTAATTAATTGGAATTTTAAACTATAAATTAGCGTAATAATTTTTAATTAGAAATTATAAACAAAATTATTCTAATTTTTTTAATAATAAACTGGTGTAATTAATTTTAATTAAAAATTATTAGTAATTATAATAAATTGGTGTAATTCTTGTTAATTAGAAAATATTGACGATTACAATAATTATTATCCATTGGTATAAATGTTATTAATTATTATTTGGTAATAAATTGGAATTTTTTTTAATATTATAAATTGGTGTAGTTAGTAATGTGTATATTAGGAATATTATTAATTATTTGTTTTTTTTATATATTATAAGCGTAATAAATAAGTATTAATTAGTATTTTTTGTTGATTTAAAAATGATTTTAATTATTATTAATTAGTTGAATGTATTTTTCAATTGCACTCAGCGTGCTGAGGACGACTCTTCCCCCGGCACCCTAACACACGACGCATCCTAGCCTCTGCTAGGAGGAGGGTGGGCAACGCGTCTTCATGTCTGGTCCATACTGTCAGAACGCTGGGATAGACTGAGGTTGGGTCTCATTAGATTGAGAAAAGGGTTTGATGAATACGAGACACGTGTTGGCATCCGACGACGTGCACCGAGAGAGCGTCCACCTAGTTGGGCCGATCATGCGAAGTAGTTTTCATTTTTTATTATTTATTTATTAATCTTTTTTGTATTTTTTTGTGTATTAATCTTTTTTGTATTTGTATGTAAACGCATATTTTGAATTTACGTCCTACGCTCCATATTTTGTATTTGTATGTAAACGCATTACTCATTTTCGTCATATTCTGATTAGATCAAGAATTTTCTTTTGTTGAGTTTCATCCAAGGTAATAGCATTAAATATATTCATATTTAATAAACTAACTAAAGTTACAACATTAAACACATGCACAAATTGAACTAATTACAAATTCTCAATGCAAATTTTCAGCAAGTCTCATCCAGTGTGCTACTCTCCTGGTGTATAATGCATCCCATCCTTCAACGGTTTGTGTATGCACAAAGTTCCAATAGTTTGCAACGGGCGGAATCGGGGAATCAGGACTGACATGTAACCGTATGTAGTGGGCATAATTTTGCATGTAGGCAATATGAAGCTCACTCGTAGGAGACGTGATGAGTTGCGGGACTCTCGTCGGCAATACTGTACAACATTGTCCAATCGATTGGTCATTCTCATACGAGTACAACATGATGGCGCAATGATATAGATTTGCGATCGGAAATAAGTCGAAAACGACTTCCATCCAATGGTTAGCATCGCATCTGCCACCTTCCCAAGAGATACGTGTGACGGCTTCAATGACGTGCTGCTGCCCTCCATAAATAGCTGCGTAATCAGCAATGTTTACCCCAAGTTCATTTGCGATAATTCTTCGACCCATTAGATAGTTGTCCTGTCCACCGTGAAAAGCATCAGCCACACAACGAAACCCACAGTTTCCGTCTGCTCTTACATCAGTCCAACCCTCCATAAACGGCAATATCAAATGGGGAACGCTGCCATAGTAAGGAAATCGTTCCCTTGTTATGTTACCGCTACCACCTACAATAATAAAACATATTTAGCAAATAAGACCTCACATAATTATACTTCCTTCTCAAATATTAGAAGAAATCTACCAGATTCTCTTCACCGATGAATAATGTCAAAAGCAAAAGTTTTAAAAAATTAGGCGGTATGATTTCCATCCAAATACCTCATAAGGGAATAAAGTGATTATTTGATGAAATTTTCTCCATCATTACCTTTTTTTAAAAAGGAAAGAAAATCGATTATCCCTGACCAAAGGGTAATCCTAGCACATCCATGCACAAAATTAAGGAAAAATGGTGATCTAAAGGATAAAATCAATAAGTTAAATTGGTATAAGCATGCCCTACATGAGCGAGATAATCTGCTGCTTAGTTGGTTTCTCCATGTCGATGGGTTATAGTGTAATTGGTAAAACTTTATAGATCTATTTAACATATTGTATTATAGAGTTGATTTCCCAAAGTGTCTTCCAAAACCATTTGACAGCATTTATAACTGTTATATTATCCCCTTCAATCTGCAGATTTTCAATGTTTAAACTCTTAGCTTGGCGAATTCCTTCTTTCAAGACCTAGGCTTCTGCAAACAAGATAAACGAATTTTCTTTATAGAAAACGGACAAGTAACTTAATGATTTCATTTTCTTCTTCATTGAAAGTGCTAGTAATTTATATTCACCATATTTGCCAAAATTGTGCAATTTGTTTCCTTGTTAAAATTCATTGCAAACTATTTCAAGTTAGTTATAATAAGAAGCTAACAAGAGCTAACCGAAAAATTAATTGCTTATAAATTGAATTATAGAAATTGATCACAAATAACGCAACAATTGCTATTATTAACATATGATTACCAGTGCAAAGCATTTTTGCTTTACAAGTCATCTTATGTATTTTTTATTTCAAAAAATCCCACCTTTGTAACATATTTTCTTAAAATGGATCTTTACTTGCTAATAACAATTAGTAACCGTTTGTCAAGTTCACAGAGCATTTGTTAACTTGTAATATATAAAAGCTCCAAATAAATAAATTAAATCAAAAGTAAATTGAAGGTGGGGTTAGAGCATGAACGATGGTGGTTTGGTGGTTGATTAGGTGGATAGATGCATGTTCAGTTCTATTATTTAGGCGATTGCGGAGGTTGATTATGTGGTGTTGATCGAAGGGTTAGTTCGTTTGCAAAATTGCATTTGTTGTTTCGCAACTAGTGGCATAGTGGTTTAGGGTGTGGTTCTCTTTTGTACGAATGACAGAGGGTGTAACGACAGTGGGTGGTTTATTTCGTGGCAATGTATGCTGGTGTGCAATTCTCTTTATGGTTTTGAGGCACGATGTGCTGGTGTAATGGTATGGGGTTATTTAAAGGAAAAAAAGGTTTCATGCTAAGCATGTTTTTGGTATAAAGATTCAATTTAAAATATAGTGTAAAAGTGGAATTATTTTGAGTTGATTCCTCAAAGATGGGATCATTCTTTTTATTTCAATTTCTTTTAAAAAAAATTATATGATATATATCATATAAAGAACAAAAAGATAATTAAACTTATTAAGGTCACCAAAAATTGAAAAGAAAGTTGTTAATCGTCACCCACCGATTACTCATAATCGCCTATAAAAAATGTAAAATTCCCAAAATTCCCTTTAGCACCATCCCAAATTCCCACCCTTCACACTCACTCCATCTCGCTCTACCTCTCACCATCCCACCACACAACTCCAACCACCACAACCACCACCAACACCACAACCACGAACATGAGTTACAGACTGGGCAATGAGGTTGTTGGAGTTGCGTCAAAGAAGCGAACGAAGAAAACCACCATCACCGCCACTGGTATCAGAGCCAGAGTCCATTTCGATGTCATGTAGTGCCTTCGGGGACGAATGCCCCTTTAAAAAGTGGGGAAAGGGAGTAAAAGTCATCTCACATTAGAAGTTGAGGAAAACGAAGTTTTTTTAATATAGAGATTAATACCTCAACCTAGGTGATGCCTTTTGGGTGAGTCGTTCCAACTCCAAAGCAAATCATCGTGGGTTAGTGTCCAAAGAAGTCATAATCTACTTGTGGACTCGTGTTCACCCAAGATCTCAAGGATAGGGGTGTTACAGTTAGAGTGGGAGAACAGAGTGGTGGGGTGGAGTAGTGAGTAATGACACAATTGTCTTTTTACTTTGATTTGTGGGGAAATGACTAGTAAATCAAAATGATATTTTTGTAATTTTGTTGAAAATAAATTACCAAAACACCTCCTATAAAGTTGGTGCTCAGATCTCTGCCCCTAAAATTTGTTAAAATTACTTAAAAATGCCATTTGAGATACAAAATTTGTATCTCAAATTAATTTACTGAACATCCCTCTTATTTGTGGGCAATTTACTGACAACAAAAAAGGTATACTATTTTTTGTAGTTAATTATTTTTAATATTTACATTTAAAAAAAATAAAACCAAACAAAAAACAGTGCCGAACGAACCATAATGTTTTTGTTATTATTAATAATTTTCCAAAAGTTACTTAACACTAAAAGTTTTGAATTTTTTTAAATCCAAAAAAAAAGAAAAAGGAAAAAAAAGGCAAAGAAAGAAAGTGCTCTCTTTCTTCCTTCCCCTCCTCAACCATCTTAGGCTCTCAGCCTCCACCACCATCACCACCATCGCCACCACAGCCACCACCAAGAAACTCTTGATTCCTCTCTTTTCTCCCATTTCAATCCACATAAAAATTTCATCTCATTCACTTCTCTCACTTTCCTCTTTTTGATTGAGTTTGAAGGTAGTTCAACGACAACTCGAGCTTCGGTGATTGTTTTTTAGTTGCACTGATGGAGTAAATAAGGTTTGTTAGTCATGGGCTCTCTTTTTCTGCTTTTCTTTGAACTGGGTTTTCTGTTTTGTTTCATTGTTATTCGATCTTTGTTGTTTCTTTTTTTTTTTTTATTGTGTTTGAATTAAATCATTAATGGGCAGCTTAGATTTAACCCAGAAAAATTAGTTTATTGTATGAAACATATTTATACAATTTGATTCGATTTTTCTATTTTCTATTTTCTTTAATGGGTTGTGTATGAGAATTTTGCGAGGTTTCATTTCATTTCAATTGCGGGTATCTCGGTAATGATACACTGTATATTTTTTAGATTTACTTATTTTATTTTATATATTTTTTTTACTGGGCTTGACTGAAAATACTTGCCTCCTCAAATTTTGAGCTATTTTTGAATGTTTAAAGCTTAATTTTGTTAATTTTATTTTAATGTTAGGAAGTTAATGACGTCTATTTTTGCCAACTTTTGTGCTAAGAAATAAAATGTACAAGTAGGAGAATATAGATTTATTGTTACAGTGCATCTTTTACTCTGGAAAAAGTTTATGAAATTGATATTTGAACCCACATAAGAGTAATTTGTTTTGTAGCTAGTTGGCATCAAATTTAATTCGTATACGAGCAATGGTTCCGCATGTTAGGAAAGAGTTAATTAGATTGAAGTTGTGGACGATTCTAGAACTTGATAGTGAAAACTAGTAGAAATCAACTAGGGTTTACTGGTAAAATTGGAGTTTGTGTAAGTTTAATTTAACAAAATGGTACACCCTCCATTTCATTTTGTTTTTTTTTACAATCTGACCATTTTTCTCTCACTAAAAGATTCCAAATGTAACGGATAGAGTGAATCGGAGTGGGGATTATTGAACTAAAATTAGTATCATTTTGAATCGGAAAATCCTAGTTTCTCACACAGAAATTAAGTGGCATTTTGGTAATTTTATTGAAGATATATATCCCAAAATACATTCTATATTTTTATTTGCCGAATTAATTAGATGCATAATGTTACCTTCATTTGTATCGCGTTCCTTATAAAGGAAATTTTTATTGGTTCTTTGTTCTTTTCATCATTTATGTTAGCATTTTTGGATGATCTCTAGTATTTTTTGTTCATATTATCTTTTTTGTGCATGTTTATTATCACATTAGATAATGTAAGTTTAACACATTTGCTCTCTTGTGTAGTTAAGTTCTCAACATGTATGTAACAAGTTAATAAGGTAAGATTGATTATTTAGTTGATTGCAAATTGGGGTTTTTTAAAATTATTATCAGGAATTATTTACATAAATTTTCCCAAATAATTCTAAGTTTTTATTTAAGCTAAGATTGATTACAACCTTCATTTTTTCTAAAATAATTCTAAGTTTAGAGATGTTCTTTTCAAAATAATCCAAAGTGTTATTTTTCATGTTTCAGCTGATCCTTTTGGATCTATATATGTATGAAAAAAAGCGGTTTGAATTATTATGAGAAATATATTCAAACCTCGATATTATTCTAGAAATCTAGAATAATAAGAAGTTGGGATTATTTTTTAAATAATGATTCCAAATTATTATTACAACTAAGACATTGGTGTATACATTTCTTATGGTGTTTGTCCACAAATGAAGGAAGAATATATGTGAAGTGCATTGGATTTCCTATAGCGGAATCCGCATTATGGGCTTATGGCCAAATAATAGGAAGCAATGAGTCAACTGAACTAAGGCTATGTTTGGTTGGATGGATACAATTTTGATGATTAATAGTTTTTCAAGGATTGATGAATTTTATCTTTTTTTTTTTCTCCCTTTAATGCTTGAGAAAGAAAGATGAGAATGGAAGGGTAATGCTGTATGGGAGGAGGCATAGAATGGAAGGGTAATGAGTCAACAGAAAATGTGGCATCTCTTTATTTAGAAAGGATTTTTTTCTTCTACATTTTGGAGTACCATTTTCCACCCACTGGCAATCCCTTTTTCATCCTTTGCAAACCAAAACAAAAGAAAATGGGAAAACTTCTTTCCTTCTTGAAAAGTGATTTCCTCCCATCCAATTGACATAAATTGCTAATTGAGGAGGCTACTACTTCCACTACCATCATTAAAATTTGCTTTTAATAAATTTTCTGTTCACAGCAAGGCAAGTTGGAATAGACCATCTGTGTAATATATTGTTGGGGGTGCTACTGTGACTATTTGCTTTAACCTTTTGGCCATATATGAACCTTGTTTGGTGTATTTAAGATTATGCATGCCATGCCATGCTGTTGCAAATGAAGTGCTTTAGTAGACCAAGTGTCAATTATTGGTGGGATAGTGTATGTGTGTGAAGGGTTAATTTAGAAGTTTGAGTATTGGTTATAGTGGCCTTGTGAAGGGATTTAGGCTTTGAAGAAAGATGTGCACAACTGGAGAACCACAACTGGAGATAGATCATAGATGATTAAAAGTACTCCATTCATCCCCATTTCTTTTTACCATTTACCTCATTTGATTGTCCCTAATTCTTTGCCCCATTTTTCTTTTAAAAATTTTTTTCTCTCTACTTTTCTATATATTGTGGGACCCTTGCAAAATTTCCTTACAATCTTATCCCTAATTTTTCCTTTCCTTGGGATGGCGTGCCAAGCCCACAAGGGGCAAAGAAAAGGGGATTGAGGGAGTAGAAGATGGATCATATTGAAGTTTGAACATTTTGGTCTATTTGATCTATCATAAGCTTATAGCAAAACGGTGGGGGTGTAAATGTGCATAATTAATGTTAACATTATGGATTACCATGAGGTTTCATGAAATTGAATTCAAGCCTGCTTTTTTCTTGCTCTTTTTCTTTCGAAGAATTGAAAGTTATTTTTTTAAAAAAAATAAATAAATTAGAACTTAGGAGATTAATTCTTCATGTTTTCTCCTTATGTTTTGCAAATTTTTGTATAACAAATAGGTGTTTTGACTATAAGATTGTCTCACAAGGGAATTCATAATATATGTATGCAATATTTGTAATTAGATGATGTAGAAGAAATGAAATCATATGAAACTATAATAGAACGTTTGATCCTAACAGTAGTAGAGTGTGGCTGATGAAGGAAACCAAGAAACGAATCAACGATCAAATTGGATAATTAAAATCCCAGTTTCGTCATCAGTGATGCTAAATGGTGGTGTAGGGTCTTCATTAATTGAGGGGCCTGCCTCTACAAGATGGATACCACACACTTTAATGAGAATGAGGCAAATATATTTTCTGAGTCTGATGTTTGATCAAATAACTTTAGAATCTGCTTATATGAATTCTTAACGGCCTTACAACTTCTGATGAGTTTATCTTTCTATAGACCTAAATTTTATGGTTGTCTTTGTTTAATACAAAACAGCTCCTGTTTTTGCTTTTTAATTCTATGTTACAATGGGTAACAAGTGGGAGATTATTAAAAGAGCTGCAAAGTGCAAACGGAGGTTTGAACTTTAAAATCACAAATACACTGAAATCATAATCATGTAAGCTTACTATTATGTAGCTCGTGGACCTTTGTGCCCTTTGCTGTGAACATGCCCCCCCATGGAAGTCATTTAGCGAAAAATATTTTCCCTGAAAACAGTTTTCCTATTTACATCGTTTACTTTGGGTGAAAAAATAAAATGTAAAATTTTGGGTGAAAACTCATTTTACACCCTATTGGAAACATTTTTCTCCAAATTTGGGTGTAAAACTTATTTTCCGTACAAGTAAACATCGGAAAATTTATATGAAAATGAGTTTTCCAATGTAAAATGTTTTTCATGGAAAACCATTTTACATTGAAAATGTTTTACATTCAAGTAAACGGACCCTTAGTGATACTTGCTAACATACGTTAGATCTTCACTGAAATATCATATTTTTAAAGGAGGGAATATGAAGATTTTTCTCTTCCCATGTACTCCGAAATGGATATTCAAAATGCATAGGTTTTCTCACTTTATGTTCTTTCTCAATTTGAAACAAAACCCTTGTTATTACTAGTTTACTACTCTTGTTGGAACTAAAAAGCTAGGATTTGTGGATGGAAAAGTCTCTTCTTCTTCTACTAAATGTTGTTAGCGTTTGAAGTTTTGCCTCCTTTGTTTCTTTTAGCTACAATTTGCTCACTTTACTCTTAACTTTGCTGAATTCATTTGTTTTTGTAAACAGATTTTTTCGTACTGCTGCACTGTGCTGATGGATTTTGAGGAGTTGATCAAGGCCTGGTGAATTCGCCCTACAAGTGAAAATCTTAAGCAGCATATGTTTGTCAATTCAGAAACATTCTCAAGCGACAAAAGTTGAAAAGCCTGGTACATTTTTAGCTGAACTTAACAAGATTTACCAATTTGTATTAAATTGACAGCATGAGCATGTACAGGCCTGACCTGTTGGTTCATGTGAATACTGGGAATGAGCAAGTTGCTCCAATTTACTAAACATTTATCATTTGGGTATCAATGTTTAAATAAACTAGGCAAAGGCAACTATTTGATACGTTCGACATGCATAAGCCAAAGAAAAGAAATCTTCAATCACCTAAGAAGTCAGTGGACTGGTTACAATACATTAATGACTGCCTTCCTGCACTCGTAATACCTATTGGTCCTCGATTTCAAGTTGATGTTCCAGAATGGACAGACGCTTCTAATGAACGGTATGCAAACGGGGATTTAGATTCTTCAAAGTGGCTAGGTACAAAAATGTGGCCCCCAGATAATGAAGGTAAAGACTCAGGAGGCAAGATCGGAAAAGGAAGATCCGAAAGCTGCACTTGCTCGTCCTCGGGTTCTCCACTATGCGTAAAGAAACATGTTTCGGAAGCAAGAGCAAGGCTGAAATCTGACCTGGGACCCGTTTTTACGATTTGGAAATTTGATGAGATGGGTGAAGATGTTGGCAAGGCATGGAGCTCGAAGCAGAAAAAGAGGTTTGAAGATCTTGTTAAAGCAAATCCATTATCGCTGAATAAGAGTTTTCTGCAGCCAGCTGAGGCAGCTTTCCCCTCTAAGAGCAGGAAAGATATCGTCAGATATTTCCTTAACGTGTATGTTCCTAAGTGTATTAGCACGATAACTCGATCTGGTGGTAAGGTGGTTGATAGTGATGATGACGTGATTGAGGAAGCCCCGAATTCCAAAAAAACTCTGAAAAGATCTCTGCCTGATAAAGATGATAGTACACCAAAACTTGCCAAGCCCCACTATTTGACCGGTAGAAGATGACACTCGGTGCTCGGTATCTTGCTGAACTACTCTTACTCTCTTCAGGTCCCCGTTTACTCTCTTTTCTTTTTCTTTTTTTCTTCCTTTTTTGGTTTTTTTTTTGTTTGTGAAAAAAATATATTTGTAACCCTGTTATTGTTGCAAATTACAGTGCAAAAGTATTGATACTAGGAATAGAAAAAATTTAGGCCTGAATCTTGATGGGTAAGTTTTTGGGAAAATGTTGAATGAATATGAAGAGGCTGTGTAACTAGTGAAAGCATGTAATTGCACAAATTTTGCCACACAATTCTTTCTGCTTATATTGTGCTTAATTGAGAGGGTAATAGAAACATTTCTTGTATCGAATGCAAAGTTATGATTTACCTTTCTCCTCAATTCCTTGAATTATGTTATATCTCATTGTCACATAATTTGGCATTCGTTTCCAAATGTGGAACAAATTTGGGAGCCAAATTCGCTACCCATAGGTTTAGGCTTTAGCAGAATTTATTAATTTACTGATAATTTGGCATTAGTTTCGGAACGCGGAACGAATTCAGAGCCGAGTCCGTAGGGGTGATGACCGAATTATGCAACACTATTATATCTTTGGTTATGAATGCATGAATGATGATATGTGTCAAGTATTTCTTCTGTGAGGAGTTAAATTTTGTTTAGGTTCTTTTTGGCACAATATATGTGTGAGATCTTAGTTAAAGAACAAGAGATAATTTTGTTCCATGTTATGGCTCCTTGGAAGACTACACTAATTTGTGAACTGGGCACCTAACTAACGCTGATTGCGGTGCGGTTTGAACGTCAAACTGCAAAATTACGGTTTGTCATTTTTTGAAACCGCACCACAATTTATATCAAACTGCACCAAACCGCACTGTAAAATACAGTTTGGTGCGATGCGGTTTAACCAACTTTAATTTTTTTTTATTTTATAATTAGTAGTTGATATGGACAAAAAAAATCTTAGATTTATTTTTTGTTAGAGTCTTAAAGAGTTAGAAAAGTCTTAAAGAGTTAAGGGCTTAAACAACTAGATAAGACCCCAAGACAAAAAAAATGCATAACTTCAGTAAGGTTTAGACCAAATAAAAAGTATGAAATTAAATATTTTAGAACAATTAAAAAAAATTACGGTTTACGGTTTGGTGAGGTTGCAAAATTTTCGGCAACCGCACCGCACCGTAAAATTACGGTTTGGTAAAATTGCAAACTAAACTGCAAACCAAACCAAACCGCACTTTACTCAGCCCTACACTTAACAACATGCAACGACATTTAAAATAGAACTTTGACATTTAAAATAGAACTTTAATATTATTATGTATTTAAAATAGTAAGATTGGCGGGGACAATGATAATACATAATCTCTGCTAGAAGAGTCGGATTACGTGTATAATGGGATTAATGGACATTGATATTTTGTTGTAAATTTGCATGATTTTGATTCAAAATGAAGCGTCTCAAGTGTTTTTGATTTTCACCCATCTCCAAATATTGCAAAACTTGTACTTGCATGCTCTTTGTTTTGAGGGACAAAAGGTAGGAATAAGATTTTTTTTTTTTTTTAATCAGTCCTCACTTTTATCCCATGTTTGTTTTGAAGGATTTTGTGTTTTAAATGGGTTAACAATGATAAAATGCCCCTTTAATTATGCCCCTAATTTTGACTTGGGTGAAGCATATATAAGAGGTGGGGATAAGTTAATTCAATTCTATGTCCATACCAAACAAGTGTTAGAGATAAAACTAGCGAATTTCCCAATATGAATCCTCTATCTCAAGCTCAATCTTTATCCTTGCCCCTATCCTATTAGATACTAAATGTCCTTTTTAAGATCAAGACAATTTCGAGTAACCAAAGGTGGATATTCATCTTGCCTTGCTACACTTCTCAATCTCTCCATTCTTTGGATATCAAACCTAGTCGACCCTAGTATATGGCGAGTTGTATTATTTATGGCCCTGTTTGGGAGTTATCTGATTGAGTTGACTAGCTAATTGTAATAGCTGGTTTGACTATATTAGTTGTTTGTATAAAACTTTTTGGTAAATAGCAGTTAGCTATAAGATGTTTCAGAGTAAAAAGAACCAAAAAGTTAAGCTCCTCCCTATGAGTTTTTTGAAAAAGAGTTTTTTCATCTCAAAATTTTCTTCCAAAACTCTAACTATCAAACACCTTATTTAACTTTTTGAATTGATCAAGCATGTCTTTCCTCTCAAACCTCACTTGTTCCTTGAAACCTCTAACTCAAACCCCCTCTATTTTTTATTTTATTTTTTATAACAAAAACAAACAATTTGAAACCTCTTGTACAATCTTTGAATGTAGATGATGCCCCAAAAGGCGTTGCTTTTGTACCATTTTGCTCCTTACATTATGAGTCCCAAATTACAAGGCAGCAAATAATTTTGGGGCCCAAAAGAGTGCACTTTCCCTTTCAAACAAGATGAAATTATGAAAGGTCAACGACCATTCTGGTTGAAACAATACCAACTTATTTATTTGTTGGTAGTAAATTGTAGTAATAAAAATGAATTTATGATCTGTTTTGTTGTTGATTATAGATAGTGGTAATGAGAATGAATTTAAAGTATAATAGTACTTGATTATCAAGGAAAAAACTTATACTCCCCATTGAAACAATTATTCACAATCTTGAATTTTCTTCAGGTTTTCTATTACTATTCATTACCAATGTCCATTAGGGAGGATGCTATTGGATGAAATTATGAAGAAATTAAATAAATTGGAGATAAGCTAGAAGTAGTGAACTACTGTGATAAGGGATAATGATTTTTCTTCTAATTTCCATATAAATTCATTCACATTTGTGTCAATTATGATTTAATACCAAACAAGCCAATAAAATAAAATTTTATTAAAAAACCTTATAATCCTTTTTTTTTTTTTTTTTAAAACAAATTTCAATTCTCAAGCTTGAATTTTCTTCCTATTTCCTATTATCATCTATTACCATTGTAAATGGTAGTATTTAATGGAAATAGTCGAATAGGTATTTGTGAATAAAATTAGATAAATTGAATATAAACTAGCTCAACCATGGGGATGAATATTGATTTTGTATCCAAATTTACATATAAATTCATTTCTATTAACATAATTTATGACCGATTACTAAACGAGTTAAAACCAAATCGAATAATAATTTAAATGAAACAAACACTAAAAATATATTCGAAGACCCTAATTATGTTACTTTAAAATGTTATTTCATTTAATTATGAGAGCAATTTTTTTTAAAAAAAAATAAAAAAATTGTACACTAAAATGGAGTGTCAAAATCAGTGACCATTAAATTTTGCGGGACTAAAACTTCCCATTAACCTGAGCTCATATCCCCTGGACCACTTTAATCCTGCTTTGCAACATTGATAAAACTGCATCCCTTACATAATTGCATTAGCTGTAGTTTAGCAATTAGCATAGAAGAATACACCTCCATGCCACCAAAATCAAAGAACAACAGATCTCTATAAGAGAGACATCACAATGATATCAAGTAGTGATCACCCCATACTATTTGAAACGATTCCTGATCAAATAACATTTTTGTAATTACATTTTTGTAATTACATTTTTGCAATTTTATTGAAAACATGTTCCCAAAGTACTCATAATTTTACGTGTGCAGACGTATTACACCTAATTTTCACTCAAATTTACAACAAAGGACATTGCGAGTCTCACATTGAGAAACAGGGCACTGCTCGATGCAACTATTCAGACACTCATCCCCTCAAAAAGGGAACCATACATTATTACATTCACACAAAACACAATCATTAGCATAATTCAAATCTTGCTTGTGTTATTTAAAAATGCATCAAAGTGTTCTCCAAGTTAAATATGCTTCTACTACTACTACTAGTCTACTACTACAAGCTAAAAATATTAGTACCAAGTTTCCTTGTAGGAGCAAACATGAACAACAAACATGTTACAAAGTGTCTTTACAAAATGAACTGAAACTTAAAACCTTTTATCAACATTCAACTGCTTCTGCTTATGCTTATGCTTATGCTTCTACTGTTTCAGAACTACAACCTTAACACACTTTTAGCTAGAGATTTTGAGTTCTTTAACCTACTTTTTCCTAACCTATTTCTCCTACGACTCCTCAATGGTGTCAAATAAAGTCTTAACAAGCCATTATTATCATGATTGTTAGGTGAATTTGAGTACCTACTGCTTCGATTGCTCGGTAAAAAACCACCTTCATGTCTACTCCTAACAATGGCCCTCGATTCGTTCCTACTCATTGCTCCACCAACCACCATGGAAGACCCTCGAGAGCTCGAGGTGCTATGGCTTCGTGCAAGCTTCCTCGCACCAATGTCCACTGACTCTGCATCAGGGCTCCCTGCATTTCCTCTTACACCACCTTCATTCTCAAATTTATCCCCTTTTCTTCTATTTAGCAACCCCCAAATACTCCACAACTTGCTCCATTGACGGCATTTCTTGAACCCCTTTCCATTGCTGCTACTTGATACAGAAGCAAGATCTTTAGAAGCTGTCTCAAAGCTCTCTGAGCTATCATCTCTTTGGGAGTTTGAATTCAACCTCCATTCATTCAATTCTTTCTCAGTTATAAGCAGTTTAGTTCCATTGAAGATCCCAATTGCAGCAGGCGAAACCCTAGCATTTGATAACCCTTTTAATTCACCATTCTCAATCACACCCACATCCCTCTTGACTGAACTAGAGCGATCGATTCCGTTCCTCCATTGATCTCTATCACCACCCCCATTCTCCATCTTCATCTTCCCTTCACTCAATACTCTGTTATCAAACCCATAAACAGTAGCCATGGCATTCTCAATTACTGATACCATAGGCACACTTCCATTGCCATTCCAAGACGCCCTGGGAGGATCAAACTCACCCCTTCCTGCATCATCAACTGAGATTCTACCACAATCAACCGATGCCCTCCCCAAATCAATGGAAAACCTAGAATCAGTGTCGCAAGATCTCCTCCCAAATCCGCCGCAATCAATCGACGCTCTCCCTAAATCGACAGAACCTCTAGGGTCAGTGTCGCAAGACTGTCTCCCAAAACCATACTCACCAACCTCTGATTGAGTATCCCTCAACCTTCTTCCTCGCAAATTCTCAAGCTTCATCTCCCCCAAACTAACACCACCACCGCCGCCGCCGCCGCCGCCATTACTTTCCTCATACTCACTCTCTCTCCTCTGCTTCTTCCCCCATTTCCGCAACTTCTTGCTAAAAACAGAAGCAGCAACCCAAAAGCTCCCAGCAATTTCCTTAAAATCCTTCTTATTACTCCCACCATTAACTTTACCACTCCCTTGTATTTCAAGATCTATGAACTCTTTCATAGTCTTAGAATCCTCAAACTCATCCACATTACCAAAATCAAAAACCCTAGCTCCTGACTCTGGCACTACTTCCAAATCAATCTCTCCCTCCTCTTCCTCCTCGGGAACCGTACACGTCGCTTTGCTCAGAAACCCTAAATTCCTTGACTGCACCGAAACAACACCATCACCATCACCATCGTTATCATCGATGTCGAACAACGAAGACAACGAGCTACGACCACGAACATCGCAAGATCTTCTACGAGGTTCAATATCGAGAACAACATCGCAGTTCTTAGCGGAAAAGGTCTTGCATCTTCGAAGCTCAGACAAACCGCCATTAGCGTAAGAGGTTGAAGCTTCAGAGGAAGGAGAAGAAGGGTTGAGAAGAGAGAGGCGTTCACGGAGGCAAGGAGCACAAAGACCAGTGGTGGTGGAGAGGTTAGGGTGACGGTGGCAGGGGGTTAGGCGACGGGGTTTAGGGTTTGGGGGTGGTTGCGCCATTTGTGAGACTGTGAGAGTGAGCAAGTTTTCAGTGCATTATTATTATTATTATTATTGTTATTATTTTGGGGGAGAGGAAAAAACCAGGTTTCAGCTTTCGCTTGAGTAGAGGTTTTGGGAGATACGTTTCATTGGATTCGTAAGTGTTTGTTTTTTGTTTTTTAAGATTCTGTATGTCGCTTTACCCGGTTTTCGTATCTCTCTTTCTTTAGTTTTTCTCCATTACTCTATACAATACAACACTATCTGGTCAAATCACTTGTTGGCCACTGTTCACATGTGAATTTTGACTTTATTTAATTTAATATACGTAAGAAAAAACATAGTCATGATGGATCTAGTTTAATTCTTCTCAACATGTACTTTTCAAATATATAGTTTTTATGATTTTTTTATTATATATAATTAAAGATATTTTTATTTAAAGTTATATCTCGGGAGGTGTGAAAAAGAGAATGTAGCAAGTAAATTGGGACGGAGGGAGTACTTGTTAAAGACTCTAATCGTGTGTGTGGTTCATTTGAAATTTTCTGATCGAATTCGGGATTTTTTTAATTATACTTATTATATAGTTATAACCTTTTCATCTGAACTTTTTTATCTAATCTAAATTTTTTAAACCGTTATAATCTAATTTGAACTTTTTAAGATAAACATTAGAATATTAAATACGTTGAATAAAACGCATCATAAGTCTTGATCATGAGCCCACGTGCACAATGAAAATTATGCATTTATATTTAAGACAATATATTTACATTACTTTACTTGCAATAGACTGTTTTTCATGCATTTTTTGGAAAAGATTGAAGGGCGTAAAGATACAAATTAATTAACCTAATTTATGTAGACCGCCCTCTTGCTTTATTGGTCCGCAAGGACACATGTGATTTTTACTCACCGATAGGATAGTCGGCTTTTCTTTCTTATAAACAAAACACAAACATGTGATTTTTACTCACCTATATGATAGTCGGTTATCAGGGTTAGATTTTTAATATTAACTTATCCGTTTACACCCCTAAATGGCTGAATCTATTCCTCAAAATCCATGCAAAAATGTTTATTTCAAATAAAAAACAGAGTTAGTATATATTTAAACAAATTATATTAAGCATTTTGAACATTCATCTTTTAAGTTTAAATGACTTAATTTTATAATAAAATTGTTCTAAAAGTAAAATATAAATATTCTAAATGCACACCATGAATGTTTAAAGTGTATAATATAAATGTTTTTATTTTAAGTCATCCCACTATCTCTAATTCTTTGCATTATTTTTTTTTATTTTGTTATCCCTAATTATATGATTTATTTTTTTACCACCTTTTACTTTCACAAAAACGTGAAGACCCACACAAATCCTGTAATAATTTTCTCTTTGTATTTATTTGCTTCCGTAAAGCAACAATAGTAGTAATAGTAAAACTAAAAGGTTTGTTGATAGGCTTGTATCAACTTTTGAGGCTTGAGAACAAACTTTTCTATTATTTGCAAAAGTTACTATAAATTAGGTTACAATTTGGTAATTAACCTGGCCTATTTGTTTAAATGGATTGTACTGTGTGATAAATATATTGATTGTGGGTTATATTAATAACATTTGAATAGGTTTAATTTATCTATTGTTGATAAAATAAAGTTCCTTGTAGAGGGATTTGAAAAACGATAATGTGGTACTCCATATATTATTAAATTTCTAACAAGTTTGTTCTATTCCTATTGTCCTTAGCTTGTATGGCTGCTAACCCAAAAGAGGCCAAAAAATAAAGGATACAAGGCTTAACACTATTTTTAAGGGAGATTTTTTTCCTAATTTTCTTAATACAACATATAAGAAATAATAGTCATGTAATATCTTATTTGAATCATCTCTTACTTATAATTATGTGAATGGAGAAGTGTGACAAAGTAAAAAAGAAAAAACTCTTTAAAATGGAAAGAGTAAAAGTTATACAAAATTATAAATAAAAAATTGTAATCAAACAAACCCTAATTTGATTATAATGATAAAGAGGTCATGTTACCTTCGACTTAATTTCAATCAAATTCATTTCAATTCTATTTAGTGTAGCACCTATTGAAGCTAAAATCTCATTCAATTTAAGTTATTATAGTAAAAAAGAACAAGACCTTTTAAAACTGAAGTAAAAATAAAATAGTCATATTGAGTATTTCCTCCGTCCCTATTTGTTTGCTACATAAGGACTTTTAATACTATTCATTGTGTAACTTTGACTCTCTCTAATTTTATACGTATAAGAAAAAAATATAATCAAGTGGGATCTCTTTTAATTCGGCTCAAAGTGTAGTTTTTTAATATGTAATTTTTATAATTTTTTAATATATACATTTAAAGAATATATTCATTTAAAGTTGTGTTTTGGATGGCGTGAAAAACAAATGTAGCAAACTTTAAGGGACGGAGGTTGTAGTATATAAAACTAACAAATGAATTAATATCACCATCATTGTTGATAAGATCTCACATTTATATATAATTACTATAGAGAAGTTTATTTAATCTAATTAATTAAAAATCAATAAAGGTGCTAATTGTGAGTTGTGACCATGTCCATATATATGTAGTCATTTGATAGTGGCTTGTGCGTGTGGGTGGTGATGGTTTGACTAATGACTAAATCGGTCTTGTGGCCTTGTGGGGGTTTTCATTAGTTTATTATGATGATTTGGGAGTTAGTGAAGTGCAGTGAGGCAATCAATTATTCAAGAAGATAGAAGAATTTATTAAAGGTAATAAGGAACTAGGGTAATGTAGGTTAATAATAGCATTTTGATGTTCTAGGGTTTAGGTATTGATCTAGGGTACTCAATATTTTAGTATTAATTGCACGTATGGTTGTTTTTAAGCTACTACTATAGTCAATTATTAGTAAAACGTGCTCTTTCTGTCTCATTATTGGGTATAATGATGCAACAATTAGGGCCTAGCTAGGACCTATGGCCTTGGGCTATGGCTACTACTAGTGAACCAAGTTGATTTATTCGCTCCATAAATGCAATAAATTCACATTTTTCTTTCTACTTTATGTCAAATCGTTACAGTTACTATTTTGCAAAGAAAGTATGTTTTATTCACATCCGTAAGTGAATCAAAATGGTCCACCGTCAACTAAAAGGGGTTGAGATAAATTCTGTTGTATGTTTCTTTTTATTAGTTATATTTCGAGTTTTTACATTCATACATATACGGATATACCCCCCTCCCCCAAACACATATACATCCGTTAACATTTATGTGTAATGATTAAACATTTTTACTCTTTATTTTATGTCACATCATTGCATATAAAAAAGAACAGATATGTGGGGTCCCTATTTAAGGCTCATATCCTAATATAACACCAAGCGCAAGAGGGGGAGGGGCATGAGGACTCGGGGCTCGTTTACATTAGTTGAATAGAGCTGAACTGAATTGAAGTGTATTAATTGAGCTAAATAGAGATGAACTGAACTGAATTGAATAGAGATTAACTGAACTGAATATAATCTGAAGTAAACAAGCCCTCGAACCCGGGTTATCGCTCCCGGCGAATGTTGCAATGTATATATGTATGTCGTGTGTAATAAGCAAAAGGATTTTTTATCCAAAACTTCCTTAGTTACGTCATATTTTGCGAGAAACTACCTTATTTACAAAATTTTGTGAAAAACTAGACACTCAGACTTTATTAGATTTACTCGATGACCACCTTAAGCGAATTGAAAAATGTTAGACCCACCATGACCAACATCTCGAAAGTAAGTACTGTCATAAAAATGAGTGTACGCTCCACCCCCCCCCCCCCAACAAAATCTTCTCCGGACCAACGCAGCCTTGCCTAGGTTAGGAGAAGATTGTCTAATCGATCTCCCCACTCATTTTTATGACATTGTGGCGGGTCTGACATCTCTTGATGCACTTAAGGTGGTTATAGAAGTAAATCTGATAAAGTGCGAGTGTTTAGTAAAGTCTAGTTAGTGGGAGAGATGAAAAGTTGAAGAGTGAGGGTAAAATTGTCAAAATGCGGGTGAGACTAAGTAAGGCAACATGTCAGATTTAGGCTGGATTATGCATAATTCGACTATGACTTGACAGTAGTCAGGGTTTTATTTTAAATGGAGTTGGGGATGCGATTTTATATTTTCGAATGCGAATCAATATTTTTTTCTTATGATCCGATCGGTCTATGGTCGGATCCGAACTAAATTGTCATCCCTAGTGTCAAACAAATGTTTAATATTACATTAACATTATTCAATGTTTTATTGCTAATACAAAATTAGATCATTTTTTTAAAAAGAAAATTAGATAATATAATATCTTAATAAAAATAAATAATCACTACCAAATATTTTTTATAAAACTAAAAATATTTAATTAAATATATCATAGAAAAATAAAAAAAATCTAACTACATGTCGCAGTCCCGACTCCAATTTGATCCAACCCGATATTTTTAGGCAAAGTCATTTTTATTCTTCGCATTCAAATAATTTTTTTGTCGCGGAAGATCCGAACTAAATTGTCAATCACAAATCGGAAAACAAAAAAAAATTAGCATTTAATTTTCCAAATGACTCCACCTCATATAGTCATATTCTCATGTACTTCCTCCGTTCCAAAAAAAAGCAACAAACCATTTTGCACCAATTTTAAAGAAGTGATTTAAGGATTAAATGAGCAAATTAATCAAAATAATTTTAACACGAGTAAGAATGATATTATAGGTTATTTGCCTTAAAATTACATATATTAATTTGATCCATTAGACCTTTAAATCACTTTCTTAAAATACGTACAAATAAATATGTTTGCATTTTTTTTTTTTTTTTTAAAACGGAGGAACTACCGAAGAAGTACTATTTCGATTATAAAGTGTGACTGTGTGAGTGATCCTTTCACTAACAAGCTGAATGAAAGCAAAAAAAAATAAAAATGGAGAAAGCTAAAGAAATGCTGGAATTGAGCAAGCAAGAATCCGAAACTGTATCAAAACTTGCTGTAAATCCACATCTTCTTAACCTTGAAATGAGCTTTTATGAAGATTTTTCGTTACGTGGCATCCGAGTTGACCGAGTTGAACCCGGATTTCTGGTCTGTTCCTTCAAAGTTCCTCCTCGTCTCACTGTAAGTGAACACTGCCCCTGATTTATACTCTTATGTTCTCTCTGATTATGGGAAATTGAATTGATCATCTGAACATTTTAATGTGTAATTGAATGAATTTCAATTCATTATTGCTGTTAATAGATTTCAGTGTGTAATTTCGGCATCAATCTATACCTAATTTCAATCAATTTTCATATCTTGAACTCTTGCTTATTTGTGTAATTGTGTAAATAGCTTAAAGTTGCTGGTTTCGATTTCTTATCCAAAGGGTAAGATTTTTACTAGCCTTTTGAATTAAGGCTATGTTTGATTGGATGTAAAATATTCTAAACATTTTCAAGTTTAAAATTACTTTTATGGAAAATAATAGAGTAAAAGAAAGACAAGAAAAATGTATGAAAACATATTTTCCCACCTTTAGGAAAGGAATATGGTTTTCTATAATTATGACTTATGAGAGTTATTTTACTTATTTCACATCTCTTCGAGCGAAATCTAATCAAATCCAATCCAATCCATTTTAATTCATTGTAATCCATTTTAATCCAATCCCATCCCTTCAATCCATTCTTATCCAATCCAATACAATTCTATCCATTCTAATACTAATCTCATTCATCTATTCTAATCCATACTAAATCGCATTCATCCCTTCTCATTCATTCCAATCCACTTAATCCATTGATCTAGTGAAGAGATTGCCAAAAAAAAATCTAGTGAAGAGAACATAAACTTACCCTTCTGGTGGTGGTGGTTGTGGTGGCGATGGTGTAAGACTTTTATCGCTTGTGAAATTCATATGATGGTTATAGTTTTTTCGGATACATGTCTTATGTTTTTGGGGTGCAGGATAAGAATGACAACTTGACTCCGGGCGCGATTGCGAACCTTGTTGATGAGATGGGTGGTGTGTTGATTTACAGAGAAGGCCTCCCAATGAATGTATCAGTCACCATGTCTATCTCCTATGTGTCAATTGCAAAGGTTGATGTAAGTCAAAGTTGTGCCTTGAGTGTGAAAATATTTTTATTTCTCCTCATTTTACGCAAAGTTCAGCCAATAAGAAAAGTTAATTGGTGTAATAGATTTTACTTCAATCAAACGTTGGAAAATGTTTGATAAAAAAAAAAAAACAATGGAAAATGTTTTAAATGAAAATTTATTTTCCTTGCAATCAAACAATGAAAAGTTCATGAAAATAAGTTTTCCATGGAAAATAATTTCAATTGAAAATGTTTTACAACCTGCCAAACAGAGTCTTCATGTTACTGTTAGTTTTCCTTGATGCTGCTTAACCATGACTCGAGTGATTCTGGCTTATAAAACTATGCAACTCTAGCACTGCATTGGAGACTCTACTGCAAATTTTTAATCCAAACATGGCTTTATGTCTTGCTTTTGAAATGCATAATCGATGAGAATGGCTATTATGGCAATGGGTCTCAAAAGTCAAAAGTGATCAGCCTACCCTTTATGCTTAATGACTATGTTAACGGTTGTGCCATAGAACAATGGTATATGATATGGTTTTCCTCTTGTTCATTGGATTAGTTATAGCAACCACCAAACCCTAAAACCGTCTTGTTGATGACACAAGAAAAGTATGCACAAGAGCAAGACAATGCAATGATCTAATGATCGTGACCTTCTACTTGATATGCAAATGATCCACACACTTATTCCATGTTTTTGTAAGTTGTCAGACCTGTTGTTTTGCATTGGTGGATGGAGATTCGCTTGAGAAGTTGATTCATATGTTATAAATAGCATTCAAATACACAGATTTAGCCCTTGTTCTTTTGGACCTAATTCTAGACAAATTTAGCTCAACCAGCTCAATCTTGCTCCTGATGAGTTTAGGATTTAACTTAGTTGAGTGCGGTTCATTTTAGATTAATTCATTCCAAAAGAACGGGGCCTTAGTGAGCTCATTAAATTCATCACCTGTTCCATTCCCATTGCATTGCTTATTTACCTCCAAATCAACCGCTTTCTTCATATATTTCTATTCCCATCTAATAATTACCTTTTCAAATGGTAATGAATGGTAATGGAATTATGAAGAAAATACAAGTTTGAGAGTGAGACTATGTTTTTTTGGAGAGGATAATTTTGTTTCCCATGTTGAATTATACTTAATTTCATTCTCATTGCCACAAATTACTACCAAGCAGGCCGTCGGTGTTTTTTTTTTTATTGTTGTAGATAATTTGAAGAACTCAAGGTTTTTGTGCATATTTGTATGAGTAATGTGTGTAGTATATGCAAGCTAGCTAATAATACCTTCATTACATGATAGGATGAGATAGAGGTAACCTCAAGGCTTTTGGGGCGGAAGGGGTCTATATTTGGAACTAGTGTCTTGTTCAAGGACAAAACTACCGGAGAGGTTGTTGCAGAAGGTCGACACACGATCTTTAGCAAGCATGCTAGCAAAATTTGATTGGATCGAATGTATGGTGTGTTACTGAAGGCCTGAAGCTACATTTGATAACGAAGATGACTTGCTGCTATGGAGACTTTTGGAAGTATTTAGCAATTAGCATGTAGATGACATACTGTATCTTGGTGAATTGAACATTTCTCCTCTATTGAATTGTCTAGTCTTTTTATTAAAAAAATGAGTCTAAGGAAAGGAAACCTACCAGGCTACCAGTCCATTGGTGATATGTGGAAGCAGACCTCAGACTTCAAGGATGTGAGGTGAGCTTGGAGCCTCCATGCCGTTTGCCTTGATCGTAGTCTACTCGATGATTGAATGTCTATATTCTTGTACACATTGTAAATGATGAATAAATGATTGACTAATTTGCAAAAGGCTCCTGGAGAGTCTCTTGTTTGTTTGTGCATGCCCTCAAAAAGAGAATTACATGGAGAGACAACAGAGAACCATTAATGATTTTTAGAAAAGTAGACACTTGGAGGAAAAAAGAAAAGAAAGTCAGCCAAGTACCTACTGAGGGCTCGTTTACAGAGATGAACTGAACTGAACAGAATAGAAGTGTATTAATTGAACTAAATAGAGATGAACTGAACTGAAATGAATAGAGATTAACTGAACTGAACTGAATATAATTTGAAGTAAACAAGACCTGAGTGTTTAATAGCCATTCTCATCAAGTGTCTAACACAAATACCACTGTCCGAGAAATTGCACTTGAACGACGGTCTGACACAATACTTTCACCTTTTTTTTTTTATTAATGGAAATGGAGACTCTTAAACCCCCTTTATTTACCTGTTGCAATTGCAATTGTGAAACCCAATTTATTTACCATGGCTGTTTGTTAATCTCCTCCTTTAAATACCAAGTACATATTTCCAAAGTAAATAATTGTATATTCGAAATTTAAAGTAATTCAAATATTTAGACATGAATAATTTCAAAATTGGATATCGAATGTCCAATTTTTTCGGAAACATATTCAATGTAAAATGAATTATATATATATATATATAAAATACATAATTGCAAAATAAGTTTTCCATTATTTATCAAGAAAAATAAAATGAAAAGTAGGAGGGTAAAGTAAGAAAAATGGTTGAAAATTTTTGGATTAAATTTAAAAATAAAAAATAGTTAGAGCTTGTCTCCCAATTTTAGACTATTCTGGATCGATTTTCATCTACCTTTGAGACTCTTTCGCACCAAAAAAAAAAGGTTCAACATATTTACCAACACACCCTTACTAACGGGAAATGACTAGTAAATCAAATTAATTTTTTTAGCAAACATATCAAATAACATTTTTGTAAATTACCAAAATACCCCTATAAAGTTGGTGCTCGGATTCCTGCGCCTAAAATTTGTCAAAATTACCTTAAAATGTCATTTGAGATACAAACTTGTATCTCAAATTAATTTATTGTCCTCCCTCCTTACTAACTCCCTAACTACTCCCCTGTCAATTGTCATCGTGAAATGAGACTCACTCATCACTTCATCACTAACTTCTCGAATGGAGATATGAGAATTGAGAGAGCAGAGTATCTGTAACTGTATTCTGTTATGGAGAGAGCAAAGAAGCTACTGTGCGATGAGGACGACGACTCAAATATCATTTCACGACTCGTTGTGAATCCACACGAGTTCCAAGTGGGACCCAGTTTCTTTGAGGATTTTGCTCTCCGAGGCATCCGAGTTCTACGAGTTGAACCCGGTTTCATCTTCTGCACCTTCAAGGTTCCCCCTCGCCTCATTGTAAGCCACTCTTCTCTTCAACAATCCTTTTCGATTTTTTAGGTTTTTTTTTTGTTCTTGCTGCAAGTCTGCAATTGGCATTGATTTGTGAAGTACTGTTTTTGATTGCTATTTGATTGCTGATTTAAAAAAAAAAAAACCTTCTCATTTGTTAGACAATTTTTTTGGTTTTGCGTCAAGAATTATGCGTTGGAAAAGCTCTAGGTTATTTTATGCGAATGGATAATTGCTACATGATCGACTAGTTTGCTCAAATTATGTTCTGACATGCCTGATTTATATGGCGTGACTCTGAATTAATCATATTTTAAAATAAAATTATTTGATTATTCTATGATCAAAGATTTAAAGCTCAGAATAATTATTCTATAATAGGATCTTGACTCCTATTATATTGACTTTTGAAACTAATGCAAAGACTTGGTAGTATATGTGGATTTTTACTATTGTATTTTGGACTACTAGTGGGGTTACTTTTTAGGCCGAGTCGTAATTGACCTTCCAGACCTTATGAGGTTCGTCGGTTACGAAAGCCCATAACTACATTCAATCTTTATGTATTATGTTACAGCTTTTATATTATTAAATCAGTTTTAATATCATTAACGTTTTAATCTTAAAACAAAGTATTTAATACTATTATTCTAGGGCATTGTTAAACTTAGCCTCCAATTACTTGCTAAAGCACTTTTTGACAATTTTGTCCTTGGCTACGCGTGCGTTTATTGGACCGAAAAAAAAAATCCCGACATCTGGACTAGGTTCAGACACATAGACCATGTGATCCTACCCAGGTAGGGGCACATGGGCAATGTACCCAGGCCTTGGTGGAGGCGCATGGCCCATGTGCCTTGGCCTAGGTGGGGGCGCATGGCCCATGTGCCTTGGCCTAGGTGGGGGCGCATGGCCTATGTGCCTTGGCCTAGGTGGGGGCGCATGGCCTATGCGCCACTGCCTTCCTGACTGTGCACTTGGTCTTAAAATACTCATATCTCCTTCGTTTCTCAGCGAAATTAGACGTATAATATATCAAATCGAAGATCTCGGATTATGCTCCGTTAATATATCAAATCAGCCATAAGAGCTGGACCAACTAAATCTTTCCAGGTATTTTCTTGTTGTGTGTTATGCTCCGTTAATCCAGCTTGATCTCCAGGACTCAAACTATGCAGAAGATGAATGTTAGGATTATGCCCTCCACAATCTCCACTTGCTACAACCTTATCCTGCCTATTTAGATAGATGAGGAGTTTCCCTTAGCTGATAACCTTGACACCTGGTTCAAAGCTCCAATTACATTATGCAATTCCATTGATATCGGTCTGGCACTAGGATGAACATGCAGTGAATTCACCAGAGTTGCAGGCCCTAAATTTGAGTTGTCCTCGTTAGTTTGATGTTGATTCAACCTCGCACCATCACCAGGAGCTTGAGATGGATTAGAGGATGGAGATGGCATCAAACTTCGCTTCTGAGTTGCAAATTTCTTCTTCCTTCCCATCGATGGCAAAGCACAAAGGAAACTGTCCTTTTTTTAAAAAAAAAATTGCTACTTGGCAAACTGGCACAATATTTTAGGATATTCATCAGGGAATTATAGGTATCATTGATTTATTAATAGATGACTAACGAAGGATAAATGGGTAGATATTGTGTAGATATATTACAAGGAAGGATAGTAGCTAAAATCATGTAGGCCATAGGCTGTTATTCTGTTAAACAAGGAAGATAACTCTTCCCCAGTCCCCCACCAACATCTTTGATTCTCCGTACTCCCTAACATTGTCGTAAACTACAACGTCTGGGTTAAGGAATGTTAACTCAATCCCCTTTCGTGGCTCGCACAAAATGCGCAACAGATGGGCTTTCCCCATCTCTAAAAACCACTGTGCACACAACATTCACATGAAGCCTTTCCCATCTTCAGCCTTTAGAGTTCTCATTTGAATATTAGTAACTACCGCCAAGAGCTGCACCAACGCCCACTGCGCCCTGGCACAGGTTTTGTAGTGACCATTGTGGTCTCCTACTCATTAGGGCCCGACACTTGCCTTAACGACCAGGTATAGGTTGCGCGCTAAAGCGCCACCATTTTCTGGGGATGTTAAAAAAGGAAGAAGTATAACATGTAATTTGTGACATTCATTTATGGTATAATCGTAGGAAGTAAAAAAGAGGAAGGGCTCGAGGAGTGTTATGCTTATGCTAAAACCATAAATCAAATCTCCTTGTCTTGTTTTACTTGCTACATCCTAGTTTTTTTTTTTTTTTTGGATAGAACCCTGGTTTATTAAGAAAATGACAATAATCATGATAAAAAGGGTAAAATAAAGTTGGTAGATGGCAATATTGAGTGTATGATGGGGAGTAGAATTTAAAATATGATGGTATAAGTGGTAGGAAGGGGGTAAAAAAACGTAATTTTTTTTTGAAAAATATAATGCAAAATTGGGTAGAGCTTTACATAATGGACCAAATGGAAAGTCGGTAGATAGATTTTTATGGGATGAAGTATTACACTATTGCTGATTGCTGATAGTGGTTGGATTTGCCTTTCTGTTTTGATTTTCCTTGCTTGTTATTTCAGTTTCCTTATGCTTCACAGCTTTATTAAACCATATTCAAACAGAAGTTAAGAGTTAGAATAGAAGACATACATCTAGCATGGTAAATACTGAGTGAAACCTATAGTTAGGCATTTCTTGAAGCTAAATTATGTTCATAGGTGGCTGGATTCAGAATTCCTTCCGGTTCTGTGCTTATATTATTTTCATAAGGTGTGCAAGCTTTCTGAGGTGTTATCTCATGTTCTTAATGTTTATTGCAGGATAGAGCTGGAAACTTGGCCAATGGTGCAATTGCTAATCTCGTGGACATAGTCGGTAATGCTTTGATTTACCGGGTTGGACGGCCTATGAATGTGTCTATCACCATGTCCATCTCGTATCTGTCAAATGCAAAGGTTGATGTAAGTAAGCCTTCTAGTCTCAGAATTTTGTGTCCCCCAAGGAGTTTTTCCCCTCCTCTTCTGTTTTCAACTAGTTTTTAATTTGTATATCAAGCCCTTCACTTCTGTACAAAACTCTTGCTTCTTTCAACTTTTCTCACTCAAAAGCAACATGATGTTGATGATATTCTACGTCACAGATGATTTATTTTGTATGAAACCCCGTCTATAGAATGGCATATTAGTCACTACTCACTAGCATACTATCAATCGCATACAAACCGGAGCACTGTTCATACAACATTTAATGGTGATTTCTTGGTGTTTCAGTTTTAATTTATGAATGTAGAGAATATATCATGAGCTCTGAGTTGTAAAGTTATGAGATTATGAAATTAAATTCATGTCCAAATTAATTTCTCTGAACCTTATTTCTGAAATTAGGATATAGACTATGGTCGTGCTCTTTTGTACTTAAAAACTGAAATTTCAATTCAGTTCAGACAAATTCAGCTCCTGCTGAGACTAGGATTTTAGTTTACTTAAAGTGAAATTAATCCAGTCCAAAAGAATAGGGCCTATGCTCTCGAGTTTGATAGTTGGTGACCAACATTGTTTGTGATTACTCAGCTTATCTTTAATCACTTTGTATTTTTTTTTCCTTTTTTCTCGAGGTGTGTATGTTTACACATTTTGCTATATTTTTTTACTATAACTTATAACATTGGCACATTTGGCAGGATGAGTTAGAGGTTACGTCAAGACTGCTAGGAAAAATTGGAGCTGTTTCTGGAACTTCTGTTATCATCAAGCAAAAAGATTCTGGAGTTGTTGTTGCTGAAGGACGCCATTCGTTGTTTAGCAAACTTGAGAGTAAGATCTGATACTATTACTGCAATTTTCTGGGTCTTGCACTTGAGAGACCATTCCGTAGTTCCGGATGCACTTTTATAATTGCACTACTACTCACAATGTCGCCAATATGTGTAAATAAGAAGTTACAGATCAAATTAAAAGCTAGAATAGAAATGATTCTGTTTTTTATTTTTTTATATCTTGATCCTTTGTGCATGCTTGTAAAACAGCTAGGTGATCTTAAGTTGAAGAATAAAGTACAGGCTTGAGTTTCAACTGAATAGTTGAATAATTACGGCCCATTTGGTTATTGTTATTTAATAATGACAATGAGAATGAATTTGTATGTAAGTTTGAATGTGTTATGCATCAATATATATTAGTAAGGGTATTCTAGGAAGTTTACAATAAGTTAGCTACTAGGAATTTCTAGAAGGTTCAAAAGTCACTAGAATGCTTTTTCTATAAATATACCTAAGGAGGATGAGAGAGCATAGGTTGAGGAATGAAGATGAAATTTATGTTTTGTTTTGTAGATTAGTCATTAGTTTGTAGTGTAATGGGAGTGTAAGTTACTCGAAAAGTTGTGTTTATCATTCTAATATCACTTCACTTTCTGTTTACTATTACATTACTTGTTCATTGTTGTTATTTTGCTACTATGTAGTGTTTGTGGGTACGTGAGCAGGTTGTGGACAAGGCAGTCCATAACAAAATGGAGTAAGAAATATGATGAATTGATTACAATGTCCATGGGTATTCATATCTATCCTTAACCATGTGAAATCTAACCTGATTAAATTTTCTTTAGCTTATTTGTCTTGCACGGAATGAAAACGACATATATGATGATTCGTAGAGATTTAGGCCTTGTTTGGTTTATATGGGAAAATAATTCCTATAGGAATTTGCTTATGATGGGAAATTATTTCTCTTATGCAATTCCTAAGAATTGTTTCAATGTGTTTGGTTGATGGTGGAGGATTTGAAATTCCATGAATTTCAACTTATCCATTTTCACTTTTAAAGGTTAATCCAAAACCTTACCTAATGATCATTTTCTATGAATTTTTATTTCCCCTATTATTTTTGGGCAACCAAACAATCCCTAATATGTATTAAATTCATGTAGAGATTGGTAAATATTGAACATTATTATTGATTAGTATTTGGTACATGATTGGCGATTCAATTTGATTGTTTGTTCGATTAGTATTCATGATTAGCTTTTGTCATCCATCAATGATGGTTGAAAAGTATTCCATATTGATTAATCTAAATTATTTTTTATTATTTTTAATGTCAAACAATCTGACATGAACTTCTAATTTAAAATTAAAATTTTCACTATGAAACCATAACTTTTAACATGTGCTATTGATTGTTGAAAAGTGTTCTATATTGATTAATCTAAATTTTCACAACAAAGTGATACCAAAACAAAGTAATATTAGAAAGAAGTGGTATCAGATGTTTGATGAAATGACCCTACTACTCACACCATAATAATTAGCAAACTTAGCAATTGGATTGCTCGAATCGAACAATTTTGGATCATTTTATTGTTAATTTATTTAGGATTCGAAGTTTGTACGAATTACCTTGCTTTGACCGTATTGTTTTTAGATTGAGATTGCTAACCAAATTTGAATCAAATAATTTTGAACATAATGATTTTAAATCAAATCAACATGGGTTATGGTTTTGATAATATTTTTTAATCAATTTTTTTTAATGTAAGTGTAGTGCAATTAGAATTTTTATTATGCTTTTGAGTCTTCAATTTTATTGTTGACTTATTGCTTTTTTATAAAACAATTTACTTCATTAGAAGGTTTGAATCGTTTTGATGATATAAGTTCTAAACCAACTGAGTTTTAGATCATGTTGAAGCTTGAATTGGACCAATTCGAAGCTTGGATTGTGATTGGAATCATTGTCTCGGAATAAACTGGATCTCATATCGGATTTTCATATCTCGAAACAACTCTGTTAGGTCTAGTCAATTGGTCACTATCACTACTCAGTATACCTTCAATAATTCGACCCGGTTTGAAATTCAAAGCCAACCAGCCTAAAAATAGTGGGTTTTGACAATATATTATGACTTGCACACATTTTGAACCCATCTAAATTTCAGGTAAATAATGTCTTAGCATGTTGTCAACCCGATTGGACCCCAAAAAAATGTTGTTATTTTAGAAAATTTATTACATTATGGAAAAATTTAGGCAAGAATAATTTTGATTATTACATCATTGAATTCAAATTATTTTTATTGTATTACCACATAGTTTATTTGCTTTAACTTAGCCATTAACGAAAATATTTCCTTATAATTTGTAATACTTAGGTGTTGTTCTTTTGGACTTAATTTTTGAAATTTCAGTACAGTTTAGTTTAGGTCTATTAAGTTCAATTCAATTATGTTATTAATGTTGTTGTTAAATAAAAGATTAAAAATTAAAATAGAAAATTAAAAAAAATAAAACAAAAATATTAAATATGAACTACTCCCTCCGTAACATAAAAATGGCAACGATTTGACATTTTCCCTCTCTACTTTATGTCAAATCGTTGCCATTTTTATGTTACGGATGGAGTATTAAAAATCACCTCTCTAGTAATTTGTTGATAGAGGGATAAATACTTCCTCTGCTCTATATAATTGCAACATTCCTTTTTCACGCTTGCTAATGTATAATTTATATTCGTAATATCTTTAATTTCGTTTACCAAAAAATATTTACAATAAAGTAAATATTGAGACAATTCAAAATAAATCTCACATAACTATATTTGTTTACATGTATAAAACACAAAAGTGAATATTTAAATGATTATGAATAAGGATTAAATTGCCAACGTTGCAATTACATAGGAGGGGAAAAGTATAATAGGAAAAAAAAATTAGAGGGAATGGTAAAAACATTAATTAAAAAGCATGAAACCAACCTAAAAAAGTAATATTTATTTTTTTCTATAATAAACTAAAGATATACTTGTTTCGCTTCATAATTCTTGCAAAGTTTGTAATTTACCACTATTCACGGTTATGTGGAATCTCATTGGATCCGTCTCAATATCTAATTTATTAAAACCTAATTTATATATTTTTTTGACAAAATATAACTAAATATATTGAGATTATAAATTATACATTTACAAAAGTGAAATTACATACTGAGTACTTCCTCCGTCCCTATTTGTTTGCTACATAAGAAATTTTAGCTTTATTCATTGTGTAACTTTGACACTATCTAATTTTATACGTATAAGAAAAAAAATTGGTCAACTGAGATCTCGTTTGATTTGGCTCAATGTGTAGTTTTTTTAATATGTACTTTCTTTATCCCCTTTTAAATGCTACATAAAGAAATTGGGTGATTTTTAAGGTTGTAGTTGGTATAGGTGGGCCATAATATCAAAAGTAGTAAATATGAATTTATAGGTGGGTCATAATATCAAAAGTAGTAAAAGTAGAATAATGTTATATTAAGGGTATAAGTGTAATTTTATAGCTGGGTCATAATATCAAAAATAGTAAAAAGTAGAAATGTACTCCGTAACATTTATTTTGGAACAGCTAAAAAGAAAAATGGAGCATTTATTTTGGGACGGAGGAGTAATTTTTATATTTTTTATTATATATACCTTAAGATATATTTATTAAAGTTATATTTTGAGAAGCTTAAAAAAAGCAAATATAGCAAATTTAAGGGACTGAGTAAGTATGTTGCAACAATCATGGAAGAAAGTAAGGAAAAAAAAAAATCCAAAAAGTGGATGGTGAGGGCCATTAGGGGGTTTTCCCTAATCACTTCTTGGCTCACATCTTGTTGGTGGCTTTGTGTCACGCGCGATTTAGATGGTTTTAGTGGGTTCTTTGACCCTACTTGGACCTGAATAAAGAAAAATTTTATCTATAAAATTTTGATTTTTTTATCATTAAAATTTTTTCACTTAAACCCAATAAAGTTTATAAAACACATTTTGAAACCACTAATATTATTTCTGGATCCGCTACTGTGTGTCACGCTCTTAGGATAGGATGTAATAATCTTCTCCTTTGTAACAAAAAAAATTCCTAAAAAAACATTTCACAGTAGTGGGCCAGTGGCTACTAGCTAGTCTGTAACTCTGTAGTCTGTTACTCAGTACGTAACTACTCACGAGTCACGACATATCACCCGTCAGGCCGTCACCACTTCAGCATTTCGCATTCTTTCCCTCTTCTCTCTCTCTCCCTCTGCCTCTACCCATTTCAGCAACTTACCATGAGCACTTCTCTTCCAACCTTCACCAATAAACTCCATTTTCGCACTACTTCCCCTTCTGTAAACCCTAATTTCTTCCTCTTCTCTTCCCATAATTCTCTCACTTTCTCTAAATTTACTCAACATTCCATCAACAAACCTTCAATCCTCCCTCCCTTCTTTGCTTCCCCGATTTCACCTCTTACTTTGAACTTCCGCCATGGATATTCGCCATTTCTCGCCTCTAAAGCTAGAGTTTCTTCCGATGACTCTCGATTCTTCGCCGGAAATGATGGAGGAGACAGAATGCAATCCCCCAGTTTTCTGGAATTTTTGACTTCTGAAAGAGTTAAGGTTGTTATGATGCTTGCTCTAGCTCTTGGTCTCTGTAATGCTGATCGTGTTGTTATGTCTGTCGCTATTGTTCCTCTTTCGTCATCTCATGGCTGGAGTCGTGCCTTTGCTGGCGTTGTTCAGGTTTTTCATCTTTCATTGCTCGAAAATTGTTCATTGTTTTTGCTTTTTTGGCATTATTCATGCAATCTTGAGTTTCTGACTTGTTTAGTGGTTCTTCAGGTTTGAATTTCTTGATTAATATTGGTGTGATGCCCTGTTTTTAAATGTGCACATTTATGTCATTCTGCATTCATGAATAATATATTAGCATTGACTTCACTCGAAGAAAAAAAACCTATTTGGATATTGTTGGTAGAGTTTTTAGTTCTGAGCGTCGATTTGGATATTATGCATATAGTTGTTGCGTTGATTAATACCTGAAACTGTCTTGAATTGCATGTTTATACTGTAGGTTTCAATTGCTTGATCAACTCTTGTTTAATACAAAGTAGTTGCCTGATTGTGGATATTAGTTGGCAATGTTTCATCCTGTTTTTTTTTTTTTTGGTTACTTGTTTATCGGCAGGTACTATCTAGCTTGTGATAAAGTTGCTCATTTTGTGTTGTAGCGATAGTCAAATAGACTATTAGAGTGCGTCTGAATTTAGATTAGGTTACTGAGCTTTATTATTCATGAAGCTTCTTTGATTTATAAACATTAAACGCATGCTTTGTGGGCTGTGTCACTGTAGAGTGCAGTTACCCATCAGTATCACTTTTATGGTTGTTTGTAAGTCTATCCATTAATGCATCTTAACATATTCTTGATGAGGTGATGCACCTGAAGTAACAAATTTTTCTCTTTTTGCCTAAAGTTTTTTTTTTTTTTTTCTTTTAATAGCTAGCCTTTCTATGACTTGTTTGAGAATTTACTTAGAGAAAGTTAAATAACAGTTTTTATAAATTTATCTACTGTTTTGACATCTAATGAGCATTATTTCAGCTGAAGTATTTAGGATTTATACTGGAGCAATAATTTTATTTATTATTTTGACATCTAATGAGCATAATTTCATCTATTTAGGATTTATATATCAATCAATCAATCAAAGCCTTAATCCTATAAGTGGGGTCGGCTACATGAACCAAAGTGATTATTTCTAGAGGTCGTCCACATAGATTTTCCTCCTCCACCCCGCACGGTCGAGAGCCTTAATCTCTTGTAAATCCAACTGCTTCATATCTTTTCTAACTCCTTCCCACCAAGTCATTTTCGGTCTCCCCCTACCACGTGTGAAATCCCCCTGATCCCACCCTTCCACTCTTCGTACCGGTGCTCCCTGGGGTCTCCGTGTTACGTGCCCAAACCAACGCAAGCGATTTTCTCGTAGCTTGCTTTCAATATCCGCAACACCAACTTTCCGACGAATATCTTCATTTCTGATTCTATCTCGTAGAGTGTTGCCACACATCCATCTCAACACCCGCATCTCTGTAACCCCTACCTTTTGGATATGCTCCTTCTTAGAAGCCCAACATTCTATTTAGGATTTATACTGGAGCAATAAATTTATTTTACTGCTTTGACGTATAACAGTTTCTAATTTTCGATAAATTAAGAATTTTCGTTGCTTGTTCCTGCTGTTTATGATCAAAGTTGCTGTTGCTGATGGCAGTCATCTTTCTTGTGGGGGTATCTTGTATCACCTATAGCTGGTGGAGCTCTAGTGGATTACTATGGTGGTAAAGCTGTCATGGGCTGGGGTGTTGCTTTGTGGTCCTTTGCTACGTTTCTTACTCCTTGGGCTGCTGAAAAATCACTCTGGGCTCTGCTTGCCGTGCGAGCTTTGCTTGGCATTGCAGAAGGTGTAGCTCTTCCTTCAATGAACAACATGATATCAAAGTATGTACACCATGCAAGTTATGTCCTGGTCCTCATACTAGAATATTAATTGAGGCATTAAGCATCATGATCCAGCTACAAATGTTTTCTTGTGTTTTGCTTGTTCACTCATTAGTGATTTTTGAGGAGTTTTTTGAGCTTCACACTTTGAACTTTTTTTTAGATGGTTTCCTCAAGAAGAACGAGCAAGAGCTGTTGGAATAGCAATGGCTGGGTTTCAGCTTGGAAGTGCTATTGGACTAGTACTTTCTCCAATCCTTATGTCTAATGCTGGTGTGTTTGGACCCTTTGTGATATTTGGTTTATCTGGATTTTTCTGGGTAGTGGTATGGCTGTCTGCTACTTCCAGTGTTCCAGAACGAAGCTCTCAGATATCTGAGGATGAACTAAATTACATATTGAAAAAGAGGCAGCAGTCTCCACATACTGGGAAGGCTAAAGTAATCCCTCCTTTCAAGCGGTTGCTCTCTAAGCTTCCAACTTGGTCACTTATCGTTGCTAATGCTATGCATAGTTGGGTAATGATCTCTATCTTATTCAATCATCATGAATTGTTGTATATAATGAATTAAAAGAGAAGAATTGTGCCTCTATGTCTGCATAAATAATGTATTGTTAATTTTTGGTGTGCAGGGATTCTTTGTTATTCTTTCATGGATGCCCTTGTATTTTAGCAGTGTGAGGATCTAGCTTTTGCATTTCTATAATGTCCCTTATTTGTTAAGTTATTTGAGATTTTCATTCAATAATTGGGAATGCTATTGCGTGCTGCAGGTATATAATGTCGACCTTAGACAAGCAGCATGGTTTAGTGCTATTCCATGGTGTATGATGGCAATTGTGGGATATTTTGGAGGTGCTATTTCAGATATATTAATTCAGCGTGGTTTGAGTGTCACTTTGACTCGAAAGATTATGCAGGTTAGCGCTTATTTGTTTTCACTGATTATCTGTGAGTGACCACCTTTCTCTTGATGTACAAAATCTTGAAATTATGTGCCTATCCCTTTTGCTTATCTAGTTGGGTGTGTACCATGTTTCTAACTTTCTGTAGGTGACACCTGTTATTGAGAATTCGTAAATGTGGAGCATACATGTGTAAAGCAAATCTTTTTATGCATTTGTAGTCTTGCTTCCATTCATCTACGTTATGGTAATCAAAGATTTGGTGTTCATAAGTAGGCATTAGCCCTGTTGTATTGCTTTTTCAGTTCATGTTTGATATAGTGACACACTTTATATGAATTGATAACTTAAAGTGACTGAATTCTGGTGTGGCAATTCCCGTATTCTTTTTATTTCCAATAATCCTGTTTTAGTTCATCCAAATTCTTGCTGTAAATTTTTTTTTAGTGTTAGTGGGCTCTTGTAAACTGTCTAATACTAGATCTTTCATCTGTTCATTTTGTCCAGTCAATAGGGTTTATTGGTCCCGGCATTGCTCTTATTGGCCTTACTACAGCAGCTAACCCCTCGACAGCTTCTGCCTGGCTTACATTAGCTGTTGGACTAAAGTCATTCAGTCATTCAGGTTTCCTTGTCAATATACAGGTTTGCTTTTGAACTTAAAGCTGAGGAGAGTGAGTACAATAGCATTTATTTTAGAAAAATTGTCAAAAATAAGTTAACCTGTTGACCTATGGTTAATTAGCTCAAAATAAGTCAACAAATAAGTTAATCTTATATTCACTTCCTCTTTAATTGAGTTGAATTACAAGTTTAACGTATTAAATATGACATAATATAACTGTGATTTTACTCTTTTAAAGCATGAGTGCATAAAAAAGTCAAAGAATTTATGGTTAATCAAAAGCTTAACATATTTTTGACAAATTTTTCTTTAGTTCATGTGCCAACTGCCAAGTATTCTGTTGAATGTTGTTATTCTTATTCTCATTCTCTTTTGTTGCCAGGAAATTGCTCCACAATATACTGGAATATTACATGGTAAGAAGTTTTTCTTTCCCCTTTTTGTTTTTAGCTTCATGAGTACTTTCGAAATTTCAGGACCAAAAAATGGCAAGATGTCAATAAACCTCTGGTCGAATTTATTGTTTTACAGGGTTGGCAAATACGGCTGGAACTTTTGCAGCGATTTTGGGGACAGTTGGGGCTGGTTATTTTGTTCAACTGGTGGGATCTTTTAGTGGATTTTTATGGCTGACATCATTCTTATATTTTCTTGCTGCCCTCTTCTGGAATCTATTTTCGACGGGGAAGCTAGTAGACTTTGATGCATCCAGTAAGTTTCATGCCTTTATTTGATGCATGTTTCCACTTCCCACATGCAGTGTGATTCTACATTTCTTCTAGTAGTAGTGTGATGCAATAAACTATAGAATGGTCAAGCTTTTCATGCATGGTTTAAACCGAACTGCTCTGCTAAATCCATTCACCATGATTTCCTTTGACGAACTCCATAAATTCTTCAAATTGCAGGATGGTGAATTAGCTTTGTAGGTTTTGGTGATACCTATCTGTAAATTTTCATGGATTTAGCTTACTATGGAAGAGGCATATGAAGAATGGAAAAAATAGATTCGGCTGCATCTGTTGTCATCCCCTAAAGCACTAGAATGTCTGAATTACTCCTGCTGTAAATTATTGAAATCATGTTGTTGTACATGAGCAATTGTGTATATCAGTATATTCGCTACAGCTGCTGTATAGATTGACGATTGTGTGTAGTACCAGCTTCCCTCCAATGCCAAGGAAAGATGAACCAATCTCTGGAAATGGAAAATTTTGTCGACTTCCAGAGGTATTTTGGTAATAGGTAAAACAATATTACTAATTTATAAATTACCAAAATGCCCTTGAGATTGGTCATGTTGAATACTTGAAGCTTTTATGAGCTATAACTCTTTGTCTCTGGACTACTTGTAGAAATGTAATAATACAATAAGTGGTTTTGTCTTTTTTTAGTTGTTACATTTGATTTGTGAAGTGTGTTATTTCCGTCTCAAAATAAATGCTCTGTGATGATCAAAATTGTGGGAGTTTTTTTTTTTTTTTGAAATGGGTCATTTGGTATGGGAAATTTATTTATTCAAGAGAATTCCTAAGCCTTCTGGCAATCCTTTATTGTTGCAGTTGTGGCCTTGTGGGGCCCTTGACAGAACACCCCCATTGACTTTGTCTTTAAAATCTCTGTAGGAAGTGTTTGGATTTCTAGATTTTGAAACAGTAGAGCTGAGTAGTTTAACAAATAAAGGTAAAAATCTAGGTATTTTTCAAAACCCAAAAACCGCCATTAAATTTTCCTCATCAAAATTCAACTCTTATTTACGCAAATTTACTGCAACTCTAATAATTTGAAATCCAGAGGATCTGGACCATTTTATTTAGTAATAATCTGACTGTTGTACGGTTTATTCCATCTTTGACTAGTTAGAGGTGTTCTCAACAATCACTTTATTTGGGACACCAGTCGTTCTCTACAACTTAATACGAGTTTTATTGCTATTCAAACACGATTGGGTCTCCCTTATACTGCATCCTTATAAGCTTATCTTTCTCAATTGTGGAATTTTAGCAACAATATCTCGTCTTTTAGCTCCAATATCTTATTGTTGCTGAAATTTTCCTTTCTATCTTCGAATGAAGAAATCGCCTGCTTCTTCACCGTATGTTTCACATCAATTGAATGCCTCGGGCTATAGTTCCCCATTTGACCATGCTGTTGGTGATTCTTTGATGCAAAATCAGAAAAAGAAGTCTTTTTTACACCAAATGATCAAGAAACTCACCATCATTTTCGCAGCTTTTGGCTCCAAATCTAAAAGGGGTACTCCAGAACCTGACCAGTCTTATGGAAACAGAAACTCCAATCAGATCCATAGCAACTCTTGTAAGTTTTCTTAAACCCCCTTTTTACATGCCCTTATTGATATTTTATTGATTGTAATTTCAAATGTGCTTTATCTGCATATCATAGCTCTTTCAACTGTGATCAGCTATTCTAATTGTATATTGGATCATGACCATCATGTTAATTATTAGATTGAGATGAGATTAATGAGAGTCTTCATTAATTAAGGAGAGAAAAACATTGAATTTCATTCATTCATTAAACCTACTTTTGATTTTATATTCCACAAGGTGATGATGTCTGGAGTTCTGGACTATGCAGAATTGTTTTTAAGACAGGAATTTTACTCTTAAGTGATAATTTGTATTCTGTTTCAGCTGGGTTCTCCTCAGGATGCAAAAATACAGGGTCTTCAACTAAGCAACCTAATTCTTTCAGTTCATCAGAATCAGCAAGTGGGGAGGTCTATGGCTCATTGAAATTTACTCTTCAGGATATCCGGAAAGCTACCAAAAATTTCTCTCAGAATAATGTGATAGGAGATGGCGGTTTTGGGACAGTGTACAAGGGGCAGCTAAAGGATGGAACCGTTGTTGCAGTCAAACGCGCCAAAAAGGTAAGACCATGAATCCATGATAGGTTTAACATTTGATAATCAACAAACAACAAAAAAGCTCTCTTGCCTGAGTATATGCATATTGATTTGCTTGATATGTGGCAGGATTTGTATGAGAAGCGTACTGCACAAGAATTTAAGAGTGAAATCCTGGCCTATGCAAATATGGAACATCTAAATTTGGTCAAGTTCTATGGATATCTGGAGCACCCGGATGAAAAAATTATTGTGGTTGAGTATGTTGGTAATGGAACGCTCTTCGACCTTTTACATGGTAAGTTCCATTTATATTGCCACAATTTGTTCAGCATATATATCAATTATGAAGCTTTAGTCGCTGTTCTTCAAGTCCAAAAGTGATTGAAAACACTTTCGTAATGGCTACTTAATCAAATCATTCGATATAGAATGCATAGAATTAGTATGATACTTGAAATTAGCAAATATCTGTGTTAATATCTTAGCATATCTAGGCGTTTGAAAGTTTAAATTTCAGCAACTGCGATTTACTGAGGTTGTTTTCTTGTTCTAAATGCAATGCAGGTAATCACGGAGTAGTTCTTGAGCTTGCTGAAAGACTGGATATTGCTATTGATGTAGCTCATGCAGTGACTTATTTACACAGTTATAATGGTAGGTTCTTTTCAAGCACGCTCCCAAACCACCATATATGCAGTTTGAATATCGTATTAGATTAGCTTTGGCGGTTTGGCCTAATATGGATGAAATTTTACTTTCTTACATGAACATTTTGTTTGATTTTGATGTTAAACCACATCTTTGAAAGCTCCAAGTACTCCAACTGTGAAAGGACAGCTTATATATATAAATACTCTTTGTTTGTAAACAAAATGTTGATTAATGAAATTAATGAAGTAATTTTAAATAGTCCCTTAATCTTATTCATCTGGATTTTGTAATTTTCTAGTTCCTTACTGTTTGTGGAGTAAGTATATTGATTGAATGGATTTCTTTTTACATTGCTCATGCAATTGACAGATCCTCCAATTATCCACAGAGACATTAAAGCATCAAACATCCTCATCACAGAGAAATATCGAGCAAAAGTTGCAGATTTTGGGCTTGCTCGATTTGTCCCAGATGGTCAAGATGCGACTCATATCTCTACTCAAGTCAAAGGGACTGCCGGATACTTGGATCCTGAATACATGAAATCTTACCAGTTGACTGAAAAAAGCGATGTCTACTCTTTTGGTGTATTGCTTATTGAATTGGTGACTGGAAGACATCCAATTGAACCACAAAAAGGGGTCAAAGAGAGGCTAACCACAAAATGGGTGAGCATGTTAATTATCACTTTTGACTTTTTGTTTAATTAAGAAAATATTGAAGATCTACCTAAACTATATGTTCTTATGACTTACTTGCTTGGGATGAGCAATGCTATTCCAATCATTTAGCAATCCCATCTTAGTGTAGTTTTTATATTGTTATATAAAGCTCCTAGCCTTGCTTTTGTTGTTGTCCAAAATCTTTTATTGGGAGACCAGTTCTTTTAGTTCACACACCAAGTAAATGGCTTAAGTATGAAGGAAATGGAATAAATGATCTAAGAGTGTGTAAGCAACTATTAGGACCTGAATATAACTAGGATATTATCTTCAGATTCATACTACCGTTCAGTAGATTTTTGGAAGGCCGATGATTTCCGCACTTCTCTCTTCCTTGGGATCAAGTGGGTTTTTCTCTATTTGAATGGGGTGCGTAAATAAAAAATATTTGCGGAAATCACTTCTCAGAAGTGTCATGTTCAGTCCAGTAATTTTTCTGTGTATGTCTGGTTATTGCAGCTTAGATCAAAACCAATTTGACATCTTTATATCTTAGAACATGCATCACTTGACAGTTGACAATCATGCAAGATTGTAAGCTCTGTAGTCTATACATACCACTAATTAATGGCATGTTTTTGTCTTCCCCACTTGCCTTCCATGTGTTTTTAAAACATTTTGAATTCTGCTTAAGTTTCACTTGATATTATCCTAAAGGCTTCGTGATAAAAGCACAAAGCTTAGGATCACGAGGTTGGTAAAAAGTAAAAAACAAAAGGTTTAAGGATCAAATGATTGATGCATTTACCTTAAATTTCCTGCCCTAAAACACTCTTTTAAGAAATTTAATAATCAGTTTGAATTCAGGTTAATTAATGTGTTCCCTTTTATGCTCCAAAATATAAGATAATGTTTTTTTTTATGTAGGCATTGAGCAAGCTAAAGGATGGTATGCCAGTGCTGGCAATGGATCCTAGGCTGCAAAGAACTCCAGCATCCATCAAGGCAATCGGTAAGATTCTACAAGTTGCCCAAAAATGCATTGGGTCTGATCGGCCATCTAGACCGTCCATGAAGGAATGTGTTAAAGATTTATGGGATACTAGAACAGAACTCAAGAAAGAAATTCAGTTGCCTTACACTTCCTCCCATAGATCAGTTGATTTACATGAAAAGGATGCAAGAAAGCTGCGCCAAAAAGCTTTGGGGATTCAGGAAGAGGGCTATCCTCATATGTCCGCGTAGTGTAAAAATTGGATGTCTGATTGGATTTTTATGCATGGCATAATTATTATACATATTTTTTTGAATTAGTACTAATCTTTTTCCATTGCAGAAGGCTAAATTCAGGCAGCCATAAATTTTTTGTTGTACAGATGATTGATTGGAAGTGTAATGAAAATATGCAATGGTAACCCCTTGTAATTTTGTCTAGATAGCTTGTTGACTAGTGGGTTATGTTCTTTCCTCAGTAAGCTGAGGTCTCCATTTAGCTTTCTTTTCCATCCTCCTTTTCATCCCTTTTTTTAATGGACAAGATCATTTAGCTAATTTTGGTGAATTTTTGTGGGTAATTTCATCAGACAAAAATGCATTTTCCATAGAATGGATGTTTGTTAGCTAAACCTCAATGAAATGAAAATACATAAAAGTGTGTAGTATAAAAAAGAGCAAATCTTGTGATTTTCTTGTGTATGAATATGCACTTTTTTAACAGGGAAAATTACATAGAATAAACCAACTTTTGCGCTGTCTTCAAAAAAATAAGTCAACCTTTTAGTTATTCCAAAATAACTCAAATGATTATTAGTCATCATGAACCACTAGCTATTAGTGGATGTCCTGCATCCACTAGCAAGGGTCATTTTACTTATTTCAACATGAGTACAAAATTATCCCAAATCCAACCAAAACTCATCTATGCTGGTAGTGTTTAGGTAACAATTTTATGCAGTTGGTAAATATATCTGTAGTTAGGGTAAAAAATTGCCTTAATAATTTTTTTTATATAAAAAAAACTGAGTTATTCTAAGGTATGTGACGTATGTCTATAAGTTTTTCGCTTTTCTAAGTTGTGCCAATGTTTTTTCAAACTTTTAAGTTATGTCGAACTTAAGTTTTTTAATTAACAATGTCTACTCCGTTAATCTATCGTTAATGGATCCATTAAAAGAAGTAGCATTTTGTGGGAGGAAAATTTTTCCTCTAAAATTTTAGCTTTTTAAACTGATTTTCACCATTTATTTTAGGGCAATGCATCATTTTCAAAGGTTGACAATTAGTTAAAATCCCTAGAATTTTAGAGAGAAATTTTCCCTCCCATGAAATGCAACTCTTTTAACGGATCCATTAATGATGGTTAACGGAGTGAGCACAATTAAGTAAAAAACCTAAGTTGGGGGCATAGCTTAGAAGGTTGAAAAGGCATGGGATAGGTACAAATTAGAAAAGAGAAAAATGCAGGGTCGGAGCGTAGAAAAACACAAAATAACTTCTTGTTAGCATATGGATTAGTCATTAGTAGCTATTGATTTATGTAGGCTAAAATTATTAAGTTTTCTTTTTTGAGAAAGTATTGGTTCAGACCGTCTGACCAAAATAATTTGGTTAGACCACCGACCCAATTACACATAAAACATCGAATTCATCGAATTTGTGCAGTTTTTCCCCTTTGTTGAGTCCATTAGGTTTTGAATGATGATAAATACTGACAAGGAACAATTGAGTTGTACAGGTGCTATGTAGTTGGTCAAAACCAACTAATAGTTGTTTCCTATGAATGTTGTATGATTGAGTTTATTCTTGATTAACATGTTTATGATGCAGGGAATAAGTTTTGAACCTTATTGAGGAAATTGGTCTAGAACCAGTTGAAGTGTTCACTGGACTGTACTGAAACATCATATATATACTTGTTATGCCTTAACCTTCTTAATTGTGCAGTGAGTATAGAAGTTCCAAGTATTGAAGTTGTTCAAAGTTGAAGACATTCAAAGCAGACTTTCAAGACTTGGAAGTATATGAAGATAAATTAGAATTTTATTATGAGAAAATTAGATATTCATGACCAAAATAAATGCTTAAGTGTGGTGAAGCAGTATTGTGAATATGAGAACCGAATGTTGTAATATTCATAAGACAACTAGTTACGGTAACAAGTTAGGTATTAGTTGCTCTATAAGTTGCTGTGAGTTTTCAAAAAATAGGATTTTTATCCCAATATTTTTCGAATGGGCTTTAGGGTTGTATTATCCAATGACAGTTGATTGAGTGCTAATGATTTTTAGGCTGTCTCCTAAAAGATAGAGAGACCTTTTAGCTTTGACAAACTTTCTAAAATGTGTTAGAGAATAAAAAATATTCTTTCCTTTTTTTAGAAAAGTTCGTTTTTGAAACTGATTCTCCTTCTGGACGGTGTTTCAATTGATATTTCAGCCTATAAATACTTAGCATTCATATCAAAAAGCTCTTAAGACTCTCCTTGAAAAAATCGAGTAAAAAGATATTGAGAATAATTCATAAAAAGCATCCCAAGTCTATCCAACAAATCACAAAAACTTAATCTAACTCTTTTAGCTTTATGAGAAAGTATAATCAAAGCAATAAAACATTGTAATTCGTCTCCACCAAGGGTCAGAGATTGTGGAGTGTTTGTGAATATGTACAAAATTGAAAAGTGGGGTCAATCGTCATATTGCTTGAAACGGTGGAACCAGGACAATTTTGATTCCAGGCCGGTTCAAAATAAATGGGGTCAATGGGGTTAAGCGAAGATGTCAGAAATAATGGACATTGGACAATTTTGAGAAGCAGTTCGTGAATATGGAGGTTCAAGCGGAGTTTATGGAGAAACCAGGTCAGTTGTTGAACTTTTCAGGTTAGTTTTAATTTCTTTTCAAACGAGTTTTAATTTTTTTTGTTCTATGTATGTCATTTTTGTCCAGATAAGTCATTTTTGTCTAGATAACAAAGTATGACATAATGGTTTTTGTTTTTGTTTTTTTTTTTAATGGTAATATTATTCACTAGAAATATCTCAAGAGTCAAGATTACCCCATGGGTCCATGTCCATGGCCCATCTCCTCCCAATTTGGAGGAAAAGGACGAAGACAAAAAAGACATCAAATTAACGGCGTACCTTTACTTCTTCTATTTTCTTTTTCCCCTTTTATTTATTATTTATTAAGCTAAAATATTACTCGTAAAATATAAATAATAAATAATTGTCGTTATACGCGCTCTTTTTAAACCCTCCACGTGTCCTTTTTCCTCACAAGATATCTCAATCACAAACAACTTCACCGATCTCAGCATTTCAGTGTTCTGTAATCTGTACTATCATTTCTCTGCTCTACTATCATTTCTCTGCAATTAAACCTACCATTTAGCTTTGAAATCAGATTATCATCCAGTTATTACTTCAATTTTCTTTGCATTTTCTTCGACATTTTTTACTCTTCCATTCATAATCTTCAATCAAATTTTGTCCAATTTTCAGTTTTGTTTTTTCTGCATTTTCATTGGTCATTTTCGTTCATTATCGCATGTTCCTTTTCCATCGCTCTCTTATTAACCAGAAATATCTTTGCAAATTGCAGAATTTTCACATTTTCTTAGTATATTAATGCTTGTTTGAAGTGTTGTTTCATCAGACTCACAATTTTCCTTTTTTTGCAGGTGTTCTTCGATATATAGTGGAGTAATCTCAAGTATGTTGCTGATTCTCCGCTAGTCAGTGTCGATATCTTGTTCATTTTATCTCATTTTAATTTGCTTCATTTCATGTCGTAGTATTTCTTTTTTGGTCAATTTGTGTTTATTCGGTCATATTATCTTGTTTGGGAGTTAGCCAATAGAGTTTAGCTGATTGTGTTAGCTGCTTTTAATTTGACCAACTGATTGTAACAGCGGTTTGTATATAAGTGTTTGGTAGAGAGTATTAGCGGTCAGCTGTTTCTGTTTTGGAGTAAAAATACTCCAGTAATAAGCTAAAAAACTCTTTCGTAAAGCTTCTCACAAGGCTCATAATATTGTTTCGTTTCCAATTATGTAAAAAAGTTGTAATGGCTAGTTGGCTACATCACATATATGATGCATTTTGTAGATATCTTTAAATAACGTAGCCATTATTAAAGCTTCGAGTGTATGTAATTTGCTGAGGAAAAATTACAAGTTTGAGGATTTTTGTTATTTTTATCCATCTTAAGCTTGATTTATCTCATATTAATCCGAAATTGTAGTCATGGATTCTCAAATGGTCCCTAATCCCTACCTTTTGAATTTGAATGCAAAGCTGTTGGAATATTCTGGTTAATTTTTCAATTTTTTTTTTCTGTATATCACTGGCAGTCCCTCGTGAGTGCGGCACGCACCTTTTTGTTTGTTTCGGAGCCGTTTTGGCGGAGCGTACTAAACCCACTACGTACCACACCACCACTCGCTATCTCCTGATCGAGCTTGTGTAAGTAGATGTTTATGTAACTAATTTTGTGGCCATTGTTGTTGAGTTCATGCTGGAGATCTTTGAACCTGTTATTTGATGAGTATTGATAAAATTTCCTTGGTCCGTCATATCTGATTACTGAAGATTGTTGATATGTTGGTTTCTTGAATATTTTGGTGGTGTTTGAGAATTCATTTATATCTCCAGGGGCATTTTAAGTGCTACAAATGGGGATAGAGAAAGCCAGTGGCAAGTCAAAGCAAGAAATTGCTTCAAAAATTCCAGCTGAAGCACATCCATTATCTGAAAAACCAACTGAAATTGCGTCAAATATCAACTATCATGCTCAGTTCAGCCCTCATTTCTCTCCTCTGAAGTTTGAGCCAGAGCAGGCTTTCTATGCCACTGCTGAGAGTGTTCAGGATCGTCTTATTAAGGTTCAAAATCATTACATCCATACTGTCATTTCGTTAATGGAAAGATCAGGTAGCTAGCATTTTAGAGATGTTACTTCTATTTTTGATATTTATCTGTAGATAATAATAATTGCTAATCCTTCTCCATAATCAAATAGTTTCAAAGAATTGACAAATAGTACTTTTTTTTTTTAAAAATGTGGATTAAAGTGGATTCAATCAAATGTTGCTGAATTTCGTCTTGTCGTTTGGCACAATATTAGGAAATTAGGTCAGCCAATGGATAAAACCAAAGTTTTCAATTGTCCTCTTCATTTGACAAAAAATAGTAAGTTTATCAGTTGAATATTCAAGTAAGATACTTCCTCCGTTTCTTTTTACTTGCAACAAACTATTTTGCAAGCATTTTAAGGAAGACATTTAAGGGTATAAACGTGCAAATTAATTAACATAATTTAAACACGAACAAGAGGGAGATTAGAAGTTACCATTGTTAAATTTTTAATAAATTAAGTTGTCTGTTTACACCTTTAATTTATTAATAAAAAAGCATGCAAAAGTGGTTGTTGCAAATTAAAAAAAAATGGAGGGTAGTATTAATGACAACCTTCTGCAAATGTATGGAGATGCCCACATCAATTTAACACACTATTAGCCCATCATAAACATAAATCTCAATATAGGAACTATGGTAATTGTATAATATGACAGCATGAGTTAACAATCTGGAATAATAAAAATATAGAATTATGCTGCTTCAGGATTTCTTTTCGTTGGTACAAGTTGTATGATTGCTCAGAAAGAAATAAATTATCTTTTTTGGTTGATAAATAGTGTAATACCCTGTTAAAGTGAAGCTGTTTTTAGATGTGAATTTTTGAATTGTGTAGTTATTTGTTCCACTTTCCAGTTCCTGTTCTTAGCAAAATTAGTTGGGTAAAGGGGGCTTATATTTAGTCATTTGGGTAACTGTTTTTCGTAACATACATTCTGAGGACTGATGTGGCTTTACTTGCTTGAATCAATCTCTGCAGCAATGGAATGAGACCTATTTGCACTTTCACAAAGCTGATCCAAAGCAGACATACTATTTATCAATGGAGTATCTACAAGGAAGAGCTTTAACAAATGCTATTGGCAACTTGAATATTCAAGATCCTTATGCAGATGCTCTGAATAAACTTGGACATCATCTTGAGGAAATTGTTGAACAGGTATTATTAGTTGCCATATGTTGATCTCATCATAGAATTGCTAGAACACGACTTGGTTAATCTTACCATCAAGTGTGCCAAAGTACTTTTGCAGCACAAGGTAGCCAGGTTTGAATATAGTTTGATATATTCACTATTAAACTCAGTCGCCTAATACTTACTCCAGTAAATTTTGATTTCTTAATCAATAAATATGTTGCTGCACTCTTCCCATAGTTGCATTGGAAAAGTTATATTGATCTAGTTATGGTCATTTTTCTAAACTTCAATACATTTCCTTAGTTGATAGCAATGCTGCAATGTTTTTTTTAGGAAAAAGATGCAGCACTAGGAAATGGTGGTCTGGGGAGGCTTGCCTCCTGCTTTCTGGACTCCATGGCTACTTTGAATCTTCCTGCTTGGGGATATGGATTAAGATATAGATATGGTCTTTTCAAGCAGCGAATTACCAAGGAGGGTCAGGCAGAGCTTGCTGAAGACTGGCTTGAGGTCCCAGCTAAACCTGTTATATCATGAAGTTAGTTTGAGAGGTCCTATATCTTACACAGTATCATCTGAAATTCTGCAGAAGTTCAGTCCTTGGGAAATCGTCAGACATGATGTTGTGTATCCTGTCAGATTTTTTGGTCATGTTCAGGTGAATCCTGATGGATCGTAAGTGTTTCTCCAAGATGTATATCCCTCATTGATTTTCATGTAGTCTAAGTGTTTTGTGGGTCTAAATTGTTGAGAATTGAGAATGACAAATTATTGGCTTGGAACTTTTAAAGTCCATTCATATCAATTGTCCAGACTTTTACATCAAGTAGTGAGAAACGCAGTTACTTGAATTCTTGAAACCATGCATGAACGTTTTGTTGTGTGCATTTCAGACGCAAATGGGTCGATGGTGAGATTATTCATGCTCTGGCATATGATGTTCCCATCCCAGGTTACAAGACCAAGAACACTATCAGTCTTCGTCTCTGGGAAGCAAAAGCTTGTGCTGAGGACTTCAATCTGTTTCAATTTAATGATGGGCAATATGAATCTGCCTTACAGCTCCATTCTACAGCTCACCAGGTGAGTTTCTAGATAGCAGTTGGCCAACTTTTGAAGTTGTAATGATATACTGCATGGTTTTGAGGTTTAATGGATTTTTGCTGCATTCTCAGATTTGTGCGGTTCTCTATCCAGGAGATACTACAGAAAGCGGAAAGCTTTTACGACTGAAGCAACAATTCTTTCTATGCAGCGGCTCACTTCAGGTTAACACTTGGTTTTTCAACCAATCAAATGACACTTCTTATTCCTCAGCAGTATTGTCCCAACTACATGATGTTCCCAATTTGCACTGTAAAGCTCGAGTATAGGAATAGTGATGAGCATTGAGCTATATGAGCTTCTGTTGTGTTTCTATTTGGCTGATAGCGTACATGATTAGCCTGACTGAGCATTCTCTGATGTGTCGTAATTTCAAGTATACCATGGGATGGGGAATAACACTAAAGGATTTAACATAGGAAATAGATCCACAAGTCATAAGACAAGTTTCTCTGATTATGATTCGTAGCATAGCAAAATTTACTTTAGTATCATAGTCATAAGTCTGAAGGAGCACTTTTTGCTCTTTTTGATGCACCAATACTTCCTGTGAAGTTAAGTAAAGGCTGTAAGCCTGCACATCAGGAAGGATAAACTTTGTCGTTGCATTCATGAGCGACTGGGCTTAATGATGCTTAGGGCTTGTTTACTTCAGCTTAAATTCAGTTCAGTTCAGCTCTCAATTTCGTTCTCTTATAAAATATTACATTCAGCTGTATTCAGCTCAGCTCAGCTATATTCAACTAAAGTAAACGAGCCCTTAGTCCTAGAGAAATGTGGATTTGCAGTCTGTACTTCTGTTTATCACTGGTGTTCTCTTTCTTACTTCTGTTTCTGCAGTATGTCAATTTGACACACAAAAAGTATACCGGTGAGCCAAATAGGCAAATAGTTCATGGTGTGGTTCCTTTGGTCTTTTTAATCACTTATCTACCATTACAGGACATCATTTTCAGATTTAAGGAGAGGAAAGATGGAAAGGAGCGGCAATGGTCTGAATTCTCGAGCAAAGTTGCTGTTCAGCTTAATGATACACATCCTACACTTGCGATTCCTGAGCTCATGCGTTTACTGATGGATGATGAAGGGCTTGGTTGGGATGAAGCTTGGGATGTGATAAGCAAGTAATATTTTATTTGAGTTCTGTTGTTTTATTTATTGCAGTGGTACATAATAAGTTAATGATAGTGAAGTTGACTAAACAGAGCTATTGCATACACAAACCACACTGTTCTTCCTGAGGCTCTGGAGAAGTGGTCACAATCTGTAATGTGGAAGCTTCTCCCCCGTCATATGGAGATTATAACTGAAATTGACAGGAGGGTGAGCCTAATTGCCTCTTCTTTGCAATAGTAGCACCATCGTTAGATTCTATTTTATCCCTTTAGTTGAGACTTGCGATCCTTTTATTAGATTTTTCTTGTCACTTTTTTTATGCTTTTTCATGATTACTTAAGATCCACTGTGTCAATATAAGTTATAAACTAAAATGCCATGAGTATTTCTCAAGGACCTGTCATCAAAGTGAGACTTTAATTTGAAGCTGAATTATAAGATGCTAATATTTTTTTCGCAGTTTGTGGAGATGGTACGTTCCACAAGGCCTGATCTTGAGGACAAGATTAGCTCTATTTGCATCTTGGACAACAATCCTCAAAAGCCAGTAGTGCGCATGGCAAATCTATGTGTGGTGTCTTCTCATACGGTGAGATATATTGTCCCATTAACATCAAATATCAAAAGACAATTGAAGTCTCAGCTGGTTCTGCTGGATGTTCTGTAGGTGAATGGTGTTGCACAGTTGCACAGTGATATCCTAAAGGCAGATTTATTTGCTGACTATGTGTCAATATGGCCTACAAAGTTCCAAAATAAGACTAATGGTATTACTCCTCGGCGATGGCTCCGCTTTTGCAATTCGGAACTCAGTAGTATCATCACAAAATGGTTGAAAACTGATGAATGGGTTACCAATCTTGATCTCCTTGTTAATCTACGCAAAGTGAGTACTTCATCTTAGTTGCACTGGTTATTGTACCGACATGAACTTCAATTTTGTATGCTGAATTACTTATATTGGTTAACAGTTTGCTGACAATGAAGACCTCCAAGCTGAGTGGGCTTCTGCTAAAATGGCGAAGAAACAGCGACTAGCAAAATATATGCTTGAAGTGACAGGTATTAGTATAGATCCTAACAGCCTTTTTGACATACAAGTCAAGCGAATTCATGAATACAAAAGACAGCTGTTAAACATCCTGGGTGCGGTTTACAGGTACAAGAAGTTGAAGGTATGAAGCATGACCCACTATTCTTTTATTTTCCTTCTCTCCTTCTAAGTCGATGGTCTATTACTTCCCATAAATTTGCTTTTGACTGCTTTTTCAACCTTTAGAATTGAGAGCAGAGTTAATAGACTGCAAATAAAAACACAAATCAAAATGCACGCATGTGTTGATACAGACATTTTAAGTTAGATTGTAACAAATGGTCCAATCTAGTGATTATTCTTGTTAAAATTTTCCATAACAGGAGATGAGTCCAGAAGACCGCAGTAAAACAACACCTAGGACCATCATGATTGGTGGGAAGGCCTTTGCAACATATACAAATGCTATTAGAATAGTAAAATTGGTGAATGATGTAGGAGCTGTTGTCAACACTGATCCAGAGGTCAACAATTATCTGAAGGTAATGAACAAAGGGATTCTAAAGTCTTTTTGCCCCTCTGCCTTTTTTTTAGACATCTTCCAGTATTTCTTCTTTCTGTTGGCCTTAATTGCCTGCATTACTCTTAAGAATTGCTGTTTGCAGAAACATACATCATACTCCGTAGCATAAGTCCCCAGCTTAGCAATATTACTAACTTCATCGACTTTGGGAATTTTCAGTAGCTATATGACAACAGAAATTTTTTGACATTTTGCTGTGGCTTCCTTCACTTTTTTAGGGAACAGATTAACACATTGCATTGATGCTGGAAAAATAAGCAGATCAATGATCTAGATTTGCCACAAGTTCAAACAGGATATGCCCCATAATAATTATTTCAAACTATCTCCTTTGGGTGAAAATTCTTAGAATGAAACAGAGGATTGGCTAGTCAGTGTGAAGATAGATGAAGAAATGTGTACTGTAGGATTAAGGAGTTTCTCCTACTAACATGTTGCACACACTGCGATGTCTGCCCATTTGTTCTCAGCAATTTTGTTCTCTCCATATCAGAACTGGGTGTAAATTTTGTCTGAGCTTCCTTTTATTTGTCAATGACCTTCTTTGGGCTTTTACCTATCTTCTTACTTTTCAATAACATTTCAGGTTGTTTTTGTTCCAAACTACAATGTATCTGTAGCAGAAATGCTTATTCCTGGAAGTGAGCTATCACAGCATATCAGCACTGCTGGCATGGAAGCCAGTGGAACCAGTAATATGAAATTTGCCCTCAATGGATGTCTCATAATAGGAACACTGGATGGAGCTAACGTTGAAATCAGAGAGGAAATTGGAGAAGAGAATTTCTTTCTCTTTGGAGCAACAGCAGATGAAGTACCAAAGCTTCGAAAGGATAGAGAAAGTGGACTGGTATTACTCAACACACAATAAGATTTGTTTCTCTTTGTACTCTGTCTATGTGCATATAAGGACTCCAAGCACTTGTAGCTTATGAGTTGTAAACCCTTCGGATTATTCTAAATTGCCAAGCAGGAGTAGCTTCTAGCTGCTCTTGCTAAGTTGCATCTCAATGGAAAATAACTCATAGATAGATTCATAGAATTTGAAACATGTTACAAATCTATTTTGTAAACAGAACTCCCGAGAATAATAGATTTTATAAGAATGCTGTAGAATTTATTAGTAGCATTGTTAGCTGGCTGGTATTATGTTAAATGTCTGTATTGTGACACAAACTGATTTGATGGTGCAGTTCAAGCCAGATCCTCGTTTTGAAGAGGCTAAACAATTTATAAGATCAGGAGCTTTTGGAAGTTATGACTATAATCCTCTCCTTGATTCCCTTGAAGGAAATACTGGCTATGGACGTGGAGATTATTTCCTCGTTGGTCAAGACTTCCCAAGTTACATGGATGCCCAGGCTAAAGTTGATGAAGCATACAAGTAAGCTTCCTTTTTTTTTAAGACTTCATATTTCACAAACTTGCACTATCATGATACCTTTCCTAAATTTATGAAGAAAATTTTAACCTTCCTAGTCATAAAAGATAGCAACAACAGCTGATTTCACAAATTCTCCAATTGTGTGATAGCCAGCCATAGCTTCTTGCAAATCCTCATAGTTTCCTAGCTCGAATAAACCACTAACTCGATTCTTTTGGACTGAACTAAATTGAAGTCTAAAAGAAAAGGGCCTTACTGCCTTAGTGACCAATGACTTAAGGAAAGAGATACTTGGGTATACTACAAGAACATTTATCTTACGACTTCCTATTAAAGGTTACTTTGGAATGTACATATAAACTTATCATATTATCATCTAAGGCCAGGGTTGTTGACTATACAAGTCTGTACAGTCCAAATGAACAGGGCCTTATAGCATAGTCCGAATAAATCAAATTTATATTCCTTTGAGCCCTTTTGGCAAGTACATTGATTCTTCCTGTCCTGCCTCTTGCTAAGCCTTGCTACTATAGACTCCAAAGAACCACCCCCATGATACCAGCACACGACTTACATTTGCTGAGATCTTAATATTGTCTGTAGGGATCAAAAGAAGTGGCTAAAGATGTCTATATTAAGCACTGCTGGGAGTGGCAAATTCAGCAGTGACCGGACAATTGCACAATACGCAAAGGAGATCTGGAATATAGAAAAATGTGTGCCACTCAACAAGGTACTTCACAGTTTACACTTTCTTGAAATCAATTTACTCTATTCTTTCTTTTGAAATGTTTACTGAATTATCCATATTATCTGCAGTAATAAAGTGGGCTGAAGATGTCTAGTTGTCCGTGTGATGCTTCATCTGGAAAATTTAACAGCAACCACAACTTCATAATGTACTGAGATACAGATTCAACGTTCATAAAATGTGATGAACAAGTTGTATTTCATTTAATTGTCTAAGCCTAAAACCATGCTCTATCTTCATGTATTAATTTTTCTTTTTGGCAATTGTTTATTTCTTCTGTATGTGACTCTGTTAATCTTTTCTCAATCAAATTGAGCAACTGTTCCGTTAATCTTTTCTCAATCAAATTGAGCAACTGTCTTCCAATTTAGTAACTGTTCCGTTAATCTTTTCTCAATCAAATTGAGCAACTGTCTTCCAATTTTAGTATCTACTCCCTCTCCGACGCATTTTTCAAACAAGTCCAAAAGAACAGGTTGCAAGTTTACTGTAGTGTCAAGAATTCAAAAAAAAATAACATTCCTAATAATACTGGGCCAGAACAAGTATATGGCAAATAACCTTATTAAGAATTATCTTTCCTTTTAAGGGGTTGTGATTGACGACTAAAGAATAATTGCGAACTAATCCTACTGATATTAGACTTGAGCTCCATAGACAAAATAAAAAAAAGAAATCCATTTTTGTTGCAAATTTGTAATGCTATTTAACAAGCACTGGCCACTGGGGCCTAGGTACTACATGTAGGATAAGTTTTTTTAATGTTCACAGCATAGGGATTTAAGGAATGCACTAAATACTAAAACGCCATAAAAGCATTCAACTTATCAAACTACAATTCTGGACATATATATCTATAATTTTGAAAACAACAGATCACTCTCTCTGCAGTCTCTCAGGTAAATGGTGAAACAGGCAGGCTGGAAGATTTAGAAAAGGACCTAGATCTGGAGGGAGCACTGCGGCGTGAATAGCTTCGTGATGAGTGACTATCTTGAGATTTTTCACGCTTCTCGGGGGAGTAAGAGGTGCTCCTTTTAGGGCTTCTTGACAGACTACGAGAATAGCTTCTTCTGGAACTCTTCCTCGGCTTTGGCGAGTAGCTTCGAGAGTAACTCCTCCTAGAGCTCCTCCTTGGCGCGGGAGAGTAACAGCGCCTTGAGCTTCTCCTTGTGACGGGAGAGTATGTTCTTCTTGAGCTTCTCCTTGGCACGGGAGAGTAACTCCGAGAGTAGCTCCTCCTTGAGCTTCTCCTTGGCGCAGGTGAATAACTCCGAGAGTAGCTCCTTCCCCTTGGTGAAAAGCTTCGAGAGTAACTTCTTTGGTAGTAGCACTCATCAGGAGAGTAGTCATAGCGCAATCGCCTACGGATTGGTGATCGACTGTAGTATGGAGAGCGGGATCTAGAGGGTGACCGGCGAATCCGATGGCTATAGTAAGGAGAGTACGATCTATCTCGCTCAGAATATGGTGAATAGGATCTCTCACGATCGGACGAATAGCGAGACGAGCGCCTACTATAAGGTGAATAAGTAGGTGAGCGACGGTTACGACCTGAAAGGAGAAGATGGGAATGGTCGACAAAGAGATATGAGTTGGTGACACAAGCAAAGCTAACAAATTCTCTAAATAACAAGTGAGGATCTTACTGCGGGATGTCCTCAGCCCCAAGTATCTTCCAGGTGTCGGCGTACGACCTCTCTTCCTTCGGGCCTGCAAAAGGCGTACCTATTGTTAGCTTATTGTTGAGAAGCATGAGACTCAAGGTACATTGAACTTAGGCAGAATATAAAAAGTTTTCCTAAACAGGATTTATGGGCCAAGAAGAGCAAAAAAGAGAAATGCAGGGCATACAACCCTCTGATGTGAAGTCTGAGATTTGATTTGCTTCATGTGATTGATTTGGTAGTTGTGTAGTTTGGAGAAGAGCTGCTACACACAGCTAACCTGTTGCTGCCACAAAAACTTCAGGCGACAAGAAGCAAACCAGTTTTAATTTTAAAGTGCCAACAGAAACAAATATCAATCATGATACAATTAATCATAAGCTCTAACTATAAACAAGAGTACAATACCATCATTTTAAAGTGTATTTGGTTAAACAATGTGGAAAGAAAGGAAGGGGAAGGTAAAAGAGGGGAGAGAAGAGTGGTAAGTTTTCCTTCCAAATCTCTCCATTGTTGGAGAGATCAATTTCTTAGAATTATTTCATCTCTTCCCTCCAATTCCTTTCCTAATTTGCTTGCCAAATGAAAGATGAAGTTCCAAATAATTACAATACTTAAAATACTACCAATTAATGAGCATTGCTGAGCTCCATTGGGCACAAACATTATCTGCTGAGGCAGAAGAGGGGGGTGGGGGTGGAAGAAAGGGAGACCGAATCTATAAATCTATACCTTCTCAACAGTGATGACACGCCCTTCAAGCACAGAGCGGTTAAGATACTTAATGCAATGATCTGCCTCCTTGAGAGAGGACATGGTCACAAAACCAAACCCTCGAGATTCTTTTGTCCATGGGTCAGTTACGAGGTGGACATCCTCCACCTGTAAATAACAATAACAATAAATAAAAAACAGGGTTAATTAAAAAAAACAGCAAATTTAAACCAGCAGGCATTCCCAGATCACACAACTGATTTATCCATTCAACCAGATATAATTTTCAGAGCAGTAAGTTGCAATTTCAAGGCTACAAAATTATCCAGTTTACAAATTAACGAAAATAAAGCATCACCTTTCCCTCACTTGAGAAATGCTTCTCAAGATCTCTCCTAGTCACACGTGGTGACAATCCAGTTACATACAGGTTATTTCCAGGATTCTCAACACTACTTTCACGACTCCTGCCATAGAAGAAGCAGAAAATTATTGTGAACTTTGCTGCTTTAAAGTTTAAATAATTCAAAGATACTAGCCAAAAAAAAAACAGACGACAAGATGGACAGATATGAACCTGGATCGGCTCCTTGATAAAGACCTTGACCTTGACAAGGACCTCGAAACAGAGCGACCGTACCGCCCATACGGATATGGTGAGCGAGAATCATGCCTAGAGTACGACATCTGCAACAAAAAACAAAAAAAACATACTAAGCTTTTTTTTCAACAGAAAATGCATCAAGTTCGAGTTCAATGCAACAACTCTACAAACATGGCCTTCCTACTTGTCAATGCAAAAACAATTAGAGGCACAAACCGCACAATAGAAGCTAAAACCACTGAAATATATCTACTACATCAACCTAAAACCACAATACACCCTAAAACAACTTCCAACAAAAAGTTCATAACAAGGGTAAGCAATCACACAGAGAGCACCCAAAAAGGTTAGCACATACTTCACCACAAGATACAAATACATGAAAACCATTTGCCTCTAAGCCATCTACAAAAGAGGCTAGGAAAAGGGAGAAGGCCCCAAAAAGAAGGGTTATTAATTCACATCATAGTAGAAGAAGCTTCAAAAATAAGTCTATAAGACTATAACCCTCATACAAAGTCAAATAAGCTCAAAACAAAGGCGGTATCTGCCCACCAAGAGTTTTGTTAATATCAATTACAAGTATAAACATGCATTTCTATTTCAGCTTCTAACTTTTAGGTGAGTGTTGAGTGGAAAACATTTTCTCAAATTTCTTTGTTTGGTTTATAATGGAAAACATTTTTTCAAAAAGAATTAATAAAAAATAGAAAGCATTTTTTCATAAGGAATTAAAAAAAATATATAGAAAACATTTTCCTCACAGGAAAAGGAACCATAATTTGTATCCTACCCCTTCCCCTCCTTTTTCTCCTCCCATCTATCCTTATCCTTCCATATCCATTATCTATTTCCACCAAGCTTTTTGTTCAAGGAGTGGGTAAAAAAAGAGCAGAAAACTAACCAACAAATCTACAGTAGTATACATAGAAAGTGTTTTCCTATCAGACCAAAAGAAAAACAACAGCACTAATTATATTCCAATATCCTGATTATCCTGCAGAGTGGATCCTTTTTGTCCATTCCCAAACCTTGATCTATCATTAGTCAGTCAAATCAATTGACAAGTTGTGGACACGAGTAACATATCCATCTCTACACTCGGTCAGATAGGTTATCAGAGGGATTTCTCAGAAATTCAAATGCCCTTATCGAATATCATAAAGCCCTATGCCCTTACAGAATACAGACAAATAAATAACAAAATACAGACAAATAAATACCAAAAGACCCCAAATTTTAGCATCAAATCATTTTGATAGAAAAATTTAGTCTTTAGGATGACGAAAATCATATAGCCCTATGCCCTAATAGACAAATAAATACCAAAATATAGACTCCCTGTAATCTACTAAACCAAAGTGAAGGCATTAGTTTTCTTTAGGATGACAAATAATCTCTTTCAACATCTAAAGATCATCAACCAAGCCCCATATTCAGCTCAGATACAAGTTAACCGAAAACAAAACAATCGATAAACATAGACGAAACTCACGAAAGGCAAAAACACAAAGAACATAATTATCACTCTGAAAAAAACATGCAAGCATGCAAGATGCAACAATCCACAAATGCACGTCCCTAAATCCCTAATATTAGACCAGAACCAATAACTCTTAACATATTATTGAACCTAATAAAGAAACATAAGCATGCAATTACATCAAAAAGGTTGTAGAATACAAAACCTAATCGAGCTCTAGATTCTCAATTAATCCGTCTAAGATATTTCAAATAGGAACGTATGAAACAATCAAACAAGATCAAGAATTAAAAAACCCACCTTAAAATTGATCGAAAGATGAATTTCCTCGGATGATGGTATAATTTCCCCCAGTTTATCAAAATTTCTGTTACGGAAGTTTGTGGAAAGTGGCTAATAATAAAGGGAAGGAGAGAGACTTATAAGACGCTGGAAAGCCTGGAAGGTTCTGGACTTTGGGAGATTCGGACGTGAAAACGAAGCTTTTCAATCCGCTTAATTGTTTTTCTCCGCTCATTCATTTTAGGGTTTGGTAAATGGTTTTTTCAGGCTTTTTTTTAAAAAAAATAATAATAAATTTTTTTTCAAATTTTCATATTCTAATTTTTTTTTTTAAGCAATATAGGTGTGTTGCCTTAAACTTATTTCATAATCCCTCCGTCCTCTTATTTTTGTAATAATTTGACTTTTTTTACTGTTTATTGGGCAATTTTGACTCTCTCTAATTTTATTCATATAAGAAAAAATATAGTCAAATGAGATCTCGTTTGATTCAGCTAGATGTGTAGTTTTTTAATAGATAACTTTTATAATTTTTTATTATATGTATTTACATATATTTTTGTTTAAAGTTGTGTGTTGGGAGATGTGAAAAAACAAATGTTGCAAACAAAAGGGGACAGAGGGAGTAACTTATTAGGCCAGGTCTGCTTTAATAAGACAATTTCTCTCACAAAATAAGGGCAAATCAGGTCAGGTCCAATAAGGTGAAGAGAACATACCCCTAGAGGTGATCAAAAGTTTAGGCCGGACTGGGTCCTAACGAGCCATTTATGGGCTTTTCTGGCTGGGGTGAGCTTTTGAACTGAAAACACTTTTTAATGTGCCAAAGCTCGCAAAATTTTCGGTTGATCAGGCCGGGCTAGCGGATCGGGCCAATAATGATAATCTCTTGAGCAATCCAATATTTATTATTAGAAAAGTTATTTTTACAAAAAATATGTTGTCAAACAAGTTGAACTGAAAAGAAAAATCAACTGGAAAAATAAATACTCACTGGACAAGATAAATTCTCACCTAAACAAATTAACCACTTACCTTGACAACATAAACACTAATCTGGAGAAAATAAACACTGATTTGGACAAATAAACACTCATATGGACAAAATAAACACTCGCTTGGAAAAACTACACACTAACCTGGAAAAAATATAAAAATAAAAAAACTGGAGAAAATTTAGAACTAATCTGGAACAAAAATTAATTTGCACAAAAAGCTCCATTAACCAGAACAATTTTTTCTGGATCTTACTCTATTTCTTCCTCCTATCTTTTTTTTACTAAGAAAACCACCAGTTCATTGACTGGTAGATGACTATTAGTCCAAAAGGGAAGGGAAAAAATCGAAAAATACCCCAGCATAATGCTGGGAGTAAAAATCGAACTCATGACCTTAGTCATTGGACGTAGAAGCTTATCACCAAGCCATACCCCAATTTTCTTCCTCCTCTCCTTTGGTGCCTTCGGTGTTTCTGCTTCAATCAATTAATTGCTTCATCATCATATACATCACCATTAACTGGATATTCTTCACTCCACTAGAGACCTCATATGTCCACCAAAAATTTGCACAATTAGGAAAATTTAAGGGTGAATTAGGTAAACAAAAGAATAAACGTAGGTTTTTTTTCAATTTAAAGTGAACTTTTTGTGGGGATAGCCTAGCATTTGTGGCCATTTTGTGGGATATCCCTCAATATATATTTTTTTTTTGCGAGGATATCCCAAACTAAATTTAATGATTGCGAAATTAGCCAAATTTCAATTTCAGGTAGAAAAAAGTCAACATTCAGCCATTGACTAGCTCACTTACGTGAGTTCACTTTGCATGAACATCAAACCCATTTAATTCTTTCTCCTTTAATATATTTCCCCCTTTTATTATTTCCAACTTTTCCTTTCTCTCTCTTTCTTTTTCTTCTCTTTTCACTTATACATCACAAACTTCAAAATTGAAATTGGTGACTTCACCATCATCACTGTAAAAAGCATCACCATCATCACTATAAAATCTTTAACAACATATAGGGCACTGTAATTAGTAGAAGATTGAAGCTTTTTTAGCCACGATTGAAGGTATGTATTTTCAAACATACTCATCTTTAATTAATGTTTAAATTGTTTAAAATGTGTTTTAATTGTTAATTATTGTGAGTAATTTTTGTGTTAGTGGCTTGCATGTGTTAATTTTTTTAATAATTTATTGAATTGGGAATTCTTGGTTTTTGTTTAATTGAATTGGGAATTTTAGAGTGTGAAATTTGTTGTGGCTTTAAATTGATCGGATGCGTTCAAAGATTCTTAACAAGCCTCCAACTTATATTCCAAGCATGCCTGTAAATCTGATAATATACCATGGGGGTCATTTGTTAGAAAGAAAAAGAAGTTGGAATATGTTGGTGCACAAATTTATCAGTAACAGTTCCACCATGAGCTGGTCCCGAACTAAATGACGTTGTGAACATTAATAATTTTGTTGTGAGCATTTGGTAATTTTGTTGTGAACATTTGATAGTTTTGTTATGAACATTTGATAGTTTTGTTGTGAACATTTAATAGTTTTGTTATGAACATTTGATAGTTTTGTTGTGAACATTTGATAGTTTTGTTATGAACATTTAATAATTTTATTGTGAACATTTGATAGTTTAATGCTGGTGAACATTTGATATTTTTTTCTGTGAATATTTGATAGTTTGATGTTGACGAACAAGTAATAATTTTGTAATGAAAATTTGATAGTTTGATGTTGATGAACATTTGATAATTTTGTTGTGAACATTTGATAATTTTGTTGTGAACATTTGATAGTTTGATGTTGAAAAATATTTGATAATTTTATTGTGAACATTTGATAATTTTGTTGTGAACATTTGGTAGTGTGATGTTGATAAACATTTGATAATTTTATTGTGAACATTTGATAATTTTGTTGTGAATATTTGGAGGGACCACAAAAAATTATGTGGTGCCGGGTCTATCCATTACCTTTTGAACTTTTTATTTTCCTCTAAAAAAAGGGTTTTTTCTTAAAAATACTCATCAGGTTTTCAAATTCTCAAATGAACCAATTTTTTATAGGATTTCTTATGTGTATCCATAAGATTTTTAAATTTTTTTAATTATAGCCTTTTTTATGGTAGCAAACGGACGTTAATAATACCGTTAATTTATTGGGAAAAAAAAACAAAATAAATAAGTTAAGGGTGCTGCTAACGTTCGTTTGCTATCATAAAAAATTTGGCTACAATTGAGAATTCTTGGAAATCTTATTAGTACACATAAGAAACCCTAAAAAAAGTGGGTACATTTGAGAATTTGCAAAACTTGATGGGTAATTTTAAGAAAACCAAAAAACATTGGCCGTGTATGATATCAAAAGTTTTCATCAGCTTTTAGAGGTTTTTACCCATTTTAGAGTTTTGACCCAGTCAAAACTCTAATATGGGTGTTTGGTATAAAGGGTATTGAACAGAGGTTTGGAGCCCAAAACTCTAATTTGGAGCAACGTTTTCATCAAAGTTTTGTATATTAACTATGCTAAGGACATTTTTGTCCATTTTAATTATCAGTGATTAACAACAACAAAACCACCGCCACCCCCTCACCAACACCACCTGTGACGACCCGACTCGCTTAAACCGGCGCGGAAGAAACCGACGAGTCGAATAGCCAGAACTAACAACTAAAATACTTAAAAATTAAAAACAATACCTCAAAATACTTTATTACTAATCCAAAAAGTACAAATACCCACAAGTTTGTACATTACTAAACCAAAGGTCAATTACTAGTACTAATAAACATAACTTCAAAACCATGTCAGAGTTATAACAAAAGTATACAAGTATCACTACTATAGTTCAATACTATCCCAAAATCATAAAACAACAGAAATACAACTATATCATAATAACGGCGCTCGCCCAACCCAAAGCTAAGCAAGAACCTCATCATCAGAATTACCTGAAAAAAATAACAACAGTCCACCGTCAGTGGCGAGTAACATAACTGTCTCGCCCTAACGGGAATACACACGAACATAGCATAAATCAAATACCCAAATCATAACATCAAACATGCGAACCATACAAATACATGCTCGACTCAACTAACTTATCCAAACTTATCTTTGGCACAATCATTCATAAACTAGACCGGACTATGCACGTACGAACGCCTCTTACGCGAACGAACTTTCCAACTATGCCAGGATTGAGAATCTTACTCCCAACCCCATGAAACCACTCTTACTGGAAATCCATGTCAAAGACGACATAGTGGTAATCACTATCCCAATACCGCGGTTAGGATAGGGGCAACGTCTTAACCCAAAAACAAAGAATCTTACTCTACGTTTTAGGCGTCTAGCTACGAAATCAAGCTAATCACGAAATCTTTAAATCTTTAATCCGAAGTTTACATTCTTAGTTACTTCTTAAGTTGCATCTTACGCTTTGACTTAAGAAAATAACATGCAAACCAAACATCTTATATCATCTTATCACTTTCTTTAATCCTTTCTTTAACTTTCTTTAACTCTTAAGACTTAATCAAGAACTCATAAAGACTCTTAAAGAACTCATCAAGAACTCAAAGAACTCATCAAGAACTCATCCAAGATTCAAGAACTTCAACCAAGAATTAAGAACTCATCCCAAATCATCAAAAATACACGCATAACTCAATCAATTCAACATATGAAATCATCAACTTACTAGCATCCAAAATTCATCAAACTTGAACATGATTAACATAAACTTATTACTAACATAATCAATCATAGAATCATCATAATAAATGTAATACCCCATAATTTTGGTACATATTTTTCTATGATATTTATTAAAAGACTATTTTATACTACGAATATATTATTTGCATATATTTTCAAGTTAAAAATATTTTTCAAAAAAAAATAAATAATAATAATAATAATAATAAATAATTTAAATAAGTCCTATTTTCACATATAAATAACTAGAATTTTATGATATGAATTTAATTTAAAAAGGGATTTCTAAGCCCAACTACTTATCTTGGATTTGTAAAACAAATAGGCCAATTAAGTATTTCTAAGCCCAATTATTTGCCTTGAATTTGTAAAGAAATCCTAATCCAAAACCAATAAGCCAACTAAGTAGCCCAAAAGTCATAATCTAAACCCAATAGACCAATTAGGTAAACCCAAAAAAAAAAAAAAAATTTAAATCCTAAAGGCCCTAAGTTCACGGCCAACTAGGACAAGGGGGCTAAGACCAATTAGGAAGATTTGGCTAAATATATATATAGATATATTTATATTTACAACTAAACATTTTTTTTTCCAAAACTTTCCATAACAAATATATTTGATCATGAAATATTCTACAAATTATTTTACTTGCCATCTCTTGATTTCATGATCAAATTATTTGATCACCAATCACCATAATATTTAACTTACCATAACTTCATATATTCAATTACCTAAATTTTTACATACTTAAGCCTATAAATACCCCCCTAATTCAACCCATTTCCACACACAAAATTATACAAAAAAATAAAATAAAATAAAAAATACTCCTCCTACCTCCAATTCTCACGGCATTTCTCTTATTAAAAAAAAAATAAAAAAAAATTTCTCAAGCTCCGGCAACCACCATCACCACCACCGGCAAGTGTTTTCCGACCCTCTTTTGTTTTATTAAATTATTTTATTAAGTTATATATTATTGTTTAAAACACTAACTAATCTTAAAAACTATAGATTATAAAGTTTTTATAATACTTCACTACTAATAATAAGTTCTTACAATTTTATGGGTTTTAGTATTTTATTATAATAATTCGGTTTTATAAAAAAAAAAAAAAGAAATAATATGATAATAATACCCGAATAATAATAATAATAATATTTATAAGTGTTTAAAATCCTACTACTAATATCATGATTTTTAATATCCTAATACTTATATAAACTTATTACTTATACTATAGTTTTAAAAGTACTAGTGGTCATGCACATCTTAGGGTTCACCTTGTTAGCATAAACGTTTTGGTGATCTTATATTAATTAAGGTTATATTAATCTTGTGTAGGACGCTCTCGGTAGGATTCCTTAAGTTTTTCGAGTTTAGTTGTCCAATCCGAACGAAAGGTACGTTTAGGTAGCTTGATATCTTATAAAGTGTTTGAAATCTTATGTGCTATATGTATACATGATTTGGTGATTTGAAATATTATGTAATGATGTTAAAGTTTTATTGGCACTTTTATTTATCTTGGTGTTTTAATATTTTAGCAATTAAATAATTGTTAGGAAATTCTTTTTCAACATAATATTTTTACTCTATGGTATTTTACTATTTCGGTAACAAAATAAATTGTCAAAGATTTTCTATGACACATTCGACACTTTATGGAAAGTTTTTAAGGATATAATTGTTCAACAATAATAGAATTTTTATTTAGAAATAATTTTATGAAATATGTATTTCAATACTATCTTGAACTTATATTGGAAAAAAATCCCACAAAGCTTTATAAGCTTTTTTTTTTTTTTTGTCTGTAATCCCACTACGTGGATTTGGTTGATAAGACTATGGACTTTGTATGACCTAGTCTTTCCTCAAGGATAGCCTTTACTCAGAAAGACACTAACTTGGGGGGTGTGCACACTTGGGAGAGGAAATTTTTGGGATAAAGGAAAATAATTTTTCTACATGATTTGCAATTAATTATGAATTCCTAAATTGAGTTATTTCAATGGTATTTATTTTCGTGGAACTTTTTGGAAAGGAAATTTCGAAGATTTGTTATGATTAGAAATAAATGTTGTTTCTCAAAAGCATGTTTGTAGAATAAAATGATCTTTACTTATCTTGTGTTTATTCGTACTTAGCATTTTTGCTAATCCGTACTTCCTTTTTGTTTTGGCTTGGCCCTACTTATCATTATGATGGGTAGGTAGGTGATGATGAGAAGATGTGGACTTGATGCATTGGGAGACAACGAGATTTCACCACCTAGATTAGGATTATCACTTTATATATTTTTTTTTTAGAATAAACACTTATTATTTTGTATTAATTAACAGTTGATTTTTCTTTCCGCTGCATAATTAATTTTAATAATTGCTACTTTAAATTAGTTGTACGTTATCACATGGCGGTAATACGCCCATATCTATCTCTACAGTATTTTATACAAGTATTTTCGTAGAGGTAGATTTGGGGGTGTTAAAAATCACCATATAATCACTTACAAATCAGATTTGCATTTTATACACAATAACATGTCAAAACTTCAACATAAACTATTCTAATCATTTAATCTATACTATGGAACATAGTGTACCAATTAAGTTGAGAAAGTATGTTACCTTGATGAAGATTAACAAGGTAAACACTCAAAAACTCGCTGCCCGGAAACTAAAACACACGGCCCAAGCCACACGGACCAACACGCACGGCGCGGCCTTGGCACGAACACCACCACGAACCACACGAGCACCGCGGCTGCCCAGCACGGCTGCCTATCACGAACCACACGAGCACCACCGTCCCTTGCACGGTCCACACGACCCTTGCACGGCACCACACGATCACCACTCGAACACGACCCAAAACCAAACCCGAACTATAGATCTTGTTTGGAAATTAGGTGGTTTAATTTGTGTTTTAATACTTAAAGATCAATAGACTTTGAATCTTTAAGTTTAAGGTTAGAATTGATGATGAACAATTGATGGGTAAATACTTAGCCAAAATGGCGTGTGGAATGGGAGCAAATGGAGGGAGTTTTGTGTCTTAAACTTTGATGGCAAGAGCATAAGATGACAATTTAGCAAATGGATCCTTAACCCTTACTAACCCTTCTATTTATAGAAGTGGTTTAAGGTGTGAATGCATGGCAAGTGGCAAATCCTTGCCATGTAAGAGAGGGGGCCAGTTATTGGCTTGCAAAATGGGCCAAAATGGGCTTTCGTGATCAATTGGGCTAATTTACAAAAAGTGCATGACTAATCATGCTTAAATCCATTTAGCCCAAAATATTAAATAATTAATTAGAAAATTAAATAATAAAAATTCTAATTAATTAAATAATAATTAAAATAAATAATAATAACCGCAAATAAAATAATTCGAATTAAATCGAAATTATTCACATAAAATAAAATAAATAGTTCAAAAATAAATTTGAACTATACATAGCAACACATAAATACACATAATCATACGGCAGAAATACCAATAAAATCAGGGTCGTTACACCACCCCACTCGTCACCACCACTTCACCAACACCATCGAAACCACTCGCCATCACGTCACCAACACGGGCAACACCACCCACAACCACCCAAAATCGAAAACCTAGAACCCACCACCACCCAAAATTGAAAACCCACAACCCAAATTACCAAAATAAGAGGAATATTTACCCATCAAGATCTCATCACCACCACCACACCACCCAGAAAAATTCACAACCACCAACAAAAAAAATTATGGAGGAGAGAGTCGGTATTAGTATATGGTCTTCGCCTTGATCATTGTTGTGTGGCGGTGGTGGAGTGAGGAGAGAGATGAAGTGGAAAAGAAATGGTGGTTGAATGAGGAGAGAGAAATGGCTGTGGGTAAATAATAATTGATTAATTGTGGTGGAGCGAAGAGGGAGAAATGGTAGTTTTGTAGTGTACTAGTGTGTGTAGGAAAAGAGAAAAGGATGGTTTGGTAGTCCGTGGGTGGGGAGGAAGTATATGGGTTAGAATTAATTTTTATAAATCTAAACATAAATATTTAAAACAGGAACTTGGTTGTCCACGTGTCAATTTATGAAAAATTCTTATTTTTTTTAATACAACAATGTGTTCTTCTTATCTTTAATTAGTCTTTAGATCTTCCATTCTTCCTTTACTCCACCTTCTCCAACATAAATTGTCACTTTTTAATGATATATTTTATGATATTCTTATTTGATATCTATCTATCCTTAATTTCTCGACTTATTGCCTTCATTAGGTAGTTTGTTCTTCATTAATGTCAAACTCTCATAAATCTCAAATTTTCAATTTAAAATGCTTCTTTGCTTAATTTTTAATAAAGATGTACAAAAAAGGATACATTAAAAAATGATAATTTATTTTTTGTAAAAAAAAATTGAATTATGTATCACTCAAAAATAAATACTAAATCAACTTCAACACATTGAAAGTTAATCTTTAACATAAAACAAAAGAGAAAGTGCTAATGGATATCAGGTATCAATGAGTTATATTGATACCATGACACATGATGTAATTTATGACAAAAATAAGGGCAAATTCCCATGTCTTTTTGTTTATGTCTTTGCTTTAAAGTTCAGTTTATTTACTAAAATGCCATGGTATCAACAAACTTAATTAATATCAGATATTTACCTATCATTGCTCAAAACAAAACCCGTGCAGAGCACGGGCTTAGAACTAGTTAGTTTTAATTAAGGATAATTAAAGCATAGCTAATAATTTTTAACAAGGGTATTTTTATTATTTTACACTATAAAAATATTTATTAGCTTTTATCAAATAGTTAAGTGTTATCAAACACATTTACATAAATAACAGTCAAATCTACTGAATGAAAAAGTAAAAAATCTAACAACAAACTCTAAATTCTGAAAGATATACTAAACTCTGTTTGCCAAACAGGCCAATATAACGAACTTATTTATTTTTGATCTTCTTGATCCCGCCAAACCCAATATCGGATCAAAGGTATCAAAGCAAACACTTTGCGGTTCTGCCATTAAAATCTCACAGTACTCAACAGTCAACACTGCAAAAGAAACTAAGAAAGTGAGTCAAGAAAGCGAAGATAATATAAAAGCAAAAGAAGAAGAAGAAAGAGTGAGATGAATGGATAGAATAACAGTAGCAAACGAATTGGCATTCAGGGTAGGGCTTACGGGCCATAGTGGTCATCTTTGCATCGAGCCTCTTCCTCCTGTTGAAGCTCACAACCCTCTCCGCGAGCTTCCTGAATTTGTCCTTGTTAGTTTTCTAATCTCGTTTATTTAAAATTAATGTGATAATTGTTTTTTTTTTTTTTTAAATCTTTTTCAAAGGGAATTTGGTTTGAATTGAATTACCTAAGCCCTAAGGTCGTGAATTTTATTTTCTGATTTTGGGTACTCAACAAAACACATCCCTTTTGATGAAAAAAAAAAATGCCGTGGGTTTAGGGTTTTAGCCTTTATGGGTTGATTATGCTATGCAGTTTCGAGTGTGATAAGGAAAGTGAATGGGGTAATATTAAAGGGCTGTTTGGTTATCAGAGATAAGGGAGAATGAAAAGTAAAAGTGTTTAATTAATTGTTTGTTTAGAAAAGGAATGAGTTTTGCCTCCATCACAACACCACCATACCACACCACCACCACCACTACCACCATACTACACCACCACTAGGGTTGTTCGAAATGATCCTATCCGAAAAAATTCGGATATTTCGGATCGGATATCCAGATTTTTAGGTTCGGTAACCGGATTTTTTGGATTGGATGCTCGAATTTTTCGGATTGGATATCCGGGAAAATATTTCTAAAACACCAAAAAAATAAATATAATTCTTGTATTGGGATTTGGTCGATCTGAAATTCTTGGATATCCGACATTTTGGATCTGATCGATCCGATTGAACTCTCCTAACCACCACCGTACCCCAACCACCGACTGCATGCCACCACCACCGGGACCGGGCTCGAGTGTGGCGCTGGGGTTGGGTTCGAGGGTGGGGTGGGCTAGGGCTGGGTTGGTGGTTGGATGGTTTGTGGGGTGGTTAGGTGGTGGTTGGTAGAAGGTGGGGAAAGGGAATGGAAAAGATAGGGGAGGGTGGGTTTGGGAAAGTGTTAGAATAGGGGAATGGGGAGGGGAATGAGAATGAAAAAAGTGGCCTAACAAACATAATCAAAGGGATTGGGATTTGTCAAAAGGAACATCGCGTGTGAAAAAAAATTGCTCAGTAGTTAGTGCCTTCATAAGTGGATGCTTTTTCGTTTGTTTGAATTAGTTTTATGGTTAGCATGTATTTTAAATGGGAATTAGGTTTGAATTGAAGTATTCAAGGTAAAAAAATTCTGCATTTGGCTGCCCTGGAAATATTACCCTTCCGATGGAATTGTTGACGGCTCGTTTGGTTCCCGATCATAAACGAAGATAATGGGAATGATTTTGTGTATAAATTTGGAATGAATATCAAAATTCATTCCCTTGGTATTGCTACTTTACCCCAACTCCCCTAATTTTCTTCACAAATTTCCATTCCCATCCAATACCACCTTTTCAAGTGGTAATGGATGGTATCATGGTAAATTGGTAATAAACAGTAAGGAGAAAATACAAATTTGAGATTATGTTTCCAGTGAGATGATTAAGTAGTTTCCCGTGCTAAATTATACTTAAAATTTCATTCTTATTACCAAAATTTGTCACCAAATACCAAACGGTCCTTATCGATTTAGGTTGTTTAATGTGTTAAGTTGAATTTGTTAGTAGGAGTATTTAGTTTACGCGATTTGTCAACACCGAACATTTACTATGAAAAAATTTGTAAGTTTATACAACAATAAAGTCTTAGGCCTTGTTCCTTTGGACTTAATTTATATAATTTAATTTTAGTTCAGCTCAGCTCCTGATGGGTCTAGGTCAATCTAGGATTTAGCTTAATTCCGGTCAAGTAAGTTCAGATTAATTCAGTCTAAAAGAAAAGCGCCTTAAAATAAAATAATTTAGGGAAATTCTACCTGGTAACCCTCAACTCTTGCAAAATCTATACGGTAACCCTCAAACTTAAAAATTCTACCAAATAACCCTAAACTAATGAATTTGTTCACACCGTAATCCAATTGACTAAAACCGTTAGTTTGACCGTTAGAAATAAGAAAAAAGAGGAAAAAAAATGAAAATTCAAAAGAAAAAAAGGGGAAAAAATTCTGAATTTTTTTTTTTAAAAAAGGAAAAATAAAAAATCTGAAAATTGAAAAAATAAAGGAAAAATTAAAAAAAAATCTGAAAATTAAAAAAAGGAAAAAAAAATCTGAAAAATTAAGAAATTGATTTTTTTTTCTCTATTTCCTGATTTTTTTAAAAATTTTCTGAATTTTTTTTCATTTTTTTTTAAAAAAATAACTGTCAAACTATTGTCAAACTAACCGAATTTAGCAATTGGATTACGGTGTGGACAATTTAATTAGTTTAGGGTTATTTGGTAGAGTTTTTAAGTTTGAGGGTTACCGTGTAGATTTTGCAAGAGTTGAGGGTTACCAGGTAGAATTTCCCAAAAATTTATGGTCAGTTAGACATGAATAACTATGTGGAATTGCAAAATTCATTTGCCCAATTTTCTTTCTCCATGCTTCCCTATCTAATGCCACATACCCCACTCAAGCCCTAGTAGTCTCATATTCTCATTAACCCTCCAAGTTTGCTTTGGTCTTCATTTATGGGGTATATTAACTATGTGTCATTTTACTACTGCAGTAGTTATTTAGAGCATGATTTTCATTTCATTTTGCCTTAGTGATTGCCTTCAGATTCTCATTATGGATGGATATGATCTGACATAAGGAATTAATTTCTTTTTCCATCTTGGATTCTTGGTCCATCTTTTCTGGCCACTGTTCTTCTGTTGTGAAGATGGAAGATACTACGCCTGACGGATGATTGCGGGCTAGGTGTAGGGGCTTTTATTTGTTACTTGCTTTACAAAATATAGGTGTAATCTCTTGAACTTAATTTTCTGTACTATGCTATTGCCATAGTTTCTCTTGTTTGAATGAGTTTGTCGAGAGTGATAATTCTGCTATAAAAGTGGGGCTAATGTAAGCAAGAGAACTAGACAATGTGGGACTAAGAATGCGTTCCCAGCACGGCTGCACCTTTAAAAAAAGTTTCAGTTCAGATAAGTTGGGAATCTGATGTAATAAGTTCAATTACTTATTTTGAAACTATACAAAATATTCTTAACTTCCGCGTTTCTAATACTAATTAAAAATAAATAAAATACCCCTGAATAATCATTGTCACATTATTAGTAACTAGTAAAAGATATACAAAAATATCCTTAATTAACACGTTATATTAATTAGTAATTAGTTCTACAAAATATTTTTATAATTAGTGATAATACATTTAGAAATCTAATACTCCGTACTAATGAAAGACACACATCATATCAATATATTGCTTCAGATTCGTCAGCAAAATACTTTTTTCATCTTCTATACCCATCTTCTTCAATGGACATGTTTACTTCACACACATCTTCCCATATTTCATTTGCAGATTCACAATAATTTGCCTAAATATCCACAATAATGAAAAAAGATTACAAAACATTTTACAACCATCAATGGTTTGATAAGTTCCATTAAGATACAATTAGGTCCAATGAGTTCCAACATGTGTCAATCAGGTTCAATATGTTCTAATCAGGTCAATAAGTTTCAATCATGTTTGATGAAGTTAAGTTCAGATAAGTTGAAAAGAATGCATCCTCAATTAACAACTAGTTTATTTGGTTTCTTCCAAGCGCGGGCTATATGTTGTTAGTTACTTGTTCAATTTTGTTTATTCATTGGATAATGTATATGTGTTGCTTACTTGTTCAATTTTGTATGTAATTCTTGTCTTGTAAGAATTATATATGGTGTAGCTGATATGCAATACGGACTTAAAAAAAATCCAAAAAGCAATAGGAGCTATAGAAATTCTAGATGAAAATCTAGAAAAGTGATTGCTTAAGGCCTTAAGGGTAGTCATCAAAATAGATACCCAAACAAATAAAATTAAAATGAGCTCTTAAAATGGAGAAGGAATAGTAAATGTATAAGGTTTCAGAGTCATGCTTGACTCCTGAATCTGACTGGTAGTTTCAGCCTTTCAGGAGGCAGGTTATGCAAGCTATTTGTGCTGGTTTGGTGTATATAGTTTGGTGCCAAAGGAACAAGGCAATGTGGGATTTAAGTGCTAGGCATCCTAATTCAGCTATGCATTGCTTGCTGTTTGATGTTTGAATAGATGTTCGTATGTAATGCCTAAGCAGACTTCTAGGAGTATAGGGAATGGGTTAGATCCCTCTGACTTTCTGTCAAGTGATTGTATTGTCTTTATTGAGCTTGACAGCCAGTAGCCTGTTTGGCTTGTTTGGATGTTAGCCTTTCTTTTGGTTGTTGATTAATATATTTTTGCCTTTCTCGAAAAAGTTTTTTTTTAATTTTTAGGATCTCAATCAAAATATAAAAGAAAATATAAGCTACAACAATAATGGATGAATTCACTGTTCATCAAAGTAATTTGAGCAAAATCTCTGGTTGTTACCTTGAGAACTTGTGAGTTGTGATTAACAAATTTCCAAGCAAACTATACCGACTAATCAAAACTAGAAATGAGGAGTAAATACAAAAATCATAATGAGAGAAATGAGTTATTTGGCCTTTGATGACAATTTGAAAACATATACTCACTAAAGTTCCAATAAGAAACGGTTGAGACCTTCATCTTTCTTTAGTTATGTGTTAGTTGGAGTTGGTAGTATCATCAACTCACTTAAAGAGAATTGAATATGGAATATGGAGGAGGTAGTATGGAAAAAGATAGAAGGGGAAGGTGTTTTCCTTTATATTTTTCCTTTTTAAATAAAATAAAAGAAAAGGCATAGAAAAGAACAATGTCACATAATTCGGCATTAATAGAAGTAATCTCTGTTTTTTTTTTTTTGGGTTTTGTGTGTCACGGCCTTTTTTTGTTTTGTTTTGTTTTTTTTTTTTTTTGGGGGGGGGGGGGGAGGGGAGGTTTTGGGAGAAGTCCTGTTGAAAAAGTTGAAATTTTGTTCATTTAAGCATAGAAAAAAAAGATTCTTAACCTTGATGCCTTCCCTCCTTTCATCTGCTCGTAATTTCTAATACAATGGATCAAGGAGTTTGGTCAATAATATATTCTAATAGTAGTGCTGTAGAACTTTATGAACTTTTTAAGGATGGTTTATGTTTTTTCTTCATGCTCCAACGTCAATGTAGGAGCCATATGCTGCCAACATCAAAACATTCATCATGGCAATTGTTTTTAACCTTTTCAATTTCAGCCCCCTGCTTTTCCTGAGGAAACGGATGACTCTATCAAGGAATATATAGAGGAAAGATATTTGACACCAAGATTAGACCCTGATGAGTTCTCTCCTGAAAAAGCTGGAAGGGACTGGGATTTCAACTGGTTTGTTAAGGCCAAAGTACCCGTGGAGCCATCCTTACCTCGGACAGCTGTGTTTCCTGAGTGGGAGCTACCATTTAGACGTATAAAAAGACAGGATCAAGGAACATGGGAGCCTCAGTCAGTGCAGGTATGTCCTTAAATCTAATGTACACATCATGGCAACTGCCATCTACCATGACTGGTTTATTTTGCATCTTAGGTCACAAGCTTGTTTATGGAATCTGGTTTGATTTAGAAGAGAACCCTTGATTAAATGCTATGGATGTTGAAGCAGCTAAATAAGACATTAGTTTTACTGTATTTTTTAAGTAATATGACCTTGAAATTTGTTTAATTTATTCTAGGTGGAGATATCAGAATTAACTGAAGGAGCGGAGGCCTCTGGTTCTTTGCCACGAATTACAGGACCTGCAAGGGACTTTGTGAGGGGGAGCATTAACAGTCGCCCATTTCATCCAGGTGGTCTAGATGGATCTTCGTCTTTGCCAAGGGTTGTTCCAGATGGTGCTTTGAATGGTGACTGGATACACGAGGTTCTTGAGGGTGGTCTTGCTGAGAAAGTTCCTCCAAGTTTTAAGAAAGGATTGGATGTTGGCAATCTCAAGGTAAGTTGAGTGGCACCTTGATTTAAAATATAAATAAATAACACATGTACATCAGTTCATATGAGGTTGTTACAACATTTTTGTCCCATTTGTTAAAAAGGGAAACCTCTCCCCTGTGCACTCGTAAAACACAAACTTATATTCTGGTCTAGCATGAACTATGATTCAATTATTATGAAAAATGTTAAAAAGTACATAGTGACTAATTAAAAAAAAGCGTAGGCATAAACATTGGCGAACCCAGGATTTCCAAGATGGTGGGCACCATCAATTATTAATCATCTGGAAAAGTAATTTTTTTCCAGGTTTAGTGCATAATTGATTACAATCCAAAAAATATTTGAATAAAACCCATAAAACTATTTGAATCCAGCAATTCCCAAATAGGAAACAAGCCCATAAAACTATATGAATAATTACTTCCGCAATTTATTATCCCCATTTCTTAGTAAGAGCAATTTTCAAAAGCTCTACCATTTTTTTCTACAGCCTCTTTTAACCTAACAATTATCAAGAGCAATCAGACCCTCTTCTAACCAAGAGCAATTAGCCGCAGTTCGATTTTTTTTTTTACACAATACACCTAAGATATTCATTTTTCTACGTTGTACCCTTCCAAATATAAAATTCCTCATGGTACCCCTCAAGTTTAATTACTATCCACATAATATCCTCAAGGATTATTTAATAATCACATGGTATCCCTGTTGTGGATGGTTTTTAAGAATACCATGTGAGGTCTAATAAAACTAAGGGTTCCCATGTGGGTACAAATAAAACCGAAAGGGTATAATGTGAAGTTTTGTATTTGAAGGGGTACAACATAGAAAAGTGAATAATTCATGGGCACTGTGTTGAAAAAATCCTTATTATTTTTTTTAAATAAAACCTGGTGAGTTGACCCACCACTGCACCAGGACTAAACATGCATACGCCAATGGGAATAATGAAAAGAATATGCAAGGGTTTAGGGTAGACATTATACAATGGAACTTATAATTTACAGAATATGAATGTGGCATGGTAAAAAGGACATATAGTCATTATAAAACAGCAAATTTGGGTATTATAAAACGAATATGCAAGGGACCAACCAAACAGAGAATTGTATCTCTTACTCTCTTAGTAATAGGAAGTTTTTTTTTTTTTTTTTTTTTTAAACAAAAATAATAATAAGACCTTTGTTTATCTTTTACTTTAGGCATTTCCTTCTTCATGGAATGTGAATACGTGCAAAAAGTCTGCAGAGGATGTATCAGATGAGAAACAGGTCAGTTGATGTTCTATGTGCTTATCTTTGCAAATTCAGTTAGTTGGTAGCTTGAGTTTATCTGTTTATTTTTCAAAATATATATTGGGTTGGATTATTTATCAATTAAAATAATTTGTCACTATTTTTCTTCTTCTACCATTTGAAAGCGGCTAATGCTTTAATGCCTTTTCTATATGTAGAGCATGTTGTCTGTGCAGTTCGATGACTTGTTCAAGAGAGCATGGGAAGATGAATTTGCTGATAAAGATGAATTCGCTGATAAAGATGAATCTGATGGTAAATAATTTATAGGAAAAATTCACAGGATTAATCCGACGTTTGCCCAGTATTCTCATTTTGGTTCAACCGTTGGATTATCCAATTAAAATACCACCTTTTACATAGTCTGCTCATATTGGTCCATAACCGGTTGAGACCTATAGGTAACCTGTTGAATAAGTAATTGAACATGTTTACTATTTTGATTAGTTTGATTTAATTGAATTAAAGTTCTAGATTTAACATGATTAAGTTAAAAAAAAATACATAATAAATTTGCTAACAAAAAAATTAAGAAATCCAAAGGATGCATACCTCATGTATCACCACCACAGCACAAACAGATCACAACTTCTTCTCCTTCATGTTGAACTCCCTCTCCTCCCTTTTCCATATTACCACTTACCATCACCCATCACCGTCCCCTCTGCCACTTTGTCCACCACTCCACCTCCTCTCCGATTCCTTCTCCCTCCCTTACTCCCTCAATACCACCCCTCCTCTAGCCTCATCACCTTTCCTTTCTCCATTATCAACCCACAACTAGCCCTAGTGACAACAAGCCCCAATCAAGATGAAACCTATAATCGAACTCTAATCATGAACAAATCTCGACCATGTCGGCACGCTGAGCCTCACCACAGATTATAATATCTAGTTTTTATATCTTTTACAAATACATAATTAGAGATTAATCCTTAAACTTTTGTCTCGGCAAGTGTGAAAAGTAGAAGTGTAACAATTTAAAAAAAAAAGAGGGAGTGTTACCTTTTATTTTACACCATCATTACTTTTGCTTTTCATTATCTTCTATGTATGCATGTCTTCGAATTTTGTGGCTCGTCACCAAGATGGTGCGATACATGGCCTTTCATTATCCTTGAGATTTTTCAGAAATGTTTATGTGGGAAAGTCGATTTTGTTAGAACTACTAAAATTTATCATCTAATAGTTCGAATCTTTACCTTTTGAGGTTTGTCACTTGGCTTCACGACAATAATAACCTGCTTATCAAATGACAACAATAATCTGCTTATCATCTAATAGTTCGAATCTTTACCTTTTGAGGTTTGTCACTTGGCTTCATGACAATAATAATCTGCTTATCAAATGATTATAGAAAGCACATAAAGGAGAAGTATTAGAATGGATTGAGAATTGTACAACGTTTTCCCTGTTTTGTTTTTGTTTCTATATGCATGTTTAACCCCTTTCTCATTTATTTTTGGTTTATTTGGGTCAAGAAAGGGTGGGAATATAAGAAGCTATTCCCCCCTCTCTCATACTTGTGTTGTTTCTGCATCCACTATCAATATGTTCTATTTAATGAGTTTTTTTAATCTTTCATTACCCAATTTTTGTGTGTATATAATCCTGATCCTATTTACCTTTTTCTGAAAATGTTGAGGGTGTTGCTAGTGGCAAAATTTCTGCTTTGGACGGCAGTGAAGTAATGGGCTAAATTTAAATCTCATCGACCTGTCTTTAACATATTATTCAATTGTAATTAGAAGACCAATCAATTGAGTTTCTGACCAAGGTTCTAAGACAAATGCGTTTTTGCATGCATTAACAGTCTTGCTTGCAGTAGGCATTGAGCTGTAGTAGCTCTAGAGAAACTTGTGTAATGCCATGGTAAAATTTGCTTGATGATTGAGAGCTTCACTAGCTGTTTTGTGTTGTTGCAAGTGCCTATTGTATATGCAGTTATTTAGGTTGATATATGCTCAGTTTGTTCTCTTTCTGCTCCCATGTACCAACTTTATTACTTTCTTGTAAGGCCTTGAATTAGAAGCAGAGTATAATGAGTCAGAAATACAAGTCACTGAAGTTGAAGTGAAAGGCGGTGTATCAGATGTTAAATCATCAGAACTAGATCAAATTTTGTCAATGGACTCTGCAGTTTTGGATTTAAATGCTGACGTCACAAAAGAAGAAGGTGACAAACAGGATAAAGAGGTAAAATTTTGCCTGTCCATCATCAAGCTGCAATGAAAATGCTGACTCCTTGTAGATGTTTTTTTTTTTTTTGGTGTGACTAATATCTTTGCTGCTACTTTCATGAGCATTATGTCAGAAGTCTTGGGCTATCCGCGAAAGCATAGAATGCATTGCAGATCGTTTTCATGAACTTGTTCCTGATTTGGCTCTTGAGTTTCCATTTGAATTAGATACATTTCAGAAGGAGGTACTATCCTATATGCTTTTAATTGATTTTTACATTTTATCCTACTGTTATTTTGAAATCAGCATGGAAAATGGAACCTAAACTGCCAAACTGGTGTTTTGGGAATTTTATTTGTTCTGCTGGTTTTGAACATACCTAATTGGTTTTCATCAAAGACTATACATCTTTAGCTTATATTTTTTGATGTGCTTTGTTTATATGGGATGTCATGGGTTCAACAGATCTTTTCTTGTCTGTTTTTCACTTTCAATTATATTGTCTATATTATTGCTATCTTTGGGGATCTATGAATTTGTCTACATAATGGATGACATTTCTTGAATCAGAGATCTTTTCATACAAAGCTGCTCATTTTAAGGTTCGTTTTTTGAAAAATATAACTGGATCTCCTAGTGGTTTTGTATTATTATTCACAATGAAAAAGTTTTATGGTAGGGAAGAGCTTTGCTAAAAAAAGTACTTTTTTATCCGGATGGTCAGTGACTTGTTGATTTTACATGAAGTCGCATTTGCTCTGTCAAGAGCTTTGTGCATAGTGATATGTGCGGGCCTAGAAATCTAAGACACTATGAAGTATGAACGGCATTTGTACCTTTTTCTCATTGACACTTTTGGTGTTGAGTTTAGAATTGCTACTCGTTGCTGACACTTGCTTATAAAAACAACAACAATATCAAAGCCTTATTCCCAAAAAAATTGGGGTCGGCTAGATTTGAATCAAATATATCTATCACGAAAGTCATCCGCAGATATCCTCTTCCAATCTTCCCTATCTCCCAACAACCTCGTGTCATTCTCAACCATCCTTCTCCATGTTTGCTTTGGTCTTCCTCTGCCCCTAACCTTGTCTCCTCTTTGCCGCTCTTCAAGCCTCCTTACTGGTACATTATACACTCTCTGTTTTACATGACAAAGCGAGTATAATGCAGCGGTAAGGAGGCTTGAAGAGTGGCAAAGAGGACACATGCTTTTAAATACTGACACTTTTTCCAATTTTGTCCTTTTGGCTCTAGGAAGTTGTATTAGTTTTATTTTCTTAATAGTGGCGGGGTGCCTCGATTAGGTGCCCTTACCTAGGTATTGTGGATGGTACATCGTTGTTCTTTGTAGACCGGTCCAGAGGATCAGACTCTCTTAGAGTGATGTTGACTTACTTGGATTAGCTTTCGCTCCTGCTGTATTACAGGCTATCTACTATGTTGAACGAGGGGATTCTGTTTTTGTGGCAGCTCATACCTCAGCTGGAAAGACAGTTGTTGCTGAGTATGCATTTGCGTTGGCATCAAAGGTATTTGCTTACTTAATATGGGTAACATGTTCTCCTGATTTATCGAGAAAGAGCAATTCCTTTTCTGGCTTTTTTCTGTATGTTATCAAATTCTAGTGCTAGATATGCCAACCCAAACAGGCAAACACTTTAAAGTCAGGAAGTTTTTGGTTTTGTTTTGCTCACTTTACTTCATGTTACACTAGTTTTTTGTGCACGCAATGCGTGCGATCTTAAAATTCATTAACAATATTAGCTTGGCAATAAAATTAATAAGTTCTCACATAATTAAAAAAAAAAAAACTTTTAAGTAAATATTTTTTGATTTTTTTAAAAAAAATTAATCTAGTTTTTCTCTTTCTTTTATACATAGTAAGTATACTGCAAAGGAAAATTTGTCCAGAATAAGCCAACTTATGGCCGATCTTCCACAATTCAGTCAACCTTTTGAAAATCCAGAAATAAGCTAACCTTACCATCATTTAAGCCAAATTTAGGTTAGTGAATTTATTTTACCCATTAACACAGGTTGCAACAAGTTAATTAAAATTAATTATAATAATTATTATTAATTATAATAAATGAAAATAGGTTATGATTAATTATAATTAAATATGATTATTTTATCATACCACAACTAGACTACACCTAGCCACCACCAGACCAGACCTAGCCGCCACCGAACTACACCCAACCACCACCAGTCCACACCCAATCTAACTCAAACCCCATAACTCAAAGCACCCCACAAAACCCAACACTCCCCAACCAAACCCAACACCCCCACCCTAACCCAACCACCAACAAACTAACCTCACCAGGCCGGCAGACAACCCAAAACCCCCCACAATCTAGCCACCGCTAACCTAAACCAAAACCACCACCCAAAACCCACCCACAAACCTAGCCACCATCAAAACAACCCCATCAACCACACCCATCCAAAACCCTCACAATCCAGCCACCACTAATCCAATCCCCATAATCGAACCACCCCATGTCCCCATCGTACCCAACACCCCCGTAATCGAAACCCTCCACCCCTCCACACGAACCCCACTGAACCCTACCCCCAAAATTGAACCCTACCAAACCAACAACACCGACTAACACAAATCCCATAGCAAAACTCCATAGATACGGGCGTGGTCAAAAAGAAAAAAAAGAGGAGAGAGAAAGGGCAACGACAGCGGTAGGCGACGACATCGTTCGGTGGCGACAATGGTAGGTGGTGCCCTTGATTGCAGAAACTAGGAGCAGTGAGAAAGGTAAGTGAGAAAAGAGGAGGGGAGAGAGTATTAACAATAAATTGAATTTAAGAAAAAGAAAATTAGAATATATTAACCTGTAAAGCAAGTTACAGGTCATCCAACCTAAAATTGGATTAAATGATGGTAAGGTTGGCTTATTTCTGGATTTTCAAGAGGTTGTCTTAATTGTGGAATATCGACCAAAGGTTGGCTTATTCTGGGTAATTTTTCCTATTGCAAATTGAGTAAATAATTTATTTCTCTAAAAGATTTATTATTTAAGAATAAATTTTGAGTGTTAAGAGAACTTGAATAATTCCTTTTTTACAATTAATTGTACTTACAATTTTTAAAGTTGTGATTACTTGTCTTAAACTAGTTTTTTATGCGATGACCTTAAAATATTCGTTAACAACATTAGCCTGACAATAAAATCAATAAGTTCCCATATAATTTTTAAAACTTTTAAATAAATATTTTTTTATTTTTTAAAATTTATTCTCGCTTATACATGGTAAGTACATTGCAATTTGCAAATATATTTCTCTAAAGGATTCATTATTTATGAATTAATTTTGAGTGTTAAGAAAATTTGAATGATACAATTAATTATACTTGCGATTTTGAAAATTGTGATTACTTATTTTAAACCAGTTTTTTGTGTGCACGCAATACGTACGATAATCTTAAAATATATGTTAACAATAGTAACTTGACAATAAAATTAATAAGTTTCCACATAATTATAAAAACTTTTATATAATATTTTTTTTTTGGATTTTTTATGAATTTAATCTAGTTTTTGCCTTTCACTTATACATAGTAAGTATATTATAAATTGAGTACAAAGTAATTAGAGTATTTCTCTAAACAATTTATTATTTATGAATTAATTTTGAGTGTTAAGAGAACTTCAATAATACAATTTTACAATTAAATGGTATTTACGAATTTTTAATTGTGATTACATGTTTTAAATAAGGCTATTAATGATTATAAAAATCAAATATCATTATGGAAAATTTTAATACACAAATGACAAAATTATCCCCCACTTGACTAACAATTATGAAGGATGAGTAAGGGTAGTGTGGTAATCCACTTGAACACAATCGCGACCTCTTCCCTTCCCTTATATAATAGAGATTATTCTTTACTGATCAAGTTCTGTGTGCAGCATTGTACAAGAGCTGTGTACACAGCTCCAATTAAGACTATCAGCAATCAAAAATACAGAGATTTCGCGGAGAAATTTGATGTTGGTCTTCTTACTGGGGATATCAGCTTGAGGCCAGAGGCATCTTGTCTCATCATGACTACTGAAATATTGAGGTCTATGTTGTATAGAGGTGCTGATATTATCCGTGACATTGAGTGGGTAAGAGGGCCTATATAGTTTCTTGTGCATGTGCATGAAATAGTATCATTTGCATTTTATACTTATGTAGTTTTCTTCTGGATGGTGGATGCCATAGGTTATATTTGATGAAGTGCATTATGTGAATGATGCTGAAAGAGGTGTTGTTTGGGAAGAAGTTATAATAATGCTTCCTCGTCACGTTAATTTTGTCCTTCTCTCTGCAACAGTAAGTATAAGTATGATTTTATAAGATTTTTCTTTGAAAAATTTATCAGATTGGCCAACTTGTTCAGCAGCAGTTATTACAGGTTTTCAATAGGCTAATGCAACAAAAAAATGAAGCACAAATGAAAATGGCTAAATTAAGTGTGATTATTCATTTTGTACTTGTGGCCTGTATGATCATGCATCTGTTGCATTTTAGTTATATGAAATTTTGCATATTTCATATGCTATTCTTCTCTTCTTTCTTCCTTTATCTTTTATCCTTTTGATTTGTGAGGTAAAATAAGAATTAAATAGGAACAATCATTCTTACAAATCATTTGGAATTAGCAATAACTTGTCTATGCTACAATATACAAGATTTATTCTAATGTTCGAAAATAATATAGGCTAGTTGGACCAAAAGAAGAAGATGAAGCCGACATGAAATTTGTAGTTTGTTGTTTTGCAATTTCTTTTTTTTTTTTTTTAATTCGAAAAGTAGAATTACTTCTTCAGTTCTTTATGATATTTACAACATTAAGTTCCAATTGTACGGGTTAAACATAATATCCATAACTCACTACTAGAGAAGCTTCTTCAAGTTCTCATACTTTTTCAACAAGTTATGTTATACTTCAAAAATAGATAAAAAAATGCGCAAGAATTCTGGAAACAGCTGGACAAGACATTCTTAAGATAGATCTTACTGAATTTGGGAGAAGTTATGAGAAGGTAAACAAGTTGGGTAGTGATCGAGAATTAAAGGAGCAAAAAAAATAAAATTACAGTTGCTTAACAGCGAAGAAGAAAAATGTTAGAAGGAATGAGAATAAGAGAGGAAGAAGTGATGCAAAAACAAGTCAAAAAAAAAAAAACCAAATGCCTGGAATTTGACTTTATTATTGGAAAATGGCAACACGGTGCTTTCTTCAAACAATTGTCCTATAAGGTTCTACTTGGCGTTTGTTTTTTTGTAAAATGTGTTATTTCTTAAACGTGTCATAAAAGATTAAAAGGTGCTTTTGAAAAAAATAATTTCTTAAGAGAAGATATTCTATCATACTATTTAGACTTTATTTCAGATATTCTGTGCTGTTTGGTATCTTGATAGTCTTGCATATACAGAGTATTAAATGTGTGATACTTATATCAGATACTGATATGGATTTGATGCCAATAAACGTCAATCCTGAGTCAACCACTACCAAGTATTGAGGATTTCTTGGATTTTAGGACAGATTTATGTGGATTTGTGTTCAATCATTCAAACCACACGCATGAACAATAAGAAAGTAACTCCAAAGCCTCGGCCTTTTGAGGATCCTTTAACTTGCGAACAACCTCAAAGTATAGCACTTGGTGCGCACACCAATCTTAGAGGATTGCAACCCTCGCTAGACTCGTAAGTCCCTTGAAAGCTTATGAGATCTCACTTACTCGCCTGAACAATTGCAATAGCAAAATAACTCCCAAACTTCATCATCATACAAATGCTTAAGGGATGAGTTCCTTATATAGGCAACCCAAGACCCCTACACCGAACTAAGGGTGGCGGTTTTCCTCCCCCTTATTAAATTTGAGTCAAACGAGGCCCTTGCCATCCTACCTACATGCCTAATACACGCATAGCGTACTAGCTAATACATGTATTTCTATTCTTAGTCTATACAAGTAGTATAAGTATTCTACTTCAACTCCTATACTACTCTTATATGTATTATATATGTATTGTCTATACACTAATTATAGATCAAACTACTAGAAAAGACTGCATACTGCATGTGTTATGTATTGTCTATACACTAATTATAGATAAAAAATACTACTAGAAAAGACTGCATACTACATGTGTTTTAATACATTTATTCATAGAAAAATAATAAAAACTACTAAGTAAAGTTCCGAAGATGGAAGTTTAATCAAAGCCATCTAACTTTACATTAGATATGAAAGTCTTACCAGATTCAATGTCTTGTATCATATGTTCACTGTGTTATCTTTATTATATAAGCAAGGGGGAGCTATGATGTCCCTACCGGAAAATTCTTTGTTACTCCAATCATTTTTTAAAATCCAACAAACATTACTCCAAAACATTACTCTTAATTATTAAGGAAAGTTATTATTACAAGTTGAACTTTATTTTTAACATAGAAAATTACAAAATATATAACTCGTAAAAATTAAATAAAACATATATTTCATATTTTTGAATTCTCTATCAATAGATATCCGTATATCACATCAAAATTTTAACTTTTGATCATAGTAGAAATTTGATAGCCGATAGATTATAGTGAATGAATTTTTTCTTTTGCTCATTGATCTGGGATAACCAAATAAAAGAGAAAAAGTTAGTTTATGATTATGTAGATGAGTGGGAATTTGACGAATAGTTAATACTTCTCTCCAATCTTTCTAAAATAATTTGTTGCACATTTTCAATTGCATATTCCTTTATATATAAATACATCTCTAAATTTTTCAATAGCTAATCTTAATTTATAAAAGTTAGGGTGGACAAATGATCTTAATTTATAAATATACAAACATATTAAAATATTAAGGTTATTGCAAAAATTAAAATACGTCTTTAAACAGATACCGAGATGATAAGAGTATAATCTCATTTGTTCGTCTTAATAAGCTAAGGGATAAGTAACACTATGATATTAATAATTAATTTTCTTACATATATATTCTTAAGTCTACACACGCATCGCGTGGAAAAATAAAAACTAGTATCATATATTCAAATTCTTATAATAGGTATTTAATTTCTCATATCAGATATTCAAAATCTTTTATCAAATATTCAGTCTTATATTAGATATTGAATAACTTATATGAGATATTCAATGCCTTATATTTGATGCAAAATTTTGATTATATGATACAATTTTTTTTAATATCTGATACACAATTTCGATACAATCATTTTAATATTTGATGTGAACATTTAGATGTATGATATGAGCATTTGAGCATCTCATAATCTGTATAAACTTTGAAATTCTGAATGCAACCCGAAATCATTTTGCAAGAATTTCAATGCACTTACACCTTCATCAAAAAGTAGGTAAATAAGATTTAAGGAGCTTGTGAACAGTAAAAGTTGAGAATTTCGGTGAGTACCAAATTCCACTTCAGATTTGAAGATGAAAGCCTTCGAAAATAGAATCTTAGTTTTAAAAAGCGTGTCGTATTCAGTAACTATGAGAAATGAGCTTTAGCTAGGCGAGGCTTAGCCACCTACGAAAGGTGTGGGCCTTGTGTTCCTTAGAGTGCCTTTGGTATGTTGCGCTTTTGCGCATTAAGGAAAATATCTTAGGTTTAAGTTATAAATTGAAGAATGATTGAAATTTTTTCTATATGAGACATCCTTAGCTTTAAATGTATGATAACTAAATTATCTAGGATCTTCTTAATTATTATTAAACGCAATTAAAGAAAATAATAATTTGAAATAGATAAATTAATAAATACACGTTAATTCACATTTACTAAAAAAATAACTATTAATTTATATTTTCGGTCAAAAACCACCTTTTATTAATTTTGTTCCCCACCACTTGTGCTGGAATCTGGCCAATTTCCTTTCAAAATTCCTTTTGTTTTATTTTTTCCTGAACTCCCTCTCGTACTCCTAAATCATAATTCTACAATTAGAAAACAAAAATTGATCAAGCAACGACCTGATGAACATCAACTGTTAGTTGAATCAAAGTCAACTTCAAAAAAAAAAAGTAAAATAGACAAAATTCACATGTTTTCGGATTAAAGAATTATTGACAAAGGGTGAGGCTTAACCTTAGTTCTTGATCGCTCATATGAGAAGAATTTAAGAGATGATGACAAATGCTAGGGATTTTATTGGAAAATCGGCTGGATTCCAGCACAAGACGACATTAATTTTGAATAGAAAGGTTATTATAGTGTATCATTAATTTGATGCCAAATGAGTGCTATCCAGTATCCATAGACCAAAAGAGAGCTCCTGCGTACAAAATCATGAAGTTCTGGGGAACTGTGAAGTACTAGAACAATTTTCTTGGAGAATAAAGGATAACTTATACATTGGCCTCCGGCAATCAGTTTGAGACAAGAGCCTGATTGATTGAAATATTGAAATTTGCAAGGGATAATTTCTGAGAGGTGTCAAGGGGTTTTGGTGCATTGTCACTGGTGACCGGTGTCCTCAGTTGCTGGGATTCTGGGAGGGACCATATGCTCGTTTCACTTGTGTCAGTTTGTGTCCATCATTTTCTATATTTATCTAGATAGACTTTGTTGTCAAATGTTTCATGTAGAACCAGCTCCTTTTTATATACGTGATTGGCAGATTGATGTACCAATAATCAAGTGACCAGCCAATTGGTAGAATTCATCATGTTCTTATGACATTTCAATTTTGTTCACCTTTTTTGATTTCTACTTCTCAACATACATTGTCTTTGTTTTGGAATAAACATATAATGGATTTATGGAATAAAGAAGAGAGTATCATCTATTGGCGAATTAAGTTTTTCAACTTGAAGCAGAATGGTCATATTAATAAGATACTTTGTTTCTTCCTCCTAGAGTCTGGATTGTATGAAAATCATAATTGATTGCAACACTGGCCTTGGACATAATCAGTTGTGTGGCATTACCATGTTGGAGGCTATCAATTCCATAGAAGTTGAGTCTGTTGAAAGTTAGGACTGAAAGAAGAGGGAATGGGATATGGAGCTTTCAAACGTCCTAGATATTTTAACATTCTAATCTATAGTTAAATTGGCTGTGCCTTTTGATCCTTTAATTTTTATTTTTTTAGTGTTTATGTCAAAATTTTGTAGAAACAATATTTTTGCTAGATTAAACCGGTAAGGTTGAGACCTACTTGCCTTTTGACCTCAGATTTTACCATATGTTGGATCCATATTAGTGGCTGCTAAGCTGCTTGTTTTTTTTTTTTTTTTTTTTTTTTTGTTATCAAGCTATAATTGCATAAAATTGACTCTTCTTTCCGGTGACTAGAAAACAAATTTATGTTCTGACATTTGACTCCTGTCTTTATTGCAAATGTTGTTGGTAGAAGGTAAACATTGCCCAGTATTGTGATTATCTTTTTTTTTCTTTACATCTCTAGCAATTCAGTTTTTTTGGATATCTTATACAAGTTTTAACCTGTAGGTTCCAAATACAATAGAATTTGCTGAATGGATTGGTAGAACAAAGCAGAAGATCATCCGTGTTACTGGGTGAGATACTACTCTATTGTATCTTGGTTGTATCACTTGTATCACATTCGTTTATAAGCTATTTTTTTAATAAATAAAGTCTTGTATACCATTTTGTTTTTCTTAACATATGTTTTGGATATCAGGACCACTAAGAGACCAGTCCCATTGGAGCACTGCCTATTTTACAGTGGAGAACTCTACAGAATTTGTGAGAACGAAACCTTTTTATCTCAGGGTCTGAAAGCTGCTAAAGATGCATACAAGAAAAAGAATTCCAATGCAGGCAGGAGTGGCTCTATGATGCGTTCAGGAGCTGCTGCGGGTTCTGGTGGAGCTAATTCTCATCGTGGTAGACAAAAGCATTCTGGCTCCCGTAATCCTGGTAACTTCAATGGAGCAGGTTCAGGGAACTTTGCAACTGGAAACCAGAACTACTCAGGCATGAGAAGATCGGAAGCTTCTTTATGGTTGGAACTTGTCAATAAGCTTTCAAAAAAATCATTATTACCTGTAAGTGGCACCATGTTGACAAAAAGATTGTGATGATGTTTTTGTGATGTGCAAACATCCTTCTCTTCTCTAAATGCTGCCTTTCACTATGCCAGGTGGATTGGTTATTGAGGTGGTATAATATTGGGAACAATGGTGTTGCAACTAATTCTATTCTTGCTTAATTTATTTGCTGTTCATGGAATCGAAATAGTCTGTGAAATTGTTGCCAAAATATGTTATTGTGATTGATTTTATCTTATGTTTGTAATTTTCCTGATGTTATTTACCAATATCTTTCTATTTGGTTTTTAGGTTATCATATTTTGCTTCTCAAAGAACCGCTGTGATAGATCGGCTGATAATATGACAAGTATGGACCTTACAAGTAGTTCAGAAAAGAGTGAAATTCGTGTTTTTTGCGACAAAGCATTTTCACGGCTAAAGGGATCTGACCGAAATTTGCCACAGGTTGTTAGAACTTTACTTTTCTTATTCGTAATGTGGGTCAGATCCCAGAGTTAATATTTGTTTTACATTTTCACAGATTATCAGGATTCAAAGTCTGCTTCGTAGAGGGATTGCTGTCCATCATGCTGGGCTTCTTCCCATTGTGAAAGAGGTTATTGAAATGCTTTTTTGTCGTGGTGTAATCAAGGTAGGTGGTTTAGATTCAGTATGAGAATCTTCTTATGGCTGACCATCTTTATGGTGAGTATCTGAGTATGCACATATAGTTGAAAAAAGACAGACAATTAAACAATGCATCTATCAAATATAATGCATGCATCTTTTTTAGGTGCATACTTAAATGGCTTCTAGGCGCCCTATCTTTTGGACTGTATGTGCACTGTTGTCAACTATATGCGCATGGTACTCAATTGAAACTTTTGATGCTCATCAAAATTGTTTTGTTGGCCTACAATTAGGGGTGAGCAAAAAAACCGGGTACCCAGTTTTGGACCTGGATCTGGTCTGGAACTGGTGGGTCTGAACCATGGAAAAAAATAGCGGTCGCGGTCACGTTCGCGGAAACGGTCGCGTTGTCGCGGGAATCGCTTGTAACAGCAAAAAAGAACGTTTCGCGTCTGTCGCGGCGTGAATTTTTTCAAAAAATTCACATAAGCTCAGTATTAAGCTTTATCAATCTTCATTTATTCTTATTTGTATTTGGATCACATTATGTCAAAAAAATATTATTAGTTATTATTATTAAAATTTATTAATAATCCAGCTTATTTATTAAAAATTTAACTATTGCAAAGTACAAGTATGGCTTCTATTAGCCTTTTCTTCTTTAATATTTATTTTATTTTATAAAAAACGGGCATTTCTTGCAAAAAAGCGTTATGGAACGGGCGTTTTACCGTTACAGAACGCCATCGCGGCGATTTTTGTGTGAATTCCAAATCTTAGTGTTATAACGGCATTTCGCGTATCGGCAACTCAAAAACAGGTTACAGAACGGCCGTTACGTAATGGAACGGCCGGGTTTTAATTCCATGGTCTGAACACAGAACCGGTGTAACTGGGTTTGGTCCTGGGTCCAAAGAAGAGGACCCGGTTGAAGACGGTTCCGGGTCTGGGTAGTAAAATTGGGGACCCGGTACCCAGTGGGTACCCGGTGGAACCGGGGTCTCGAACTAGGTACTCATTGTGTAGGACCGTATTTAACTTATTTTTTTGTAATTTCTTAACCCATAAAAAGCTCAACTAATTATTCAATTGAAATTGTTTGTCGTAATTAGTAAAGTATACTACATTATTTTTTAAATTACACGAATCGGGTACCCTGTCCCAACCGCAGTTGGCAAAGTAGTGTTATATTATTTTACAAATTGCACGAATTGGGTACCCAGTCCCGGACCCGGTCCCGCAAGTTCCAAGGCTGGGTCCAAAAATCTAGGAACCGGTTGAGTTGGGTCCGGGTCTGGTTCCAAATTCTAGGACCTGCTTGTAACTGGGTCCGGATCCGGGTACCCCAAAATAGACCGGGTACCCCAAAATAGTACCCCATGCCCCAATTACATGTAATTAACTGATATTGCTGACATATGATGCAGTTGAACTGACTTCCCAGTTTTTCAACTTTATATATCTGTATATTTATGGCAAAAAGTGACAAGGGTCTTAATGTCTTTACCAGGGAGCTGATATTGACAAGTATTTGTGTCCATCTTTGTTTTAGGTTCTATTTTCAACAGAGACATTTGCTATGGGTGTTAATGCTCCTGCCAGAACTGTGAGTCTTCCTGTTGAATTTCTTGGCATTTTATCCTATATTCTGAATTGTACTGTTTACTTCTAAATTTCAGTCTGCCTTTTCATTATTGCATATGCAGCTTTGCCAGTTTCGATTTCATTTAACAATAGCACTTTTTGCTAGACAGGATCTTGATGATTGGGCATGTTAATTTAAACCTGTTTCTCTTGCTTGAAACATTTAACAGTTCCTTCATCTTTAATTATTTAAGTTGTAACTATAAAAAAAATAAATATTTAAGTTGTAAAGTAAAGAAATTGGTTACTGCTCAATCCTAACTTTCTAGAATTCAACTCTATGCAATTTTTAAAAGCACATTTACTTGTTTTAAAGCTGCAAGAATATCAACTTCAGCTAACTTTTGAGTGGACTATCATTTAAACTATTGCTAATACAATCAATCTATCTCTACGAGAAACATTTACGATGCGTCCGCAACTGGAATCGACTACGGACGCAAATTAGACTAAAAAATATGATTGTATTTATCCAATCTTGACGAGTTATTTGATGATAATTTGATGGAAAGATGCAGATTAAAGATGGTCAATGGATTGAATGAGATGGTGAAATGGAGGAAAATAGATAAATGGGGATGAATTTGGGTGGAGGATGGAGGATGAAATGGAAGGAATTAATGGTTTAATGTGGAGATGGTGATGGAAGTTGATCAATGGAGGAAGCTAAGGAATACAGTTTTTCTTTCCCATCCAAAATCTGCCATTTTATTTCTCATATGAAGGGTTTATATAACCCATATACAAACCATCTAACAATTATTTTATTCAACTTTTTTCTACCTTTTTCCTCCTAATTACAATAAGTCCTAGGGGAAAAAAACCCTCCTATAATTTATTACATCCAAAAACAATAATAAAGTACTAGCTAGTTACACATCATTCTCCCCCCTAGAAAAACACTTGCCCTCAAGTGTTGTCAAAACATGGCTCTAAGTCCTCTTGCTTGAACGTAGCACACACTCATTTACCCAAAAGAATTTGAAAAGTGTCATAATTCTCTCTATGGACAACCTTGAAGGGACCTTCATCTATATCCTAGCAAGGTATAAGGTCGAGGATGAGGTTGTGTCTCCCTTTGGTTAGGTTCCCCACTTGCTTTTTGCTCCACATGTAAGGCCCTCAATACTAGCAAGGTATCATGATCCGGAGTGGGCTCAATGATGCTATCACAATGTAGTTCATAGTCCAATTCAAGCAAACTAGACTCTTGTGAACCCTCCTCTAGTTCGGCTTCATAATAAGAAAGCAAGAGCGTATGATCAACTAGATCGATGGTAGTCTTGGTAGGGCATTGAGAAGCGATATGTCCTTGACCCAAACACTTAAAAAATTGTTTAGCTTTCAAAGCTGATTGAGTAAGAGTCAAAGGTGGTAACTTAGAAGTTTTGATGATGGATTGTGAGTTAACATGGTTGCCTTGAAAAGCTCCAACTGAACCAAATTTACTTGAGCCAAAACCTCCTTCATGCCTTGATCTACTTTCTTCCACAGGATACTTGACCGGTTCAAATGGTGGTCTATTGTAGCCATGGTTTTGAGGCTTTATTTCATTCAATTGCCTCTCAATTTTAGTGGCCAAAGAACATGCTTTATAAAAAAAGAAAACTGATTGCAATTCAAGTTTATGTCTAATAGCCTAATAGGGGCATTCAATCTCATCACAAGCAGTTGCCAATTTCTCAAATTCGTTAATATATTCTGAAACACTTAAAGAACCTTGTTGCAACGAATTAAATCGATAGAACAAATCTTGCTTATATGTGCGTGGAACAAAATGTCGTTTAAGCCTTTGTTTTAACTCAAGCCATGATTTTAGTGGAGGCAAATCATCCCTACCCCTATCAGATTGTATGAATTTCAAAACAAAAGAAGCATGCTTAGTAAGTTTAAGAGAAGCAAAAGTACATCTCTTACTATCATCAAGGTGTTTATGTTCAAAAAATTCTGTTCATCCTTGTGTCCCAACCAAGATAAGCCTCGGGATCAAGGTCACCATAAAGCGCGGGCAAATCTTGCAACTTTACCTCATCAAAATCTCTACGGGCCAAAGATTGCAAGGGTGATCGAAAAGAAATACTACCTCAGGAGTCGCCTACATCATACTTGAGTTTTATGAATTCCTGTTCAATGGCATTGGTTTGGTGTTTTTGGCCTTCCAATCAAGTTGACATTCCTTCATTATTTCATCCCTTTGTTCATCCATTCGTGTATTAAGGGGATTACCAAGTTTTATCTATCTTTTCCATGAGAAGCTCAAACTCGGTTTTATTGACCATGGTTGATTAATTAAGTGAATTTATCAACCGTTAATATGCAAAGCAACAAAACAAAATAGTCTCAAAACACGAACAGCCCCACAGTATTAGATCAAGATCACAAATCATAGCAACAAACTCAAACCGAGACGAGCAGATTACAAAACAGAAAACCACAATCCTAAAGAAATGGACATAACGGTAGTAATCTTGCACCAGCACAAAATTCAGAAATTTCAAGATTTTACAACTGATAAGAGCAGCAAGTAACCTTGTATATTGTTGTTACTTCAAGAATCACGTGCAAACAAAGAAATCACGATTAATAACAGCAACACAGAAAACACTACTGCTCTGCGTTATTCTTCTTTAAGCACAGATAACAAAGATAATCTTGGATATTCCAAGAAACATGAGCAGTGACAATAGCAGCATAACACATGATAACACTACTGCTCTGCGTTTTTCTTCTTTAAAATTCAGCAGTTATAATTGATGTGGATTATTTGTAGTAGATCGTGTCAATTAGTGCAAGGCAGAGATCTTAATCTTCTTCTTGAGCTTCACCCTAATCCCAAAGCGATGACACGAGGACTTCGTAAGAGGTCGCCCATCCTAGTACTATTCTCAGCCAACTATGGGGTCGGTGGGGTTGGCGGCATGACAACACAAGGACTTTCCAGGAGGTCACCCATCCTAGTACTATTCTCGTCCAACAATGCACCTGGATGTGACATATTTTTACGCTGGTTGTCACAGGCCTACCAGAACCTGTTATGCACCACAAAAATACACTGAATCAAGATCAACTTACCCAGAATAGAACATGTTATGCACCACAAAAAACTTTGTAACTGGAAGACTGACATAACATAAATGGTTCCATGGTCTTCATAATGAGAATATTCTATGAACTAGTGCTTATTTTCCTTATTATGAAAAATACTTGTACTTATGATTGTGTGGCCTTCGTCCTTCCCCTCAAAATGTGAAAAAGAATTGAAGTTGGTGAATTTCATATCCTGAAACAGCTGCTGATAATTTTTCATGTCAGCAAGAGTAGGATAATGCATACTCTATGAATATGCATTTGGCCAACGTAATAGTCACATGCAGTAGGCTGCTACATTAGTTTTATTTCTTTATGTTCATCAATCATTAATTTTCCTTCAAAGGAGGGGAAGGGACTGGGAGAGAGAGAGCATGTGCCAGGTGGGCACTGATTAAGTTGCTTCTTTTTGTAAAGTCCATCCTTCCTGCCCTTCTGCTTTGTCCTTGCACATTCTAATTCACAGAATAGTAGTTAATATGGTCTTTTCTTTTAATTTTATTGTTGTCAGTTGGTAACTGCCATTGCTAATTTTTAGCAATGCTTTGCGTTAAATTTGATTTACAAATTCTTTTGCACAATATTGATTGCAGGTAGTTTTTGATACACTAAGAAAGTTTGATGGAAAGGAATACAGGCAGATAATTCCAGGCGAATATACACAAATGGCTGGGCGTGCTGGCAGAAGAGGGCTTGATAAATTTGGAACAGTTATTATAATGTGCCGTGATGAAATTCTGGAAGAAAGAGATCTGAAACATGTCATTGTTGGACATCCTACTAGACTTGAATCACAATTCCGACTAACTTATATTATGATTATGCATCTACTTCGTGTAGAAGAATTGAAGGTAGGTTCGAAGAAGTTGATTTAGTGAATCCAAAATATGTAATCAGATGTATGATTTGACTATCCTAGTTATCAAAGTACCAACTGATGTATTGAGGACAAAATTCGTATAAAACCTACATAGAGGAGGATGTGTTCTTTAAATGGTGCTTTAATATTGAAGATGATTTGTAAATTCTTGAATTTAGACTCAATTTTTTTAATTTATGAACCTAAATGGTGATTACTGGAGCACCTCCGTAATGTTGACATTACAATTCCAAATCTTGAAAAGCATCTAACATCACATGTATGCTTTGCTGTGCTATGTAATTTGAGTTTACATATACCTTAAATGTCAAAATTTATTGATTACCAAAGAAAAATTCGGATACCTTTTTGCTCGTCTTTAACATATTTGATGAAGCTTGAAAGAAAGTTTATTGGTATTACATTACATTCAACTTAGTTTGTGTTGTTACTCATAGTATTATATATTCTGCTTGCTGTTACTGTTCTATAATGTACTCTGCTTGTACTGCTGTACTGCATATTCATACTCACAATGTCTCTGTTTATAATTACAGGTAGAAGACATGTTAAAGAGGAGCTTTGCTGAATTCCATTCTCAGAAAAAACTTCCAGAAAAACAACAGCTTTTAATGCTAAAGCTGGCACAGCCCGAAAAAGCAATTGAGTATGTTCCTTCTTTAAGCCTCGTTTTAAGTTACAAAGCTGCTTACATGCAATAACTTCCCAATCTGGAGGGAATGGCTTTTATTGAACCTTTAAGGTTAATGGGCCGTGGTTGAATTCAGCAGTTAGTGTTCATAATGATTTCTAGATGATTTATGTGGCATTAATTTTGGCATTTTTTTAAAATCTTTGAGGCGTGTATGATTGTGCTTACACTTGCTCGGAAACTGCAAGGTAGTTCTCAAATTGGCAGTCCCTTGAAGAACCTGCTACTTTTTAGTATCATATCATGGAGACATGGACTAGATTTAGGTACCTCTTGTCCCTCTGCCATGGAAATTGAGAAATAAATTCAAGAGAAGTATAATCAAGTTGAGAGGATGCTATCTGGCCCGGAATATGCTCTGATTTGTGCTGAAGCTTTCGTCCGAATTGTGGATATACAAACTTTGGGTGATTTTGTCTTTAGGTTAGAGGATGATGATTCCATCTGAGCGTGAACAGCCTGGAGTCTGGATTAGCTCAAAATTTACAGGTTTTGGGTGGGAAACATGTCTGTAATTTGGCTCGGCCTGGTTCTTTTTTTTTCTTTTTCTTTTTCTGGCAAAAGCCTGGCCGCTGATCACTGACACAGTGACACCTCTAGTTAATGGGTAACTTGCTAAGTGTTGAGGAAACCAAGCTATCTGCAATCCTTTTTGTTTCTAACCCTTTTTCAGTTTGTTTGTGAGCATACTATTTTTGTGCAAACCACTTGCCTACTCCCTTTACTACAATACCTTCTACTTCTAATAGGCCTTTCTGTGAAGGAACTTCGATCCCATCTTACTGTATAGAAATCCTATTCACAGGTAGTTTTGTTAAATAATAAATAAATCTGCATTGGGTTATTGCTATGAACTAATACAGAAAATCAACAATTAGAAAGGACAGTAAAAGGTTGTAGTATTACTTTCTGTCAAAGGTTGAAGACCAACACAAAAGCTCACTTTCGAGAGGTGAGTTCTCTCCCACAAAGGTCTTACTTTTACAAAAATATTCTACCCATGCTCACTGATCCCTAAGAGCCTTTTTATCTAGGACTCTCCAAAAAGCAGACAAAAGCAGCACATGACTTTGACTTTTACTAGGTAGTCACATAATACAGTGAGGTGGATAATAAACTAATATTCAAAATAAACATTTAACACTAACACTTAATTTATTTAATTAACAATTAAACATGGTTCCTTCGTGCCCTTCTTGAATAAACTTGCTTGATTGGTGGTGGTGTAGCAGTTATGAACATGAATCACATTCTCTATAAAGAACAAGAGAACTTTGTGCTAGCATTTGGAGTAGATGAGGGACAATACTATCTGGCATTATTATAGTATAGTGGGTCTGTTCTATTTACCTTATTTTTGCTTATAAGAAAATATAAGTTAAGCAAAAATAATGTTTGGCCCCCTCAAGTTAAAAAAAAATTGTCTAGTAACTTTAGGTAAGTTAAGACAAGTCTAGCTGTGCAAAAATAAGTTGAAAAAGGGGCTTGGTGTGGATAAAAAATTATGATAGATAGATATTAATATCTCTCCCCTCTTTCCCTCCTCCCTCTCCATGTGATCCCTGATACCTTTGCCTCAAACAGGAAATTTTAACTTATTGGATGTGTTTTTGTGTAGATGCATAAAGGGTGAACCATCTATTGAGGAATACTATGAGATGTATACAGAGGCTGAGAGATACTTGAATCAGATAACTGAGGGTGTCATGCAGTCTCATGCCGCACAGCAATTTCTTGTGCCTGGAAGAGTGGTAGTTGTTAAATCTCAAATGGTGAGTTATTATTGAGAAAATACAGTTTCCATCACTTGAGGTTTTTTTTTTTGGTAGAGCTAGTGCAGATGTATTAGCTCGTCTGTCACAATTCTGGAGTCTTTAGAGTTTCATTTTATCTGTCATCTTCATTTTTACTTTTGGAATATGTGACCTCCTGCAATCGTCTTTTCATTCCATGTTGGAATGATTTTGATAGCCCAATTTAACTAGCCGAATATGTGAAATTGTGAATTATGAATCAAGTGAACCTTTGGGCAAATAGAGGCTGCTACTAGGCAGGTTGAAACACGTTGAAATCTTGTTTATTGATCAAGTAGGTAGGTGCAGTAATTTTGTATATTGAAACATGTTAAATCTTGTTTTTGATGTCCTGGTGCTTTTTTCATTCAATCGTAGAGCTAATGCTGCCTTAGTATGTTTTGACATTAATCCATCAAGATATTTGGCGGGTGAGCTGAGATATTGATGGACATCCAAGCAAATGATTAAGAAATGGAGCTTGTCTCGGATGATGAATTTGTCTGCTGGAAGTTTAAATTTTCATGCAAATTTAGGATTCTGCCATTCTTTATTGTGTGTTCTTAGTAACCTTGTCTTCTTTGTCCATGATCTACAGTCTCAAGACCATTTACTTGGGGTGGTGGTGAAAGCACCTTCAGCCAGTATAAAAAAGTACTTGGTATTGGTGCTAAAACCGGACTTACCTTCAATAATGGAATCCCCTTCTGGCCGTGGTGCAATCCTTGACAAAGGGGGTAGCAAATCTGATGAAGGGTTTTTTGTGTTACCGAAGGGAAAACGTTCTTTAGATGATGAATATTATTCTTCTGTCACTTCCCGCAAGGGAACTGGTGTAATCAACATACAATTACCTTACCAGGGGGTGGCTGCTGGTGTGAATTATGAAGTCAAAGAAGTTGACAATAAAGAGTTTCTTTGCATTTGCAATTGCAAGATGAAAATTGACCAAGTTCGCCTTCTTGAAGATGTTAGCACTTCTGCCTACTCAAAAACTGTTCAGCAACTTGTGGATCTGAAATCTAATGGGAGTAAACACCCTCCAGCATTGGATCCTTTGAAAGGTGTGGTCTGTTTTTCATTCTCTATATACTGATGTATTGATATATAGCAAAATGAATACTTCCTAAATTTTTCATTTTTGGAATTTAAAAAATAATTGCGACATTGACATTTTGGGTGATGGTCCCTTCTATACAATTTCCTAAAAGACGTCCCATGATCCTGTTTACTTCACTCATATGACAATAAGAAACAAATTTTCTCGTCTGTTTTATCAATGAATATGGGCAACTTTTCTTCTCTCTTGTATTTCCTTAAAGTCAACATAACAACCATAAAAAACCATAACCACTTCTTTTTGAATAGTCGCTTGGAGAATCAATCTCTTCATCAACTGTTCCCTCTGTGTGTGTGAGAGAGAGAGATAGAGAGAGGGGGCAGTAATATAGTTTTGAGCCTTACATTCATTGCATTGAATGTTTCATTGTTACTCAGATCTGAAGCTGAAAGATATGGACCTGGTTCAAGCTTACTATGAATGGAACAAGTTGTTGCAGAAAATGGCTGAGAACAAGTGCCATGGGTGTATAAAGTTGGATGAGCATATGAAGCTAGTTAAGGATATTTTCAAGTACAGAGAAGAAGTCAGCGAGTTGAGGTTTGAAATGTCTGACAACGCACTTCAACAAATGCCTGACTTTCAGGGGCGGGTAAATCTGCTAACCTGTGAAATGTTTTGGTTCATTCCAGATAAGTCCAGCATTCATGATTTTGTTCTTTGTTTCCTGTATACAGATAGATGTTCTCAAGCAAATTGGTTGTATAGATGATGACCTTGTAGTTCAGATCAAAGGCCGTGTTGCTTGTGAAATGAACTCCGGAGAGGAGCTCATATGCACCGAGTGTTTGTTTGAGAACCAGTTTGAGGACCTGGAACCAGAAGAAGCAGTTGCTGTAATGTCTGCTTTTGTTTTCCAGCAGAAGAATACTTCTGAACCTTCATTAACTCCAAAGCTATCTGCTGCAGTGCAGAGGTTAGCACCTTCTTTGCCAGTTGTTACTGTTCTGTACTTCCATGTGTGTATTACTTGCTGGCATAAGTGAAAATGCATTGTGGGGGGTGCGCTGGGTGGGTGGATCGGAGTGCTTTACCTATTTTAGAATTCTCATGCAGTTCTGTCTTCTTAATCCTAGTTTGTTTAGAAGTTAAATGTTAGATTCAATCTACTTGCAGATTGTATGATACAGCTATCAGATTAGGGCAGTTACAGGCAGATTTTCAGATCCCAGTAAGCCCTGAGGACTATGCTAAAGAAAATCTTAAATTCGGTCTTGTTGAAGTGGTTTATGAATGGGCAAAGGTAATATTTTTCTACCGATGACACATAAAATCTGTTCACATCAGATGCATGCTTGCTGGATGCTTCATAAAGTGTTTTTGTACTTCCATTAGAAGCTAAACTTCTGAAAAATATATGTGGCAGGGCACGGACTTTGCTGATATATGTGAGTTAACAGATGTTCCTGAAGGTTTAATAGTGAGGACCATTGTCCGACTTGATGAAACATGTCGAGAATTCCGAAACGCTGCAGCTATTATGGGAAATTCTGCTCTTTACAAGAAAATGGAAGCTGCTTCAAATGCCATAAAGCGGGATATTGTCTTTGCAGCTAGCTTGTACATTACAGGAGTCTAATTTTGCCATGTCGAAATGGCATGCTCCACTGATATCCTTGTTGTGACAAGTATACAAGTTGCTCTGTTGTTGTACAAAATGGGAATTTTAGGAAGATTCCATCTTTTGTATGTTAATGGTTAAAAAATGATCTTAGATCACCATTACACTAGGAAACTGTACAGATTGTCATTCTATTGCAGTTCTAGAATGAAATTTGTTTAGTTTATCAGATCATTGTTCTACTCTTTGGGATTGTGTAACATGGTTTTAAGCTAGTTCATAATTTCATATTATAAAATCTAATCATAACCATTGCACATACTATTTTGATTAACAATTTCAAATTGCACAGCTCAGGTTTTGAATAAGGGAACTGGTTTCCATGCTGCATGAAAAAAGTTTCATGAGCAAGTGCACACTAATTGCACAGAATTTTTTCGAAAAGCTATGAAATGGTTCTTATTTGATTGATACATAATACATTTGTAGTCTGATCATACTAGATGTTTTACAGGAACAGGCATCAGCAACAAGACATAGCAGCTTCCCGAGCTCAAGGGTTGAACAAGTCTGATCATACTAGATCTTGAACTTAGTTGTCGCTCCTGCTTGGCTTGTCAGAAACAAGATTTACCTGTATCAATGGCAAATTCACTTGTTTAGAACTGCATAGATGAGTTGTAGCTTGAATCAGAAGTGTATATTTTTGGCAGGCATAAGGAGTTGTGGTTTTGGTCAAGATTACCTGATCATCTGCAGAAGGTATCCAGTCATTAGTTGCTGGGTTTCCCTTGGAAGAAGCATGGTGAGTGAGATCAGTATCAGGAGCAATCTGGTAAGGTTTCCCATTCTCATTCTCTATCTTGATGAACCCTTTCCCTGTCTGTAATACAGACATACAGTAGTCTTTTTTTACTAGTTTGTATTTGATAATATGTTGAGATTTACTGATTCAAACAAATTTCTGCAAGTCTAGATTCAATCTGAACCTATGCACCTTGGGTGCACAATATACATCATGCACCTATATGCATTTAGAACATCTATATTGAAAATTTAGAATATTCATGCTTTATATTAGATCATTTAATTTTATAAATTAAGTTTTTCAAATCATAAAACAAAAATGATTTGAATGCAAACATAAATGTTTTACATATTCAAGCATAAAAGTTATTTTTTAAGAACAAATGCATGTTGGGTTGTTGGGTGTACATAACATAAATATTCTAAGAGCATGTTTGGTATTGCTATTTGTTGTGTTGAAAATGGAATCAAATAATAATAGAACAATTTTCATTACCAATTGTTTGATATAAGATGATGGTAATACATTCCCTCTCTTAAGGGTAACTACCATTTTTTACCCTTGCCAACATTGTGGAAACAAAATCATTTCGCCTCTAATTCGTTTATATTTAATTTCTTTCATTACGCCAAACAATAAATAATAGTATCATTTAATATTACCCTTTTAATAAACAACATAAAAGCTATATTTTAAGAACAAGCAGAAAGCAATTTTCAATCTAAAGTTATTGGTTGAGTCGGACACAAGTATGTACCCAAGTGTCAGTGTGAAAATTTGAAGGATTTTGGTTTAAAATGAATCGTTCGTCATATGACATACTTCGTACTAGAGATGGTTATTGATTGGGTCAGGGTTAGACCGGTATGGATGAGGTCAGGGTAGGCTAAAAATAGTCAATAGCGGGTCACGGGTCACTAGCGGTCGTTAGCGATCAGACCAATAAATAACTATAAATAATAAAATTTAAAGTAGCCAAGAATGAAAACAACTAAGCAAGTATATATAAATATATAAATATAATTATTTTTGTCATTTTTTTAAAAAAAATTATTTGGCTTTTACTTTTGGCCATTGAGGCATGGATTGACCCTCACCGATAAGGCATTATCCATTAAAGGACTCGTCTAGTAAATAACTAAATACCCTATAAACTATAAACTCGACCTTATCGCATTCTCATTGGACTACCTCGTCTAATAACTCGCTAAATGTGACCCAAATCAAATTACCCGGGCTAAAACCCTAACCTTATCCAAATTCACATGATATTATTGACTCAAAATTGACCCAACTAAACTCGAATTACCTGACTATTAAAATGTGTTATCTTTATTCTTATGCCCTTTAAATCTATTGGGAAAAACCCAAAGTTGACCCGATTTGAAACCAAAAGCCATCAAACCCGAAATCGACCTGACCTAAATCAACCTATTTCATAACTGACCCAATCGATCGAATAGCCTAGCACGTACCCGACCCGTACGACTTGGATCAACCCGACCCATACCCAAACAACCCAAATCAACCCAATCTGTACCCAAACGACCTGAATCAGCCCATGTGGCACGTGGAGGGTACTTGAGGTGAAACGAAAAACATAGTTAATTTTCAATTAGGAGAGCCTAATTTCAAAATTACAAACCGTGTGATGCTGCTTATCCACACAATTCAGATCCTTGTAATAATCCGTCTCTACAAACTCCTCACTCACTTGGTTTCCAGTGCTGTACTCTACTTTCTGCATCAACAAAAACCCTAAAAACTCAAAATTTGGGAAAACAAGCATATCAAGCTCATTAATCGCTCTACATTACTAATCATGAAAATTAAAACTGATAATGAATTCAAGTACCTGTTGATCATGTTCAAGGCGTTGAAATGCAGAATATTCAGGGATTGTAGAGGAAGTGTCGTTAATATCGACGTAATTCGAAGAATATTCGCTTCGTTGAGGCTTGGAGTGGCGCTTTGGAGCTAACTCATCGAAATGTTGTTTGGTTTCTTCTGTTATCTTTTCTTCTTCCTCTTTGCTCAAATGTGCATCACTCCTGTTTGGCCTTGCCGCAAACTCCATTTTTCAAAAATAAAAAAAATTCTGTCTTCAATTCTGAAAGTTTATAAATAAGTTTGTGTTTTGATTTTATAATTTAATCAGATGTAATATGAAAATCAAGTATGATAATTGATAAGGTTTATAAAGACCAAGTGGACAACTAAGTAGAAAGGGCTGAAGATATTTTAGAGCTTGGATGGCTATTTATGGGAAATACCAGTATATCAAAATGATTTTTTTAACTCATATATTAAATGGTATTTTTGTAATTTTGTTGAAAATATATTACCAAAACACCCCTATTTAGTTGGTGCTTGAATCTTTGTCCCTAAAATTTGTCAAAATTACCTAAAAATGTCATTTGATATGTGAGAATCAAAAATCATTTTGATATACTGGGAATCCCTCGGCTATTTATTGCCCTAGAATTACTATTTATCGCCCTAGTTTGTGAGTAGAATGAGTGAATGACGAGGGATATCAGGTAAATCAAATTGTTTTTTTTAACAAACATATCAAATGACATTTTAAGGTAATTTTGACAAACTTTAGGGACAGGGATCCGAGTACCAACTTTATAGGGGTGTTTTGGTAAATATATTTTCAACAAAATTAAAAAAATGTCATTTGATATGTGAGTTAAAAAAATCAATTTGTTTTACTGGGTATTTCTGGTGAATGACGACCCTGTTCTTGACTTGAAACAAGGCCACAAACCCGATTACTTGAACAATAGGCTCAGAAACTACGCCACCGAACCACAACTACCACCACTGTTGCCAAGATCATGATGGTCCAATTTTTTAGGGGTACCTGGGTTAGATGCCCTAATCATGATCGGGGCGTCTGGTGTTGTTTTAAGTTAAAGACAATAGCATCCTTTCATTAAAAAATTGAGACGATACTGAATAATTTCGGGACAGCAATTAACAATTCCTAGTTTTTGGGTGAAAGAAAATATCATGACCAACTTTTGGAAGATATTTGTTTTGGAATTGTACGACTTGTTTGGACGAGTGGCTGGCTTAGTTTGTCCAATATCTAGTTTGGTAGGTGAGGATTGAGTTGTTGATGTTGCATTATTATTCAACCTTTGGCCACATTGCAATTTGCATGACCATAGTTACTAGGGTGTATTAAGGGTGGACCTCACTCGTGTGTCCTATCTTGGAAATGCACTAGATGATACTCAGAGTAAAGATGAGCTTGAGCTGTGTTGGACCTCACCTCATGTCGGGCTCATGTGCTCCGCTGCTCGGGTTAGTTAGGTCTAGCCCATCATACAACGCACTATATATTTGTCATGCTGAAAATTTTAAAGGTGGTTCAGGCATTGTATAAGCTCAGTGCCATCATGCTGTGTTTGCATGGCTAAGCTAGCATTTCACTATGGAACGTTTGGTATTAAATAGGGATAAGAACAATGATAAAAAAAAAAAGAGAGGGATAGGGAATTAAGTCAATTAACATTTCACTTTCATTTTTACAAGTACAAAATATAGAAAATTTTGTTAAATCCTATCTTGGAAATGCACTAGATGATACTCAGAGTAAAGATGAGCTTGAGCTGTGTTGGACCTCACCTCATGTCGGGCTCATGTGCTCCGCTGCTCGGGTTAGTTAGGTCTAGCCCATCATACAACGCACTATATATTTGTCATGCTGAAAATTTTAAAGGTGGTTCAGGCATTGTATAAGCTCAGTGCCATCATGCTGTGTTTGCATGGCTAAGCTAGCATTTCACTATGGAACGTTTGGTATTAAATAGGGATAAGAACAATGATAAAAAAAAAAAGAGAGGGATAGGGAATTAAGTCAATTAACATTTCACTTTCATTTTTACAAGTACAAAATATAGAAAATTTTGTTATAGAGGCATTTTTGTCGGTTACTATTTTCAAATTGATGATAGGCTAAAATAATAGTATTTTACTTGTGTGATCACTAAAAATATTTTAGTCTAAAATCTCTACATTAGACACCAAGCCAAGGGGTACATGTATCATCACTAATGGAATAAATGAGCTTACTATCAACCTTAGTTTGTTTTCAAATTGTTTTTGTAGTTGCACCTCGGGCTAGTTACTATTTATGTCATCACTAAAGTCAAAACCTCTACATTGATGGCAAGCCAAATCTTTTTGTAGTTGCACCTCTGGCGGGTTGTTAGTACTTACCCCATTCTAAACAAAAGAAAGAGAAGAGATAAAGGATTACCATTAACTCTTAGAAGATTGATGGCAGCCCCAAAACAATAAAGGAAAAATAGAGATTTTTTCTTTAGAGAGAATAAAGAAAACAACTAGGGTTTCTACTCAATGGGAGAGAAAAGTTATATCCCTAGCTCCTATCCTATATAGTTTAGAACACGATTCATAACACTTAGAACATGACTCATGAAATTTAATCATAGCTTGTAAAATTTAACACGGCTGATAAAATTTAGAACATTAATGTCAATAATACAGTTAATGTTAATTAAACGGATGTCTTTTATCCCAAATCTAAATATATATATATAATAAATACATTATCATGCATTTAGGCTAATGCTAAGAAACAAAATACTGATGAAATTCCTAAAATAATGATGAAAAGCAAAATATATTTACATATATTTAACCAAAATTATATATATATAATTAAGGAAAAATGGAAAAGAATAATCTCAAAATAATGCCCTTACTAGCTAATTAATTAAATAAACACCAGCCTTTAACTGTAAAATTGTCAATGACGATGCAGATTTATTCTCATATAATTAAGGAAAAATGGAAATGAATAATCTCACCTTTGGGTGGTCTGCCAAAAATAACCCCACCTTCAACTTATTCCAAAATAATCCCACATTTATACCTTATCTTCTTATTTTGGACCCATTTACCCAAAATCTGCTTAGCAGGTCACCTCCTTCCATCTTCCTTCTCAATGGCCATCTTCCTTCTTCTATTTCCTTCTACCTACTCTTCTTAAAATGGCTAACACCACCATAGCCCCATCAACCGTTCACTCAACCACCACCCTCTCACAAAAAACCGTCAACCTACCACCACCACCCTCTCACAAAAAACCGTCAACCTACCACCACCACCCTCTCACAAAAAAACCGTCCACCTACCACCACCACCCTCAATCAACCCTCACTCACGGTAGTCTCTTACTAAGCTGCTGAAGCTGCTGTTGTTGACCATGGTGGATAAAATTACCATTGTGCCCCTGAGATCTGAACACTGCCTAACTCTGACGAACCTCGCTACTAGCAGCAGTATCTTTAGTATTATTACTACATATCAATGAATTTTGTTTTTGGTTTTGGTTTTGTTTTTGTTTTTGTTGATAAAATTGATGATGATGATCATCTTCATCTTTGAGGGTATTATTAGAAATGCTCTCGCTAAAGCTACACATAATTTGCGACACTTCTGAGATCTCTTCTGGGGTAATCGGATCCAGGTGTTGTTTGGTATCCAGTTTCTGCTCCGAATTCAGCTTCTTAGGAGTAAGGAGCATTAGCTTGGACTTCATGATTTCTTCATCTTCAACACGGATGAGGTTTTACGGATGCTGGCCATTTCTGATGGTGTGGTGGTGGTTATGGTGGGGTTGCCATTGAAGGAAGGGGTTATGGGTAGTTTAAGTTTAAGGCTTAATTATTAGTAAAATTGAATTAGTTGTTAAATTTTAGTTAATTGAGCTGGTCAAATGTGTAAATTATGGTCAAATCGGTTAATCCTCTTAAATGACCTATTGTAACAGGTTAATCCAGCAATAGGTCCAAAATGAGAAGATAAGGTATAAAGGTAGGATTATTTTGAAATAAGTTGAAGATGGGATTATTTTGAGCAGACCTCCCAAATGTGGCATTATTCTTTTCCATTTTTCCTATAATTAATTCCATTCTCACCTAAACAAGTTGTTCTCACAACCAAACATGCTCTGAATATTTAGGTAAAAAAAATAATATTTATTGCATTATAATTGCTTGAATTTGTCTTATGGAATTTCATTTTCCAATTATAATTTTATATTTTTGCATAGGTTTTTAATTAAGTTTTATATGCCAACTTTGAACTTCTATTATTATATATGCAAAATTTAAAATAAATACAGGAATGAAAATTTATTGAAGATGTATTTTTTAAAATAAGGTTATTGATTATTGAATCTTTTCATAAGGGGAACACCATAGCCCCCTTGACTTATATAATACAGATAAAACTTTATTTTACCTATGAAAAAAGCTCTAATTTTTTATTATATTTTTAAAATTATTTTACCTTATTTTAGCCCTTTTTTTGTTTTTATATTATTTTTTGAAAATGACTTTATCATTTTACTTGATTATTTGTGTTTTTACAAATATAATTCAATGTTACATTGAAGATTTTCATAAAATTTCATATTTTTTATGTACTCCCTCCGTAACACAATTCTGGCAACAAAAGGGCTGTGCGCAGACTCCTAGGCAATTTTTCTTAATTTGAGTTTTATGCATTAATCAAACACTAATCAACACAATTACTTAGCCTTAATCATTAAACACCAAACACCACCAACACTACAAACACCACCTACACGCACAGCTCCATCACTGCACCACCACCAATCAACAAAACCCTAAATCACAGAGAGAGAGGAGGGCGATGAAGAGAGAGGGAGGAGATCGGCGGAGGAGAGGGAGGAGATCGATGAAAAGTGAGAGAGAGAGATAAGGTTTTGTTCGAATTTTGGCTCGATTAGGGTGGTTCAAGTGGTGGTGGGGTTCGATTGGTGGGTAGGGTGGTTAGGGCGGTTCGATTGGGTACGGTGGTTCAACTGGGTGGGGTGGTTTGACTTGCTTGTGGCTGTGGGCTAGGGTTCGGGTGGCTAGGGTTGTAGTGGTGGCTGGGGTGTGGTGTTGCGGACTTGATGAGTTGGGTGTAAGGTGTTTTTGGTGGTTAATAGGTGGTTGTGGTGTGGGTGAGGGTGAGAGGTGGTAGTTTAATGATGTAGGGTTAAATTGTTAATAATGTAATGTTTAGATATAATGAGAAATTATTTTTTATAAGTAATGGCATTTTTGTAAATATTATGACTTTTTTTACCATAAATGGAAAGTTGAGTGTTTATTGCCAGAGTTTTGTTACGTCCAAATATGGCAATTGTTGCCAGAATTATGTTACAGAGGGAGTATTACTTTCTTATTCGTATTCGTATCCATATCCTTAATTTTAAAAGTGACGTATTACGTACCCGTCTTGTACTCGTCTTCGAATCCGTACTTGTATCCATGCAACCTAGTGAATCATGGCCAAAGTAGGCCCACCCTAGATTGGCCCCTAGATGTATTCCTTATTCAATATTATTTTATTTGTTCCGTACCCTAGCTAGTAGGAGCAAGAAGAAAATTAAATGTTAGAGAACCCAATTGCAGTATTTTAAAAAAGTAAAATCGTCACTCTTGGAGTCTCGAACCTACTCAATGGGAATTATATACGAGTAGTTGCTTTGCAAGCTGCAAGTTTTATTATTTTCTTTTATATAGTACTGTACTGTACTGTACTTGTTAATTGTTATTGGAGCATCCTATAAATATAATAATTGAGAGAATAAAATAGTAAACAATTCTAAGAATAGTTCATTCTCATCAGATCATTATGATTTTAGTTGATCCTAACTAGGTATGGCTAGGATAGGAACAAGAATATTAAAGAGAACCCACGCACCCAATTGCATCATTTTAGAAATTATTAGTCACTCTCAAACCAGCGCAATATGAGAATTCATGTACATAATTATTACTCCGACTTTGCAATTTATTTTCTTTTATCCTATTCATTATATATCAAATCCACTCAAACTAATTGTATCGTTTTCGCCCGAATACAAACTCATTAAGTGGTTTTTGTTTGATACCAATGTATATTTTCCAACTACAATCATTTATTGTATACTGTTGAATGCACATCCATGAAATATTCTAACAAAATGAATACATCCACTAAAATGAGTTAATAAAACTAAGAGTAAGGATATAATGCTATCTCAATTTCACCTTATTTGCAACGATTTGACATAAAATAGAAAGTAAAGATGTTTGATCGTTCCAAATAATTTGAAACGGATGTAAGCATATACAATTCATTGTATCATAGCTAGTATGAATTTGTTTGGATGCGGTATGACTGTATCATACACAGTGAATTTTTTTTTATTGTGATAATTTCGGTGGCAGTAGTAGGCCTTGTGCCGAGCCTACTACAGATCACACGGTCTAATTTAGCCAACACACGTATCTGTAAGGGAGAGATGAAATCTCACAAATGCGTGTAGTAAGGTTCAAAACATGGTGGATGATACAGAAGGCCAAAATCACTACCACAGGACCACACCACACGCTACGACTACACTACTCTTGGTGCATGTTGTGTATTGTTGTATGCAACAAGAGTTTTTGTTTTTTTAAGACCTCCTTTTCTTTTAGGACACTTTTGTTAATATTTCCAAAACTCCGAAAACATTTGGGAAATAGTATCTTGAAACGTAGGATACTCTCACGGCCCGTTTGGTTGTTGGCAAAAAATTGTGATAATGGTAACGGATTAAAATTGTAATTTGCTAAGGAAAAACTTCAAAATCCCCATGGAAAACATATTTGTCATTCCCAAACTTGAAATTTCTTCTTATTTTCCATTACCATCAATTACCATGTGGAAGGGTGGTATTAGATGAGAATGAATATTTGTGAAGAAAATTTGATAAATTGGAGTTAAGATAGCACCATCATGGGAATGAATTTTGATTTTCTTTCTAAATCTAGTTATAGATTTATTCCAATTACCTCTATTTATGATCGGTTACCAAACGGACCATCAATGGTTTGAGGGGATGCAATTAAACCCTAGAAATTCAGGGATTTAAACAATCTAAGAAACGTCATAAACCAAAAATTTGAAATGTTATGGACATGCATGCATGTTGCTCGATTTATTAATTTTATTTGTTCCTTGCTAGTTCAAGAAAAGATAAACCCAATTGCAGTATTTTTATTTATTTATTTTTTTTGAAATGAACCCAATTGCACTATTATAAAAAAGTAATAATGGTCACTCTTGAGTCTCGATCCTACTCATTAAGGATTATATTGTTGCAAGTTGCAAGTTTATTTTCTTTTATAATACTCCGTTACTTTCAAAATATTTATCACTTTTACTTTTTGTACGGTTTTCAATGTACATGTTTTAACATTAATATCTTCTGTATTGCTACAAATTAAAAAAAAATGTAAAAGTTTATATTAAAAAAAATTGTACATCAAAACGAATTTAACAAGCCAAGATCCATTTGAATATATTTTTCCATATATATAATAACGATTCTGCATAGTCAAATTAAGAATCTCTCTTTGAAATTAAATTAATATTTCAAATATAACCGACCAAGATTAAGAAACTGATGAATTGAAGCACTCCTAACCATCCTACTTGTTTCTTTTTTATTTATATATTCTTAAGATTAAAAATCAAACACCATCATTTTCTATTGTTTTATTAAATAAATTTGGATTCATTGTAAGATGGTAAATATGAATTAAGGGTGCGTTTGATTCATCATGATCTGAAATTTTCTGTCTAGTCTGAACTAATCTGAATTTTTCTGATTATAGTTATTATTAAAGATATAATTTTTCTGTTTTAATATGATATTAATTTTTCTGATCTGATCTGAATTTTCTGAAAATAAGTGTTGAACTGCACTAGTGAGTGTCCCACATCGGAGGATGAGGAGAAACTAAACTATCTTTTAAGTCTAGGAGTCACTCCTCTTATCACCAATTGGTTTTAGGAAGGAACCTCCTAAGGCTTATGAATAGTTATAAGTGACTTAACTCTCCTCTTCCATATTGGGTTGCCCAGACCCATTTCTAATATTCAATCAAATTTAATACAACATAAGTGCTTTTTTTTCTTTTTTTTTTTTTTTTGAAAAATGTAGGAAATGAGTTTGACGAGGATACTTTGAGTAAGTAGTGTATTGCAACTAATATAAACCTTAGCTAGAAAGTACATAGAAAGTGAGGGAATCAAATAAACAAAAATAGGAATAGTTCATACACGGATCATTATAATTATTTGATTTGATCGTAACTAGGTAGGAACAAATGAACAATAAAAGAGAACCCAATTGTATTGTTTTAGAAATTAATTAATAGTCACTCTCAAACCAACCCAATGCAAATAATAAGTGTACTAGTACTTGGCAATAGCCAGTTTTATTTTATTTTATAGGATAATGTGTGAGATACTAGGCCTTGAAATTGGACCCTACTGAAGGTCACTTTATCCAATTTTAGCCAACACACACATCTGTAAGGGGATAATAAAGAATCCTCGCAAATGCGTGCGGAGAGAATCGAACCCATGACCTCGTGCCTGAAATTCTGAAGCCTTAACCACTGGGCTATGACTTTATCCTCATTTTATTATATTTATTATTGCTTCGATCAATGGCGGATGGAGGTTCAAGTAAGTGGGGTCATGTGACCCCACTTGACAACATTTTTTTAATAAATTTATTATAATTTGTATGAAAGTTGGTAATTTATTGTATTTTATTGGAAAAATGACCCCGTTCGATAGTGAAAAGTGACCCCATAACTTTTTTCTCTAACTCATTTTTCTTTTAAATTCCATCTTTTATAAAATGACCTCACCGTATATAATTTCTGGATCCGCCACTGGCCTCGATTGTTATTATTTGCAACAATATATAGAAGTCATAGTACTCATAGATATCCAATCATAACCACTTGAACACTCCATAGATATATGAGAGAAAATTCTAGGGAGAAATTTTTTAAATAATTATTCTAATGAAAAATCCAACCAACCTATTTTTTTTTTTTACTTTTCAATTAGTATATACCAAGTATTATTCACTAATTAAATTCATTATGTTAAAATATTATTAATTTAAGGGGAAAAAAACCAACATGAACCTAATTAAGCACTATAAAAGGCAGTGAACTTTGAAAACAAATACAAGAATTGCATATCTACACAAATTAGTATAAATCTATTTAATTTCAATAACAACAACAATAATAATGTCATCAAATTTCATGTTTTATTCATTAATATTCAAATTGTGGAGTGTAGCACTCCTTTTAACCTCATCATTCTCTCTATTTGAGATTTCTTTTGCTGAAGATCATTATTATGATAATAAAATTAACAACAATAATAATGAATCTATTAATAATAAGCTTCATCATTTTGACCTAAATTTTCGTCCCGTGGTTTGTATCTTGAGTATTCCTTCCTTAAGTCAACCTACTAGATCATACATTGCGGCATCTTATGTCAAAATTGTCGAGATGGGTGATGGTAGAGTTATACCTATTATTTACGACGAGAATTCCTATACTATTTACAATGTACGTTCTTGTTCATTTGATTAAATTCCATTTTAGTTTAATACTTTCTCTGTCAAAAAAAATAAAATAATGTTTCACTTTGATCAAAACTGTGAGAATTTTTGATCGAAGTGAAGCTTTTTTTTTTGGTTGGGGTAATATTTTCTTATTAATGGGTCTTCTTTGTTTGATTCCTTTATATTATGATTTGTTTGGAAATAGGAAGCAATCTGGATAAGGATTTGAAAAAATGCACGTGGACAAAAAAGATCCTTTTTCCTCCTTTAATAAACATTCACTACAAAAAAAAAAAAAAAAACAAACAAACCAGAAGAGAAAGATAGTCAATGAATATTTTGTCTCTAAATGGCCGAATTTGATCTGTCTCTATACCTTTATTAGAGATTGATTTAATAAGGAAAAAAATTGGATTTTTTTAGAGAATAAATTATGTCTCAAAATTTGAAAAGTGCGTGTTAAATTAAACATTAATTTCCGTCTCTGATTTTGCTCATAAATAAAATTTTGCTTATGCATTTCGGGATTTGATCTAAAAAGTATTCATTCAAATAGGAGAGATTTGAATAGGAAATCTGAGTTGTTTTTCTTATTTCTCTCAAGTCCCAACAAGAGAACTTTTTTCGATCTTTTTGCTTTCCTTTCCTTTCTCTTCGTCTATCTTCAGTTCCTCTTTTCCAAATAAAGCACTTTGTATAATTGTATTAATATATTATATGTAAATTATGTAAGATTATATATATTATTGTATATAAATCATTTTATGATTGCTAGCTAACTGCTTTATAACTATAAATATATGTCATAGAAACTTGACTTGTGCGATGGAGTTATCTTTACTGGAGGTACAGTAGCGAAGAATTCATCTTACCGGACTACTCTTCGGAATATATTTGAGGTTTGTATTTATTTATACAAAATATTTACCGCATGCATTTGCGAGAATTGAGTAGGGTGACCTGCAGTAGGGTCCGGTTCCAAGGCCTAGTATCCCACACATTATCATATCTCTATTATATAAGCCAAGGAGGGAGCCATGGTGCCCCCTAGAAAAGTCTGTATTGCCCCCAGAAGTTTTCAAAAATTTAATTAGCATCACTCCTAATTATTATAGAAAGTTATTTTAATTTTTGATTTTTTTAAATATGAAAATATTACAAAATATTAAATTCATAAAAATAAAATAAAAATACCAAAATTTATATTTTTGAATTCTCTATAAATGAATACCCATATTGATATAAGTTTCACATAAATACCTTTCAATTATCGTAGAAATTTGATAACCAATAAAATATAAGCACTCAACATTTTCTTTTATTTATTGTTGTGGGATGACCTGATGAAAAAGGAAAAGTTTATTATGATCATTTGGATGGGCTTGAATTTGAAAAATGTTCAATTTTTTCGAACAAACAACCTTTATTTTTTTATTTGTTTAGACAATTAAAAGATATATTTAAAATATTATCGCACGCAAAGCGTGCACACAAGGCTAGTATATATACATGTCACGTACTCCATGCATCCATTTTAAAAATACTTTTTACTTTTAGATCGAATCTAGCGCAGTAATTAAGAAAATTGGACTATAGTACGGCATAAAAAGAACTTTTGAGTATATTATATTCTAAAAATAGTAATTACATTAGAATTTGAAAATAATCTATGGTAGTAATTGCATCCAATAAAATAATAATTATGAAATGAAACATTCTAAACGTAACAAATAAAACAAAACACTATAAATGGAATATGTAACAAACATTGTAAAACAAATAAATTAAAGCATTATATATGTGTCTGTATAATCTATGTTTATTAGTTATTACTCTTAATTACACCAATTCAATATCCACTTAGCCGAGATCTCCTTTTATTTCTTTTTGTAAATGATTTAATATTTACAAATATATTAAGGAATAATTTACATGGTTTTTAAAGCAATATTAACATATATATAGATGAAGAAAATTAGAAAACCAGAGTTATTAGCAATGTTTATTTATTGTTGTATTTGAAATTAAAATTAATGTACGTACGTTTAATGCGCAGAGAGTGATAGAGAAGAATGACAACGGAGAATATTATCCTTGTTTTGCAATATGCCTGGGATTCCAACTTGTGTCAAAAATCATCAGTCAGGTAACAAAATTAATGGGAGATTCTCAATTATAGTCCTGTGTTTTTAAGTTTTATTTCTGTTTTGGTAGTCATTCTCAATTGTATAGCCTCAATTTTATGACTATGGTTAAATAATAACGTGATATTAATAACGATTTTCCATTGCAAAAAAAAAAAAAAAAAATCCCATAAAAATGTTATTTTTACGTTCTCTTCAACGAACTTATTAAACCTGAATTTATTGTAACTTATTACACCTAACTAAACTTATCTGAACTTATCTTATTAAACCTCAATCAATCAAATCAAAGCCTTATTCCCATAAGTGGGATTGGCTACATGAACCAAAGTGATTATTTCGAGAGTTCGTCCACATAGATTTTCCTCCTCCACCCCGCACGATCGAAAGCCTCAATCTCTTGTAAATCAACTGTTTCATACTCCTTCCCACCAAGTCATTTTCGGTCTCCCCCTACCACGTTTGAAATCCCTCTGATCCCACTCTTCCACTCTTCGTACCGGTGTTCCCTGGGGTCTCCGTGTTACATGCCCAAACCAACGCAAGCAATTTTCTCTTAGCTTGCTTGCAATATCCGTAACACCAACTTTCCTACGAATATCGATATCTTCATTTCTGATTCTATCTCGTAGAGTGTTGCCACACATCCATCTCAACATCCGCATCTCTGTAACCGTACCCCTACCTTTGGGATATGCTCCTTCTTAGAAGCCCAACATTTTGTACCATAGAGTAACACTGGTCTTATAGCGGTCTTGTAGAATTTCCCCTTCAACTTTAAGGGGATGCTTCGATCGCACAACGCTCCTGTGGCCGCTCTCCATTTAAGCCACCCCGACTTGAACCTGTGAGTCATATCTTGGTCAATATCTCCATTCTTTTGGATGATTGACCCAAGATATTTAAAGCACTCGCTCATGGCTAGATCTTTCCCCCGTCTAACCTCACCACAACATCACTTGCCCCCCTCTGTGACCCAAAACGACATTCCAAATACTCAGTCTTTGTCCGACTTAGCTTAAATCCTCTAGATTCCAGCCATTGTCTCCATTGCTCCAATTTGGCATCAACCCCTATTTTAGTTTCATCCACCAATACAATATCATCTGCAAACAATATACACCATGGTACCTCATCTTGGATTGGCCTTGTCACTTCATCTATACCCAATGCAAAAAGGAAAGGGCTTAACGCCGACCCTTGATGCAATCCAATTGTTATAGGGAAATCCTTTGTCAACCCATCACAAGTCATCATATTTGTTGACACATCCCAATACATATCCTTAACCAAGTCAATGTACCTCGGGGAATACCTTTTTTCAACATTGCCTACCAAAGTACATCTCTTGGCACTTTGTCATAAACTTTTTCTAGATCAATGAAAACCATATGGAGGTCCTTCTTCCTTATCCTATAATACTCCATCATTTGTCTCAGCAAATGAATTGCTTCCATAGTAGATCTCTCAGGCATAAAACCAAATTGGTTTTCAGATATGCTAGTGCATGCTCTCAACCGATGTTCTATTACCCTTTCCCACAACTTCATAGTACAGTGTGGTTCATAAGCTTGATTCCTAGATAATTAGAGCAATCTTGAGCATCCCCTTTGTTCTTATAAACTGGAACCAAGGTACTCTTTCGCCAGTCTTGTGGGATAGTCAAAGTCCTCCATAGCTTGTTGAATAAATCTATTAACCAATCAATGTCAACCTTACCCAGACACCTCCATAATTCCACTGGTATGCCATCAGGCCCAACCGCTTTCTTAGATTTCATCATCTTCAAAGTAACCTCCACCTCTGATCTTCTAACCCTTCGTACAAACTCCACATTGATTTCCTTCTTACTCACAGACGTATCCCCAGTGGCAGCCCCTAGGCTTCCATTAAACAATTCATCGAAGTACTCTTTCCACCTATCTTTGATTTCCTCATCATGCACCAAAACCTTGTGGTTCTTATCTTTTACACACTTGACCCTGCCAATAGCCTTCCTCGCCTCTTGTCTTCTCTTCGCCATCTTATAAATCTCCTTTTCTCCCTCTTTGGAGTCGAGCCTTTCATAAACCTCTTGGTAAGCCTTTTCTTTTACTTGTTGCACAGCTACCTTTGCCTTACTTTTAGCCTCTTTATACGCTGCAAGGGTTTCGTCGGTCCTGCATTTTCCCAAGGCTAAGTAACATTTCCTTTTGTATTATTAAACCTGAAACTTTTTTTAAGGTATCTTTTCAACTAATTAGACCTAAACTTATCTGAACTTATTATTAAAACTAATACTTAATTTTTTTCAAAAAGTAAAGAGAATGCAACCTTAAGAATCTAATATCTAAAGTAACATATAAATTCACTTCAAAACTACTTTGTTTCCTTTTAATTCAATGTAAAATCAAAATGAAATAAAGCTTCTTACAAAGAAAAATAAAAATTAAATGACAATTTGTGTTATCCCAATTCATGGAACCTTAATTGGTTCCTTTTTAACAAGTTTTTATAATGAAATTAAAATTGATTTGTTATTAATATAACATTCTTAACCATAGTCATAAACTTTGGGCTAATATCGAGATTTACATTTAAAAATGACTAACAAAAAAATGTTTAAAAACTTAGGGCTACCATTGAAAATTTCCCAAAATTTATTAAATTAATTTAATTATAAATTGAATTGTAATTCCTAGTGCTTACATAATTGTTGACTCTCGATCTCTCTCCTTTAATTTATACAGAATGAACTTCTCTTATCAAGAATAGAAGCTCTAAACCGGCCAAGTACCCTTGATTTTCAGCACGATACTACAATGTATGATCTTTTTAACCAAATTTTATGAAGGAAAAAACATTGTTGACCTACCAGGTAATATACCCACCACTAATAGAGAGTAATAATAGTGAGATGCAACTTGCATGATTAATAATTTTTTAATGCATCTATTAGTGGTGGGTAGATTATCCACCGGGTAGATGTAGTCATGGCCCTTTATGAATAATTACTCCAATAATTGATCGAACTTTTTGTCACCCTAAGGGTTGTACCGTATATAATATGCTACTTTTATTAAATTTTTAAAATCATAAAAACATTAATTAAAATTGAATATGAATTTATGTTGATTTTCCATGACATTTAATGCTCCATCCTTTATTTTTTTAATATATTGAGTTCTCAAGACTAAGTTTTACACATAATAAAACTAGTACAAGTTCTTCATTTAAAAAATATTCGACTCCACATCATTTAGTATTGCATTAATCCTCACAAAATGAAAACAACATTAAGAAATAGAGGGAGTACGTAATTGTATTGTTAATTGGTGTTCCTAGATAGATTGAACTTTTTAAAATACATACTCTCTCCGTTCTTTTTATTTGTTTGATATCTTTGGGATCTAATCTGATGAATTATAAGTAATTTTTTTTAAGAAAAATGGAACCTAAATAGAATCCATTTCACCTAAAAGAGATTTTCTGCCTTTTCAACGACGAAAAGTTTGAGGAAAAATAAGTAAGCAAAATTGTTAAAATTATGTGATGTGAAGGACACAAAAAAAAAAAAAAATCTCCGTCCCATATTTTGTGCCCATTTGTGTTTTAGTAATTGTAATTGGTTCAAAACACAATTTTTGTGATTTTTAAATTTTAAAAGGTGGGATATATCTTTTAAAAGGTGTGATTGGTTCCCATATTTTTGTGAGAAGGAAGAGAGATTTGAACTTGTGACCTCTGTGCCACGTTGGCTCTAATACCATGTGAGAGGATCATCTCAACCAAAAGCTTAAGCTGATAGTTGAAGCACGGAAATATGTTATATACTCTATCAAGATGTAGGCGTTAAGGTGGCTGAGGTAGGCGATAGGATTGTGAGATTCAACGAAGAAGGAAGTGAGGGAGGCTAGGGAGCCATGTGAAGATCCGGCAAAAAAAAAGAATAAAGAAGGGGAAAATTGGGAAAAAAATTCAAATAAAAAGGATTAATTTTCCTAAAAAAGTAATTAATATTTTTTATAATGTATAGTATAACTTACTGGTCAATTGGACCAAAATGAGAATAAAGGGCGTAAAAAATGGAATTATATTGAGTTAATGAAAAAATCGGATTATTTTATGAAGAGTACGAAAAGGTGAGGTTATTTTTGCGAATTTTTCTATAAAAAAAAAAACAAAAAAAAAAAAAAAAACAAAACAAATACAACACTCACCAATAAGCCAGATGTTGCCCTCTCGGTTTAAATCTTGATAAATTGTGATTCCTTGCATGCAGGTTTCCTGAAGACTTCCAGGATAAATTGGAAACTGATAATATCGCCATGTTCAATCATCATGTGTGTATGACAATTTGTTCCTTTTTTATTTAACTTGTATAGTATTATCTCAGATACTAGTTTATTTATTTTTAGTAAAATTAAACTAGGGAAAAGCTTTTTTTATTTATGCAAAAGATGACTTATTTCTTTTAGAAAAAATTGTCATCATCGATCCTATGATCATCTTCTATGATCAGTCTCAAATATTGATTTTTCCTTAACAATCCAAAAATTCTATATGCATTCACGCAACTAATATATGTTTACCTGCATGCAATTGTTGGTAAACCAGTCACATGACTCAATTTTATTAAATTGAGTGTTTAGTTCAGACCAACAAGAAATAATTGATGATACTCATGACTTGATTATAGACGATGGACGATACTTAAACCAAGGGCGTCAATTTTTTATTTTTTTGATTTAGTAAAATAACCAAACACTTTGGCTACGGACTTACGGAGGGTGGGGGAGTGAGCTAATATTCGACTCCTACACGGCTACACCTCATGTGCTAAAAGTGGGGCCAACATCTCTATCACCAAACAACCACTGTACTCGAGCCTTTTTTTGCACTTAATATATACCTAAAAATAGTAAAATTTCGGTTTAGTTCAGTTTAGTTCAAAGATATTCTGCTTGATTCATTTCAACTTATGCATCAGGTTGAGTCAATAATTTAGTTCAAATTTAATTCATTCAGTCTAATTTTTTTTTTTTTTTCTTGTAACATGTGAGTATTTTAATTATGATTTTTATGAATTAATTGAGATTGTTTATGGTTAATGACAGTACGCTATCCGGAAACAAAAATTTGAAAGAAATGCAAGACTGTCCAATTTCTTCAGAATTGTAACCACTTCCAAAAATGCCAATAATGAAGTAAGTAAACCCTTCCAAAAAAAATAAATTAATTAATTAATAAATTCTCTTTGAAATGGAGTATATTATTGCAAATTAAATGCCTTCTTTAATTTATTAAATGGAGTATATTGAAGTATTTAGCTTATAAGTTAAGCAAATATTATGTTATTGTTTCAGGAATACGTATCTACTGCTGAAGGCCGAAGATACCCTTTCACTGGTTTTCAGTGGTTGGCACCTTTAGCTACCTTACTTTTTCATTTAAAACTTTAACTTTGACATTAAGGGGTTGTTTGGTATGGTGTAAAATGTTTTCAATGTAAAATGGTGTTGCAAAATATTTATAATAACTAATAGTCCGTTTGTTAAGGCGTAAAATAATTTCCCTGAAAATTATATTTTCCTCATTTTGTACTGTTTGGTTGAATTAAAAATTGAAATGGAAAAGTTTGAATGTAAAATGGTTTTACACCATAATTGATAACGTTTTCCTCCCAAAATCAAAGGAATTGAAAACTGTTTTCCATTCTCGATCTATTCTCATAATTAATTTTCCTTCAACCAAACAACTGAAAGCTCTTTTGAAAACTTGTTTTCCATTGTAAAATGATTTACATGAAAAAACCAATTTTACATAAAAATGTTTTACACCCTACCAAACGGACCGTAAAACTAATATAAATTAATTAGTTGATCATTTAGAAAGTTTTGTCATGTAATAATGGTTGTGTCACTTGAATTTATAACCTTCTCACAACCCAAACAATGGTTTTTTTTAGAATTTATTTTGAAAGAATCTCAATTATCTGTACCTTCTAAGCTTGATTAATGGTTTAGGATTGAGATCAACCAAATTTTGCTAGCAAGTGATGGAGCGCAAAACTATTTTCTAGGCTTCAACTATTAGTTTGAGTTTTTAAATGGGAGAAACTAAACAAAATTATGCAAAAACAAAGCATTGTCCACTATCTTACTTTCATGCATGGCATCAGTGTTAGCGTACCAAGAAGGTTACAAGTTCGAATCTTATCAATCTCTTCATTCAAAGTGTAATAGCATTGGGTAAGGGGATGCCCATGATGTATCCTATTGGACCTACTTCAAGCCCAAAGGGCTCCCAACTCTCGAGTGAGAAGGCATGATAGAGTATAAAATCAACTCCTGAGTCGCTTCAATCATCAGCTTAAGCTTTTGGTTAAAATAATTCTATATAGCACTTGCAGTCTCTGGCAGCGCCATAGCATGTCAACTAGACATAAAGTTTTTAAGAGAAATCTGAACTTGATACACATACGGATGTGAGCAGCACGGACCCAACCACGGACCCATCATGACTATATACACTTTTCATAATATGCAATGGCTTCATATATGCTATGTGATTTTGATATATATTTGGTGATAAAATAACCCTAAATCAATATAAAATTACAAACGAGCACAAAATTGATAGCATGTATACATGTTTAGGGGTTGTCACAAGATGAATTAACTTTTCGCTAAAAAATAATTTTATAACATTAAACTATAAAATTTTATAAAAGTTTAACTAATTATACAAAAAGTACATTTATGATTCGATCCTTGAGCTAAAAGTTGTGTGATATGGTATGACAGAAGATAATGTAGAGAAAATACCTAATCCTTAGTTTTTACACATGGAGTTTCCTATGGCAAATTGGCAACGTAATTCATAAAAGGAAAAATTCATATGAATAATCTCAACTATTGGAGGTCTTTCAATATTAATCTCAACTATAGGTTATTACAATATAATCCAAACTATAAGGGTAGTTTTATGATATTAGTCCATACTAACTTTTGACCAGCTCCGATTTCCTTCGAAGAAAGGGAGGAAGATATAATCAAGTACAATAAACAAAGGAAGAGGGAAGAGAACGATTAATTTTTGAATTGGTAACCAATTACAATAGGTTAACTAAGTCAATGGACTAATATCATAAAATAACTCCCAAAGTTTGGATTATACTGTAATAACTAATAATTGGGATTAATATTGGAAGACCTCCAATAGTTGGGATTATTCATATCAATTTTTCCTTTATAAAATTGGATGTAGTACCATCATACATGAATAACATAGACGATAGACCTTAGCTTGAATGTATGATTCAATATTATTTTCTTGCTTATAATATAATATAATATATATTAACATGTTTTCCTACAGAAAAATGCTTTTGAGGGAGGTTTATCAAAAATTCCACACACAGCAGATGCAGTTCTAGCCACGCAGTATGTGGCTAACCACATGATCAGGTTTGCTTTTCCTTATTCTCCAATATGAAAGATACTCGATTTATACCCTAACATATAGGCATATAGCAAGTGATTTTGAGACTCCACTTTTTTACAGTTTTTTTATTTAAACACTTCGTCTTCTTTCACATAAATAATAGTGTTTGAGATAAAGTGTCAAAATCAGCAGTCATAACATTTAGTGAGTACACAATATAGGGATGATAAATCCAAAACCGAGGAAAGGATAAGGTGCCTTATTGCCTTATTAGTAATACAAAAACTACGTCGTAGCATATTTAACTCTATTAAGATGGACATTTATTGAAATCATCAGTATATTAATAGACACTATATAGATACGGACATTATTAATATATTAGTAGTAAATGAACATCCATATGGTCTCATCAAAAAAATAAAAAAATCCATATGAACAAGATAAATCTTATCATGGACTAAATTTTGACACCCGTAACAAATTTACCATCACTCATGTGAAATGATAAAATTGCACTTTTATTAATATGTGAAATGACAAAATTGCACGTGTACGTACTAATATGTGATAGTATGCGTTTTTAAATTGATCGATATAATGTATTAATGTTGCAAATAATTAATAATATTTATCTTTCAAATATGGACAAAAATTGTATTTTAAAATAATTAAGAAAATATTAACAATGCATGACATACATCCTTGCCAATAGGCTTACTAGATGGGCGGTGACCCCCTTTTGTGATGAGATATGGCTTGAATATTATCCTTCTTGGATTTTGTAGTTGCTAATTAATCATCCTACAATTAATAAAGCTTAGCCTAAAAAAACAATTTATGACATCATTTTAAATTAAATACCTCACTCTACGTTACATGTATGCATGCCCAAATAAGTTAGAGGATGAGGTCTTAGACTCCGTTTACTTTGGTGTAAAACGTTTTCGATGTAAAATTATTTTCCGTGAAATACATTTTACATTGGAAAACTCATTTTCATAGACGTTTTCCAATGTTTACTTGCACGGAAAATACGTTTTACTCCCAAATTTGGGGGAAAATGTTTCCACTATGGTGTAAAATGAGTTATCACTCCAAATTTTACATTATATTTTTTCACCCAAAATAAACGATGTAAAATGGGAAATTATTTTAAAGGAAAATTTTTTACGCTCTAGTAAACAGAGCCTTAGTCTAATGGTTAAGGCTTTAGAATTTCAGTCACGACGTTTTGGGTTCAATTCTCACCGCACGCATACATTTGTGATGATTTTTTATCTTCCCCTTACAATCATGTGTTAGCTAAATTGGGTCGAATGACCTTCAATAAAGCGAGTTCAAAGCCTAATATTCCACACATTATAATTATACCATACTAAAAAATAATGTCCAAACAAGCTAAGGGGAATATACATGTTGTGCTAACAAACAGGCAGGCTAAAATTCGAGGGGTATACAACAATCCAGATGAACAAATAGTGCGAGACAATCTTATCTGGAAGTATCGTCCCTATTACTCTGGGAGAAATGGCGTGTAAGTTTTTTTAACGAATTAAACGTTCCTCTTTGTTTTTTATTCCCAAAATAAATGTTCCACTTTTTTTTTGTCTGTCTCAAAATAAATGTTTCAATATTAATTACATTTATACCTCAAAAGTGCACTTTCTTGCATTAAAAAACATTTTTCAATTACTACAAGATAATAACAATTATACTTTCATATAATGATCCAAAAAAACATTTGGAGCATTTTTGATGGGACGAAAGGAGTAATAATTACTCTGTATATTCTACATATTTGCCAAAAGTATAATTTTTTTATAATACTTCTCTCATAACATTTTTCAGTCCAATCTACGTATAGTATAAATAATAAATTCATTTTTATCAAAAAAAAAATTGATTCATGCTTGGTATACTTTATAATATTTCTAGATTAATTTTTTACCCAAATAAAAATAAACATTGTAAAATATTTGAGGCACAAATTGAAGTACGATGATGCATAAAGTTAGGGTGCGTTTGATTTGTCTAAAATTTTCTAAACCAATCTGAGCTAATCAATTTTTCTACTCTAACCTGATTTTATCTTAAACTTTTCTGATATGATCTAACTTTTTTATTGTACTTGATTTTATAGTTATAATATTTCTTATATATTTGATCTGAAGCTTTCTAATCTGATCTTAGCTCATTTTGGTTTCATGGAATTTAGACATACACCAAAAAATACATTAAATTAAGTAACTGACCTAGTTGCGAGTACATGAATGTATGAAAACAGAGCTGGAAAATTTGATCAAGTGTACATGTTTCCCCAGTCTGTCAGCACTGATTTATTCGACGAGGATATGTGAATATATATACTTCCTCCGTTAAAAAAAAAACGCAACAAATCATTTTACACGCATTTTAAGGAAGTGATTTAAGGGTGTAAATGAGCAAATTAATCAAAATAATTTTAACACAAGTAAGAATGATAGTATAGGTTACTTGTCTTAAAATTACATATATTAATTTGATCGTTTAGACCTTTAAATCTCTTCCTTAAAATGCGTGCAAATAAGTTTATTGCGTTTTTTTGGAACGGAGGAAGTAATATATATGCTTGAAGATGGAATCGTGTTTAATTTCAGTCAATATAATAATGGGTGCATGGAATATGGATGGTGCAGCCTATGTTTGAGTTTGAATATGTCATTGCTAATTTGCTATTGTTATTGTGTGTTATAATGTTATTGTACTTGTGTGAAACTTTATATACAAAACTCACTGAGTAATGTATGGAAGATTTACTAATTACTACTACTATACTTTGTTTTATTAATCTCTTTAATCTTATAATTTCTTATAAACGTACGCTATTTTTACATATTGTTCTCGTTTGGAATCTTGTATTTTAATATTTTAAAATTATAAAAAATCTTCTTAATATATGTGAAAAAAAATATTGTCAACTGAAGTCGATCTTATTTGATTCGTCTTAATGAGTAATTTTAGAATATAAAAAAAAAACTAAGTGAAGATAAAGGAGTGCCCTAATGAGCATGCACATTCAAAACAAAAACTACCAAAAGGATCAAATGTATAATTCAAAAAAAGGATCAACTGAAGAAGTACATATACTCTATTTGGTCCATATTACATTGACAAAAAAGTAGAGCGTTTTTTTTTTTATCAAAGTGTTGCAATTAATATAGATCAGATAAAGTTCAAGTAAAGGAAAGTCAACAACATATATGTGGACCCGATTTGACAAACAATGCACAAAAGAATGTTAAAAAATGATATTTGGCATAATATTCCCTCCTTTTTTTAATATTGTTTAAATTTTCAATCTTGATTACAAGAAAAGATAGAACTTTGACTATGTAGAAACTTTATTATATATTTAAAACAAATATATATTCATATTGGATCTTGTTATTTATACTTCCTCCGTTTCGAAAAAAACGCAACAATTTCTATATTTGGATGTTTCAAAATAAATGCAACAATTTTAATCTTCCATTTTTGTAAGTTTTTTCTTTCTATCTCTCACACCATCACATACGCCACTTTCTCTCTCTATACCTTTTACTCTCACAACAAAAAATTACCTAGGAATCCGTGCCACCCCAATTGTTGCGTTTTTTTCGAAACGGATGAAGTATTTAAAACAAATATAAAGTACTTTTCAAGACGAATCTAACAAGATACATAGCTATATCTTTTCTAACATATAAATCACAATATGCAATCAAAAATAAAATTGTGAATAGTGTAAAAAAACTTAACGTTACAAGTAATTCAAAATTGGGAAAGTATCAACTAAAGTTTCCCATTAAGGGCTTGTCTACTTCAGCTTAAATTTAATTCAGCTCAATTCAGTTCAGTTAAAGTAAACAAGCCCTATGTCTAGGAGATATCTCCGAGATCAATTTTTATTTCCATCTTTGTGGCTCTCTTACCACACAAAACTAACAAAGGCACCTAAACTTTTCGGACAGCCTGAATATAATAAATGGGAATGGGACGCGCAAGAAACAATACAAACTTTAAAAAGATGGAGGACAGCCAAATCACATGAATCACAGTAATTGCTACTCAGCTCTTGGTTGAATTCAACACTTCAAAAGGCAACAATTCAAAAGAAAAGGGAATATTGCCAAGTAAATCCCATGGCATTTATGACATGATCAACGTGTATTTGCAGTTTTGCACGTTGCAACAAAATTCACAAATCACAAAAATTAGCTAGCAACAAAAAAGGATAGGGGGGTAATCTAGATAGAGTGCAAATAAAATTATACTGTAGAATAACACTTCCAGACTTACATTAGACAAAATAACATGAAAATGTCGTCTTCTTCAAAAGAGTTGCAACAAAAATTTAAACACTATTCAATTCCTTCAAATTTCTTACAATTTCAGTTTCCTAAAACTGGAAGTTGAGCTTACAACCAACACTAAAAAAATTAAAAAAAAAAATCTCCAATACATTTTTTTTGTTCCTTTTTAAAAATACTTACTGATTTAACACCCAAATTCATTGACAAACTAAGCAAGGTGTCATTCATACTGCTCTTCTTCTTCCTCATCTTCATATTCATCTTCCTCAGCAGTTGCATCTTGATACTGCTGATACTCAGCAACCAAATCATTCATATTACTCTCAGCCTCAGTGAACTCCATCTCATCCATCCCTTCCCCTGTGTACCAATGCAAGAAAGCCTTCCTCCTAAACATGGCTGTGAACTGCTCACTCACCCTCCTAAACATCTCCTGGATCGATGTCGAGTTACCGATAAACGTCGACGCCATTTTCAAACCGGTTGGTGGGATGTCACAGACAGTGGACTTCACATTGCTTGGAATCCACTCAACAAAGTATGATGAGTTCTTATTTTGCACATTAAGCATCTGCTCATCAACCTCCTTTGTGCTCATCTTTCCTCTGAACATGGCTGAAGCCGTCAAGTAACGACCATGTCGAGGGTCTGCAGCACACATCATGTTCTTTGAATCCCACATTTGTTGGGTTAGCTCAGGGACGGTTAATGACCGGTATTGCTGGGACCCGCGGGACGTTAGTGGGGCGAACCCCACCATGAAGAAATGAAGTCTGGGGAAGGGGATCAGGTTGACTGCAAGTTTCCTCAGGTCAGAGTTCAATTGACCCGGAAACCTTAGGCAACAGGTTACTCCAGACATGGTGGCTGATATCAAATGGTTTAGATCACCAACTGCAGAACCCAATAACTTGAATCAGAACTGAAGATATCAAATGAGCTAATTGAAATTTGTTAGATTGAAATGTAGGAATCAAATCACTCCCTAGTCCCTAGAGCATTCAAGTACTAGAATGATGAATTCTTGAAATTAACTCAAAACCCAGATCATAACTCAAACTTAACAAGGATTTAAGTGCTTAAATATAAACTTCCTACCATTAAACCATACCCATGAATCTTGTATGTTTCAAAACTTAATATACATAAAAGTTTGAAGACTAACATCAGAATACAAATTTAATCAAACCAAGTTTAAGCCCAAAATGATTAAATATATTCATACTAAACATATAGTATAGCCTAAACATTTTCAACTTACCAACAGAAGAATCCAGAAAACCCCAAAATAAACAACACAAACACACTCTGCAGCCAATAAATGAGCCATTTTAGCAATTACACAAGACAATGGATGAAAAAAATTGGATCAACCAATAGCAACATAAATCAAGGAGATACTTCTGGAACAAAATATTTGAATATAAAAAGGGGTTGAGAAAGCTTACAACTAGGAGTGGTAAGCTTGAGAGTCCTGAAGCAAATGTCATACAAAGCTTCATTATCAAGAACCATACACTCATCTGCATTCTCAACAAGCTGATGCACAGACAACGTAGCGTTGTAAGGCTCAACAACTGTATCAGAAACTTTAGGCGAAGGAAAAACAGAGAAAGTCATCATCATTCGATCTGGGTATTCCTCCCTAATCTTTGAAATCAACAACGTTCCCATCCCAGATCCAGTTCCTCCTCCCAAAGAATGACAAACTTGAAACCCTGCAAACACAAAATTCCAACAACAACAATCAGTTTCCACAACAACCCCAAAAAATAAAAATAAAATTTAAAAAAACAAGAGAAAATTCAAAGTTTTCAGTGAGGCTTTCCGTCGAATACCTTGTAAGCAGTCACAATTCTCAGCTTCTTTCCTAACAACATCAAGAACAGAATCAATCAACTCAGCACCTTCAGTGTAATGACCTTTAGCCCAGTTATTACCAGCTCCAGATTGACCAAAGACAAAGTTATCGGGTCGAAAAATCTGCCCATAAGGACCGGATCGAATACTGTCCATGGTACCCGGTTCAAGATCCATGAGTACAGCACGAGGAACAAACCTACCACAGCCAGCTTCATTGTAGTAAACATTGATTCTCTCTAATTGAATGTCAGTATCACCATGGTACTTTCCGGTGCTATCAACTCCATGTTCAGCGCAAACTACTTCCCAAAACTTTGACCCAATTTGATTCCCACATTGACCCCCTTGAATATGAAGAATTTCTCTCATTTTCTGCTGCTAATTTTTTTTTAGGGGAGGGTTTCTTGTTTTGTTAGGTGAGAGAAATTAGGGTTTGAAGTGAGAAGAAAGATTGGAATCCAAAAATGGAATGGGAATTGAATAAATAGGAAAAGAGGGGAGAAACCAAGTTGCCAAGTGGGGTGGGGTGGCTTGGTGGGGTATAACGGCTAGGGTTTGTTTTGAATTTTGAATTGAAACGGCTTAAAAAAGAAGAAGAAAAAAATATCTTCTTCAAAAAAAAAAAAAAAAAATCAGAAATCGAGGGTTATTTTTGGAGTGTAACGGATTGTGGAAAGCAACGGCTAGGATTATTTGGGTTTTAAGTTAGGGTTAAAATGGGTGTATGATTTCCTTTATTGGGATTTTTAATTGCTTAAAAATACAGCTGGCGTTTTGCATGCAAGTAATAGGGTAGTGTTTAATACAAGTATACAACTGGCATGTGGGTTCCATCCTTAGGTGAAGAGTGAGATCCAATTCTTCTCCATATTATAAGTTATTATTTTTCAATATTATAAGTTATTATTATTATAAATAAAAAGAGAGTTTATAAGTTGGGTGATGAGCGGTGGCTGATCCAGAAATTTTATACAACGAGGTTATTTTATTAAAAGATGCACATTTGCTCAATATATTGACATGATTATACTTAGATTTTACATTATGGGGTCGTTTTTCAGTTTTCACTCTTAATTGGGTATTTTATTCATACTTAGATTTTACATTATGGGGTTTTTTTTTTCAGTTTTCACTATTAATTGGGTCTTTTATTCTATACAAAATAATTTTTGACCAAGTTTCATAAAAAATAAATAAACAAACGGGGTCACATAACCCCCACTTACCCCAATGTGCGTCTGCCACTGGCGATGAGTTGATTAATCTCATCAAATGAACGCCTAGCCCAATATAATGTCGCGGTTCTACATGTGCGCAAAAGAGGGAATCAATTGGCCCATACTCTTGCAAGGATTAGTACCTCATTTGAAGAGATGATTGTATGAATGTAGGAATACCCTTTTCAAATACTTCCTCTGTAATATGTCAAATCGTTGCCATTAATATGTTACGGATGGAGTAGATTGTTATATAACTGCAGATGCTTCAAAGTTGCATGATTAATAATGTTTAGTTTCCTGTTAAAAAACAAAAAAAAATGTTGTGGTTCCACAATAATGTTAATATTGCAACAATTAAAATTAAAATGAATTAACTAATAAGCATCTCCTATTAACTGCTTCTTTTCAAAAAGACGCAATAACCACGATTGTACAACAATCAACTTCAATCCTGGTCTATCGATAGCATACAACTTCTGTCAAATTAAAAATAAAAGAGGTAGACTTCTTTGCTTCATTTGCAACCACGTATGGTGGTTTACATAGTGTTCTCATAACTTGTTGGTCTTCATATTTTATTTTATTTTTGATAAAAAGAGAGGGAAATAAACCCAAAAGACAAAATAAAAGCACTAAAAAAGAAACAGGAAAACAAAAGAAAAATAAAAACAGAACCACTACTAACTAAACATGGTCAACACCAACCATCCTAGGAAAAGCTATACCACTAATATCCTCCAAGACAATAGATCTTAGTTCTCCTGGGATGTCCTGTAACTCTTCGAATCTGTCTTCCATCTTTACCCCATAATTGGCCAACCAATCCGCCGCTCTATTAGCTTCTCTATAGCAATGCTTAACTCTTACTTCCTAGCTCTTATTCTCAATCAACGCACTACAACGCCAAATGATGTGTGTAAAAGGAGATTTAGTAGGCATATGATCTACTAACATTCAAATAACATTCTCGGAGTCCACCGAGACCAAGAGTTTCTTGAACCCCATAGTCCAAGCTAGATGAATACCTTTATACATTCCCATGAGTTCAGCTCGAGTAACCGTGCATATGCCACAAGGGAGAGCATAAGTTGTTATCACCATTCCATTGTCATTTCTGATAATACCACCAGCCCCTGCTAGCCTCGGGTTCCCTTTCGAAGCTCCATCAGTGTTTAGGTGGACCCAACCTGCTTGTGGGAATTGCCATTGCACTAGGCGTTCTTGCCTTTGTCCCTGCACTCCCATGTGGCTTTCATCTTCCATAGTCAGAGCTCTAGAATATTCTCCTACCTTTGCTAAGATGAAGCCCATTTGGTCTACAGGGATAGAAGGGTTTTCATTAAAGCTTCTTTCATTTCTCCATTTCCATAACCACCAACATGTTGTTGAGAAGGTCCAAGGCCAAGCACTTCTACTTCTAGCACTTCCACTGTGAATATTATCCATCACCCAATCAAAGAAATTATCTTGTCCTTCCAAAAAAGTTCTTGAGCAGCCCAGTTTTCTCCAAACGATTCTCGCAGCAGGACAATTTCTAATAATATGAACTGAGTTTTCCTCGACTTCTCCACATACCAAGCAACGTGGATTATCTGTGACCTTCCTTATAAATCTATTAGCATTGTGCATAAGTCTATCTTGGACTGCAAGCCAAAGGAACATGCGAATCCTTTGTGGGGCCCAAAGGGACCAAACTCTCTTCCACTTGTGTCTTTGTTCCTCTTCCTCATCACATTCATCACGAATAATTTTCAGAGCTGATTTCAAAGTGAAACCCCCCGAACTTGACCCATTCCAAAAGACTTCATCCTCCCCATCTTCATCTGCAACTAGTTCGTAAGACGCTAGTTCTTGAAGAATAGTATCAGGAAGATATTCAGCAAAAATACCAAAGCGCCACCCCGTATTCACATCCCACATTTCTTTGACTTTTGTATCTTGTGGCTGAATTGGAGGTTCGCTAACCACTAGTTCAATTAAGGCCCTTTCCGTAGCCCACTTGTGATGCCAAAAGAAAGTCTTTTCCCCATTGCCCACTGCTATGCTAACCCCTTTGCGGATTATGTCCACACTTGTCATAATACCACGCCACACATTTGATGCAATCTGTTTATGTTTGAACATATCCAAATCACATATGTTATCACAATATTTGGCTCTCAGAACTCTTGCCCATAGAGTTTGGGGTTCAGCCAAAAGACGCCATCCCAATTTAGCCAAAAAAGCCTTGTTTGTTTCCCGCATATCTCGCAGCCCTAATCCTCCATTCTATTTATCTTTCGTAACTTTACTCCAAGCAACTAAATGCATTTTTCTCTTTTCTTCATTTCCACCCCATAAGAAACATCTAGATCTTTTGTCCACTGCATCACAGATGGAGCGAGGTAAAAGACTTGAATGCATAGTATACATTGGAATGGTAGATAGAGCTGATTGGATCAGAGTTGCTCGACCAGCCAGAGACAGAGTTTTCGCACTCTAACCCTCTAATTTGTTGTTCACTTTCTCTACCAAATATTGGTAATTGCTTTTAGAAATACAACCATGGAGAGTTGGAACTCCTAGATACATACCCGATCTTCTATACAATCCATTCCCAACTGGTTGCAAACATCTACTCTTGTGTTACCATCTGTATTTGCTGAGAAATACACCCGTGATTTTTCCATGCTTACACGACTTCCCGAAGCTTCACAGAATTGATGGAGACACTTTTGGACTATTGTGGCCTGTTCAGCACTTGCCTCCCCAAAAATGACAAGGTCATCTGCAAAAGCCAGATGTGAAATTGGGGGGCCATTTCTACTAGCCCTCACAGGGACCCAATTGCCACATTGTATTTCCTTTTCAATAAGTTGAGCTAATCTTTCCATACATATGACATATAGGTATGGGGACAGAGGGTCCCCTTGGCAGATTCCTCGCGAAGGGGAGAAGGGCAGCAAAGGCTCTCCATTCCACATAATCTGAAGCTTGTCCGAGGTAATACACAACATAACAACTTCAACTAGGTTCTGAGGAAGCCGAAGTTCCATAAGAGAGTCTCTAATGAAGCTCCACCTTAGCCTATCATATGCCTTTTCAAAGTCAATTTTCAAAGCCATAATTCCTTTCTTACCTTGTTTGTATCTCATAGTATGCATTAGTTCTTGCATAATAATCACATTGTCGGTAATTTGTCTTCCTGGGACAAAACTGCATTGGGTAGGTGAGATCAAAGAAGGCAGAACCGGTTTGATTCGGTTAACAATCACCTTTGTAATCACCTTGTAAACAATGTTGCACAGGCCTATCGGCCGGAACTGGTTAGTTCGTTGAGGAGTATCCATCTTGGGAATTAAGACCAGAAATGCATTGTTTAAACCTTCTGGGAATTCTTTGCCTTCGAGGACTTCCCTAACAAGTTTCATCAGATTCGGTTTAATCACCTCCCAATATTTTTGAAAAAATATGGGTTGAAATCCATCGGGGCCCGGAGCTTTAAAAGGTTTCATGTCTTTGAGGGCTTTACGAACATCACTTTCCACCACTGGTCTTGTAATAATTTCCATGTCTTCACTGGAAATATGAGGAAAGAAATTATTCAGGAGGCTTTGGTTATTTGTCTCTTCATTCACTTCTTGGAATAGCTTTTGCCAGTAGCACGAGATTAATTCTTTAACTCTACTGTCATCTGAATGCCATATACCATTCTCATCTTGAAGCATATCCACCTTATTTTTCTGTCTTCTAATTATTGTTGCAAGGTGAAAAAATCTCGTATTTCGGTCTCCATCTTTTATCGACTCCATTCTCGATTTTTGAAACCATAGCGTCTCCTCTTCGTTAAGGACCTCACCCATTTCTCGTCTCAACTTCGCCTCCAGTTTGATAAGATGTCTTTGTTGTCCCATTGCTAGGCGCTTCTGAATTCCCTCCAGTCTGGCCTCGATACCTAATCTTCATTAGCCAAGCCTCGATCCAATCTTGCTGATTTATAGGTCTCCGGACTCAGACCCCTAGCCCAAGTATGTGATGGGCCTGAATAACCCAAATCCACAAGACCCATATTAGCTATCCAATTAGAAAAATCTCTGCATCTTCTTTGCATATCTGAGGAATCAGAACCAATTCTCTCATTCATGAAAATTGTGTCATTAAAGTCTCCTGCCACTAACCATGGACCATCATAAGAATTTTTTAACTGATCAAGTTCTTCCCATAATTTCTTCCTCAACGAGTTGTCAAGGCTGGCATAAACAGCTGAGAACATCCAAGGGGTGTCTCCCCATTTGCTAACTTGTACTGTCAAATGTTGAGAATGACTCCCAACATAGGTAACACTAACTTCATTCTTATTCCAGAACATCCAAATCCCACCACTAAAACCTTGAGCTTCTACTCTAACATTGTCTGAGAAACCAATGGCATGGCCAACCTTATTGGCTTGTGTACCATTCATATGAGTTTCAACTAGGACAACCACCGAAGGTCCATTGACACGAACCACTTCCTTAATACCAGGAATTTTGTTCCCCACTCCCTGAACATTCCATACTAAGATTTTGATTGACATATTAAAATTATTAAAGATGGGGTACCTATCATATATGCTCAAAGGCATTTCAGGGAGAAGAGCCACATAGGCCCTCTTTAGCACCTCCAACGGACCTCGAACTTCCATTGGAAGGTGGAATCTTGCCATCATATCTGGACTCACACTGTTTTGGGTCAAAATTGACTCTATTTCTAAGGTCACCTTTTGGGCTAGTGGGTGGGCCACCACCATCGACGGTCCCTCCGTAGGATAGTCGATGAACATTTCATATTCTGGAGGAATCTTGACTTTTAGAGTGATTGGAATCATTGCTCTCGATAAAATGATCTTTTTTGTTCTTCACAAGAGAGTTTTTAAGAACCAATCCTAAAGTAGAATTGACCTCTAAGTGGGGGATCAAATTCTCTTTTCCAGGTCTGTGAGATGAAAATTTGTGTGGGATGGTTTACGAACTTGGGCTCCAGCTACTTTCAAAGCAGATTTACGTTTAGGGTTTTTTGGAGTCGTCTTATGATCTGTTCCAGGATGTACTTGGACATCTTTTCTTCTAGGCTTAATTGTAGAATTATCAAATTCCTTAATCCTAGGAGCACATTTACCATTATTATCAAAACCTTGTTGGTCTTCATATGCAAGTTTAAGCTTTTGTGGATGCAGCACAGGCCTCACCATACATAACGCGAATTAATTAATTCCACTTAGAAAGGAGAGGGAGGAGAGATTCGAACCCGTGACCTCTGGCTTTGATACCACGTTAATGAACCATCTCAACCAAAAGCTTAAGCTTATAGTTATGGCCCACGAATATGTTATATACTCTATCAACTATCTACTACCACTCATAATAAACATTCAACTCATTAAAAAAAAACCCAAATAATATTAGTTGGGCATTTCCAACTACTCATACCTTTAAATTAAGTTTTAATGACAATAACAACACGTGTATTGGTTTTATAATTAGAAACTATGATGGAGATATAGTGAACTAAGAAGCAAGGAAAATTCACAATAATTTAGTTCAAGACACCTCTAATATGCAATAATAAGTTGATATAGATCAAATATAAAATTTCAACATCAAATTATACTCCATATTATATTATTCACTTTTTTTAAGAAGCCTTCTTAGATAAAATTTTCATCTATATATATTAATAGCCTAGTAGGTAGACTTGCATACCCAACTCAGCACAACACAATTTGGGACCAGTCCAACAAAAGCACACTATGAGCAAGGCACGACTGGTGGATCATGGCCCGTGGGCCACTTATGAACAATATTTTCAAGTTTGGCACAAATATATATGTCACGAGAATGAAAGAGTTGCCCGCAAGTTAACCCACTATTGTTTGTTAAATTTTAAAAAATTTGTGAACATCCATATACTTCGTATATTAGTGTACATTTACTATCAAAACTTGTGACAATATTGCGAAGAAACACAATTCTCAATTTACAGTTCATCTTTTTTTTTATCGCCAACAGATTAGATTAGTAATATTGTTAACTTTTTTTGGCCTGAGCATGCTCAGTATACAATATACCTAATCTAAGGAAATATCTCATAGGATTATTATAATGGGATCATTCATCACAAGTTTTCCTGATCTCAAAGGAAAAACTGTCACAAACCAACAGAATTCATTCATTCAACAACTTATCCTAATAATAATCTCCCGGCCCGCTTGGTTGTTGGTAATGAAATGTAGTAATAGTAATGGATTTAAAGTGTAATTTGTTAAGGAAAAATTTCAAAATCCTCATGGAAAACATATTTTTCATTCCCAAATTTGAGATTTCTTCTTATTTTTCATTACCATCCATTACCATATGAAAGGGTGATATTAGATGGGAATAGATATTTGTAAAGAAAATTAGATAAATTGAAATTAAGCTAGCACCACTATGGGAATGAATTTTGATTTTCCTTCCAAATCTAGTTATAAATTCATTCCCATTACCTCCATTTATGACCGGCTACCAAACGGGTCGTCCAAATTCGTAGAGTTCTTACCGAGTACAATCATCAGAGCCAAAGTTCCAAAAAAAATTTGAATAAACTTTTCCATGTAAACGCAAATTCTTCTCATTGTGTTTCTGCTATTTTTAAATGATTTTTTATTAGCATAATTAAACATACTGAATTGCTAAATGCCACCTAAAATTACTGTATACCGCCTGTATTTATACAAATACTTCCTATACTACCCCTCCCCATTTACCCAACCTAACTACACTTGCCCCTCCCCATTTACCCAAGTGGTGGAGCTTGGCGTCGGGTAGAAGCTGCTGGTGGTGGAGCTTAGCGTCGGATAGGAGCTGCTGGTGGTGGATCTAAGAAAAAATGGAGAAAGAGAGAAAGATCTTTTTTTTTCGAAAGATGCGTGAAATGGAGATTGGAGAAGAGAGAGAGGGTGAAAGATATTAATTGAGGTAAGGGTAAAATAGGGAATGTCTGTCAAAATACGAGTGGTATACGGTAATTTAGGCGCCAAAGTCATGTGTTAGAGACCACAGTAGAAGAAAAGTCACAATTTATTTGATGGTTAAATATCATATGCCAACTCTGGCTGTTTATTGCAATCACCTTTCTACAATATTGATCACATTTTATTTGTCAAATACACATAGCAAATCAAGGTTGAGCAGCAATTTCGAATGGTTGGATCCTTATCCTCCTCTTTGATGTGCATGTGTCATAGAGTAAGGTCCAACTTAAGGCCTGATACCACCTAACAAAACCAAAGCACAAATATGCACATACCAACATAGTATAGAAACCAAAAAGGCAAAATTGTCAAAAACCACTATGTATTTATCACTTTTGGTAATATATATATATATACACTATTACTTCGTTAATTATAAAAAAACACATTTCTGTGTAAAAATTTAAAAAGCATCACCTTTCAAAGCTTTCTATTTAGCTTTTACTCACTTTATGCAATAAAAAAACCATGTTACATTATTAAAATTTAATGGATCATTTGTTTACACTACAAAAGCACAAAGATTGGTGGCTTTTAATAACATAAAAATTATTAAAAAAAAAAAAAAAAAAAAGCAGATTAGTAATTTTTCTACAAAAGTGACGTATTTCTGATTTTTTCCCCTAAAAAAACGTTATTACAAATGAATATTTTTTATATTTATTTTTGGCCATCACTAATAAATGGGAAATACTTTGAAGACAGAGAATTCAACACTAATCCTTAATAACTCAGGATAAGCAAGCTGAGAACTTCTGGCGTTGATCTTTTGCCTGAATGCCTGGTATAAATAAAATCTTGTAGCATTTCTAATAACCAGCTACTTTGATCTTAACTCCGTGGCACAATCGAATGAGACATGCTAATAAGCTATACAAGTAATACAACCCAGTAACTTTTGATCTGAAATGTACTGCTTTTTTTTGAAGGAAAATACATATTAGTTAGGGCGTCTTCTCACAAGAGCAAAACCTAATTCGATCCGAAATGAATTGGTACAACTAGCATAAAACTATGAAGTGAAAGAAAAACGAAATAAAAATAAAAAAAAAAAAAAAAGAAAAAGTTAAGACCAATATACAAACATTTAAGTAATTGGAGGTCAAGAAAACCAAGAGGGGAAGATACTTCGCTCCTTTCCACACAGAAGTGCTGGGTTGGAGTTGTCTACACCTAGCAACATACACAAATAATCAAACTGCAAAAATAACTGTTAGCGTTAGCGTCACCACCTGGGATAGATGAGGGCTCCTCGACAGAACGCTCGAACCTTCTACAGTGTTGCATAATCAAAGCTATGGAAAAAAAAAAAAAAAAAAAAACTACAAAAACAACCAAAAAAAAACATATAAAAATATGAAAAATCTAGTTATCTAGATGAGCAACAATTTTTTGTAAAATTCAGGAGTTGAAAAGAGAAAGATAGACTGTAAGAAGAAAAACTGCTGGAGCAAAGAAAATGAAAACATAGGCCATAAGCAGATCTTCTACCCACACCACTGAAAACTAAGTTAAAAATTAACCTTTCCTTTTCATGCCACCATACAATCCATACTAAGAGCGTGTTTGGTATGTCAATTTTTGGTGTTGGAAATGGAACCAAAAAAAAGCATTACCTATTGTTTAATATGAAAGGTTGCCAACACAATTGATTATCTGAAATAAACTATTAAAACCATTTTGTTACTCTTCTCAACCTGGTGGAAACAAAATCCTCACCTTTCTAATTTGTTTCGATTCCATTTCATTAAGTCATTAACTATAACAAACAACAATCTTCACCATTTTGTTCTCTTCGACTTATTAAACCTTAACTTATCTGAACTTATCTAAACTTATTAGAACTTATTAAACCTGAAACTTATTTTTTTAAGGTGTATTTAGAACTCTTATTAGACCTTAAAAAAATAAGTTTCAGGTTTAATAAGCTTATTAAACCTGAAACTCTTCTAGATTGTTTCCATTCCACCTCATTAACTATACCAAACAACAAATAATAGTATTAATATTACCATTTCCTCTCCTATTTTGTTTCCATTTTATTTTTCTTCCTAATTTGTTACCAACTGTGTTACTTCGACACCTTTACTTACCTCAAAAAAGTGTGTCAACTCATGTCATGTCAGACACAGGCACACAGCAAGATACTTCATTTTTTACTAAAAACTTATGAATTTTTTCTCAAATTAGCCGAGTCGGACACTTAGATACCCAGATCGAGTAGACACTTTTTCCATGTCCAAGTATACCAAACACCACCTACAACTACTCGATTAAACCATTCTATTGCTACCAGCCTACCACACCAGTTCCCAATTCCACTCTTCAGATTAAGCAGAATGAAATCAAAGGGCTAGCCCTAATAGTGTGAACCACCAATTTTTTTTAACAAAGTTCATTCAGGCAGTTTGGAAAGACAGAGTGGCTGTTACCTATGAACTATACTACCTTCTTGCTATTATGAAATGTTTAACATTTATAAAGTTGGGCAAACGCTATTAAAACGCTAAATCACAACGAACATGCCCTTCATAGTAGCAAACATTACAGTGTTTCCTATTATTCAAAGTGTATCAGGAAAAAAAGAAACAGAGGTGTTAAAACAATCTCTTTATATCATCTTCAGCTAATTCAGAAATTCAATAAGCTAGAAGCTTCGGTTGGGTGTTTATGGGCTACTAAACAACGGTCTAACATTTTATCGTGATTAGATGTCAATTTAAAATACTCAACAATATCACTCATAACTGGCCTATGGACAAACAATCAGAAGGATAAACACCCATTAAGTCAACGACCCTTGAAAAAATGTGTTAAATCAAAAGGTGTGAAACTCTTGCGATGAGATACCTCACAAGAATACAAGATTCTCTAATACCGATACCTCACAAGAATACAAGATTCTTTGATACCTTGGTTGCAAAACTGCGTTTGCAGCCAATTCATAGGTGCTTAAACTAGTGAGTGGAGATAAACACACGGATTTAACAAAACCGAACACCACTCCGCACTTCACTGGCTAGACTAGTGAATGAGAAGTTATGGGCTTACTAAGTTACTATCATCTAAAAATACAGCAGAAGACGGGCTTAAAAGCTGGAACATAAGATCAATTCACTAGTGTTCTAAATTTTAAAAACAGTTCTATGGTGCAATAGTTTCAAAAAAGAGTCAATGTTGCCAACTTTCAAAAATATAATTGACCCAAATTTACCTTCTTCAATAGAAACCCTCCCAAGTATTCTAAGAATTCCAACACACATACAATGTCTATTGAATGATTAAATCCTTATCCTAGTTCCTATTCCACTTTTACCTCCAAAGATCATCCCCATCAGAAGAAATGTTGCAAATAGTATTGCATATGGCTTGCAACTAAGCCAAGTACTGATAACTACTCCGAAAGAATCAGAAATTTAATCGTACACTCCTCTGGGTCAAAAATCAGACTTGACTTGAAAATCATAATCAAAACATGAAACTATATCTCATTACAAAATTTTAACAGAAAATGTATGAGCAAGCCTACAGCAAAGAAAACATGGTATCTACACAATTCAACCTTATGCAGTTATTCTACGCTAAACTTTACACCAATAAAGACAATAAAGATAATTAGTCAGGATAGATTCTTTGGACATGATGTGTGAATTGTTGAGTTATACGTAGTTTTTTGAGGTTTGTGAATCCTCAATGAGTTGGATCATTTGATGAGTACTTCCTTCCATCAGTTAGAAGTCTAGGATGTAAATTAGTTAGTCTTTAAACAATTTATCACTTTAGCTTACATTATAAATTTTATAAAATAAAATTTCCTATAAATTAATTCTTGTCCCTAAAATAGAATTTTATTGTGCTTATGAGGTTCTAAAATACTGCAAAACAAACTTCACATTTATACTTGAATTATTTCAAATAAGCAATACAACAATATATATATGTATATATATACACTTTTTTCTCTCTATACCAACACACTTTCTGTTGTGTTCTCTTTCCCTTTCTCTCGCTCTCGCTCTCTATCCAACATACATAACCTAAAGCAAAAAAAAAAAAGAGGGACTCTCAACATTCAAGACTCGATGAGTTTACTTTATAATTGAATTAGTATCAAACTATGATAGTAGATGCCTCCCAATTCTAAGCCTGGATATCTCAAAGAACCACAAATAACCGATGTTACTCGGACTCTGGTCACTCTGCTAGAAGTATCGGACAAGGATACGCGTCCAAGTGTCGGACACGGCTATTTCATGAAAAATATGAATGTTTTTGGTTCAAAATGAAGTGTCCAAGTGTCATACCAATGTCCAAGGTTCGATTGTCCGACACGGGTACTTGGGGTGAAACAAAGAGTCCGGGTAACATAGCAAATAACTAATAACTAATTGATTTAGTACAGGCTTTACCTAAACAAACCTCGTGAATGTGAATGAGTCAGATATTAAGAGTAGAAAGCTCACTCAACAAATGGGTTAATGGGGAGAATGAGGGCCAAAAAAAGGCACACAAATCATTGTTTGAATGGGTATGATTCTCATTAGTCACCACATAAACGCAAAAGTAACAAAAATAGTTTACGATGATACAAACTAGGGTGTCCAAAATTTAAACAAAATCCTCAATCGAATCCAATCTGAATTATCAATTTGGATAGGATTGAGAAAATTTAAAATTTGGTTATTCGGATTGAGAATTTTAACATCCAAATTAATTCAATCCAATCCAATCCAATCAGAAATTATATGTATGTGTGTATGTGTATGCGAGTGCATCTGTGTGTGTATGTATTCTTTTCTGGGCCCTATGGCAAATGGCCCAATGAACTAATAAAGTCTACCCTTCGAGACATGTTTCAAATAAAAGATATATTGTCACTTATTATTCTTCATGTTACCCGAATATTAATAATGTTGATTACTAGAAGTTTGGAAAACAAAAATTGTTCGGATTAATGTCACTTGGTATTTCTTCAAATTAATAACTACTTTTTTTGTTCCTTATACTAATTCCTTTTATTGTTGCTTATATTAATTTCCAGATTAGTTGGATTAGTCTAGCTTATTTTAGTTGGGATTAGATTGGATTGGTCTAGCTTATTTTAGTTGGGATTAGATTGGATTCGGCTAGCTGATTTTCATTTGAATTGGATTTAATTGGATTTAGATTAAAAAATAGAATCCAAATTTAATTTGGATTAGGCCAAAATCCAAATAGAAACCCCTAGTACAAACTGGATGCACAGTTCCTAAATAAAGCTGTCAGATAAGCATTTGAAAAGAGCCAATAAATAAAGCTAAGAGTCCCACTACTTTAGAGTATTTGAAAATTCTAATGTGTAGCACTTTATATTTACATTAGCCAACAAAGCAGAAACATCCTTTTATTTTGTACTAAAGAACCAACTCTGTCTTAACAATGATCTATGCACCACTATTTTACTCCATAGGTGTGGAAACAATTAGTTTATTCCAAACCATTACTACTGAAATCTATGTGCCAAATCAAAAGCCTATTTTTGTTGTTCCCCATATTGTCCAAGAATTTTTTAAAACGTCTGAAGATAATTCTCATGATTACCTAGGCTATCAATATGTTTCTATTGTTCGTCATCAGTATGTTTCTATTGTTCGTCATCAATATAGTTACTGGCATGAACCCATAGTACAGCCCAATTATTGACTGCATATCACATATTAATTTTACTAACAGTCACCATATCCTTTCACATCTTTCAGAAACAACATAATCTCCATAATGGACCTCCCAACACCTGTGAGTCTGAAAGGATCCTCCTAGATGCTCTTGCTATTAGACATAACTTTTTATTTTTCCATATTTTTCCAGATCATAGATCTTTTCAACTCCAATCACCAAAAACTACCAAAGCTAAAAAAATGACAACCTATCTATCAAGGACCACAAGGATTCTATAGAGCAAGCCTGCACTGGGCACAGCACAAACCCAATGCAAAACTAACGAATAAGCACTGACAACAAGTGTAGCAAAAGGACCAAAAGATATCAATGATCTTGCAAAATAAAGACTTGTATGTTTAAAGTCATAAATCACTAAAAAACATTGGCCATTATTAATTAGAGGAATTCACATATTAACCAGGTTGAATGTGTACAATGAAGGCTCCTATTGGACATGTTAATTCAGAAACTCCAAATTCAGAGAATTAAAGGCACCAAGAAAAAAAAAACCACTGCAACATTCCCCCAAAGAAAGATAGATACACCAGTCAGATTATAGAGTAGTAGAGTACTCATCTGAAACACCAGCTATCTGATAAGCTGTAAGCAGATAGCTGTAAGAACCAACCACAGCATTTCAGATCCTAACCCATCCATTGCCCTTAAGGTACTTTGACAGTAAACATAACAGTCCTCTACTACACACTCACCATCTCAATTGACTATAACTAAGATTCAATAGCAAACATATTAACGATAGATCCCCACTTATCTAGCCCTTTGTTTGGGCACTTGTGTCACTGCCCCACTCACAACTAGAAATATTGTTCTAAATCAAGATTAGAGCCCCTAGAAACAGATTTTAATTTTATAAGCCAGCACCTGAATCTATTAACTTAGACACTGCCTAATCCTAAAAATGCAGAAATTCCAGGGGAAAAAAAAGAATCTAAATCAAGATTAACTAGAATCCTAATATAAAACAGAAAAATAATAATTTTGAAGCGTGTGAAATAAAATAAGCAGGAATTTTCCCATAAAAACCTGTGCTTTGGACATGATCTTACCACACACTAAAGACGACTGCAAGGTAAACCTTTCTGATTTTCAGCCTTTTCCATGTCAGCATCTCCGACAAAGACAGGTACAGTGGAAAATATCTATGGTAGGAAAAAAATTCAGCCAGAAAACAAAATCAACTTAAGCACTGGCCGCATAAATGTAATATGATAAATTGGGATTATCAAACCTAGATTAACAGTAGACAATTGTAATTGTAACTAGAAAAAAGAACGCATTTAAAAATCAGAGTAACCCTTGAAGATACAACAAGCTGGAGAAAGAATATATATAACCCAAGTAAAGAATTTTATACTCATCAATTGAAGCCTAAGTGAAAATTGAAAGCACTAGTCTCGATTTAAGTTCCACTTCAGCAGCTGTAGATGATAGATGCTCATTTTCCCATCCTAAATTGAAGTCAACATGTACCCTTCTTAAATTCTATAATTACAAAAGCTCTCGTGAAAGGAATTAGATATTTAATGCCCAGCAGAAATTAAAAATGTGCTTTTTTCGTTAGCCTTATAGCCTACGGGTCTGTGCACATCAAACCATCACATCAAGGTGACAGGATTCGAAACTATGCGTAATATAATAATCCATTCACTATGACAACACAAAATCACTGCTTTGGGTTCCCTATACATGTCTTATGTATATAAATGCTCGTTTTCCCATCTGGAAAATAAAGTCCGTAACAACCCCACATCGTATATTACATGTTTAATCTCTAATGAAAGAACTAGTACTTTTATACTAAGCAGAACAGATGCATAATACAGCATATCACTCACTATGAAATCACTCAACGATTTAAGTTCTCTAGGTACATTTCATATATCCTGTTTACTCTTGAGGAATCAGATGTCGCATAAAATAAAATTGCAAAAACCAAAATATGAAAATATTGTTTTAAGTTCCTTATCGTCAACAAATTTAGGAAAATACAGAAAAAATATCCTACTAAATTTGTTTCCCAACCTTCAAAGAGTCCAAATTTTGATTAAAACAAAACTTTCAGCTTTTTTGTTCACTGGAGCGGGGGAAAAAGGGACAATATCTGTCGTTGAACTTAAAAAATTACATGAGATACGAAGTTTATAATGTTAGCTGGGCAGAGAAGGGGGTTTTTTTGGTGGGAGGGGGAGATGTCAAGATTCTCCAAATTTCACTCTAAATCCCACCCCCTCAAAAGCTCATGGCAAAAGTCCAAATTTTCATTAAAAGAAAATTTTCGGCTCGAGGACCAAAAACCAAAAGACTATATGTAATTGAATTTAGAAAAAAAATATTATAAGAGATACCGGGTTATCTGTTAGCCGCACAGAGGGTTATTTTACAAAACTGATAAGTTCGAGATAAAATACATAAGGTCTGTACCATCAAGTCTGCCACAAGAACCACAATAGTTATAAACTATGTTACACGACTCTGCTGGAAGTATCGGACAAGGATATGTGTCCAAACGTCAGACACGGCAATTTTATAAAAAATATGAATGTTTTTGGTTCTAAATGAAGTGTCCAAGTGTCATACCAATGTCCAAGGATCGAGTGTCCGACACTGGTACTTAGGGTGAAACAAAGAGTCCGGGTAACATAGGTTATAAACACTACCACTCCAGAATCAGATCAGACTCTCTCATCCAAACCAAGAGACAATGTGACAATAAGTAAAATCTACTATTAAATTCGAGACACAATAATGGCTGTACCTCCAACTCCGCCACAACAACCACCACATTTATAACGCCCCCAGAGAGATCAGTCTCTCTCATCAAAACCAAGAGAGGAGGTAATAATTAGCAAAATCTACTGCTAAATTTGAGACACAATAAATAAGGTCTGCCTCTAAGTCCGTCACAACTCACAACAACCACTACACTTATAACCACTACCACCCCAGAGTCAGATCAGACTCTCATACACACCAATCATTGCCAGCACTCATAATATGATCAGGTTTTAAAATACTTAGCCAAACAACTAAAACTAGGTTAGTTAAGGGAACACTCTTCTACAGATAAGTCACATTGACCTGAAAAAAGCGGATTGATCCATATTCAAAGAGACCTTTGATCGTATCTATGATACTTATCATTGCCACATATGAAAGAAAGAGCATAATGATGCCTATCATTGCTTTGATCTAGACTACATTGCAAGCTACCATCAATGTCCATGTTTTCTTACCATGACTATTATTCGAAGGCCAGATAATCAAAACAACACTATCTTTTCAAAAACAAAGAAAACTAATTCCAGAAAGTAAATTTAAAAAATGCAAAAAAGTACATCTCATTTTAAACCATAATAAAAAAATAAAAAGAAAAGAACACAGCACGCCAACACCCCCAAACAATCAGCACTGCTTTCTTCAGTTTCAATTTCTGAATCATGATAAATTGATAAGCCAACTTATGGCCATAACATTCAAGGCTGTAATTGTATCACCATCCAAGAGTTCATCAAGTATATGCATAAAAATTATCCCATCTATTACTGTATTCATTTACTAACCAGTTTCATCCCTGTGCCAAAATTCCTTGTTAACACAGGGTACGCTCACATAACTGTTCAAAAAGGCAAGGTCTTGCTTACCCATTTCTTAGCCTAGATAATGTTCATTCACAACACTGAGTAGTCCAAAGGGAATAACTAATGCAATTTAATGTAAGCTCAAGATATCCCATTAATTTACAGATTTTCTATCTAATAAAAACCACTGGAGCATGAAGCCTAAGATGTAAAAGTTTCAGCACCAAAGGAGATCAACACACCACTCAGAAAGGCTAAAAAAATTCAACACCCTCCTAAAAAGCAACACATTCAAAAGCTAATAGATTTGGTCAAGGTAATGCAATTACTACATATTAAGCAGTGGCCTCTCTGAATGACAACACAGGTAGGGATCGCTTAGTTGGAGAAGAGGAAAGAGAATTACTTTAGGAATGGGAATGGGGGAGAACGGAAACGTAAAACCTTAGATTTAGGTAGTTGTTTGTTTTGAAATAGAAAAGGAATGAGGCACTACACAGCTAGGTTGTTAAAATGATCCAATCCAAGCAATCCGATCCGCGATCCGGAAGATCCGATTAAAAAAATTGGATAATTTTTATGTAAACAAATGTCGGATATTTCGGATCGGACATTCGAGAACTTTCGGATACGGATCAGGAAAATTGATGTTAATTTTTTAATATTTCAGGTTGGATATCCGAATATCTGGATTGAAATCAGCGTTTTTGGATATTTTGGATTTGATAATCGGATTTTTATTGGATATTTTGGATCGGTAACTGTCCTTTTCAAGTATTTCGGGTCGGAAACCCGAATTTTTTGGATAAAAAATCCGGAATATTATATTTAAAACACACAAAATAACTTGGGAAAAAACTCGGACCGGATCGGATATTTCGAAATATTTGAGTTTTAAGGTTGGATTTGGTTCGGGATTTGATTTGTCAGAATGAACAACCCTAAACACAACCGTCATACCTTCACCACCATAAACTAACACAGCCCCACAATAAAAAAACGTCACCCAACTTACTGTTGAGCCACCACTGCCCCTCACTGGCACACCTCCCGAGGAGGACTTTGGGTGGTGAAGGTTAGGGATAGAGTATGGTGGTGGTGTTGTATTAGGGAAAGGGAATGAAAAAGATAGGGAGAAGAAGGGTTTGGAGGTAGAGGACTTTGGGGGGATATGGAGGGGAAAGGGAATGGGAAAAAATACCTAACAAGCAACATTAAAGGGAATAATGGTGGTTGATTCCCTTTTCCTTTGATGAAAACTCCCAACCAAACGGCCCTTTATTGTACACAGAAGGGTATCAAGTGAACTTCCAAATCCAAATATATTCTCCTATATTAGGAGGTAGATTAAAAGACACCATGTATGACTATGTCAATTAAAATGCCCCACGCATTGACAAAGACAGCAATGTAAAAAGAAAACTGTCAGCTAGGGTGGGAGGAAAATAAAATACCAGAAATAAAAGGATAAGAGGTTTAAATGGTAACTTCAATATTGAGATGAAAAAGAACTCTAAGGCATAAAAATGAAAGACTGAACATAAAATGGCAGACAGCAGAAGTTTAGTCAAATTCGAAGTCCTCGGCTCTGTTCTCTTAAAACGAAAAAGTATTGATTGAAAAACTGTAAAAATTAGTTTCAATCAGTAGATATAAGATTCATTCATAGTTAGAAAAAATATATGGGGAAGCAGTAAAAACCATTTTCAAGTAATAATCAATTTTAATCACCAAAAACAATCAGGTGTGCAAATATTGAGTCAAGAGAACAAGGCCCTATCTACTTAAACTCCTCCTTCTATCCCTTTTTCTTTTCCCCTTGGTGGCTAGGCACACAAATTAAGGAAGGGAAAAGGTAGAGAGAAATTTGTCTCTATTACCTATAATTCTATAAATGAAGGTAGATAAGATAAAAGTTTATTGGCCATTAAAAAAATTAATTGATAAAAAAACACACCTATCCCCAAACGAAGTCCAGATTATTGTTAAAAGATCCTTTGTAAAATCCCTTCAGTTAAATTTATCAGCCCACAAATATACAACTAAGTTTATATTTATTAGCTACATTGTGGTTTTTTTGTTGTTCTGGGAGCATTTTTGCTGTCTTTTTTGGTTTCTTCCCTTTGGTTGGCTCTTCTTCTCATCCCTTAGAGGATGTTGTGGTTGGTGCTTGTGATGTAAGCCCAATCGGTTTTCTTTCCTTATCAAAAAAAAAATACAGCAGCAAATCAATACTCTGAAGACACATTCCTTGATTTGTTAATTAAAATGGAAGAATCATCTATAATATGTCCTCAGAGTCTCAAACCTTCAAAATTAACAAATCAAACCAACCAATGACAAAAAGCCCACAATGTAACTCCTCAAAATTCCTTGCTGTATGGGTTCTATTTCCCAAAATGTCAATCTTTGTTCCATTTTCCCACTAAAATATTGAACACCATACCCTTTCTGAAACATATGGAAGTGGCAATTACAGTCATGACCTTCATTTATAGGCAATACAAGAGTCAATCAGACTTTGATATTTAACGAATCCCAATATGACAAAACATCTAGTAATGAATAGAAACTTGGAACCCAAAAGTGAAACCCATCTAAAGGAAACTAACCCTTTTTTCAAAGTAGGAGAAAGATGAGTAAAGAATATGCAACATATTGAGTGAAAAAACAAAAAGGGTAGTAGAAACGACGAAGAAGACCACTCCAAAAGAGAAAATCCACTCCGTGTAACCACTTACAGAGAAAAAAGTTTCTTAATAATCAAATGGAAGCAAGGACCTCAAATACTTGCACCAAAGAAACATACACTTTATCAGCAAAGAGATAGTGAGCACCACTTAACAATGTGGCAGTCAAGGAAAACATTCAAGTTAAGCATTATCAAACTCCAAATATTAAGCACAAAGTCAAACAAAGTAACTTAACTGCCACTGAAACTTCAGTCCCAAAATACCATCTCCACTAACATAGCAGCAACCTGAAATGACAAAACTGGCATAAACCGACCAGCAAAAAAAAAAAAGACACAGAAAGCTGCATCACCTATTTCACTAAATGCAAAATACTACAGCAACAATTGCAGGCTGCCAGCTACAATTCCACTAGATTGCTTGTCAGCCAAAACAACCATCAAGGCTTTAACGCTTATTTCCACGACCCTGAAAACTGGAATTCTTGGGTCTGCCTCCATCTCTTCCTTCACCAAAAGCTTGACCTTTCGATGTCCTAAGCAACAAATAAAACCAAATTATTATGCCTCACAACAGGAGCTACTGCCACCTCTCAGTCCTCAATATCCTAGTATCCTACCACAAAACAGCCTGTCCCCAAAGAAAAACAAGCAGAAGCATGTAAAGAGAAGTTCAGGGAATAGCATGTACAAAATATCTACAATGACTTACCGCTGCTTCTTCTTATTCTGCTGCTTGATGTTGCGAACCATGTCCATAGCCTTTCGCTGGTGCTCCCTTGATTGTGAATGCAAGTCCAAACCGTCCACAGTTCCACAATCAACTTTACAAATCCGACACATAATGTTTCCAGGTTTCCGCTTTCTTGGGTTTTCGAAAGGATCCACCTCCTCCTGAAATAGTTCAACAGAGAAATGAAATACCAAAAACAAACACATACAACTAGGAAACAATCATTCAGAACCAACTGAGATTATGAACAATTACTAAAGAGAATTTAATAACATATACATACCGGGTAGAATCCACCTTCATGTGGAAAACGCTGAAAACCAGAGCTAGCCCTAAATCCTGGCTCTCCTACCATAGGATGCCCAGGTTTCTCACCCCCAAAAGACTCACCAAAAGGGATATGCGGAGGAAAATTCCCTGCCAGAGGGGGTTCTCCCATATGCAAATTCCGAGGACCCATATGTTCTCCACTTCGTAAATGAATAGGCAACATATTTTGATTGTGAGGCCCACCAACGAAATGCTCACCCATGCGCATATTTCCGGTAACATCAAACTCACCTCTTTGCAAGTGATTAGGTGGAACGGGAAACCTGTTCTCATGAATTGACTTTCCAAATGGTTCAGAAGGAAAATTGTAGGGCCGAGATCCTTCAAAAGAGTGTGATTCATTTCCACCATCATCATAAGCTCCGAATGCACGGGGAGGAAAACCTGAAAACTCCCTACCTGGACTTCTCAGAGACAAACCATCCATACGGGACCGACCAAATCCAGGACCAGGCGCTGACCTAGAAAAATCAGCACGATGACCAAAATCTCCTTTCCCCATGTTATCATCAGGAAAACCTGCAGCTTGGCCCCTTTCACCAACATCATTAGGATGAAATGGAGGAAAAAATGGGGAAGGGCCAGAAGCATTACCAGAACCCATTTTCGATCCATCACGGTCAAATCCATGTTGTGATTTATCAAAGGGCCTCGACATTCCATCACCACCAAATGCATGGCGGCCATGATCAAGTGGCCCAGATGATGGGAACTGAGTTCCGTGTTTTGGCAAAGGACCAGCTTCTAAATGAGATGATCTTGGGAATTTCCTGAAGTCATCATCAAAGTCCCTCAGAGGATAGGGCTTCAAATGCTCCTCAGGGAATGGCTTAGCCCTTTCATCCCTCATCCCAGACAAAGTATCATGAGCTGAAGGACCACCGAATTTCATAGCTCCGTGCTGATGAGCAGATCCATAAGGTACTCTTTCCATACCATGAGGAAGTGACTCTGGTTTCCTACCATCAAAATAACCAGGCCTCTGAGCTTGAAACTTCTCACTCTCCATTGGATATGGTGGGCGCTGCTCGACATCTGCACGTTCTCTTCCCTCTAAACCTGCATGAGAATCAAATGTACCAGGTCTTTGTCCAGCAAATGGAGGTCCTTGATAATGACCCATATTACCAGGTCTAGCAAAATGTCCTGATAAACCAGGGACCCCAGATGCATGTTCATGAGGGATATGACCAGGATGATGCTTAGCAATAGACAGCTGGGAATTTTCAGCTGCATTAAAAGGTGGTCTTGAAGGAACTTGTCCAGGTCCTTGTGGCCTTAATTGACCGGGAGGTTGACCCAATGCAGGCTGTTGAGAATGAAAAGGATGAGGTGTAGCCTGAGGCATAGGCACAGCACCAGGTCTATGTTGCCCTGGAGGCCCATACTGCATTGTATGTTGCTGATTTCTTCCTTGGTCAACAGAAGGCAGTGAATTTGAATTTGGTGCTGCCCCTGCAGTGCTATTAGATGTGCGCTTCAAGTCCTGTACTTCGGCCTTACGTCCAGCTTTATGATCCTCAGCACTCTTTTTTGCAGCACTATTGCCAGGTGAAGGTTCTGATATACCCTCCGAAGCATCTCCTTTTACCCTTGATTTGTGTTCAACATCACTACCAGGTGCTCTACTTTCATTACCATTCACACTACCATCCATGGTACTTCCTGATTTTACTTTAATATCATTTGCCTGAATACCTGTAACAGATGCTCCAGCAAAATCTCTCACCTCCTTGTTAGTATCATTTTGGTCATGTATGCTCTTAAACAGCATCTGATCACGAGGCCTCTCACCAACTGTTGCTCTTAAAGATTGCTGGGAAAGACCAGCCTGCTGTTCAGAGGCAGCAGACAACTGATTGTCAGTTCTTATGGGGTAACTCTGATTTGGCAACGGAGGCCTAACCTGACCTGTACCTGCATATCCGGTACCCTGGGCATATGGTTGGGGTCCAGCTCCTTGTGCAGCCACTGGTCTAGCAGCATAGGATTCAGCAGTATTAGGCTGAGCACCATGCCCAGGTCCATTATTCTGGTGAGACTGCTGCAATGTTTGAGGGGGGCCCTGGGAATGTAACTGGCCTGGCATAGCTGGCTGTGGATGTGTAAATGGACCATGCCCAGGGAATGATTGCTGTTGTCCATAGTGCTGTGGTGCAGCTTGCTGTGCAATCTGCATACCAGGACGATGCTGGAGTGGATATCCAGGCTGCTGAACATTAGGGTAAACAGGACCCTGTTGTGCAGGAGGCCCACTAGGAGGTTGAACTTGCGCAGACGACATGACTGGCAATTGTTGATTTGCCACGTTAGGATAAGGATGAGGAGGATACATCTGAGAAGGTTGTGAAGGGAACTTGCCCTGAACTTGGCCAGGGTAGTGGGGCTGTGGCTGAGCACCAGAAACATGCACCGGAGGCGCAGCTCCCACCTGAGCTGGTGGATGAGGTTGTGCCTGAGGATATGATTGGTAGCCAGTCACAGAAGCATGGGTCTGAAGCTGGGCATTTGGGTTCATAGGCTGGTTATGCTGAGAAGGTGGGCGAGCAGGTGCCTGCATAGTTGGTTGGGAATGAGGCTGTGGCTGTATCTGAGATTGAGGTTGTGGCTGTATCTGTGATTGAGGCTGAGGCTGCGGCTGCATTTGAGGCTGAGGCTGCGGCTGCATTTGAGATTGAGGCTGTGCATAGGGGTAATGCTGAGCTTGGGCTTGTGTCGGTGGATACGACTGGGCATGCGGATGCTGCACCTGAGGATGAGTTTGCTGATACTGAGGCACCTGCATGGGCTGCATCTGCTGTTGAGGCTGTGGCTGAGCATAGGGTAATGGCTGCGCCTGATTGTAAGGAAGGACAAGAGATGGGGGTGCTTGACCTTGAGCCTGCATTTGAGGTTGCCCTTGACCGACTGACTGGGCTTGAGGCTGTGCATTGGTAGCTAGTTGTGCATTTGTTTGAGACAAAGGCTGTGCAGGTTGAGATGGCGCTTGAGGCTGCTGCTGTGTCTGGGGTAGAGAATGAGGCTGGAGCTGCTGTTGAACCTGAAGTTGGGCCTGAGGTGGAGCTTGACCAGAAACCTGAGGTTGACCTTGAGCTTGAGGAGGGTAACCTTGCACTGGCTGCTGTGGCTGTTGAACCCCTTGCTGATATTGGTAGTAATACTGATATTGCTGTTGGTAAGGATCATAGCCAGGATACTGTTGATAATACTGCTGGTACTGCTGCTGGTATTGTTGCTGTTGCTGATACCACTGTTCTGCAGTTGGCATTGCAGCTTGTGCAGCTTGTGGCTGCGCAAGTGGATTGGCTGCCTGGTTGGCATCTTGGCCAGATACAAGTGGAGCAGAAGCTTGAGAAGTTTGAGCTTGAGAAGCAGATAATCCAGTTTGAGCTGCAGTCTGGCTTTGACCTGCAGAAGCTATGGCCCCTGTAGATGTGCTATCCTGGACGGTACTTGTTTGTAGTGCCTGAGATTGCACACCCTATATTGGGCCAATTAAGAGTAGAAGATCACTAAACAATGCTACAAGATAAAGAGAACTAGTATTTTCAATATCACAAAAAAGGAAATGCATCTCTACTCACAGGACAACTTTGTGCATGTTCCTGCACCTGGCGATGCACAATCTGAACTCCACATCTGTTACATAGAACTGGAGACTCTCCATATGAACATGTCGAATAATGAGAAGTGCATTCAGATAGAGAACCTTGCCATGTACAACCAGTTCTGTAGTAGAGGCAATGAACTTGTATTTTCCCAATAGTGTCCGCCAATGTTTTATTTGACTCCAGAAGTGGCTGTAATAAAAGAAGAGACAAATTGGCAAAAGAACAAAATATAATAGACAAGCAACCAACCAAAAACCAAGTGCCCTTAAGATAAAGAAGGCCTAATACCTTGCAATCAGCTTCAGTCACCCTGTATCCATCATATGGGCAAGCATGTGTTGTGCTAACAACATACGTAAGACAAGGTTTGCAGTACAGGTGGGTACATTGCGCCTGCAAAGCCTCATTCGGGTAGACAAGAAGGTGACAAACAGGACAAAAGTATTCTCCAGCTAGTGATTGAATGTTTACAATGCAATCATTGTCGAAGCCCATGTTAACCTTAAGAAATTTTGCAACAATACCTGCTATACATTAGAAGAACAAATCTGAGGCAAATTCCTTGCATTTAAAAAAATATAAGTTAACATTAGACAGAGATTCAACAATTATGAGTGCAGGGCACATGATAAGAGTTCACAAGTAATGAATTAAAGAAAGGTCCACAAAAAAACAAAAAATGAAATAACATGTAACACATCTGTCATCTTGAACAAAGAAAACAAGCCAGTGCATTGAAAACATTTGACCATAGCCTGATAAGTGATAACCACCCAAAGTGAGATACGAGTATAGACCCCCAAAAAAAAAATATTAAAAAAGGTCACTATCTATTAATACATCAAGGAAACGAGACCAGACCCTATCAAAAACAAAAAACAATCAACAACAATATCGTGATGTACATCCAATCATAATATTAATGATACTCTGCATATTGCATAAAGAAATCTAAACATATTTTAATCATTCTATCCCTTATAAGAACTTAATTTCACCAACATTTCCCTTCTCAGCCATACCAAAAAGTTCAAGTATCATGTATTCCTCCTCTACATCTACCCAACCCCTTTTCTATCTCTACCCACTACCACATTTTTCATTTACGTTATATTTAACTATTCTCCTTAAGCTCCATGCCAAAATCAGGTGTTGAGCGTCATCTGGAATGGAGGAAACTAAAGCCGTGTAACCATCACCGCCTCAATCCCATCTCCTGTATCCTACAAAGGTTCTAATATTTGACTCACAAGCCACAACTCACAATACTGACTCTCTCTATTTTAAATTTTTAATTGAACATAGTACCTTTACATATTCCAGAAGTCCCAAAAAAAGGGAACGAATCAACAAAATGAAATAATCAACCGCTAACATCACTTCCATCAAGAAAGCAATGTGAAGCACATTACAGCAACGGCATAGATTAATTAATTCAGCAAACGCAAATTTCACAACGAACTAAGCTCCATTCAAAAGTTATTTAGTACATAATCAACCAGAGTTCCAATAAATAGTTGTCACCAACTTTGGCAAAAAAAAAAAAAAAACCCTATGAAAATGTGAACAAACTATCATTTAAAAGTTGTTCCCCAAACTATTCCGTAACTTGTTTTCCATATAAATCAACCACGAAAACAACATTTCCACACTAAATTATCACATTTAGCACACTATTTGTCAGCAACTACACCAAAAATTATAGACTAAAATTAGTAAAGAACTAAAATTTCACCAATCAGAACATATATTTATAATTTAAACAACAACTATCAATTAGCAATGACAAAGTTGCAAAGTACATAGTTTTTAAAAACAAAAAAGAAAGAAAGAAAACCATTTAAACATCAGATTCATTGATAAAATTAAAGCAAGCAATCGATTCAAACAATCAATTTTATTGAAAAATTAGAAATCATAAAAGAAAAAAAAAAGATCTAATGTTGAAGGAAGTAGAGAAGTACATATGTTGGCTTTATACGAAGAACTTGGCGCCTGCAAACTTGGTTGACGATAGAAGGAAAGACAGACACGGTCACGCGGCGGCCGCCGACGAGGCAGAGGACAACCAGCTGCACCGTCGCTGCGTCGCAGAGAGGGCAGAGGTAGATAAGAGTTTGTGTTTTTAGGGTTTGTATTTGTATAAATTGGGAGTTTAGGAGAAATGAGTTTTATGAAACCCTTGATGTGATTTTTATCTCTGAGTCAAAATAAGGGGGAAAATGGTAAAACATAATCCCGAGAGACACGAATTCGAACCTATGACAAAGAGACACTACACAAAACACACCCAAAGTCACTCATCATCACTCATGATGAGTCATTGGAGGGTAATTGGAGTGTGAACTTCAAGATTCTTTTTTATTGTGAACATCCTCACATTCTTTGTGATTTTGGGATCATGTTAGCTAGTTATGGTGAATTGATAATAGTAGAGACGTAAAAAAACCGGAAGGAAATCAATAAGATTATTATGAGCTTAACACTATAATGTCATGACGGTTTGTGCTTTCAGTGTGTTGGGATACTTAGCAGAGCTAATAATGTGAAACTTCAGGTGAGCATTGTGGTTATAGAGTTTAATAGCGACGTCTTATTTAGATTATTATGGTGGATTGATAATAGTAGGGATGGGAAAATTCAGAAGGAAATCAATAAGATTATTATCAGCTTAACAGTATAATGTCATGACTGTTTAGGCTTTCAGTGTGTTGGGATACTTAGCAGATCTGATATTGGAAATCTTCAGATGAGCATTGTGGTTATAGAGTTTAATAGTGGCATCTGATTTAGATTATGATGAATTGATAATAATAGGGACGGGAAAAATTCGAAAGTAAATCAATAATATTATTGCCAGCTTAACAATAAACACCATGACTGTTTGGGCTTTCAGTGTGCTGGGAAACTTAGCATGTCTGATATTGGAAATCTTTAGGTGAGCATTGAGGTTATAGAGTTTAATAGCGGCAGCTTATTTAGATTAATGTTTTGTTTGCATTGTTATTATTCATTATTTGGCTAATATCTTTCGTCCTCTTATTTCTGTGATTCTTTTTTGTTGCTTTATATCTTTCAATGAAACCCAATGACTTCAGTTAAATTTATAGAAGATGTTTTCTATTATAGGCTTAGTTGCAGAATTGGATAACTTGGTCATATCAAATAAGGTTATTATGGCTATTTATGTGCATGCATTCATTTAGCTTTTTGAAAACGCACACGATTTTACAGCAGTTTTTTCTGTTATGATAAACAACTTATGCCGAATTCACTATCCTTGGTATAAAAACACCATTATTTTATTTTAACTTAGGTAGCTGAATGAAACACATCAAGACTTGTTTTTTTTTATTGTGATCAAAGTGTGAAGTGGTTAGATGTGGTTGCACTGGTATACTATTAAGATTGGTTTGCATTAATTGCTTCATTTGGCTAAATCAAGATACACGCTAATAGATTCAAATGATTGTTTGGGCTTTCACTCTTTCAGTGTGCCGGGATACTTAGCATATCTGGTATTGGAAATCTTTAGGTGAGCATTAAAGTTATTGAGTTTAATAGCGACATCTTATTTAGATTAATGTTATGTTTGCATTGCTATTATTCATTATGTGGCTAATATATTTGGTCCTCTTTATTTCTGTGATTGTTTTTTTTTTGTTTCTTTATATCTTTCAAGGGAGGATTATTGTTGGTAATGAAACCCAATTACTTCAATTAAATTTATAGAAATTGTTTTCTATTATAGGCTTAGTTGCAGAACTGGATAACTTAGTCATATCAAATAAGGTTATTATGACTATTTGTGGGTATGCATTCATTTAACTTTTTGAAAACGCACACGATTTTATGACAATTTTTCAGTCATGATAAACAATTTATGCTGAATTCATAATCCTTGTTAGAAAAACACCATTGTTTTATTTCAACTTAGGTAGCTGAATGAAACACATTAACACTTGGCTTTTTTTTATTGTGATCAAAGTGTGAAGTTGTTATATGTGGTTACAGGGTGATTGCACTTGTATATTATTAAGACTGGTCTGCATTAATTGCTTCATTTGGCTAAATCAAGATACACGACAATATATTCAAATGACTGTTTGGGCTTTCACTCTTTTAGTGTGTTGGGTTACTTAGCATATCTGATATTGGAAATCTTCAAGTGAGCATTAAGGTTATTGAGTTTAATAGCGGCATCTTATTTAGATTAATGTTTTGTTTGCATTGCTATTATTAATTATTTGGCTAATATATCTTTGGTCCTCTTTATTTCTGTGATTCCTTTTTTTGTTGTTTTATATCTTTTAAGGGGGTATTATTGCTGATAATGAAACCCAATGACTTTAATTAAATTTATAGAAAATGTTTTCTATTATAGGCTTAGTTACAAAACTGGATAACTTGGCCATATCAAATAAGGTTATTATGACTATTTGTGTGCATAGCTTTCTAAAAACACACACAATTTTATGACAATTTTTCTGTCACGGTAAACAACTTATGCCGAATTCACAATCCTTGTTAGAAAAACCCCATTGTTTTATTTCAACTTACGTAGCTGAATGAAACACATTAACACTTATTTTTTTATTGTGATCAAAGTGTGAAGTTGTTAGATGTGGTTACATGGTGGTTGCACTTGCATACTATTAAGATTGGTCTGCATTAATTGCTTCAATTGGATAAATCAAGATACACGAAAATAGATTCAAAAGGTAAATTGTATTTGTTGCTATATTGGTTGTAGTATATTTGCTTTACATTTACAAGAAGAGGAATGTGATGCTATGGAATAAAGAGGGGCAAAAGTTGGTAGTTTTATACATATATTGTAACGACCCGACTCGCTTAAATCGGCGCGGAAGAGACCGACGAGTCGAATAGTTATAAACTACAACTCAAATACTTAAGAAATTAAAACTAATTCCTCGAGAATATTATTAATCAACCAAAAACGTACAAATACCCACAAGTTTGTACATACTAGTCCAAAAGTCAAATTAAGAATACTAAAATACGAGTAACTCCAACCACACGTCAGAGTCTAAAACAACGTATAAAGAGTTCAACAATAACGTATAAAGTCTATACAATACGCCAATACTATCTATAAACAACAGAAATAAGAAATACATCAAATAACATAAACAATAAACGTCGCTCGCCCAACCCAAAGCTAAGCAAGAGTATCGTCATCAGAAATACCTGAAAAACATACAACAGTCCACCATCAGTGGCGAGTAACATAACTGACTCACCCTAATGGGAATACACATGCACATAGCATAAATCAAATAAACAACATCAAATCAATAAACCAGAGTACAAGACCAACCCACACGTGAACTCGACTCAAACCAACTTAATCAACTATCTTTGGCGCAATCATTCATATACTAGACCGGACTGTGCTCGTACGAACGCATCTTACGTGATCGAACTTTCTACTATGCTTGGATTTGAGAATCTTACTCCCAAACCCCATGAAACCAATCTTACTGGAAATCCATGTCCCGTGAAACCAATCTTACTGGAAATCCACGAAAGATCACATAGTATGACTCCAACTATCCCAATACCGCGGATGGAATAGAGGCAACGTCTTAACCCAAATACAATGAATCTTACTCAAAGTATCAGGCGTCTAGAAATGAAATCAAGCTAACTTTATTAATCAATTATTTAATCATTTTATTAACTCAACCTAACTAAATTATATTCAAGAATTGCCTCAATGCCTTGATTCTTGAAAATAACTAGTTAAAACATCGAAGTTATACTCAAGATTGCCTTTACGCCTTGATCTTGAGCCTAACCAACCATAATCCATTATTCATTAACCCTTCTTTAATCATATTAGACACAAACTTTAACTTTCTTTAACTTTTAAACCCTTTCTTTAACTTTCAAGATTCAACCAAGAACTCATAAAGACTTATCAAGAACTCATAAAGAACTAAAAGAACTCATAAAGAACTCATTCAAGATTCAAGATCTTCAATCAAGAACTCAATCAAGATTCAAGAACTCAATCAAGAACTCATCCAAACTCAAACAATCCACACGCATAACCATCAAGTTCCATTCGAAAATCACCATTAAACTTATCCAAAATTCATCAAACTTTAACATAATAATCATGATCATAAAACAACATATAAACAATCATAAAATCATGAAAACCATCATCAAAACATCATATAAACCATATAAAAATTCAGAATATAAACCATACATAAAATCATGGATATTCATCATCAAACAACCCAAACATGCATTTAATCTATACTATAAACATAGTATACCAACAAGGTTGAGAAAGCATGTTACCTTGATGAAGATTACCAAGGTAAACAATCAAGAACTTTCTGCTCGGAATCACCCCACACGAACTCAAAGTTCACGCATCACACGAGCACCACCTCGGCTTTGCACACAAGCACCACACGTCCTTCACGAGCAAGCTACGAACCAGCCACGTTTCAGCCTTGAACCAGCCATGTTTCAGCCTTGAATCCAACCACGTTTCAGCCTCGAACCAGCCACGAGCCATTCCCCACTTGACCCACACGAACACGTCCCGAAACCAACCCGAACACACAATCTTGAATAAAAACAATGAAGGCTATTGAGTTTTAGTTACTTAAAGATCAAATGAAGGTTGAATCTTTAAGTTTGGGCTTGAAAAGGTGATGAACAAATTATGGGGTTTACTTAGCCAAAAATAGCGTGAAAGAACAAGGCAAGAGGAGGGAGAGTTTTGTGTTTAAACTTGATGGCAAGGGATGACAAATGAGCAAATGAATCCTCATGCCTTACAATTACTTCTATTTATAGAAGTTAGTTAGGTGTGAATGCATGGCAAGTGGCAAATCATTGCCATGTACTAGAGAGGGCCGGCCATACATAAGCTAAAATGGGCCTTAGTGAGCAATTGGGCTAATTGCACTTAAGCATGACTAATCATGTTCAAATTGCACTTGGCCCAAAATTAATTAACTAATTAGAAAATTAAATAATAAAATTCTAATTAATTAAAATAAAATAAAATTTAAGAATTAATAAACCATTTAAATAAAATGGTTACACTCAAGTAATAAAAATAGTCTAAAATAAATTTAGACCATGCACCGCAACAACAATAATTACAAACTAACAATACGAAAATAGTCCAAAATCTGGGGCGTTACATATATTCAAGTATATTCTAAAGAAGATAACACTTATGGTATTTGTTAGAATATATTTTAATATATTCTATATTTTGTATATATGATTGTAGTATTTGGTAAATATCCTTTCTCATTAGTTATAGGAATCAAATTGTTATTTTTCGTTAGTCAATATTCTTCTCCTTATGAGATTATATTATTGTCGCTTTTGTGTGAAATTGTCGTGCACTCATACAAGTTTTCCAAAATCAGTAACTTGACAATGTTTAACTACTGAACATATTGAAATAATGTTAGTGAAGCAATATGTAATCTTATATGTCATTTACGTCTTCATTGACAATTCTTTGTGCATTGTAATATAAAGTTCATTGTTGATGACAATACCATATGTGTATATGTATGTATGCATATTGCATATATTGCTTATTCAAGCAAATCATATGTATGAAGTACTTCCATCATCATTTTTCAATGATAAAATTATCTTATTCTCATGGCAAAATTGGCCTAATTAGCAAACTTTGCTTTGGGTGCATAAAACATCACCAACTTTAATTTATGGGGTGCACCCAACATCACCAATTTTGCTTAAGGGTGCAAAAAATGACAAAAAAAAAACCCAGATCACCTTAGATTCTTGACAACAATTTTATTTTTGACTAAAACACTTCTAGTTAATATTTTTGGATGTTACAACAAACATCAAGTAGCTAATGCTTAGTAATGTTGTAATTCCTTGTAAACATGATTTTGTGGTCTTGTCTTGTGACAACCAGCAACAACCTTATTTGTAATTCTATTTTAATTGTCTAATGTTATAGATATGTTGCGTTTGGAAATCTTTTTGTTTATTTAATAAATTAAATTGCATAATATAATGATCTGGTTTGCCTTTGGAAATCTAAGGTGATCCGTTTTTTTTTGTCATTCTTTGCACCCTTCAGCAAAATGGTTGTTGATTGCACCCCATAAAGTTGGTGCCGTTTTGTGCACCCAGAACAAAGTTTGTGCTAATAAGGCCAATTTAGCCATTCTCATCTTATTCCTTCTTCCACCTTAAATGTAGCGTAAACCTACCATTTTGCTACATCCACCTCTATCTCCAGTTTTCAAGAGCAATGATTGAAAATGATGAGAAATAATATCACTAACGGATTTTTTTACAACATATAATAGAAAGGATGAGCCTGTAATATCTCAAATTTTAAAAATATAATTAATTAATATTAATTATAATTATGAGTCATTAATATATTTTAAACTATTTTTTCAAAATTTATTTTCTTGTTTTATCTGTAGGGTTATATTTATTTTTAACAAAACAAAAATGAGTTTTAAATACTCCCTCCGTCCTAAATTACTTGCTATAATTTTCTTATTTTAGTGTTCCAAAATACTTGTTACATTTTCTTTTATAGTCTATGGGCCCCACACATATTTTACATTTTTACCCAATTTTTTTTGTCATTTTACCCTCTTTAAGCCACTTTTTTCTTCTAATTATCTTTACTAACAGTGGACCACAAATGAATATTGGTTTGCATAAAAAATTGTACCAAAATGAAATGTAGCATCTAATAAAATAGAACGAAGTGATTAGAATTTTATAAATCATCTTCGTGCATGTTTGATTTTAGAATTTTATGTGTAAGCTAGTTTAATTATTGTGAGATCTATTGTATAAATTTATTCATGTTAATTTTTTTTGTGTGATTATATGGCCTTTATCACTGGTTTTTCATGAAATTTTAATGTTAAAATTTTGGATATTAATTTGTGATAATAATCTATGTAAATTTTGGATTGTAGATTAATTGTTTTAATTAATCGATTTAATTCCATTTGGACTGAATTTCAAACGAATTTCTACCCAAAATTTGGATATAATATAATCATGATCTATTCCGGTTTAGGTTTAATTTTCGTGATTTTTAGGATTTATTATGCTTAATTATTGAATTTTTAGATCTAGAATCTACTTAATTGTAATATGTCTTGTATAATTTTTGTATTATTTCTAGAGTTTAATAGTTGTTGGCCGTGTATTTTAGGAGGCTAATCATAATGTTTTTAATTGTTATTTAGGCTTATATTTAATACATATTGTAGTATTTCAAAAAAATTAAGGATTTTGAATCGCTCATATATTGTCTATATTTTGGGTGGATATTCAAGATACCTAACTTTAGCTGAGTATCGATAAAGTACTGGATATATCTATTCCCAGAAGTGAATTAGGAATTGCATATTTGAAAGAGTTATAAGTATGTTTATATGATGTTCTTTTGATTATATACAATTCATGGAAAAGTTCATAAGAATTATATTACAAATATGAGTGCATATGATCTTTTTGAGCAAGATATATTAATTTTAGGAGTTCAAGAAATTGAACTTGAAATTGTGAGAAACTCAGTTGAAAAAAAAATATATTTATTATGCCCATATACTTATAAGATATTCCAATTAAAAATAGATGCAAGATGAACATTTTACTTGATATATGACTATATACTAAAAGAATTTATGTCTTACAAGGTTCAAGGGATTTTAAAAATATTGCTGGACTAATTCCATACCCCCATATGCATGGATTAGGGGGAGATAATATATGAATAATACGATATATTGATGGTCAGTTTTTGGTATGTGCGTTAGCTTAAATGTCAATAATATATTTAATTGAAGTGGTCACATGATAATATCTAGTTATTGACTATACACTAGTTGTAAATGCTCCAACTGAATTTAATGTCCTAGAAGGACAACATCAATGTCTAATGAATTTAGTGCATGCTTAAAGCTTGGTAAACCGATGGATTCTAAAGATCGGAATATCTGAAAAAGATAGGAGCAATTACTAACAATGGTAAATTCGAAAAATTGATACATTTAAATGAATCTCCTAAGGAGGATTATGTTCAGTAAAAATTTATATGTATTATGATGGTATGAAACGCTCTAGAAGAGTATAAGGTATCCAACAATATTAGCATGTATCAAGATTGAATTTAATACTCCAGCAAAGTATAAGTTATTATTGAGTGAAATATTAATTATTGTCTTGCCAAATGCTAATTGCATAAATAAAAACTCCTGTTAGTCTTCTTATATCACATCATATTCATCGCCATGAATAACATACATCTAATAAAGTGATCACTAGTAGCATTGAAAAACTGACCATGTATAATTTAAATTTAAAAAATGTAATTGGATGTGATAATAATATTAGGCCATCCGGGTTTAATGATTATCCGTTGTAGAAACCCGCAGTTTCATTTAATGTGTTGACGCTCTCTCATGTTAAATATATGAAGTGAACGGAATGACAAGACATAACATTGAGATTGAGCCATATGAATTATGATTTTAATAATTTGTTTTGAGAAATTTCAAGAGATTATAAAATAGTTTCTAACAACTTTGTATGGGCATATGTAATAGGTGGCTAGAAGCTCACCATGTTAACTTATAAGTTGTTTACTATGGGGTGACTAGAAGCTCACCATATTAGGTGACTGGGAACTCACCAAAGCTACTTATATGTAAAAAAAAATTGTAACTAGTATCTCATTATTAAAGTCTTTGATGATCTAAAAGATCACTAGCCAGTGGAATTACATATAAGTTACTTGTATTTGTACAACAATCTCTTGATTATTGGGGCTATTATTAGTCAACACATAAGATAAAGAAAAGAAGAGAGACAACTGCACAATACATGTTTCCCCATTGATATTATCTCCAAAAGAGATTGAATTATGAAAGAGTTCATAATAGATTATGAAAATAATGGTTTTCTTTTAAGTTCTCTAGAAGAGAAATAATACTCAATATAATTTTTTTCAGAGAGTTAAAATATGTTGAATATATTTTGCCTATGTGATGAGGTATTTTGCACATGAAATAGTATGCTAAGTTGGTATAGAATTCGACGCCCCTATAAACGAAGTATTTTACCAACTTAGGGGGAGAATTAGCATAAGTTGGCAAAATAAAATAAAACACATATTTGACGATCCCTATAATGGTAGTTTGAAAAGTTATGTGCCAACTTTTGTCTATATATTATGTGTGGGATAAATCTTGCCAATTATACTTAAATCACTACACTAGAAGTGTAGATTGTATGATCGGTTCCAAAATAAAGCTGTGATACATGCATGGCAAGATGGTGCGGTTGAAACTTTTAAAAGTGTAATGATATATTAATACTAGTGTATGAAATACTCGAGAAGTGGTATAGATATCTGAATTATTAGAATAGATGGCCTATGATGTAAGCATAGTTATGATGGTACCAAATGAGAAATTTATTCAGATATCATTGTAAAATAGCATGCAAATTAAAATTATATTTTGATGCATTATATGCATGATACGGTATATGATGGAACCGATAAATAATATGCATATGCAGTAGTGGAAATGTGAACAAGGGATCAGAAATATATGTCCATTTTTTATGTCGACGTGAAACTATGATATTGATCAATATTTTGTTATGGACCAGAAGTCCAAAGAAGTATTAGCGATGATCAATAGTATATTATGGACCAGAAGTCCAACGAAATATGAAAAGGTGTTGATCTAAAGTTTGTCATGGACCAGTAGTCCAACTAGAAACATGGATTTCTAAAATCCACACTGTACAGTGTTTAGTATTTTGGGTCTTAATTTTATATGCATGTTTAACTCATAGGTTAAATGCATCTCTCATTATATGTATAAGATGTAGTTTGGGTCATAGGTAGATGTATTATTGTACTCATTAGTCATCATAGTTATTTGGTTTTGTATCTTATCATGAATTCTACATCTCATATTACATGCAATATTAATACTTAACAATTGTGGTGTTTTTCTATGTTTGCCCTAAGAATAGTGAGAAGAAATTCATAAGTTTGCATGAGATATTTATACTCCAATTTAATGGGATTATAGCTCTCACGAGGCTATATATATATAACATTGATTTGATAGCATGTTATGGATGCTAGAAGAGTTCTAGAAGAACTTATACGCAACGTATTTTATTATTTGACTCTACAAGCTATATTTTTGTAGTATCACCATGTTAATATTACTAGCGAACTCATAAATAGTCTATGTGACTTAGTTTTGGACATCTCAACCTGAAGTTTGAGCATGTACTAGCTAACTAGTTTTTGTACCCATTAGTTTTTGTATCCATTGGAGACCTTTCGCATATGAAATGTCTAAAGAATATAATTAAAACAATTTCTCAGTGAAAATAATTTTTATGGTCCAGAAGAACCATGAGTAGTATATGATAAGACAATGATATGTGAATATATCAAGTGTTGCCATGATATTGGGATTGGAGAATGTATGATCAATCATTGATCATGAATTTTTACTTTATGACCTCCAAAACAAGGCATCAATTCAATAATTAAAGCAACTTGATAATAGACTCATGCAGTGTTTTCATAAGTATTGATAATTGAAGATGTCTCACTATGTCCAAGAGAAGATTTGAAGATTCAAGACCATACTAAGAAGATCTGTCACCGAGGAATATTATTATGCAACAAATGTGAAGTTACTCAGCGACATTGGATTTATTACATTTGAAGATCTCAAGTTATGTATTCATCAGGGAGAGTAAATACGCGTTGCACTCTTTTTCCCTTAACCAAGGTTTTGTCCCGCATTGGGTTTTCCTGGTAAAGTTTTTAATGAGGCAACATTTCAAGGCGTATTACGAAAGTGTTGTACTCTTTTTCCTTCACTAGGTTTTTATCCCACAGGGTTTTCCTAGTAAGGTTTTAAAGAGGCACGTACACTATTCAATCGCTACATTCACGAAACTGATTTACTAAATTGGATTACATTGTGACAAAGGATCATGATTGACGATTTTATAAGGGGGAGTTAATGTGCGTTGTATTGTTTTAGATAATGGACATCCAAGGGGGAGTGTTATGAAATAATTATAGATGTCCATGAAATAATAGTATCACTTAGAATCATTATGTCCTTTGGAATCATTGTACCTTTTGGCAGGTATATATATGTAACTTACATATGGAATAATAGATAGACTTACATGGTTTTCCCTCTTTACATTCCCTCCTTATTGTATTATCTTATTTATAACACTTGTTAAGTTTTAGAATTAATTGAACAAGTTTGACTAATTTTGAAACTGTTAGTTTGAATAATTTTTTTAGAACTTTAATAATTCTGGACAACAAGATTTAAGGGGTTAAAATAAATGTTTTATCATGTATTTTGACCCTAAATTGTTGTTTTAATGATTGCTAACCGATAAGAATTGTTTGGGTTCAAGTTTGGTTTAATTTGGAATTTTCTATAATAAGTTAATATGAGTCTTAATTAATTAAACTTATGGCTTGTTTGGCATTGAGCATTTCATTTGAAATGCTGGAATTGAGTCAATTATACTGTTTGGGTAATCCAAACATTTGTATTTGGATTTAGCCCAAATTTAACTCACTTACAACATAAGCCAAAACTTTAGAATTTGAAATGTCATCTACAATCTTGTCATTTCAAATCCACTTCACCGACATTTTTCTCCTCTACCAACCTTCACGGCCACCGTCTTTCCCTCCTCCATTGTAACACCCCGTATTTTCATCCCCACCCCTCATCTTCGTTTCTCACTCCAACGTCATATCTCTCTCCTCCACAACATCATCACCTTAATCTCAATCATCCTTCACCGCCCATCGCCGTCGTGCCCTCCTTCTCAGTCGTTGGCCATTGCTGCTCCAATCTTCTCCAGATCTAGCCGTTACCGCTCCAATCTCCTCTAGATCTAGCCATTGCCGCTCCAATCTCCTCCTTTAGTTCTAGTTGTTGCCGCTCTCATCCTCCGTTGTGCTTTCAATATTTCTCTCAAACTTTCTAACCTAAGAAGCCATTTTGGCTTTGTTTTGGGTGGGAAGGGAAAGAAGGGTAACACTCATTTCATAGTGAAATAAGCTACTGTTGACTTGTTAAGTGTTGAGAGTCCGAGGCTTATCGTCTCATTTTTATTATTATCTTTTTTTTAAAAGTTTTTTGTTTTATTATCATCATCATCATCATCACCATTATTATTATTATTATTATTATTATTATTATTATTAATACTATTATTATAGATGAGAGAAATACATGTTGAATTGGAAGTTTAGTATTATTTTGGTTTGAAATTCACAATTTGAAATTCTTTGTATATCCAAACAACTAATTAATTGAAAATTCTAAATTTGAAATTCTCAAGTTTCCCAAACAATCAAGAACTTGTAATTAAATTCTAGAAATTGAAATCCAAGAATTGAATTGAACTATTTCAAATGAAAGTTGGTTATCCAAACGCAACCTTAAGGAATTGATTAATAAGTAAAAAATAATTTGTTCATGAATAATATTTTCAAGAACCGAATTTGTTAAGTTGTTTGATTGTTAGTTGGGGCCATTGGACTGCGGGATCCAATTGGTTAGATCAGTTTAAGTTCCTTGGACTGCGTGATCCAAGAACAATATTTATTTTTTCCGGGTTAATTGTTGTCGTCCGGGAGGTCGTGACTCTTGAGGTGTAAGTCCATATTTTAGGCATTTGTCCGGCACCGAGAGTTCGGCCATTCCTAGACTAGCCGACTGCGGGTTTTCCTGACAAAACTTAGGGTTGGTACTGCGGGATACCACTAGCGATCGTTCCAATTTCAGTCATGTGTTTTGAATTGGGTAAAATGAATTAATTATATATCAGAATTTAATTACCTTTCCGTGTCATTAGTTCGTATTATAATATCAATCCTGTTTTCTCATTTTATAATTTTCTTAGTTTACCCTACTTATCTTTTATCTTGTAATTAATGTGGGTTTGTATTCTAGCGTGGTGTAATATTATACTAACTAATTCTGCACGTAAGTATGGATAAAAAGGCAGGTTAATATTATTTGAATGAATGACTTGATTGTGAATTGTTGTTTGTTAATATTAATTAGGTGATCTTGCCTATTATTTTAAGCTTGTGTATTTTTGTGTCGGTGAGAACTGTTAGTTACTCGCCACTGATAGTGGAATTGTTATTTTTTTTCATATGCCGAGTAACTGTCGTATCATAACTGTGTTATGGACAGGGAGAGTGAGGATCGAGTCTAAGACCTTTCCCATATCACTAGTACAAATAGATAGATGTCTTCAATAATGTTGGTCGTAGGACGACCACCCATTTCATAGTCTTGCACGATTAGTTTTAATATTAGTTTTCTTTGAATAATGTAGAGGTGTTCTTTGAATAATGTAGAGGTGTACCTTAAATGCATAGGCCCGAACTTCAAAACTTCGAATGTACGACAATAATTAAATAATTACGATTAAGACTGAAAATAATTATATATATATATTTTTATAAAAATCACGAAAAATAATAAATAATAAATTTTAACTTGTTCAAACCATAAAATAATAGGGTTTTACGCTATATAAAAATATTTACGTTTGAAATAAATATAAATATATATATTTAGGAATAGGATCGTGTGAGAAAGGGTGCTTTAGCCTTTAGGTGAGAAAGACTTTTATGTGAGAAAACATCTGCACCGCTTATAATTTTATATCTAAGGGTTGTTATTTGATCTTGTGTTTTTGTTAGAAAGGGCAACTTGGTAATTTAATTTAAGTAGTATATTTCTATTTTTTATAGCAAAAAAAATCTTTTTTTTTTTTGGTTTTTTTAAAATACGTTTTTTTAAATATTTTTTTATTCAAAAAATTGGTTTTTTTCATAAAATAAAAAATATCTAAAATTCAAGTTATTTGTTTATTTGTTCGTAAGTACTCGTGTTCCAAATTCTATAAGTCATGTTCAAAATTTTATAAGCCAAGTTCAATATTTTATAAGTCATGTTCAAAATTTATAAGCTTTGTTCTAATTTTTAAATGCTATGTTGTAAATTTAACAACCCATGTTTAAAATTTTATAAGTCATGTTCTAATATGTGTATGTATGTAGAAAATGCCAGTTTATTGTTGGGTTTATTTTAAGTACATGAACTATATATAAAAAAAAGTATATGAAATATTAAAATTTTTATAAGTCATATTCTAAATTTTATGATTCATATTCTGAATTGTACGGGTCATGTTCTAAATTTTTATAATATAGGTTCCAAACCATATAAGATAGAACTAGAGCGTTGATTTATTTTGAACTAATGTTGATTATTTTATGAGCTTGAAATATTTATTAAAAAAAATCAAATTACAACTTTATTTAAAAATTAAGCCTTAAAATTATGATTTTTTTTAATAACATAACTTTTTTAAAAAATTAAGCCTTAAAATTATGATTTTTTTAATAACGTAACTTTTAAAAAAAATTAAGCCTTAAAATTATAATTTTTTTAAATAAAAAATGTAAATTTCTATTTTTTAATTGAATATTGAGTTATATATGTATATGCTCTAAAGTTTATAGCCATGTTCTAAATTTTAGGAACTATGTTCTAAATTTCATTAGTCATACTCTAAATTATGCTCGAATCCTTTTTTTAAATACAACAAATCTAGAAAAAAAATCCATAAAATTGATATTTTAAAAATAAAAATATTCAAAACAAAAAAAAAAACTGTTTTTTTAGAAAGTCATAAAGAAAAAAATAAAAATTCCTAATCATACGTATTATAAAGAAGGGAGGGGAGAAACTTTAGGGTTTTTTTTTAAATTGTTTTAAATTAAAAAATCCATAAAATCTTAACCTTTAGATCAAAATAGATCAACGCTCAAGATTTTTTCTCATATAAACAAGTCTTCTCACCTAAAGGACCTTTCTCACATGATCCTGACCCTATATATATATATACTTTATTATTTTAAATATTGAAATAATTATAAAATAATTACTCAAATAAATAAATAAATGTACATACAAATATTCACGAAAATTAAGCACGAAATTTCAAGGGCATTACATACACGTTCTAAATTATTTTAAAGATGCTAATAATTATTTAAGGTGTGTTAAAAATTTTCAAGTACATGTTCTAAATTATTTTAAAGATGTTAATAATTATTTAAGGTGTGTTAAAAAATTTCAATTACATGTTCTAAATTATTTCAAAGATGTTCTGAATTATTTAAAGTATGGTCTAATTTTCTAAATACATGTTCTAAATTATTTCAATGATGTTTTGAATTATTTGAAGTTTGTTCTAAATTATTCCAAAGTTGTTTTGAATAATATAAAGATTGATCTCATTTCCTAAATGCATGTTCAGAATTATTTTAAGGTGTGTTATGAATTACATCAAACATGTTTTAAATTATTTAACATATGTTACAAATTTTTATTTTCAATAATATACTATATAGATCAATATATATACACATTTTTTAATTTGCCAGACCAACAACTTAATATATCAATCACCTTTTCAATTCAAAATAGCATCATATCCATTACTGGGACTTAAAAAAATCCATTTGTAGGAATAACATCAACACTGGAACCTGCATTGGAGCATGACCATTGCCTAAACCTTTCCATCCATCACCACCGCCTCTAATCTTTGTATTGTCACCACTCACCGTCATCGTTCACCAATTCAGACGCCTTAGCATTCAACCTCCATCCTAAAGTTGTTTTGTTTCGCAATATTAGCCCTTCTATCGTTAATGAGGGGAGAGAGATTGGTGAGGAGGGTGAAAGTTTGAGATCAATAATGAGAGAGAGTCAAAATGAAAAAAATCGGCAGAAAACAAGTACAATATGGAGGTTTATCCTCCTTTGATTGCAATGAACCAATTATAAAAAAGTTGTTGATTCCACCAATAAAACACAACAATGGAGGTTTATCCTCCACTAATTACCATTAAAAACTTATTCATTTGCTACATTCGCCACCCCAACCACCGGTATCGGCATGGCCGGAAAAATACAATGAAGTTGTTGTCGACGAAGAAGTTTGTGGGTTTTTGTTCCCATTTCGCCAAATAAATTGTTGAAAATTTTCTTATAATTTGCAAGGTTTTGCTCTGATTTAACAATTAGATTTTTGGGACCTTTTAATCGCCCCTTAGATCTAAAACATTCTAAGGTCAAGATTTATTCTCATATAAGCAAGTATTCTCACCTAAGGTAGGTAATCTTATATGACTTTATTTTTATGCATATATACACACACATACATATTTCTTGAACAACATTTATCAATTTACTTTGACTCAAAGCCAAAATCTCATAAACTATTTATTTAGGTGCAATGTCTTAAATAAAAAAAATTATTTTTTAATACCAAGCCACAATGTCATAAAATATTTCATTTGACACATCATCTTAAAAAAAACATTTAATTCATAGAATAGGCAATTACGCACCTTGTCCATGCATATTTGAACTTTGTTATTTGGACCTGGCTAATACCATATATGTTCGGATGAATCGGATCTTTGACAAACTTGTAATAAGGTCTTAATCAAAACTTAGTCAACTAAATTGTCACAATTAATCTAAGAATTAACATACTTTACACTTCTACTCTTAAACAACATAACTTTAAAACTTGCACATGGCCTTGTTTGAGAACATGAATCACAATGTTTTTATTAAAAGAGTCATATGAATATATCAATTGGATTGAACAATAACCCATAAACCGAATGATGACTCTTTCAATTCACCAGAGGAGCAACAACAGGAACACTTGTCTGACGACCCGTCTCTCTTCATTGATGACCAATCAAAGGCGGTTCTATCGACCCATTTGTTCTGATTTTTTGAACCTATCCCGTCTTTGATATCGGGGAAAATCTCCATCTCCAGTTTCATGTGTGTGCACACGAGCCAATTCAAGATATAGCCCACTCTCACTTTTCTCTCTTTATTTATAATAATTTAGGAGAAGCTCTGAAGGTAAGACTATTAACTATTAAAAGTTAGCTGATTACGTTAGCTGCTTTGACTAGCTGATTGTGATAGTTGATTAGACTTACTAATTATATTAGTTGTTTGTGTAAAACTGTTAGGTAAATAACGGGTAGCTGTTAGATGTTTCTAAGTAAAAAGAACTAAAAAGGTATTAATAGCTCTTCCAAAAAGCTCCTCATATGAGCTTTTTAAAAAATAGTTTTTTCATCCCAAAACTCTCTTCTAAACTTCTAATTGCCAAACACAAAAATAACCTTTTTTCTCGCAAAGCTTATTTTTTTTCTTCTCTCAACCTCTTTTTTTCCCTCACACTCCATAACCTTTTTCAATTGATTGTTTGAGAAGTTGTAAATAATATTATAATTACTAGGGGCGTTCATAACCGGGTACCCGAGTTGGCGGGCAGCGAATTGGGCGGCCCATGGCCCGACCCGAAAAACTCGAGTACCCGGATCTCAGGTACCCGAATTATCCGGGTCGGGTCACAGGGTACCCAACTTGGTGTTGGTCAGACTAAAGTGGGTCAACAGAAAAACCGAAACACCTTTAGTTAAGTTTTCTTGTAATTTCCTTTTAAAAAAAGTCTTCTCTTAATTAAACACACAGTTTCTTCTCTAATTCTCAAATTTCCTTTTGTTTTTGGTCTCTTGTTTTTGAATTGGTTTCTACAGTATGCACTAATAAGAGGCTTTAATTGAAAATATTCAAATATGGAAGCATGGCTAACTGAGTTTTTTTTTTTTTTTGGGTTAAAACTCTAACATGTCTTATTTTTAACTCCCCACCCTCAAATTAAATCATAACAAATAATTAGCAATCGGGTAATTAGTGGGTACCCGGAAAACTAAAAGGCTGCCCATTGCCCGACCCAACATGTTTGTATTTTTACCGGGTCGGGTACCCGGGCCATGAAAAATGATTTTTTTCAAAAAAAACCGTCGGGTCGGGTTTTTTTTTTGAGCACCCCTAATAATTACCTAGTTAGTTGTTCCTGCAAAACGTCGTTTAATCTATAATTCAAGTCCAACGTTCGAGTTATGTGGAAAGCTAGTGTGCAAATAAGGTTATTGAAGTGAGGAATAAGAGTGGTCATCCTTGAAAAGACCTTCCTCACCCTTGAAGCGGACGCTCCAGCACGAGGGGACTGTCCCCTTTCTATAGGTAGAAATTCAATTAATATTGTATTTAAATGCATGAATATTATACTCAATATTTTATTATGGATCGATAGCAAGTAACCAATATAGAATAATACTTTATTTATCTTTTAAATAGGAAAATGTTAAGCATAAAATTTATTTCTTAAAATAGAAATAATTTAGAGTTTTAAGACAAAAGCGCATATACTTTGAGACAATGAATACTTTTTATTTTTATTTTAGGCTTCTTAGATATAGCCCTAAAGGTTATATTTAAAATTTTCGTTTTAAATATACTATCTCCATATCACATTAATTGCAATGATTTAACATTAAACAGAAAAAGTAAAATCATTACAACTAGTATAATAGAGACGTAGCTAGTGGTGAGCAAAATCGGGTACCCGATCTGTTTCAATGAAACTGGAACCGGCGGGCCTGAAATATTTGGAACCGGAACTAGAACCGGCCCAACCGGATAACAGCTTCCTAGAACCAAAATCGGAAACGACGGGTACTGGTTCCAATACCGGGTACTAGAGGTGATCATGGGCCGGGCCGAGCCAAAAAAGTAAGCCCATAAAGCGGGCCGGGTTTAGTTTGGGCCCAAATTTCTTAGCCAAAGCCCGAAAATTTAGTGCGGGCTTGTCGGACTTTTCGGGCTTTTTCGGGCCGGGCCTAAAAAAGTAACAAAAAAGTCTTATTTTACATGTCCAAGGCCCGCGCGAAAAATAAAAAATCGGGCCGGGCCTAAGTTTGGGCCTAATTCTCATGTCCAAAGCCCGCAAAAAAGCGGGCCGGATCGGGCCACTTTTGATAAGCTCTACCGGATACCTGGTTTTCTTTAATGGGTAACATCTTTGTAAAAAAAAAACCTTGTTTAATGTTGATGCTAAAGAGTAAAGAGAAAAAAAATAAGGCTTATTATATTTGGGCTTAGTTAATAGTCACTTCATTCAGTACTTCACTATTTACAATTGGATAAAAGTATAAAAACTACGTCTATCGGGTCCAGTATGGGGTACTCATCGGGAACGGGTCATGTACCGGGTACCCAGAATTGGAACCGTTACAACCGGGTACCTACAGGGTACAAAATTTCTCGAATCGGAACCAATTACGACCGGGTAGTAACTTTTGGATCTTAACAGGGCCCAGTTGAACCGGGTTCGGTTCCGTGGGTGGGTACCCGGAGCCATTGCTCGCCCCTAAATGTAGCAGTTACAGAGTGATTACCGTGTATGCATGCATTCAAAATCTCGTAGACATCATACATAGAGGTGACAAATGGGTCGTTCGGGTTTTGAGTGATTTTGGTTTCAGGTCAGGTCAACATTGGTTTTTTGGCGAATAGATTTAAAGGGCATAAGATCAGAATCAAGATTACACATTTAAATGGTCGCATAATTCAGATCGGATCGGTCAACTTTGAATCAATAATATCATATAAATTCTGATAAATTTCAAATTTCAGGTCGGATTAGATCACTTGTGTTACCTCTAACAAATTATCAAAAAGTAGCTCAGTGAGAACTGAGAACGTGTGATTTTGTTAAATTTTATTAAAGTTGAGTGAAGCAACATCAAACCCATCAACATTATTATTATTGCTACATCATCACTACGCCAAGCTGCCAAAGTGCCAAACTAACGAAACTTCAATGGTCTAATGGTGTGTGCAACACTGGGACCCACACCGCCGGTAGTGATGCATTATTAAATACGGAGTATATAAACAAACTTCTCAAACTACCATTTTTTCTATCTTATAAGTTTCACACTCACACTTCCACAATTTCACAAAACATTGCTTCTCTCTAAGACTCTAACTGACGCCAAAATCAGCACACAATAAAAACCCTCCCAATTTCATTCCTTCATTTCTGCTCAAATTCTGGCATAATTCGCTGTGAGTTAATCTTCTAATTAATTAGAGGCGTAATTTTTACTTACTTGTCTGTAATGATTTGTTGATGATACCTCTAAGACTATATAATTAAGCTTAATCAAGTTTGGTTCAGCAGGCTGAAACTAATCTTTCATACATTTGCAGTTATTTGTTAATAGGTCTTTCTTTGTAGGTAATTGGATTGGATTGGAGTGTAGCAATGCAATTCTAAGCTCGCCAAAGGTTAGTGAAGGTTTATTTCTATGGTTTTAACAATTTTTGTTGTTGTTGTTGTTGATATTATGACATGGATGGTTGCCTATCATACTTGTTTTTCCTTTCTAAACAGGGCTTATTTTATACTGTTTCTTGGAACTAAATGTAGTCTATGATTTCGGATTCATAGTCATTACAGATTATAAGAACATTGCTATTTTGATGATGGGTTTCCTTGATAGATGAATAGAGGCTCTGTGAGCGTAAAACATTTTCCTATAAAGGTAATAAAACTACGGAGTACTTTTTAGTGCTTTCAAATTTACATTAAAATATCTCTTATGATGATAAAAAAAAAATGCTGCATTTTCTTTTTTTCACTTACTTTAAAAATTAATATATCTAATTATATATGACAAAAGTTATAAAAAATATATATTTGGAAAGTATATTCCGAGACGAATCAAATTAGATTCCCATGACTATATTTTTCGTTGTCTATATAAAATTAAAGAGAGTAAAAGTTATAAGTTAAATAGTGCCTATAGTCAAAACGGAGCAGTTTTTTTTTGGGACGGAGTGGGTATTTTTCTCGTTTTTCACCATTTTTCTTAAATGATAGTGAATAGCAGAAACTGTATTTTCCATTGAAAATGTTTTACATCCAAGTAAACGGAGCCAAAAATGTTTTTCAATAGCTGAATGCATCTCTACACAAAACCAAGCACCTGCAAAAAAAAAACTACAACAAAGAATTATTAATACAAACTATGTTGGTATAAAAGTGGAAAAAGACCATTGTATACTATTTTAATCATAACTTTTGGTATACTAAATGGATTGAAGTAATTCCAATTGCATTGGAAAGTAGACTTCAAGAGCTTTCCAACAATAGGTCATAAGCTCAATTCTGACAAGTAACGAAGGAGTTATGACGTTTATAAGTTTGCTGAGTCAGTGACCCGTCGCTGGCCGCGGTCCGCGACCAAGTGGCCTGTTGAAGCATTTTAGATCCAGTATCTCATCACGGGCTGCGACCTATGTCGCGGGTCGCGATGTAGTGACCGTTGGGGTTTCCCGGGGAATCTTTTCTTGTAACATCCATGTTTATGAGAGTTGATTGCCATGTTTATTATGGTCTTTATTGTGGCAATTACATTCTGATTGTTCCAAAAACTCTACAATTCTCTATGATGCCTATATATAAATCCTTTTGGTTCATCATCAAAAACTACACAACTACAAATATTACTCATATAATATTTTGATTTTCTTATCTTTCTCAATTTTGCATAAGTGTTCAAACTCCAATCTTTCTCCTTATAGTGCCATAGTGAGGAAGAAGGTGTGATACCTTGAATTACGTACCGACAACGACTATAGTGCACCTCGGTAGCGCCGGAATTCGTTTTCAAGTCAGTGGATCTCAATCCACGACACACCTAAGTTCTTGTTCTTCTTTTCCATTGTTCTTGTCTCAAGTTAATTAGTTCTTCGTTGTATTTTCTTTATTATACATATTTATAAACGACAAACTATAACAATGGTTGATATTGAGCTACACATTATAAGGGGGAGGAAAGACAAGATGAGGATATTGATATTGAGCTTCCCCATCTTTGTTTGCTTACTCTAAACTTCGAGTGTCTAATTTGTTTTATAAAAATCCTGATTCATGCTCAATGTATATAACCTTTTTGTTTAAAATTTAAGTTCATCTTTCCAGTCTTGCTTAATGACAAAAAAATTTGTGTTTATATTTGCTTAATTTTGTTTTGTTGTTTTAAATTGCTTATAAAGCCTTGTTTCCTTATTCTCTGAAGGCATATTAATGAGGAAGGCTGTATAGTTTCTTTTGTTCCTACATTTCGTTTTGCCATGGAGCAGCTTTGTTCATCCTGTCTCCTAACACGGTCTGGAGTCGTTCGGTTCTGGATCCTGCTTGTACTGCTAATTTTGACTGGTAAAGGAGCATTCTCATCTTCCGATTACTTAATTGGGCTTGGGAGCTATGACATTACAGGACCAGCTGCTGATGTGAACATGATGGGATATGCAAATACGGAACAAGTTTCATCGGGGCTCCATTTTAGGTTGCGTGCTCGGACCTTTATTGTGGCTGAACCACAAGGAAGTCGTGTAGTTTTTGTGAATCTTGATGCTTGTATGGCCTCACAGCTTGTCACCATCAAAGTCCTTGAGAGGTTGAAAGCAAGGTATTTTTTTTTTTTTTTGTTTGTTTGGATCTTTATGTGAATATATCTGTAAATTGAATCAATATGCAACGATTATTTTTATGTAATGCGAATTTTTGTAATTTGAACATTATTTATTTCAAGTACTCTTTAGGTGGTAGGAGGCAGGAGCTAAAAATTAATTGAACTTAGTAACTTCTGTAAACACCTCAGTAAATGACCTGAATAATCCACCATATATGAAGCATATACTTATACAAGGTGATAAATTTGCCTGTGATTTGCTGCTGGACCCTATTTTGGATCATATTTAGAGTGTAATTCTATCATTGTAATCAAAGAGTTATGTTTACAGGTATGGGAATCTGTATACTGAAAATAATGTTGCTATCAGCGGTATCCATACACATGCTGGTCCTGGAGGCTATCTCCAGTATGTTGTATACATAGTTACTTCTCTTGGATTTGTCCGCCAATCTTTTGACGCTCTTGTTGACGGTATTGAGCAAAGTATTATACTAGCCCATGGAAATCTGAGACCTGGTTCAATCTTTGTGAACAAAGGTGATTTCTTTGCATTAGTTTTTAATCCACTGTGTCATATTATATTTACTTAGTCTTTTAACTGAAATCTTGCAATTTTGATCATACTGGAAAGCTTTTGTCTGGAGACTAATCTTTTTCACCATATTATAACAATTTGCAACTAGTTCTAAGCAAAGTACTTCTGTACCATATGGTCAGATTTGGTTTGCATATTTAGAGTGCGTTATCTTCACCTTAAAAAAAATTAAGTTTCAGGTTTAATAAATTCAGTTCAGATAGTTCATGTCTAATAAGGTCTAAATACAGCTTAAAAAATTAAGTTTCAGGTCTAATAAGTTCAGATAAGTTCAGGTCTAAGAAGTTGAAGAGAACGCACCCTTAGTTTTTCTTCCCTCTCATAACTTATTTTGTTCTATCAAACATTTTACTTTTACTGTTGTTAAACCTAGCTTACTGACTAGGGCCATCATTGGATAGTTTTGAGCTTTCACCCTAGAAAAGTGCAATATGTATGCATATGATATGATACAAGGTCAAGTGTGCCTATTTATTATATTTGAGAAGTCTTGATATAAAGCTGTTCTTGCCTGAATTTTCCTTCTAAATGTCTTCTTACGCCAATATTTTGATGACACACCTAGTGCGGTTGGACCTAAAAGTAGATGTAGCTCACATTCTTATCATCTTATGGCATTTGTATATTCTAAGATAGACTTTACTATGTTTTTCTGATATCTTAAGGACAATTTGTATTGCTTCAAGGGCAGCTTTTAGACAGTGTGGCATTTTGTTGGTGAGGTGACTTCCATTCATTCATACAATGGATTAATGTGTTTTTATACAATGCACTCATCTTTATAATGGAATAATTTATTCTCTGATACAGCCTTTGCAAAGGATCTTAAATGTCTGTCAATTACATGCGATTTGTGCATGGACATATTGCCCTTTTTAGGTCATTTTTAAACAGACTTTTCATCTCTCTCTTTCTGACTTTTTTTGAAGGAGCTAATAAAAATGTCTAAATTTATACGATATTTGATAATTTTTCAACATTTTTAAGGCCTTTGATTGCATTTGCTTGCAGAATAATCGTCAAAAACATCTTTGAAATTGATCATATTTGCTAGAAATTCTCGTTTAAGCTTAATTTATTTCTTTGAGATGTAATGGCATATTGTATTAATTTTCAGGGATATGTATGTAGGGTTAGTGCATTGCCAATTGGAATTGCATTTTATGAATGCTATGCAGGTATATAATGTAGATACATTGGCTTGTTTGGTTGTTTGGACTGGTAGCTTAAGTGGTTTCCAATTTTACTCCTGTCCATAGCATCAAAAGTTTGCTAAGAAGTCAAAGCCAAATAAAATGCTGGCAGAAAGGCAATTTTGAAAATGATGTCAATATTCGATGTTATTCACTAACAATATGCATGTTTGCAAATTGCAAAACCTCATTTAGATAAAAAAATCTTTTGTCATCAATTCTTTTGCTATATGATTTTAATGTGCTCTAGATTTGATTCCCTTTTTATTTTGCCAGGTCTATATGTGGCTTATATTGGTCTATAAACTGTTGCACACTTTTTTTTTTCTTTTCATGTCTCCCCACTTATGTTAGTCATGCTATCCCTTGTACAGGAGAGATTCTTGATGCTGGTGTCAATCGCAGTCCTAGTGCTTATTTAAACAATCCTTCTAATGAGCGCCACAAGTACAATTATGATGTTGATAAGGAGATGACCCTTCTGAAGTTTGTAGATGATAAATGGGGGCCTGTTGGCAGTTTTAACTGGTTTGCAACTCATGGGACATCCATGAGTCGTACAAATTCACTTATAAGTGGGGATAACAAAGGTGCTGCTGCACGATTTATGGAAGATTGGTTTGAAGGGAAGGATGGCGGGAATGTTTACTCTGATGAAGCTCAAACAGGATCTACAGAAAGGATTCCCAGGCGAATTTCCAACATCATTCCAGAATATAATAATAAACGTAAGTATCAAGTATTACTTCAACGATGTAATGCTTACAGAATGAGGATTATTATGGTGTTTTATCCAATGGTGCTTTTGCAGCTCTCTATATGATGTGGTTAGTGTGGAGCCTTCACATTATGTTGGAACTACACTTGATTTTTTATTTGATGAAATACTCATTTAGTTGGTTCGTAGTATTATGTGAAAAGTTTTCTGTAGAATTATTCAATGACTATATAAAATTATTTATTTATAAACATTTTGCTCGGCAAGAGAGAGATCTGGTTGGAGGTATTGGGTTAATGATATTGGATGATATTATTTGGATTATGGGCTAGTTTTGGTTTTGCATTTAAAGGCTCTACTGAGTCGGAAGTGGTTAATTTACTTATTTAAGAACAAAATAATTGCTAATGATGAGACTGTCCTGTACTCAGCCAATGGCCAACCTAGTTCATGCAATATCACACAGATTAGAAAAATCCCCCAGGATTTGGATTTTAATTCTCTTCAATGTTTCTTTATGCAGATCGTGAGTTATTGGACACTGCTGCCTCTTTTGAGGCTTCTTCTAGGACAGAAGTCACCAAGTTTTTGAGCATGTCTAAGCGCGTAAGAAGTGCTCTTCGACAGGATGGTAAACCTAAATTCGTCTCTGCATTTTGTCAGTCAAATTGTGGAGATGTTAGTCCGAATGTTCTTGGTGCATTTTGCATCGACACAAACCTTACTTGTGACTTCAATCATAGTACATGTGGTGGGAAGAATGAACTTTGTTATGGAAGAGGACCTGGGTATGCCATTATGCACCATATTCTTAAATATTTCTATCGCTATGGTTGATAACTTCCAGTGCCCTTGCAAAATTTTTAACTGTATGTTTTCATCACAGCTACCCTGATGAATTTGAGAGCACACGTATTATAGGGGAGAGGCAGTTCAGGAAAGCTGCTGATCTTTTTAAAACGGCATCTGAACAGATAAAAGGGAAAATCGATTTTCGACATGCTTATGTGGACTTCTCTAAACTTGAGGTGACAATTCCTACAGAAGGAGCTGCCAGTGATGTAGTCAAAACATGTCCAGCTGCAATGGGATTTGCCTTTGCTGCAGGTACCACAGATGGACCAGGAGCTTTTGATTTTAAGCAAGGAGATGACAAGGTAAGTTAACTCACTGAATCACTATTCTTTACTTTTATATTGAAAATAGTCTTTTGGTTAGTGTTATAAATAACTGTTAATCACTATCCTCATGGTGCTTAATGTAGGGAAACCCCTTCTGGAAATTAGTGCGTAATTTACTTAAAACACCAGGCAAAGAGCAGGTTGACTGTCATCAGCCAAAGCCTATTCTTCTTGATACCGGTGAAATGAAGTTGCCATATGATTGGGCGGTAAGTTTGTTTGTGACATTATTCAGACTATGGCTATGCAAAGTTGTCTTAATAGTTTTGATGTGAGGTATGAGTAAATTACTTGTACAGTAAAAGAATTTCATCATTATTTGTAACTCTTACTGGAAGTGAATAGGATAATGTTATTAGAACATATTTTTATAGTATCAAAGCCAAAAATACTTTTTTTTATCAAGAGCTTGAATTTAGTGAGGATCGCTATGTAAAGACCTGAAAATTGCAAGGATAAAAATCTGGAAATTTGATTAAATTACTCAAAAAAGTAATACAAAGATAGTTGCAAATCTCCAATTAGTGGCTTTAGGTCACAACTCTCAAAATGCCTAGGCTTTCTCACAAATATTCTGGATAATTCTGTTCTCTTCCCCCTCCCTACATATATATACTACTACTACCTTGATTGATTTTGTCCATACCCAAGTGCAAAACACCCAAAAGGCTAACAAGACAAAATACTACAAACAAGGACAACTAAGGACAAATAAAACAAAATAAAAAGTCTAAAGATAATAATAAAATTATAAGAAAACTAATTTTCTAATTAATTGATGTATTAAACTACACCCCCCCTAAAAACCACCTTGTCCTCAAGGTGGTGCCGTAGAAGCTTGCGCGGCCTCCATTGCGGCGAGTTCTCGGCACTCGTACTCCTCTTTGTCCTCCACGATCATGACACTTAACTCTCGGGCCTTGCACCTGTGGCGGACCTTCCACCTCTCATCACATTTGAAACACAGCCCCTTAGCTTTTTTCTCTTGCAACTCCTTCTCTGTTAATTGTCGTACCTTGCCATAGAAGTGGGATGTAGATTGGGCAGGGTAGTGTGGGCCTGGGTGGCTTGGGGCTTGCTGGTGTTGTTGGAATACAGGGGAATTCGACATTTGGTGGGAACTTTGAAAGTTCACGTGATTTTTGTGGGCTTGGGGGTGGTTTGTATTTAAGGCTGTATGGAAATTAAAAGAGTAGTTTAGTTGGGAATTGGGATTGGGCTGGGTTGTGGTGAGAAAGTGTGGTTAGGCTGCCATTAAAAAAAGTGTGGGGTGGGACAGCTGGCCTGTCAAAATAAGAAAATGAAGTGGGGGTAATTAGGGTTTACCTTATGTTCTTGGGTGACCCGATTCTTCTCTTCAATTTTCATGGATAGATCCATGGCTTGCTCTAGGGTCCTAGGGTTTAGCATCCTAACCTCAGCCTTGATCTTCTCCTTCAACCCTTGAATATATTGCCCTTTCATTACATTTTCAGACACATCTTCAAGAGGAGAAGCCATATCAATTAAAACCTTTCTGTACTCTGCCACCGTCGACGACTGTGTGACGGCGAGCCACTGCTCGTGGAGGGTTCCCTTTCTGTACTCTGCCACCGTCGACGACTGTGTGACGGCGAGCCACTGCTCGTGGAGGGTTCCCTCATTCGTCGGCCGGTACTGGACCCACACGCGCTCCTTCACGTCCTCCCACGACACAAACGACTTCATTCTATTCTCCCACCGGTACCAGCGAAGGGCGCCACCTTCCATGGCGCCAACCCCCGCTTGAAGCGTCTCGAACTCCGACAACCCATAAAACTCAAAATACTACTCTCCTCTGACGATCCATCCATCTGGGTCGTCGCCGTTGGAGATAGGCATCTCCAACTTGCGGTGTCAAGGTGGGCCCTTACTTTCGAACGCGCCGCCGCCGCCGCCATGGGTTCGAAACCCTGGACCGAACTGTGCGACATCCTCCTCGCCTTGCAGCTGTTCTACAGTTGCTCGAATTTCAGCCCTAAACTCCTCTTGGTCTTTTTTTAGGGTTTCGAATTTCTGGGCTATTTTGCCTTCCAGTTGGTGGCTGGTGGCTTTTTGCCTCTCCGCCATCTTCTTCTCAAAAGACCGGCGCAACTCCTCCAAGCTCTTCTCCAACGCTCTCGCCACTAACTCCAGCAATGAGGAGGTCATTTCTTCCACCTTCGAACTGACTTCACCAACTTTCTCCTCTAGAACTTCCAACCGCTGCGTGGTGCTTCCCGGAGCCATGGATACGGCCTTTTCTGATACCAAGTGTAAAGAAATGAAAATTGCAAGGATAAAAATCTGGAAATTTGATTAAATTACTCAAAAAAGTAATACGAAGATAGGTAGCAACTTAAGGTTGCAAATCTCCAATTAGTGGCTTTAGGTCACAACTCTCAAAATGCCAAAGTTTTCTCACAAATATTCTGGATAATTCTGCTCTCTTCCCCCTCCTTACATCTTTATACTACTACTACCTTAATTGATTTTGTCCATACCCAAGTACAAAACACCCAAAAAGCTAACAAGACAAAATACTACAAACAAGGACAAATAAGGATAAGTAAAACAAAATAAAAAGTCTAAAAATAATAATAAAAATATAAGAAAAATAATTTTCTAATTAATTGATGTATTACACGCTAGTGATGGTTTGAAGCAGAATTCAGAAAAATATGGGAGGTGTGAGAAGAAAATGGCGAGGTGTGAAGCGGAATTAATTGATGTATTACACGCTAGTGAGAAGAAAATGGCGAGGTGTGAAGAATAAATGTGGGAGACAACAGATCTAGGGTTTCCATAGCATTGAATGAAAGTGGGTGGTGGTTGAAGATCATTATGAACAGAATAAAGATGAGTGATGATTTTGAGTGATGAGTGATATTTTGAGTGATGAGTGATGATTTTAGGTAAAAAAGGTTGTTGAAGGTAAAAATATTTGGTGGGAATCATTAAGAAGTAGTAATGGGTATTTAATTATAATGTAAAATTAAGAATGTTAAGTATAGATATAAATTAGTTAATGAGGGGTATTTTGGTCTTTTCATAAGCAAAAACATACCATATATAAAAAATGTGTATTTTGTTGCAAGAATTCAAAAACAACCCAAAATAGAAAATGTTGCAAAAAATTCAAAAACGGAGGAAGTAATATTGTAACCAGCTTGCAAGTCATATTAATACTTGTATTTTGTAAATGATGCCATACCAAACTTTGGCACACTTTATTAATACCTGTTTTGTTCCCAATTGATAGTTACACTTAAGCTAAAGAAACTAACGCAAAAGATGAGAGGAAGTGTATTTGATGTTTGTGTAAGAAAAAGTAGGAAAAAGAGTGTCACGGTGAGGAATATAAAAGCAGAGGGAGTATTTTATGTGAGATATGAATCCATGAAGGGGTAAGTTGTGAAAAAATCTTTGCCAAAAATGGAATAAAGTAAAAATCAACAAAAAGAAACATATGCAGATTTTTTTTTATGTGGGGGTGCAGGAAAAAAACTTGAGACCTAGGTACTGTGTTGTACAGTTGTTCAGTTGTTCCAAAGGATTATTTGCGTAACTTCATTATGTAATTTAGTGATGATCTTTTGATTACAATATTTTTTTTTTCCTGTAACCTTACATAGAATTTTTTTTTTTTTTTTGCAGCCTGCAATACTTCCAGTCCAGATTTTGCGAATTGGACAGTTCATTATTCTTAGTGTACCTTCAGGTTGTCTTTAATCTCGTTTTTTACTTTTCAGTTGTTAAGATGTTTGCCTTTTTCCCATTTTATTATTTATCACTACTCCTTCCATTCCTTATATTTAGGCATATATAGGATAAGGCTCTTGTGAGAAAACCCACTATCCCCTTTAGGTGAGAACACATTTGTTTTCTAATAAGCTAAGGTAAATGTTCTAAAAAACTTCAAACATTCTCTCTCCTTCTCTTACCATCACAACCTCAACACACTCTCACGTTACTCCAAAATCACAACCGCCACTGCCACCAAAGTCTCTTGTCACCACTACTTTCTAACCTAAACACCCTATCTCCTCACCATCATAGAGTCACAAGCACGCTTTCTCAACCTCAACATACCCTCTCCTCTTGATTCCCTCTCCTCTCCATCATCTCCTCTCAATCTCAACAACACCCTACTCTCTTCATTCACTTTCCTCAATCTCAACACCCTCACCACCTTCACCATCCTCTTTGCTAGCTTGCAATGACCATTGATCAATTTGCTGGAAGTTGGCGCTTATATTGTTGAACTAGTTCCATGTAAGTTAAGGGTTTTATGTGCAATTTTTAGTCAATTTCAATTTTCAAGTAAGAATTCAAAGTTTCAATGTTTAATTTCAAGCAAAACAAACTTCTTGACCATTTAGCAGGTGAAGTCAAAATGTTACATCCAAATCAATCAAAATGGGTTAGATTTTATGGTTTTATAATTTCACGCAAAATTCTTTATATTCAAGAAACAAAATGGTAATCAAATTTGTTTTATGTTCTGTATAAATTAAGATAACAGGTTTTCAAATTAATTTCATCTTTGATCAAGTTGTAAAAGCCGTGCTGTAGAAAGTTAATCTTTTGTTCTAAAAAAATTGCATATGCTCTTAAAAATGTTGCACATGTTATACAAGATGTTACATATGTTTTGTGTCTTTTAGTTCCATGTTCTAATAAGTAAGTTTATTGGTTTATTAGAAGATATGTTATTTTGATTGCTTATAATTTTACCTTTTGATATTTATCAACCGATCTTTTGGTTCCATGTTCTGATAAGTCAAGTTTATTGGTTTATTAGAATTTAGAACATATCTTATTATGATTGTTTATAATTTTACCTTTTGATATTTATTGAACTATGTACAAAATTATTATTTTTTAAATTATCTTATTTAGCGTACTTATATCATCTTAATTACGTTTTCCCGCACCCACGTTCTTCTCCGTTCTTGTACAACCTAGGTCGTTATTTTCTACATCATATCAGTCTTCTTAAATAGATTAACTAATAGTTTATGGTCTCAACTGGTATTTGGCACTACCACTTAGACACCTAGCGTTTTTCAGGCGAAGACGATTATTCATTTTTTCTCTATCTTTGCTCTATCAATGACTTTAAACCTTTAGGGTGTGTTTGGTTAGGGGAATCAATCAAAGGAAATGGGAATCAACTACCCCCATTCCCTTTGGTTGTGTTTGTTAGCTCACTTTTTTCATTCCCATTCCCCTATTCTAACACTTTTCCAAACCCACCTCCTATCTTTTCTATTCCCTTTCCCCACCTTCCACAAACCACCCAACTACCACCACTCCTCGTCAGTGCCGACCCACACCAGCCCCGCCCCACCCCTTGAACTCGCCCCACCCTCAAACCCAACCCCAGCTCCACCCACCCTTTCCCCCGCTCGCATTAGCACCAACCCCACCAACGAAACCACGGTGGGTTTAGGGTTTATTTTGTTTTTGGGTGGTTAGGGTTTTGTGGGTGGTTGAGGGGATTGGGGGGATTTGTCGGTGGTTGAGGGGTGGTGTGAGGGGGCGTCAGTGGTGATGGCATGCAGTTGGTGGTTGGGGTGGTGGTGTGGTATAGTGGTGGTGGTGTGGTTCCTACAAAACTCATTCCTTTTTTAAACAAACAATTACCTAAAATCTAGTACTTTTACTTTCCATTCTCTCATTCTCATTCCTTAAGTGATTCTCTTTCCCCTTTGACAACCCAACAACCCCTTAATATATTGAGATATGTATTAGATTTTATTAATATTATGCTATTATTGGTTATTGAATCATGAATTTGAAGTAAAAATTATAATTCCAAAAGTTACTTTAAAACAAATTCATCTCATGATAACCATTAACCAAGTCCTTGCACCGTTATGTTACCAAGATTTCAATTGGCATTACATTTTCGAACTGAAATCATTGGTGCATCTGGTGTCTCCATACCACTAGGATCTCCCTAGTTTCCATTTTTGTTCATTTTTGGGGCTGGCAATGGGTTGAACTGTGTTGGATTTGGGTTAACACATCAGCATAAATGGTTTGAACCCAACTTTACAATAAACGGGTTGATTTGATTTTGACCCAATAAACCGCTTAATAGTATTTTAACTTTTTAACCAACATCAAATACATGTATACATGCATAAGCCTATTACGCCATACACGCCACGACAACAACCCACATGCATAAGCCTATAATGCCATACACGCAACGAAAACAACCCACATGCAGAAGCCTATAATTCAATACACGCCATACACATTACAGGCCACCGTTTTCATAGTTCAGCCTTTTGAGATCTAGTTCAAGAGAAAAACATTAAAGACAGTTCTATTACAAAAAAAAAAGTATAAGACATTGTAGCCATCTACAAAAAACAATAAAACGACCAAATAAACATTAAAAATGAAACTGATATTTTAGCCGTTTATTTAATGGGTTAGGCGGGTTGAAATCGAGCTGAGCATTTCGACCTGACTAACCCAATTATTGAAATGGGCTGTGTTGGGTACTTGGGTCTACCAATTTAGCTAAACGGGTTGAAAATCTCAACCCAACCTTCTATTATTGTGTTGCGTTGAGTTTTGCCACCCCTATTCATTTCACAGAGTCCCCCCTACTTTTGTTTACCTTTGTTAATTTCAATAGGTACATGTGCCTTTAAAATTTTACTAAATGCATGAAGTAAATTGCGTTTTCAAAAACTTTATTGGGTACCACTTAGGTTATATAAAAATGTACCTGAACAAGATAGTAACAAACATTAATTCTGCCACCTTAAATCACTCAAAAACCCTTAAATAATTCCTTTATTAACTCACAGTCCACCAATAATGTAGTTGTCAAAATATCTTTGTTTGGCAGCCATAACTCAAAAGGTTGTTTTTCATTAAAACATTTGGCTGCTATTAAAAAGATGTTTTTGGCATGATGTGGGTTAAAGAAAGGCATATTTGATGATTTGATTTAACAAAATCAATATTCATTAGGGCGGATGATATATAATCTGAGAATTTAAGGTTACCGATGAAAATTTTCAAGAGGCAGGGTATCTTTGTACACTTTGTGAAACCCAGGGTTATTTGGTGGAAAACCGTTTTTTTGGTACATCTTTGTTCTCTGTCTACCTCTCTTACCCCCTTTGTTGGCCTATGGAAATCTATGTTATCAGATTCCGCATTTTGTCTCATATTTAAAAAGAAGCTGCTTCTACACTCTCTCATCTCTTTCCTTGGATTTTTTTTTTAATCTACAGTAATCAACTATTTAGTGGGAGTTAGAACGAATTAATTTTCTTCCATGAAGAAGTTTTTCCCCAATTATCTAGTGGACTCGGTGTTTGGGTTCTTGTTTGAGTGATAAATTGGTTTTATTGCTGGGAGTCATTGTGACATTGTTTTATTTGTGTTTTCTGTCCTATCACTAATGCTCCTTTTCAATCCTTAGAAGTTAGAAGAGTAGATGCCCCCCCGGCTACTTTTTAGTAAATTTGTGTCAAATCAATTAGGTTACAAAGAAATTACTCCTATTAAGGTCTATGCCAGGTGATTGGACTTTAGACTGTTACATCTATCATTTGAATAATGAGAGAAACGTTTATAGAACTGGATTGTCATAATTTGCATCTTACTATACAAAGCTGCAAACATGTAACTTTAAGCTTTTAGTGTGGTCCATCTCGTGAACTTATATTTTAGCAAGTCTCATGTCTGACCGTCAGCGGGATAACTTTTTGCTAAAAATTGCAAGTTGTTCAGTACAATACCATAAGTTTGTTATTTGTACATAAAGATTAACTGGTTATGTAAAAAGTTATATATTGATGGCAAAAAGTTACAAACTTACAATGATGTAACCAAAAGTTATGTCAACAGGAGATTTTGTACTTGAAATATTTCAAAAGTTACATTGTATGTGATTCGCAGCATAAAAGGTCATCTTTCCCTTTACTTTTGTTCTAGTTGGTTCTGATTTTTATCATCCTTTCAGAGTTCACAACAATGGCTGGTAGGCGTCTTCGGGATGCTGTGAAGGCTGTACTTTCCAGTGCATCTAATGAAGAATTCAACGGACTTTATGTTGTAATAGCAGGATTGACGAATACTTATTCACAGTATGTTACCACCTATGAGGAATACCAGGTCCAAAGATATGAGGTCAGTTCTCCAGTCCCAGATTGTTATAATATTGCTTTTTTTTCATTTTGTAAATATTTGCAATACTTTTGATTTGCACTATGTAGCTATTGATATGGCTCTAACAAGTCACTGACCAGTGACCACCCTTTTGCCAAAAAAAGAAGTCACTGACCACCGAAGTATGTAGCAGCTTCTATAGATGTTTATGTGAAGTTTGCAGTTTTCAGTTATTGTTTCTAATACAATTGTTCCTCAAATCCAGACTTGAACTCACGATTTGGGATAGATTCGCTAGAATCATATTAACAAAAGAATCAACTAGTGCTCTGCTGTATGCATCTCGCAGTTAGTAAAACAGGTTCTGGACCTGGAAGGTTTAGAAGGGTTATTTCTGTAACCAGCCAAAATAATAGCTATAGCAATAATTATATATAGCAACAATACTAATGATAGTGATGATGACGAATTGACGATGATACACTTATTATTAAATATTAATATATAAGTAAAAATAATAATATAAATAGGATCCGATTATAATATTATATATATGTTGGCATGGGTTTGGTTTCTCCTGAGGGGTTTCCTTGTCCGAAAGAATACTGATAAAGCCAATCTGATTTTGTGTATGAAGACTTTGAAGCTTGAACAAATCTTTTTTCTTTCTTGTAAACCTATGGTTTAATTGACAGCCAAAGCCCCCACACCCATCCCCTTTCAGATCACAGAGGAAAAAGAAAAGACATTGAAATCCAATCAGTGCCTGATATTGTTTTTTCACAGGGTGCTTCTACACTATATGGTCCCCACACACTTAGTGCCTTCATTCAAGAATTCAAAAGGCTTGCGAAAGCCCTCATCCATGGGCAAAATATTGAACCGGGCCCCCAGCCACCAGACCTCCTCGACAAGCAACTTGGATTTCTCACTCCAGTTGTCATGGATACTGCTCCTCTCGGGTCAAACTTTGGAGATCCCAGCAAAGACGTTCCCAAGAACGCAACCTATAAAAGACTCGATGTGGTGAGTGTTGTTTTCTGGTCAGCCTGCCCAAGAAATGACCTCATGACCGAAGGTACGTTTGCTTTGGTCGAGATGCTCCATGGAAAGGATAATTGGGAGCCCGTGTATGACGACGATGATTTCTGTCTACGGTTCACGTGGTCAAGGCCTTCAAAACTCAGCACACGGAGCCAGGCCACAATAGAATGGCACGTCCCAAAAGCCACACAGCCAGGTGTGTATAGAATACGTCATTTTGGTGCTTCAAAGGGCCTATTCGGGTCGGCCCACCACTTCGAAGGTGCATCCAGTGCATTTGTGGTGGTATGAGATAACTAGGCGCTGTTCTGTACATGCAATGTTCTTTTCAGGAAACCATAAAGTATTATTTCAACTGGCCTCTGCTCAGTGAACTGGTGAAATAAGTTTCCACACATAATCAAGTGCTTTGGCTAACAGAAGATATTCGTCTAGCTTCTTTTAAAGAAGATTGTAAGTTTGTAACGTTAAACTTATGTGTTATATCTTGTTATAAATTTATTTTCCCCAGAAATATCAATGATCGCTAGGCTGCCCGAAATTATTTGTCATGGTGCAGTGATGCTAAATATTGAATAGCAGAGTTCAATACATCAATTCAATACAGTATAAGTTTAAACCAATGTTATTGTGCAGAGTGTATACAAGATGAGGTATGGGTTTAACCTAGTGGTTAAGTCTTGTGAACGTCGAGCTTGAGGTCTTGAGTTCTAAACTCACATCACGCATTTGCAAAGATTTGTATTCCCCCTTGTTGATGCATGTGTCATTATCCAACTCAAACATCCAACTGTTGACTATTCATATATCCTATCGCAAATAAAATTAGGAAAATTTGTCTGAAACTGCTATATATTTGTTACCTAGGTAATTTTATTCTTAAAAAAATTATTATGCAGTTTTTTTTTTCTTTCAAAACTCAAATATTAATTAGATATTTTTGGAAAAATTACTTTTAAAGGTATGAACTATAGGCGGTCCAATTCTAAAGGTATAAATTATAGGCGGTCCAATTCTAAAGGTATGAACTTTCAATTATGCCTGAACAATACCAACTATGACATTTACTTACAATGAGAGGTATTAGTCAGTTCATAACTAGCTGTTAATAGCAGGTTGCAAACTCTAGCTTGAGGTATTACTTGCAATGGATTGTAAATTTTGTAATTCCTCATCTTAGCTTTTAATATTATACAGTACAATATATGCTTGATATCTATACTTCTATACTTAAATATTCAAAATAGGAACTTTAAACGCCACGTGTCATTCATTTGTCACTTCTTCTTACTTTTTTTCTTTTCTCTTTTTTTTAAAAAAAAAAATCCTTAAAGGTCTCCTTACTCCTATAACAATTGAGGTCCACTTTGATCCTCAATCTTGTGAAATCACATATCACAACAAATCTAATCGTCATACTTGAAATAACTAAAAATCAAAATAGAAATCATATATTTTGCTTCAAATAAGAGAAAAAAATTTCATAAATTTACATAATAATTAATTTAAATGATCAAAACTCGTGCATAGCACGGGGTTAATACTAGTTGATATTGATATTACTTCGTAATATTCTTTCGTTCGCAATTTCCTTTTCCTAAATATACATACGCAAACTCTAGTTTTTGCAATGAATATAATCTTCTTCAAATTACACTTGACAAGACAAAAAAACTAATGCATCTTGATTTCTTTTACATCACATGCTGTTTTTCAAGTTGCATACAATCAATTACTCTGTAAATGAATGCTTCAAAAACAAAAACTTTTTTAAAATTCTAAAATCCAGTATTACAACTTTTAATACCTAAAATTAAGCTAAGTATTAAACAACATTATATCAAAATCACAAGTCTTGAACAATAACAAAAGGAGTATTTTAAAGGTCTTAGGATCCTGTTCATTTTTTTTTCTTTTAAATAGCCTCAATCTAGTGTTTACGTTGTAAAATTGTACCCAGTTCTAAGTTCTAAATAATGAACATTGTCTTACAAAAACGATTCAATTTACTTTTTTTTTTTTTGAGAAAAGAATCCGAATGAATTTAACATGTGTGTAAAAATTTGTGAAACCGAGTGCACAATAAATATTATGCACCTATATTTAAAATATGAATTTCACGTTATGCATTTAGAACATTTATATTGAATATTTAAAACATTTGTGTTTTATATTTAAAGTACTCCATTATATAAAATAAGTGCATAGTAAATCATGAATATTTTAAAAGCATAATAATATAAATATGAGAAGGTATTGTGTCAGACTGGTCTGACAGTAACGTTTCTGTCAGACCAGTCCTTTAGACCTGGACACATATGATTGAATCTGGACTCATATGTGTTGAACCTGGACACATATTGTTAAACCTGGACAGGTATTGGTAAACCTGATCACATGTTTGTAAATCTGGACACAAATTTGTAACCCTGGAAACATATTTGTAAACCTGGACACATATTGTTGGACCTGGACACATGTTGTTAAACCTGGACACATATTTTTGAACATGGACACATATTGTTGAACCTGGACACATATTGTTAAACCTGGACATGTATTGGTAGACTTGGACATATATATGTAAACTTGGACACAAATTTGTAACCGTGGAAACATATTGTTGGACCTGGACACATATTGTTAAACCTGGACACATATCTGTCTAACTTGGACATATATTGTTAAACCTGAAAATCTATTTATAAACCTGATGACATTTGTAAACCTGGTGAAACTTGTTTAACCTGGAAATATATTGTTAAACCTGGACAAATGTTGTTGGACCTGAACATATATTTCTTTGACCTGGACACATATTACTAAACCTGAATCCCCATGAGTTGTTATAAAAATACAACTGTTGGACGGTCCGACACAATACTTTCACTATAAATATTCTAAATACATGATATAAATAAACTGTGAATTTGTAAATTTGGTGAACTTAAAAAAAATGCAATATTTATTACGGAGTACAAAAGAAAATACGGTATAAGAAAATTCAAATATCATTTTACGGAGTATTTATTTTCCAGAATTCGACAACGAGCTGAACTACTCCAATAACAATTTTCTCTCCTGTATTCCCGTCTTCTTCGTCAAAATCATTCCTCTAAATCGAAATTATACATTGCAGTAGTAGTATTAGCCTGAGAAAAATGTCAGTGCAAGAGTATTTAGACAAGCATCTGCTTTCTCGTAAGATTGAAGATGCTGTCAATGCCGCTGTTAGGGCTAAAACCAGTGATCCTGTTCTTTACATTGTAAGTTCATCAGTCCAGTTAAATTTCATCAAATTACTGTTGATTTTTGTTGTTGCGAAATTCGAATTATTAATTTCCTTGATTTTTGTAAATAAAACAGGCGAATCACATGTTGAAATCGGTGCAATCAGTGATAACGAAGGTGAAAGCAAGGCAAATCCTTGATAGTAGAGGAATTCCTACTGTTGAAGTTGAGTTATCTACCAATAAAGGCACTTACCGTGCTTCTGTTCCTAGCGGTCCATCTTCTGGTTTGTATGTCTCTTTTTCTCTCCTTCTTTATTGGTTACTTGATTTTGCACAAGATTTAAGTTGTTTTTATGGAGTATTATGTAGTATGGACATAACTTTCAACTTTTAGCTTCTGAATTGGCTAATCATCTTTGTTTTCAATTTGTAAATTCTTTTATTATGTTTTGCCTCGTAGTTGAGCTTAATGCTGCATTTTTGTGTGGTTTTTGGCGCATGGGACTATGTAGCTATATTGGGCTTTATCAAGTTTTTTCATTCGATTTTTTTAGATTATGAAATTTATCTTAGCTCAGCACTGATGATCTTATCCTCAGCTTCACATTATACTTATGGAAAGTGTTTGGGGCATGAATGCATGCCAGAAACTCAGGATTTCCCAACTCTTAAAAGCTCTTTTTGAAGTCAGTGCGAAAATAAGGAATAAGGTTGAAGAATCCACTACGTCTTCAACAAAGAGATGCTATTAGCACTGAGACACTAGCCTATAATGCACGATCCATATATTCCAACAACTTTGATTATCTCTATCCTCTTCCTAGATTGTACACACTTAATTGGCAAATTATAGAGTCGTGTTGATAAATTTCATGTAGGAAATTACACAGTATTAGAGAGTGATGTCGGAAGTACTTTGGGAAACAAATTGCTAGAAAAGCTGCTTTTTAGAGATGTTACGGTAGACACATAAAAAAATTATATTATGCCACGTCAATTATATTTGCTCCATTAAAAAAGTCAAATATTGACTTAAATTATGAATGGGTCATAAATTAATTAATTTGGGCTTGTAATTACATTTGGCCCTATTTTAATTATTATGTTTATCCAATTTAAAGCAAAAAATTTAATAGGTAATAAGTTGGGCTTCACGTTAAAATGAAAATGGAATTTGACTACAAGCCCTAAAGGGTTAGGTCATTCCTAAAGCCCTAGCAACATAGCTCTATAAATAGAGCATCATACCCACTCCTAAGGAGAGAAATCCAGAGCTAAAAAAACTCAGCAAAGTGGAAATTCTCTCTCAGATAAGAAGCTCCATCAAAGGTGAAGAAAGTAAAAGAAACTCTTTCAACACAAGGAAGCCAACAAATCAAGTCATCAAGCATCCTTCAAATTGCTCTTTTGAGAATCCTTCCTTGAACGAGAATAAGCCGGTGGCCCCTCATTCAAGTCAAGCTGCAAAATTCTTATAAGGTTCATCTTATTGTGGAAATTGAATTAGTAGAAGAAATAGAGTTGTACCCAAAAAAATTCTTTGATCAATACAAAAATTATTATTTGTTGCATATTTTTATTTCTCTTCGCATATTTAAAAATTTGTGTTAACAAATTTTTGGCACGCTCGGTGGGACATCTCTACTACTTATCTCTTTTTCCACAAACAGCTTCAAATCTTCAAACAAAAAAAGGCCTCGAAGAACAATGCTTCATCCGCCACTAAGAAATCGATAGGTGACAAAGCGGTCTCCAACAAGCTAGGAGGAGGTATCTGCGCCAGAGGAATGAAACAAGTCCTTGTCTCTACTGCTGCCTCAAGTCTTCATTTTGCGTCTGTTCCGACCAAACCTCGGAAAGTTCGTAAGGCTCTTGTTCGCTCTGATGCACCTCCTTTTTTCACAACTTGTGAGAACACCATGTCCGACTCCAATTTGCAGGATGAATTTCTTATCGGACCGTCCTCTGCGGCATCTGATAGAGATTCATCCAACAACCGTTCCTCTAATGATGTCGCTGTGGTTATGGTGACTGAAGCCAACACCATTGAGGACCAACTTGCTGAGATGAAGACTCTTCTCCAAAAAGTGCTGAAAGATGGAGATGAGAAAGATGCTCAAATCAAGCAACAAAACAAAGAGATAGCCTCTTTGTCAAAAAAACTTGAAGAACTTCATCATGAAAAAACTGAAAGTGAAGATGAACACATAATCCGAAGAACAGGAAAATCCTGATAGTTGGCGCAAGTGTTGTCAAATCTCATATTGGTGGAGATCCGCGCAACAGTGTTCGCTATGTGAAGCTTTACTCTAAGAGAATTAATAAGTTGTAAATGCCAAGCAGTTAATAGCCACCGAAGTTTCGACAAAGGAGGTAAGAAGCCAAGAAGGAAAGTTGTGGCACCATCTTTGCCACCGTGTCAAAAGAAGATTCCACAAAGGAAGAAACACAAGCAACTCCAAGGAAAAAAGAAGGCTGATTTAACTAAAAAGTTTCAAACTCTGCCAATTAGTTCGCCTGTCCAGGAAGGACGTGTACCAATCACGTTGGAGGAGTTCTTTCCCAAGAAGTACTTCTGTGAAGCTTCATTCAATGCAGTAACATGTAGCCTGACTGAAGAAGGGAGGAGCTAAGAAACAGAAAGGCAAACCTATGAGGAAGACCTTAGTTACGAGCTTGATCCGAATTGAGACTGTGTCACGTACATGAATTGAAGTGTTTGATCGTGACAGGGTCTCGACATTGTTTGTTTGACTTGACAGTCATTGTTTACTTTATGACTTGGTATTCAATTTTTTTTATTATATGGCTTGGTAGTCATTTTTTAATTTTTTTTTTTTTTTTTTGAGAAATTCAGATTTTTCCTTATGACTTGAAAGTCGGTTTTTTTTTTAAATCTTATCCTTTATGATTGGATAAAAATATAAAATACATCTGCAGATTTTTTTTTTATAAAAAAATAGATAAAAAGAAAATATATTTTTCCCCTTTTGGTGTTTGGATAAAATATACCTGCAGAATCTTTTTATTAGATAGAGAGAAAAAAAATATTTTTTTTCCTCTTCTGTGATTGGATAAAATATATCTGTAGAATTTTTTTAATCAGATAAAGAGCAAATATATTTTTTCCTTTTCTGTGATTGGATAAAACAAATCTGCATGGATTACAAACTTTGTGGTTTTTGTAGCTTATAAATAGAGGTAGGACATTGAGATAATCATCATCCACAAAACTTCACTCTGACCTCTATCTTCTTCTTCTTCCCGTGCATTCTTCAAATCTTCCTCCTTACTGTCAGTCTTTCTCTTCTTCCTGTTTTGTTTTTTGTTTTTTTTTTTTATAAATATGATAATAATGATAAAAGGTTAAGCATCTTGAATGGAAAAGGTGGAACCCAACGTGTCCCCTTTGTTGTTTCCTTCTCTCTCTTTTTTTTTTAAAAAAAAAAAATCTTAAATAAATAAAAAATAAAAAATTTATCATTATTTATTTTTTATATTGTTACCCTTCTCAGGTAAATATGGTAAAATTTGACTCTTACAAGACTCCCAAGGGCTCTTTTCTAGTGGTCAAAGACGACAACCACGAAGACAAGGAGTTGACACTTCCCGCCTTTTCACCTGTAACTGGAGCTCTTGCCGAAAATTGGCCAGTTAAGCACAATCCCGACAATTTGAAATGCTGGACATCAGGTAGGTCATCCAAGGTCACCTTGAGATCCTCTCATCATCAGAAAAGTCTGGCTATAGAGCCAATAAACACGCTACAACACCGTCTCCTTCAAAAACAAGCGACTTGGTCTTGGAGGCTCAAATATGGAGTCGAGTTTTCATACATTCCTCGCTATTGAGATTGGACCAAGGATATTGTCTATCGCTGCAGGATTGCACTTTCAAAATTGGATCTCCTAGGTATCGTATATGCTTCAATGTTCCTTTATGAATGCAACTCTCTGTTGGTGCAATGCTTTTGCGAGTCCTGGTGCCCTTCAACAAACACGCTCCTTACAGAAACCAACGAGGCCTCTATTAGCTTATGGGACATTCGAACTCTTGGTGGCCTTTCTATAACTAGCATGTTTTATGATGAAGTCGTCCCTGTCGCCACCGAATTGTAAGACCCCAAAGATGGTAGACAACCTCTTAATTTTAGTTGTAGGTACATGTTTGCAACTCTTCAGCACATAGTGTCAAAGTTCGGGTATCTTGCCACCTTCCTATCTTGTTGGCTATGTGCGTTCATTTTGCCCTTGAAGGACATAGGTTGTGTTCACCCGGGTGTCTTCAACCTTGCATCAAAACTTGCAAGCGAGCAAAGGGTTTCACTTGCTGTACCAGCTCTGGCTAGAATCTATAGAGGTTTAAACGAGCTTTCCAACTCTCCGATCCCGAGTAACATCGCAGACACTTCCCAACTCACTATGTTTATGTCTGGATAGCTAAATACTTCCATAGCCACCGCGTGGTCGTTCATAACTTTGCTGATGCAGCGATGATTGCATACCATGGTTCAAGCACTATCAAAGCACTCACGAATGCAGAAGCTAAGACCCTCATTCGCTCTGGACAAGACATCAACTGGCTCGGTAACTCAATGAATGGCGTCAATGAAGCGAAACTTACTGATGATAACGTCTTGACAAAACGGGAAACCGATTTCTTACTTTCAATAAGGTCTTGCTACCTTACTTTGAGATTCGACAATAACTATGTGACCGAATCCTTAGTTCTCATCGATTTAGTCGTCAATTTGGCTTTTGTCAAGATGTTCCTGGCATAGTGAAGCTCCCTTCAGAAGAAATATCACTGCAACATCTGTGGTCCTTATTCTAGATAATTGTTCGAATGGACACAAAATCTTCTTTCTTTATTCCTTCTCATGACAACGGCAGAGCCGACTTCACAACGGCAATGCTTTGACAAGCGTATTCGTGAGTGCTTTAACAGTGCTTCAACATCTTGCGTTTTGATCTTCTCCTGTTTCCTCTTAGAGTTCACAACGGTACTCAAACGCGATCCTAGGCTAGAAAGTTGTTCTTCAAGGTTTGGTAGGGAAGACTGGACAGTGTCGGGCAATTTTAGAGTATGAAGAGCATGAGCGTGTCTTATATAAGCCTCCACATGTTCACGTAGGCCCTTAATATCAATGTTCCTCTTATTGATGTAGTTAAAGAGCTCATTAAGTTCTGGAGTTAGCTCGTGGATGTTCCCAAGTGGCGTGTTTATTAACTTAGTGTTCGTTTTGCTTAGCCAAGAAGCAGACACTACAACGATCAGCGTCTAAGATTAAATCCCGCACTTTAATTGGTGGAGGCACTGTGAGGACTGGAGGATCATCTTGGGTAGTCTTTGGATCTTTTACTATGATACTAGTCGCGATATATAGAACAATGGGATCATTTACTGCAGCATGTAAATCCAGATCAGTGGAGGCAAAACTGCTGTTGCAGGCCTTTAATTTTTCGGCGAGATCAAAATCATCCTGATAGTTCAACACTAGGATAAGTAAAAAAAATAGGAAAAAAAAAAAGAAATAAACAATAACATTAAGAAGTATTAGGTTAAGACTACTTTTTGTTCATCATCAGGATACGAGTCAGCTTCTTCCGCTCCAAATATATCTTGGAATATGTGTCTTGATTCATCGTCAGGCAACTTGCGATGGGACTGTGGGTCGACGGTTTTACCACTCTTTAGGGGTGGTTCTCGTGGGCTATGAGATGAGGACTTGCGTGAATGCTTGATTTTCACAATGGCCTTGTCATCATTTCAATGAAAAGGAGCTCTATCAGTCTTCTCCGGAGATAAAGTATTGTCAGATTTCCTTTTCCGAAATTCGCTCGTTGCTAGAGGCACTAGGAAGTCTGCAGATTTTGTAGAAAGAGCATAAACTGATTGCCACCAGAAAGTAAAGGAGAGAGTAACTCGAGTTTGAACAGGCTTGTCATGAGCAGGAATCAAGAAAGAAGAATTTGTGTCAACTCGAACAATTTTCTGGAATAAGGACCACAGATGTTGCAGTGATATTTCTTCTGAAGGGAGCTTCGCTATGCCAGGAACATCTTGACAAAAGCCAAATTGACGACTAAACTGATGAGGACTATAGGATTCGGTCACATAGTTATTGTCGAATCTCAAAGTAAGGTAGCAAGACCTTATCGAAAGTAAGAAATCAGTTTCCCGTTTTGTCAAGACGTCATCAGTAAGTCTCGCTTCATTGACGCCATTCATCGAGTTACCGAAACAGTTGATTTCTTGTCCAGAGCGAATGAGGGTCTTAGTTTCTGCATTCGTGAGTGCTTTGACAGTGCTTGAACCATGGTATGCAATCATCGCCGCTCCAGCAAAGTTGTGAACGACCACGCGGTGGCTATGGAAGTATTTAGCTATCCAGACATAAACATAGTGAGCTGGGAAGTGTCCGCGATGTTGTCTTGGGATCGGAGAGTTGGAAAGCTCGCTTAAACCTCTGTAAATGCTAGCCAGAGCTGGTACATAAAGTGAAGCCCTTTGCTCGCTTGCAAGTTTGAACATATCGGGGCGAATGCAACCTATGTCCTTCAAGGACAAAATGAACGCACAGAGCCAACAAGATAGGAAGGTGGCAAGATAAGTCTGCTTGCGGTATTCCTTTGGAACGCCTAGGACAACAAAAGCTTTGTCGATTTTGCTCCAAACTTTAGGATCTCCAAGCTCAGAGAAGTCTTGCACGGCTTCAGGTATGTTTGTCAATGAATACTTCTCAGGTCCTCTGAACCAAAAACGACACCATTCTTCAAAAGTAGCATGTGATCTCCCGGACTTTGACACTATGTGCTGAACAACTGCAAATATGTACCTACAACTAAAAGGAAGAGGTTGTCTACCATCTTTGGGGTCTTTCAATTCAGTGGCGACAGGGACGACCTCATCATAAAACATGCCAGTTATAAGAAGGCCACCAAGAGTTCGAATGTCCCATAAGCTAATAGAGGTCTCGCTGGCTTCTGTAAGGAGAGTGTTTGTTGAAGGGCACCAGGACTCGCAAAAGCGTTGCACTATCGGAGAGTTGCATTCATAAAGGAACATTGAAGCATATACGACACCTAGGAGATCCAATTTTGAAAGTGCAATCCTGCAACGATAGACAATATCCTCGGTCCATTCCCAATAGCGAGGAATGTAGGAAAACTCTACTTCATATTTGAGCCTCCAAGACCAAGTCGCTTGTTTTTTAAGGAGACGGTGTTGTAGCGTGCTTAGTGGCTCTTTAGCCAGACTTTTCTGATGATGAGAGGACCTCAAGGTGACCTTGGATGACCTTCCTGATGTCCAACATTTCAAATTGTCGGGATTGTGCTTAACTTGCCAATTTTTGGCAAGAGCTCCAGTTACAGGTGAAAAGGTGGGAAGTGTCAACTCCTTGTCTTCGTAGTTGTTGTCTTTCACCACTAGAAAAAAGCCCTCGGGATTCAAATTTCACCATATTTACCTGAGAAGGGTAACAATATAAAAAAATAATGATTTTTTTTTTGCTTTTTATTTGTTTAAGTTTTTTTTTTTTTAAAAAAAAAGAGAAGGAAAGAACAAAGGGGCGTTGAGTTCCACCTTTTCCATTCAAGATACTTAACCTTTTATCATCATTATAATATTTTTTATAAAAAAATGAAACAAGAAGAAGAAGAGAAAGATTGACAATAAGGAGGAAAATTTCAAGATGGCACAGGAAGAAAAAAACAGAGGTCAGAGTGAAGTTTTGAGGATGATGATTATCTCAATGTCCTACCTCTATTTATAAGCTACAAAACCATAAAGTTTGTTATCCGTGCTGATTTGTTTTATCCAATCACAGAAGAGGAAAAAATATTTTTTTTCTTTATCTGATAAAAAATTCTACATATATATTTTATCCAATCACAGAAGAGGAAAAAATATATTCTCTTTTTATCTGATAAAAAGATTCTACAGATATATTTTATCCAATCACAGAAGAGAAAAAAAAAATTCTCTTTATCTGATAAAAAGATTCTGTAGGTATATTATATCCAACCACAGAAGGGGAAAAATACATTTTCTTTTATCTGTTTTAAAAAAAAATTATGCAGATGTATTTTATATTTTATCCAATCATAAAGGATAAGATTTCAAAAAAAAAAAACTGACTTCCAAGTCAGAAGAAAAAAAATCGACTTTCAAGTCACAAGGAAAAAACCGTCTTTCTCAAAAAAAAAACTAAAATTGACTACCAAGTCATATAATAAAAAAATTGACTACCAAGTCATAAAGTGAAAAATGACTTCCAAGTCAAACAAACAATGTCGAGACCCTGTTACGATCAAACACTACAAGTCATATACGTGACCCTGTTTCGAGGGGGCAATTTGTAGGCACATAAAAAATTATATTATGCCATGTCAATTATATTTGCTCCATTAAAAAGTCAAATATTGACTTAAATTATGAATGGGTCATAAATTAATTAATTTGGGCTTGTAATTACATTTGGGCCTATTTTAATTATTATGTGTATCCAATTTAAAGCAAAAAATTTAATAGGTAATATGTTGGGCTTCAGGTTAAAAGGGAAATGGAATTTGACTACAAGCCCTAAAGGGCTAGGTCATTCCTAAAGCCCTAGCAACATAGCTTTATAAATAGAGCATCATACCCACTCCTAAGGAGAGAAATCTGGAGCTAAAAAAACTCAGCAAAGTGAAAATTCTCTCTCAGATAATAAGCTCCATCAAAGGTGAGGAAAGTAGAAGAAATTCTTTCAATACATGGAAGCCGACAAATCAAGTCATCAAGCATCCATCAAATTGCTCTTTTTAGAATCCTACTTTGAACAAGAACAAGCCGGTGGCCCCTCATTCAAGTCAAGCTGCAAAATTCTTATAAAGTTCGTCTTATTTTGAAAATTGAACCATTTGAAGAAATAGAGTTGTACCTAAAAAACATTCTTTGATCAATACAAAAATTATTATTTGTTGCATATTTTTATCTCTATTCGCAGATTTAAAAATTTGTGTTAACAGTTACATATACCCTATTTGGCTCCCAAGTAGTTGTAAGTTGTGTTGTTGACACTTAGTACTCATGTGTGTATATTTACTCATGCCTGGACACAAGAACAAATCCGATTATCTAGGCATTTTATCATCATTTTCACTCTGGGGTTCAAATCAAAGTGTATGCATGGATAAGTTTTGAATGTCTAGTCAGTGGCGGACTTAGGATTTTAAAACCGGGGGTCGGTTTACAAACGTCCCAACACTCGGATACTAATAAAATTAATAAAACGCACAAATTGCTTAAGATGAGTATTCAAAATTTAGCTACCAAGTCCAATATGCTTAAAAACTTACAATCCACAGGTGAATGTCATTCACTTGAGTCACTTGACATTTCCTAATTAAATTGATAAAAAAAAAAAATCAATTGTTTCATAAATTTGTTAATAGGCATCATTATGTTTTGACCAAAAATCAATAGGCATTTTTGAAAACTTAAAATTGGATCAAAATAAACTCCAAAATTTCAAACTCCATACATCCATGTATTCTGGATTTCTGGCTCTTTGCATATCAAATCAATTACAAATCTACTGTTTACTAAAAATTGTTTGGCTCTTTGCAATTTAGTTGAGAACTAATTACAAATCAACTTATAAATGACAAACCAAAGATTCAATTTTATACTCATGAACATCTTATGAGTCATGAACAATAGAAGTAAATTCAACCTTAACCCAAATATCCAAAATTAACAATTCAATTTATATTTCAATTGATAAATATAAGATATAACTTAATTTAGGGTTTTGACTTTTGATATAACACTCACTGTTTTTTTTGGCCGGGCTAAGAAATTAAAGCCCTCCAAGTCTCTGATTGTGGCAAGTGGAGACTGTGTACTCCTTTTCAGGCGGAGCTCTGGTTGAAACTGCCGCTAGCAAAAGTTGTGAGTTCTTGTTGCTGGTTTGCTGCTTATCTTACTTCTCTTTTTCCTTTGTTTAATTTCAATTTTCGCTCTTTGACTCTTTTCTCTCTCTTTCTTTTGTCCTTTTCAATTTCCTTTTCACGTCTAAGGCTCTAAGCTTATTGATGTTTTAGTTTCTTTTTCTTTTTTTTAATTCCTTGATTTTTTTAAAGTGGGGGGACACCTGTCCCATGTCCTCCTGCTGGGTCCGCTGTTGTATCTAGTACATGTACTTGAGGTGAAATAGAAACAAGTTGAAAGTTCATTTTGGCCCTGTTCTTTTGGACTGAATAAATCTGAGGTAAACTAAACTGAACTGTAGTGGACTAAATTGAACGAAATCCTAACTCAGCGGTAGGCTAAGCAACCTAAGCTTGGTTGGACTTAATTTGTTTGAAATTAAATCCAAAAGAACTGGGGGCCTTCGTAGAAGACACTCATGTACTTCATTTTCCTACACCCCTACTTTAGTAAGAAAGGTTTTAAAGCCTAAGGTGGTACACTGGTACGAGGTCTTAAGTCTTTGTTTGACTCTTTTGTTTGTCTTGGATTTGAAGCATGTCTTGTGATGACAAGTAGAGAGGACAACCGGTATTAGTTTTTCTTTTTGGGAATCAATCAACTCCCATACCTCTAAGCTGGAACAAATATTGGAACCAATCAAAACTGGTCCGCCTGAATTTTTTGGAACTGGTATTAGGAAATACCAGTTAGGTTCAAACTGTACAAACATTTAACAAAATCAAAATTTGAATAGGTATTTAAAATAAGTTTGATTCTCTGGAAATTAATGTTAAAATCCAAACTTTCTGCAGTTTGATTCTAATATGAGAAGAAAATTAAATTTGGAATCCCATGTTCACAGAGTCACAGGCAATCTGATTCAAACTTAATGCAAGTCTCTTGGTAAAAAGAAAACAAATAACTCTGTCTCTTTGCTATTAGAGAAATTGTTGGAACAAAGAAGGAACCTGAGTGAATGGAATCAAAACCCAAACATTCAATTCGCATTCAGAAATTTTAGGATGAAGAATCATCATACACCATAATATAAAAGAAGAGACAAAGCAAATGAATCAGATAATGAAAAAGGGAAAAATAGACCAATAGATGTTGAGAATATAGAGATCCAAAAAATATGATTGATGCCTTGAACTCTTGAGGACGGTTGATGAACAAGTGGAAAAGAGTATGTTTTGTGAAATTTAAGGGTTTGGTACATTGAAGTGGGTAGTAAGATTGTTGGACTGGAATAATATTGTGGGTTTGGGCTTCTATTTAATTTACTTAGCTTAAAGGGAATCTTAAATTCCTAACAAAAGTATTCAGTTTCATAACCTGATTCCAGTGGGTATCAAGATTTTGAACCGTTCCGGCGTTCCCACCGGGTATTCACTAGGTAAAGGTTTCAAAAACTCAAGACCCATACTGTTCAATTTTGTCTTTATTTTTTGAAGTGTCTTGAACTCTGTGCAATCATTCCTGACTCAGTTTTCAGCATTTCCGGTCATCCCTGATTATAACTACTGAAGCAGTTATATTTTTTGCATTGCATTCCCACTCAGTATGTTCATGCTGTTGTTTGTTGATTGACTTAAAAGGTCTTGCTAAATGCTAACTATAGAAGTAAGCAAGTCTTTTTTTTCATGCAACATACTTAATAAGCTTGTTCATCAGGTTCATGTTTCTTTCTTGTGTGGAGCCCATTGTATTCTTCCTTATATCTGTCATATATCTTTGGCCCATTTGTCAACAAGTCAGCGATATATATGAACTCAAAAGAACAAAATAATTATCGTGGCCAAACTTTCTCGATTTGTAGCCATTCTTATAGCTTGCAGTTTTTCATAAAATTAAGGTGATGTCAACCTTTATGAATTATTGCTTGAATGCAAATACATTTTCTGTGCATCCTGTTTATTCCTAATTTGAAATCTCAGTCTGCAGTTATTCCCAAGCACCAATCTTTTATTGTTGTTTGTCTTTTTTAATTGCATCCATCGTGCTTATAACTGTGTAGATTATGTTTCTGTATTCTAAATGCATAGCTAATTTCATGTTGTTTTTATATTGTTGTGTCTTCCATTGTGTAGGTATGAAGCCATTGAATTGCGTGATGGAGACAAAGGAATCTATCTAGGAAACAGTGTAACTAAAGCTGTAAGAAATATAAATGAGAGAATATCAGAAGCATTGATTGGCATGGACCCGACACTTCAGTCCCAAATTGATCAAGTCATGCTTGACTTAGATAAGACAGAGAAGAAGGTTATTATCAATTTATCAAATGATGTGAACTGTGAAAAAGCCCTGTATTCCCACTGTCACAATGATATGTGGAAGAGGCAGGCTCTCAATTCTTGCTACTTGCTTTATTTTGGAAGTGGCAGAATTTTAATGCTTTAACTTCTAATTGATATAGAGGTCCATGTTCTGATCTTGTAGGGAGAACTAGGTGCAAATGCTACATTAGCTGTCTCAGTAGCTGCATGCAAAGCTGGAGCTGCTGAAAAAGAGGCAGGATTCACATGACTTGAATATGATCGCGTTCCAAATACATAATTTTGTTTCTGTTTTATCCATATTTTGACTAGAATATTCGTTCCAGGTTCCTCTTTACAAACATATTGCTGATATTTCTGGGGGGACCAATACATTGCTTCCTGTTCCTTTCTTCACTGTTCTTAGTGGTGGTAAACATGCTGGAAACAATTTGGTAATTCAGGTATTGTTGGTGTTATATCAAAAACTGCTCTTACTCTTTCTGGTGGTTCAGTCAGTTTCCAACAAATTACAGTAATTGCCTATTGTAAGTGATATATGCTAAGAACTGATATTTACGGGAAGGCCATTTTAGTTATTAAAATATTACAATCTTTTTTTTTTTTTTTTGGGGGGGGGGGGAGCATGTTGAATATTAATGAGTGTTTACTTGGATTTAATCCTCTCGCTAGCATTTGGGGTTTTTTTTTACGCGAGGTGCAAGGACCCCCTGGAGGGGCTGGAAAGGCGCGTCTTTTGGGGAGGCGCAAGGCGCAGGAAAGGCGCGCTTTTTGGGGATGAGGCGCACATCAAGTTTTTTTTTAAAATACAAATAAGTTTTTTATTAGGTCATGTGAAGCATTTAAATCTTCCTCTTCTTGCGCTGCACCTTAATTCCAAAGCGATGGCACGACATCCTTAATATTCCTAAGAAGTCACCCATCCTAATACTATTCTCGGCAAACCACGGGGTCGGTGTGCTCGGCGGCATGGCAGCACAAGGACTTCCCAGGAGGTCACCCATCCTAGTACTATTCTCGTCCAACGATGCGCCTGGATGTGACATATTTTTACGCTGGTTGTCACAGCACTCACAGGTCTACCACAACCTTCCTCCTTTATCCAGGCTTAGGACCGGCAGCGGGAAACTCCATTGGCAGAGTTATGTGCAGCATTTAAATAAAAATAAAAAAAAGAAGAGAGAAGTAGAAGAAAAGGATTGACATTTTGAAAGAACATAGAGAAGAAGTAGAGAATTAAACCCTAGGTTCATAGCTGCTGCTGCCATCATCACCCACCACCGGAGCTGTCGTCATCACCCACCGCCGGAGCTACCATCATCACCGGCGGTCACTGGGAAGTTTCTCTCTCTTTTTTCTTTTTTCTTTTCTTCCTGTTTCCTGTCTTAGTGGTCTTCGTCTCTTCAAAAATGCTCTGTTTTTTTTTCTTCTTTTCCTCTTCAAAAATATTGAAGTTGAAAGTCTTCTTCTGATTTGCCTTGCGTTCGGCCATTTTTTTCCTTCTGTTCTGTCTTCTACTCTTCTACTGCCTTATGATCTGCCTTCTACCTGCTGTTCTATGGGATTAGATGATGACAAAGTGGAGGACATTGGTGGAGATGAAGATTAATTAGGAGATGAGCATGACAATGAGTATAGTGATAGTGATGAGTATGATTTGGATTAGGATTGTTCTAGTACTTTAGCCAAAAAAATGAGCGTGGAGAACAAAATTTGCTTTTCTTTCCTTTTTCTTTTCATTATGTCATGTTTTAGACTTTTACCGCCTTTTTTAATATGAATTATACTTTGTTATGTCATTTATGTATTTATAATGAGTATGATGTTATTTTGAGTACAATATATGACCTAGTTTTCAAAAATCAAAGTTTTAGAAAATTTAGTGCGCCTCACCACCTAAAGGCGTGCACCTTCGCCTTGCACCTAGGCTCCAAGGATATCGTGCGCCTTTTAAAACTAAGCTCAAAAGTGGATTTTTTGCTATTTTTTCTGTAATTTCAATCAAATCATTCCGAATCATCATTATTTTCTTATTTTAGTCTCCATTTGATCCTTAGAAATCTGATTAGTTATGGCGATTCTTAGCATTATAGGATGCTCAATCTTCATTATTATTTTCTTTGATGTTTTATTATCTATTTTCTTTCAGGAGATTATGATTTTGCCTGTTGGTGCAAAGACGTATGAGGAGGCGGTGCAAATGGGATCTGAAACCTATCATCACCTAAAGGTAATTTACATTATCAAAGTAGTGATTAATTTACTTAGAAATCTTTGCTTTTGTTTGTCGGATACCTTGTACCTTTTTATTCATGAACTGTCCCCCAATCTAATCTAATTGCTTCACAAAAGTAAGCACCCTACACTAACTTTGAAAAAATCAAGAACGAAAAATATAAAATCCGGTGCTAATCTCCCTGTATCAACTTTTCTTGGTGTGTTGTGGAGAAAATAAAGAGAAAAGGTGTTTGACAAAACTACTGCATAAAGTTGTGTGAATTGGATTGAATAATACATGGCTTTTAGCCTTTTATCTATGTCATTTGTCAGAATGAAAATTACCACTTGCATTCTATATTTTTTTCATGAATTATTGCCTGTATATTGTCTTTCAGTCAATAGCTTCAGGCGCTTCCTTCTGCCAGATGGCTTTACCTCAATTACTCTTTGCATTTGTGATGCTTGCTTGTCATATATTGATTTGATATATGATATTTGTTAACGGATAGGACAGGCTGTTATTACAGAAAAGTATGGCATCCATGGGTGTAATGTTGGAGAAGATGGTGGCTTAGCTCCAAATGTTTCAAGGTAAGCAAATTTCTCCACGGGAATACATCTTTTCTCATGTTCTATATCCTCTATTCACTCTGACAGAAATAAAAATTAAATGAAATTGGTGTCTTGTCTGTCTTATGCAGTGTAACAGAAGCTCTGGATCTAGTCATGGAGGCTATTGGTAGAACAGGATACAATGAGAAAATAAAGATTGCAATTGATGTAGCCGCAACTGAGTTTTGCATAGGTAATGATCTGCTTTTGAGTACAATCTTACTTGGACACTTATAATAATTCTTCTAGTAGACATGGAATGTGTTGTGTTGGAATTCTCTTGGTTATAGTGGTGTTTATTTTTTCTTTTCAGGTTTATGAAACTTACTGTTCATTTATCTCAGGAAGCTTGATTCTTGCTTTTATCTAACAATTTTTTTTTGTTGGCTTGATTTCTAGGAACAAAGTATGATTTAGACTACAAGACCCCAAATAAGTCAGGGCAGAATTTCAAGTCTGTAGAGGATATGATTGAAATGTATAAACAACTTTGCGACGGTATAATTGTGTTTGTTCATCTGTTGTTTTGCACTCCATCTCTTGCTCTTCTATCTTTTTTTTTTTTTTTGCAAAAAAAAAAAAAAAAAAACCTAGAGGTTGACTTTTCAATGTCATTCTTCTTTTCATCTTACAGATTACCCAATTGTCTCAATTGAGGATCCATTTGACAAAGAGGACTGGGAACACACAAAGTATTTCTCAAGTCTTCAAATATGCCAGGTTAATTTTTATTTTTCCTTTGTCCATACAATACGCGTACTGATATACATAATTCACAATCTGAATGGGCATAGAGAAAACTTCCATACTTCATAATTGGGCCTCCAATTGCCTGGAATGTGTTTGAAAGGATTGGTCATATTAGTTCTTTATCTTCAGTAGATTGTGAATGAGTAATGCTTGCTGCCAAGGATCTGACTCTTATTATTAAAGATAGCTTGATTATCTTACTGAATAGGAGAAATCATTTCCCCTCGGATGTGATTTGTGCAGGTTGTTGGAGATGGTCTATTGATGTCCAGTCCAAAACGTATTGAGAAAGCTATTCAAGAATCCACATGCAATGCTCTTCTGCTCAAGGTAAAATTTTAGTTGTTAACTACGAAATTTCTAATATGACGTGATGGTTTTTGTTATTCAAGTCCCGACCTTTTCCTCTAGGCTCCACCACTCCAGTGGGAGTTTTTTTCCCTTCTCAATCTGATTGCACCTGTCCTAGTGTATGGCTGACATTAATTTTCTGTCCTTTATGGCAATACTATGATAATCTGAAATGGGTTGCTGGATTACAGCCTTTTCTTTATCACTCTATCAGTTTTCTTACTTTTTGAGTGGCACCCATCTGCAATTCTGCATACACGTGATTTGGATGGTACATCATCCAGTTTAGCCTGGTCTACATGGCACATTGTCCCATTTACGCATATTATTGATGTGGATGGTAGGATTGGTAGCATGGTACATCTGTCTGTCAACAAGGAATAAGAGAGAGATTGTGGCCAAATTCCATAGGCCACAGTAAACAAATGTCATTTTGATTTATCAAGTTAACCGTTAAACCTCTTAGCTAAAATATCTTGGTTTCAGATTAATCAGATTGGGACAGTTACTGAGGCCATTGAGGTTGTCAAGATGGCTAAGGATGCTCAGTGGGGAGTCATGGTAGCTCACAGAGCTGGTGAAACTGAGGACACTTTCATTGCCGATTTAGCTGTTGGTCTTGTTACTGGTCAGTTCAAGGCTGGGGCACCATGCAGAGGGGAGCGCCTATGCAAATACAATCAGGTCTGTTCTAAGTTTCAGTTGCTTCTTCAAAAATCTATCACGCATTGATGCTCCATTCTTTTCTTTTTTGGGTAATCCTTAAGTCATCATCTTCCCTTGAAAAGTATTTACTTCATCCCGTACTCTTTGCCCCATTGAGAGATCGCACATAAACCAATTAACCAAGGAAAAAAATATTAGAGAAAATTGTTAGGAAGTTGATTTGGGACCATCATGCGTAAAAACGTAGAGAGAAAAAACTTGTCTGGAAAGGAAATGAGGCAAAGATTATGGGACGGAGTGAATAATTGTTTATGATTGGATATTTTATATGCTACCACTTAAATAAAGTTAGAAAGTTAAGTGCGGAAGGAGGAAAGAAGAAAATAATTTTATTTGGTCTTTTTGTAAAATCATGTCATTCCTTTATTACAAGGGGGAGTATAGTGAAATTGTGTTTGTCATATGGTTAGCTGGCGAGACTCAAGATGTAACAGTATGCATAGGGTGATGTTTACAATGTAGACGACCAGTTACTCTACATCCTTCCACCAAGAATCTGAAAAATAAGGGAAAGACCAAAATAAACAAAGGAAGAGTAAAATAAACCAGTAAATAAATAAAAAAATGGGTAGTCTAAGATTGTTGCTAATAATAGTAGTGTACTAAAGTGTTTGTGTTAACACCTTCTGTTAGACTTAGCTTAAATGCATTTCCCAAGTTCTTAGAGGCTTTAGGGACGAATCATAAATCGTTATGGCCAATTTGGCCATGGTTTAGGGAGGAATCATTATGCTGAAATACCAGGTTGCAGGTTATAACTATTTGTGTTTTGTGAATCTAAAAGCTTAATTTCTCTTGCAGCTTCTCCGGATTGAAGTAGAACTTGGGGATCAAGCCAACTATGCTGGTGAAGGATGGAGGGTTTCATGACCATCTTGCCTGATCATCCAACTTTTTTTTATCTTCTATATCTCTTGGTTTTGAGAGCATATAGTATAGAGCCTGATATTCATGTGAAGATTTTATATCTCTCCCTTTTGAGGTTTTGTTGCGTATTGGGTGGGGGTTGGGGTTTTGTCTAGGGTTCCCTTTTCGGTACTTACCGTGCAATTTTACTACACTGTAAATTCGGCTACTTTGTATTTTTTTCCCCTTTTCTTTTCACACTGTTGTGACTTGTGAAGCATTTGCTATCCTTGATTTCAGAAATTCTGTGACACATCTTGCTACCCTTCACATTGATATTGCGCTAAAAAAGGTGCACTTTCTCTTGTTATAAGTTTATTTTGCTGCTTTTGCTCGTAATATTTGTGCCTGAAGCAAACGCTTACTTCATGCATCAACAATATACTGTAATTTTATGATGATGAGAGGCTTATAGCATACTCTCTCGATTTAAAAAAATAATACTTCCTCCGCTCCATATTAGTTGTAATGCTCCCTTTTACACGCCTGTCCATGTATAATTTATGTTTGTAATATCTTTAATTCTATTTTATCAAAAATTATAAAAAAAACTAGATCACAATAACGTACACATCAAAAAGATTCAAAAAAGACCTCATGATTATATTTGTTTACATGTATAAAACATAAAAACGAATTATATGAGTGATTATGAATTGTGACCAAATTGCTAATGTTGCAATTATGTAGGAGCGGAGGAAGTAATAATCTATATACTCAACATTTTTCAATTATCAAGACAACTTGAAAGATTAATATCTCCAGTTATGTATTTGTAAAAATTATAACAACTAGATTATGTTTGAGCCAAAAGAAGAAAAAAAAAAAAGAGTTTTGGGCCCTTTTAGAGTCTTGACCAACAGAGATATTTAGTAAAAGAGACTTGAGATAGTCAGATAGAGTTTTAGCCCCAAAATTCTATTTTCGAACATTGGAGTTTTTTGAATAGAGTTTTAGTTTGATTAAGGGTTAAATACTCATTTTAATAATCAATTAAGTAAAATTGAACACATTTAAATTTTTAAAAAAAAAACTAGTCAAAACCGACATCAAATCTTCTAAACCAAAAGGTTAAAAGTTTAACTACAAACTCTAAATTTTAACATGTGAACTCTAAATTATAATTGTTAAACATGACTTTTTACATATAAATCATACATGACTCATATATAAATCATAATTTATGGCCAAAGTATGTTTTATGAATATATGAGTATTATACTCGAAGTGAGGATGGTGTATTGATGTCATTAATGTTTGTCACAAATTACTCAAAGTAGGAGGAGTACTTGAAGTCTTGAAGAAACACTTTTGAAGTCAGCGCCACTTGCACCATCTTTTCACTCTTTAAGTCTCGTCAACAACGTTCTTTGTTACTCCAGTTTGTTTAGCTAGTATGTAATGGAGTCATTGATGCCCTTCGTTAATTGTAACTTCATACCACAAACTGCAATTTTTATCACATTCAGATACCATAAATTCGCACTTCCTGTTTCTTAAAAATCTACATTTCATTGGTAGCTTATCAAACGACTAGGGGTGATAATGAGTTCGGTCTGTTTGCGAACAGTTTTGGCTCGGCTCGGTCAATGCTCGGTTCGAGTTCGAGTTCGGCTCGAGATGTTAACGAGCCAAGCTTGAGTTGTGCCAAGCTCGGCTCGAAAAGTTCGTGAACAGGATCGATTAACTTTTTATATATGTAAATAATATATTATGTTATAAAAATAAACTTATTTATTCTAGTTATTATATGTATGAATATATTAATAGTGTTATTGTTAAATATTAACAAAAAAAAAAAAAAACAAACATCTTGAAATTTTTTATAATAAAGAACACATAAACTAAGAATAATATTAGGTGAAACTGTTCGTGAACAATTCGATAAGGGCTCGGTCAACGATTGGTCAAAGCTCGGCTCGATTATGGCTCGGCTCATTCGACTAAATTTAAATTAACACGAGCCGAGCTAAGCAAAGTTCGGGCTCAGCTCACTCAATGATAATCACCCCTACAAACGACTATGAGAAATGGAAAAAGGCTTCCTACACGTTAATAATCTATCTACAATATTTTAAAAAGGCGTAATAAATTTTCACTTTCAAACCCCTGAACTTTCAAAAACATACTTCACATTCTCACATTATTACCATCATGCTACATTAAAATTGATTGATAATGTATTACTAACATAACTACATAAGCATATAAGCTACTTCGTATATTGTAATTGTTTAAATAAGTTCTTCAATATTGAAAAATATCATTATCTATTTCAATCTCTTACTTTTAAGGTTTTTTTAATATATTTAAAAGTAATTATATTTAATTTTATCCTTAATTTTATTTTTTTTTAATCACAGGTCTTACCCAAATTTCATGCATTGCATGAGCTAAATACTAGTTTGAAGATTGAAAAGCTGGCCAATAAGCACTTATCTTCACACTATTACTAATCTACCTAAACTTTATACATTTCTTATTATTTGTTATATTTAGAATTTTATATTCTACGTATGTAAGAATTTCTTACAATAATTTTTCATTTTTCTTCTCTACTTTACGTTAAATCGTTGCAAATTAATTGTTAGATTTTTTAGGCAAAGTGGTAACTCTCTCTAGATGAAATCATAATATGGACAACTATTCTCCTCACTTTCTCCTGTTTCATAATACGTTATCAGCACCAAAGCTCGATCCACTCGATTAAACTAAGTTTTCAAAGGTGACTATGTTGTTAGATAATCGCGTTGCTGCTATGATGGTGGAAACAGAGAAATCTCTATTCATAAAGAACACAACAATGGAGGATACAGAGAAGTTGCATATCTTGTGAAATGCAATAATGGTGCAAAATTTTGGAAAGCGAATGCACTCATCACAAAAAGGTGGCCAGAAGTTCACCATGATTGCTTATATGTTGTTCATTATGAGGCGACTATAAGCTCATCGTATTAGGTGACTAAAAGCTTACCAAGCTACTTGTATGAAAAAACTTTTGAGTAGTTAATATCTCATTATTAAAATTTTTGTTGATCCAGAAGATCACTATCTAGTGGAATTACATACAATTTACTTATATTTATATAACAATCTCTTGAATATCGTGGCTATTATAATTCAACACAATAAGAATATAAGAGAGACAACTGCACAATACATGTCTCATTGCTGATATTATATTCAGAAGAGAATAAATTTTGAAATACTCCATCCATAACATATTAACTGCAAGTCTGCAACGTTTGAAATTTTTCTCTCTAGTTTATGTTAAATCATTGCAATTAATATGTTACGGAGGGAGTAGTTCATAATAGATAATGAAAATTTATTTTCTTTTAAGTAGTTCTCAAGAAGAGATAAATAATACTTAATATAATTCTTCTGAGAAATGAAATATGTTGAACATAAAAGACAGTGTGATGAAACATTTTGCACATGAAATTGTATACTAAGTTGGTATTGAATTTGACGCCCCCATAAATGAGATATGTTACCAACTTAGGGGAGAAAAATTAGCATAAGTTAGCAAAATTGAAAATTTGATGATGCCTATAATGTTAGTTTGAAAAGTTATGAGCCAATTTTTGTCTATATATTGTCAAGATATGTTGCACATTTATGATTTGGTTTGCAATTAGTTATGATTCATGTTACATAGTGTTGAAGATACATTTTGGTCATATTGTGTGTATACATAGAGATATACCTTGTCAATTATACTTGAATCACTACATCAGAATTGAAGATTATATGTTCGGTTCCAAAATATAGATGTGATACATGACAAGATGGTACAGTTAACACTTTTAATAGAGTATTATGTACCTAATACATCTATTAGACATATATCTTTCAAAGAGGATAGGGTTCCAACGTAATGACTTTAGATTCATCCTCTTATCCTCGATATACAAAGTTTGATTCCCATTAATGACAAATCTTCTTTCCCGGCCAGTGGCCCAGCAATGAACAGTGAGATGAACATTGGAGGAGGAAGGAGAAGTGAACAATATAAGAGGAAGGGAGAGATAACAATATTTTAACACTGTGATTTCAGATTTTTTGTACTATTTTACCATAGTACTTTGTGCTTTGTTGTATAAGGACACCATTGTACGATCCTCGGCAGCGCTCGATAGTAGGATTGTTAGACCAAATTCATTTCATTAAAACACACACACACACTTTGTATGAAGGGAAAAAATGTACTATTCTCCCATGCTAATGATGCAATATCCTTTTTGTGAACAAATTTTTATGCAACTTTTAGTATTTTTTACATAGAGTAGAGCAAAATTATTTTTTTTAATGAGAGTAATACTTCCTCCGTTCCAAAAAAAAAATGCAACAGTCAACATTTTACGCATGTCGAGATACTACTTTGACCCTTAATAACTGTAATTATGAATATTTAAAAATTATAAATAGTTGATATTAACATAGTGTTTTACAAGACGAATCTAACAAGATCTCACTTGACTATATTTTTTATTATGTATAAAGCTCAAAACTTGGTCAAAGCATATAATGTAAATAGTGCAAAATGTTGACTGTTGCGTTTTTTTTAGAACGGATATATATATATATATATATATATATATATATATAAGTATATATAAGTATCAAGAATAGAAGAACAATGAGACAAAGGAGGACTCCAAGAAACACAGAGCTGGCGCCTTTTATTTTCCCTCTCATCAGCTCTTGCAAATCCTCCTCTCCTTCCGCCATTAAAATTCTCCCTTTCATACCTTCCTTCTCTCTCCTCCAACTCTAATTTCCTCGTCTTCAATCATCATTTCTGGTATTACCCCCCCCCCCCCCAAATCAAAGAAGAAACCCTAATTTCATCAAATCAATCATTCAAATCTACCCCTAAAATCAAAATCAATGAAACCCACAGGAAAATTGTTTACGTTCGGATTAATAACCTTTTGGTACTCCTCAAACATCGGCGTAATCTTGTTAAACAAGTATTTGTTGAGCAATTATGGATTCAAATACCCAATTTTCCTCACAATGTGTCATATGACAGCTTGTTCTCTTTTAAGTTACATCGCCATTGTTTGGTTGAAGGTTGTTCCAATGCAAACAATTCGATCTCGTGTTCAATTTGCCAAGATCTCTGCACTTTCTGCAATATTTTGCACATCTGTAGTTAGCGGTAATATCTCTCTTCGTTATCTTCCTGTTTCCTTCAATCAGGCTGTCGGTGCTACGACACCGTTTTTCACTGCTGTTTTTGCTTATTTGATGACCATGAAGAGAGAAGGTTGGCTCACATATGTCACTCTCATTCCTGTTGTTACTGGCGTCATTATTGCTAGTGGGGTATGTATTATTTTTTTCTCCTTTTTTTCAATCAAAGAAAATAAATGTTTTTGTATGGATTCAATTATTGCAAGCTGTTTGCTTTTTGAGGTCTTGATTATGGGTTTTGACGGGTTAAATCTAAAAAGTACTGGAATTGAATTTTGGTGCTAGGATTGTAAGAATGAGATCTTTACTCTAAAAAAAATCAGTAATTTCTTTTGGATATAAACATTACATATTTTTCTTCTTATTATACCTATATAATGTAGTAAGTAATGTGAAATTGTGAATTGGCTGGATTTTGGTTGATTATATTGGCAAATTGATGCTCGATTATAGGAAGAACTACACTTATTGCATATTTTTGACAATAATTTTTGATGGTTGCTTATAGGGAGAACCTATGTTTAATTTGTTTGGATTTATAATGTGCGTTGGAGCTACTGCTGCTCGAGCACTAAAGACAGTACTTCAAGGGATCTTGTTATCTTCTGAAGGGTAAGGATCAATCTTCAGTACTTGCAAAAATGGTGGAATACTCACTAGATGATGCTTATCACATACTCACTCAGTTTAGTGTGAAGTTGTATTGATTGATTTTGATCATATTTGACAGGGAAAAGCTTAATTCTATGAATCTACTCATGTACATGGCTCCTATCTCTGTTGTCTGCCTTATTCCAGCAGCACTACTAATGGAGGAAAATGTAGTTGGGATAACTGTTGCTCTTGCTAGAAAAGACCTTAATATTGTTTGGTATCTGCTTTTCAATTCTGCACTTGCCTACTTTGTGAATTTGACCAACTTTTTGGTGACCAATCACACAAGTGCTTTGACTCTCCAGGTACCCCTGAATCCTTTGCCTAGTTTCTTGGTTTATGGATTATATTCAGTTCTTTTTACCACTATTGTTTGTCAATACATGCTGAATTCATTACTTGTACACATAATATGGCAATGTCTAGTTATAGTCCACTATTTGTGATGTTCAAAGCAAGCTCCTTTGGTGAATAAGAATGTTTAGGAATGGTAAAAGAGTTTGTGTATGGTTTGATATATTATGTTTGAAATGGATTACTATGGTAATACACCTACACCCGACAATATGTCTTTGTTCCATTACTTCTTTATTGTCCTAAACTCATGTTTCTTGGTAATGGAAACTGATGAAGAAATACCCATGTTTCTTGATGAATACAAGAAATTCTTGAGTGGAGGGAGATGAGCATTCATGTATTGTGAATTGCATGATCTGGTTTGAAGGTCTGCATAAACTAGCATCTGTATGGATGTAGATTGTAGCCTAGGATGTTATAGCTTATTCCGGAAAACTGTTGCTGCAGAAAACTGTGAGTAGTTTTCAAGTGATAATAACTACTCCTTGTTTGTGTTCATAAAGAGTGTTTCCGAGTAATTTCACCCCCTTTTGAATGGCTTTTGAAAACTTCTGTCATTTGGGATCTAAATAGACTTGTTCTTCCAGGTATTGGGAAATGCTAAGGGAGCTGTTGCTGTTGTAATCTCAATATTGATATTTAGGAACCCTGTATCAGTGACAGGAATGCTCGGTTACTGTCTCACTGTAATAGGAGTGGTCCTCTATAGTGAAGCCAAAAAGCGGAGCAAATAAAAACTTTGCAAATACACCTTTGTAGCTCATTAGGTATAGGCCTTCTTGTTGCAGTGTTCAGTTAGAGTTACAATTCTGGGAACTTTGGCAAGTTTGTTCTTGGGGCGCCAATATGAAGACCCCAAATGAAACTATTTTGTTAAGAGGAGACTCGAGGCATGATCGTGAATTTTACAACCGCTGCTCATAGTAGAATTTGTTCCAGCTTCAGCTATAGTCACTTGTTATAATATAATCCGATATTAAATTTATTTAGGGAAGATTTTGAATATTCTTGATTATAGTACTCATAAGTGCAGTTTGTGTCACAAATTTTTACAATGTTTATTTATTGATATAGGAAATGTGTATTGTTGTTTGAATTTGAATTAGACGTTTCATGTTAAAGAAACATAGTTTCTTCGGTTCTTCTCAACAAAAAAAATACCCTGCATTTCATGTTAAAGAACGAGTTGAGGCGAATAAATCAAAAATCATAAAAGCTCTAAAACTCCATTATCAAGTGACTAGACAATTTGTGAGGTGCTCAAGAGTCACTAAGTCATAGCACCCTTAATTGCATCATATCCTAGATACATTGAGAAAAGAAGGAAAGGAACACCCCCATTTACTATGACTTGTTCACAAACATTTGATTGGTAGACAAGACTTATTATTATTATTACCAATGTTTTTATACACACAATAACTGCGATCTTAAAATTCATTAATAACATAGTTTGGCAATAAGATTAATAAGTTTTGACATAATTGTAAAAACTTTTAATTAAATAATTGTTTTTTTTTTATTTCTAAAAATTTAATCTAATTTTTCTTTTCATTCTTACATAGTGAGTGCATCGCAAATTGAGTAAATAATTTATTTCTGTAAAAGATCATTATGGAAGATTTTAGTTTACAAATGACAAAATTGTCCCCAACTTGACCAACAATTATGAAGAATGGGTAATGGTAGTGTGATAATCTAGTTGGACGCCGTTGTGACCCCATCGCTTCCCTTATATTATTACTAGCCTTGCATGCACGCTTTGTGTGCTATATTTTTTAAAGGATTTTTTATTTTGAATAATACAACATTTCATCGATTTGCAAATAATAATACAACCTATTGCTTTTTCGTGAATAATACAACCGTGTCCTTAATTTTGCAACCAATGATATATATGACCTTTAACAAGCTATTCAGGTTAAAACTATTATTTATTTTTTTATTATTTTTTTTAAAGTAAGAAAAATTAAAATCAAAATCAAAATTTTTTTAAGAAAATAAGGGAAATTCCCACTGGTATATCCGAGCTTTTTCGAAATCCCACTGGTATACCCGAGTTTTTTTTAATCCCAGTGGTATACCTGAAATTATGTCTAATTTTCATCCGTTACATTTAGAAGTATATTTCGTTAAATGTAATGGAATATACCTATTTTAAGGTTAGATTTAACTTTTGTTAACAATTTTTTAAATTTTCTTTAAAAAAAAATTAAAACTAATAATATATTAAATTAATGGATTTTTGAAAAAAATGATCCGATTGCCCTCAATTTGCATTCCTGATTCGCATTGATCTACGTGAAAAAAAATAGTCCATTCATGGTTTTACGGGTCATTTTTATCCTTAAGGGACCCGATTTGAGGTCGGATTTTGCAAAATTTGATCCGGTTGCCCCCAATTTGCGTTCACGATTTGCCTCGTTTTGCGCGCATTGATCTACGTGAAAAAAATAGTCCGCTCAAGGTTTTACGGATCATTTTTATCTTTAAAGGGTCTGATTTGGGGTCGGATCTTGCAAAAAATGATTCGATTGCCCCCAATTTGCGTTCCCGATTCGCCTCGTTTTGCGCGCATTGATTTACGTGAAAAATAGTCCGCTCAAGGTTTTACGGGTCATTTTTTTCCTTAAGAGATCCAATTTGAGGTCGGATTTTGCAAAAAATTATTCGATTGCCCCCAATTTGTGGTTGTTTTCCTTTATTTTATTTTATTTTCAATTTATTAACCATGGTTAGTGTTTTTAACAATTTTTAACCAAAAAGGTTACTTTTGGGAATTCTGTTTAACATTAGGTATACCACTGGGATTAAAAAAAACTCAGGTATACCAGTGGGATTTCCAAAAAGTTTGGGTATACCACTGGGAATTTCCCAAAAAATAATTTACCCCTCCCCACCCCCACTACCAAAATCAAAATTTTAAAAAAATAATAATTTTTTTTAGTCAGGAAATTTTTAAAAAAGTTAAAATCAAAATCAATTTTTTTTAAAAAAAATTAAAAATAATTTTTTTTAATTTTATGATATTTTTAATAATTTTTTTTTATTTTTCTATTTTTTTTTTAATCATAACTTGACACGTGTCCTTTTAACATGTTTTATAAGTCAAAAACCGGTTTTGTATCCTTCGTTGCAAAAATGAAGCCAAGGTTGTATTATTTACGAATAAACAGAAGGTTGTATTATTCTTTGCAAATCGTTGAAATGTTGTATTAATCAAAGCAAAAAAAAAAATTGATGGAAAAACGAAAGCAATTTATTAAGAGTCCAAAAAAGCAAGCATGTCCTGATTAGCCACATCAATAGCATAATCATGGAAGCCTTCTAACAAGTACAACTCATCATCTACTAGCTCCCTAGACTTGGAAATTATATGATTTATATCAGCAAGTTCATTGCCCTCTCGTTTAACATGCATAAAAGAACAAATATTAAAGCATTGAGCAAGATTACAAATATCTAAAAGGACGAAACCCAAAGCATTGTTAGGAATAGTCTTCGCATGAAGCTTGAAAATAATAGACAAACAATCACTCTCGACCAACAAGTTTCTGTATCCCGTGTCCTATGCCATCCTCATACGATGATAGACAGCTCTAGCCTCCAATAATAGAAATGTAAAATTTTTATGTGACAAATTGTATCAATATGGACATCAACTTATAGAGAATTCAAAAATAAAAATTTGGGTATTTTTATTTTATTTTTATGAAATTATATTTTTGTAATATTTTCATTTTAAAATTTTCAAAAATTATATAACTTTCCATAATAGTTAAGAGTGATGCAAATTGATTTTTTAAAAATTTTCAAAGGGTAATAAAGACTTTTTCAGGGGAGACACCATGGCTAATAGAGATTATTATTATTATTAGTATTAGGTGAAAAAGCATGTAAAGTACTCGTGGTTGAAATACAAAGCTTGACTGATTACCGTTAACATGATGAAAAACGTAGTAGTTGTGATATGAGACAACGGAATGAGTCATGAGTGGCGATGATGCCGAAATTAATTAATCAAGTGATTTGGCAAAGTCAATTTGATTATTTGAAATAAATTGGAATTCATCCACCAAATACCTTTAAAATTACAGAAAGGTGATGGAATATTTTGCATCTATATATTTCTATAGAAAAAATACCATGCAATTTCACGTAATTTAGTATTTTTTAGCTTTCTTTCACATGCCATCTCAATTATCAGATCGTCAACTGACCAATGACCATAAGGTAGATCTTGTGCCACTTGCTAAAAATATGACTTTTATTTCAATATTTTATTAATATCAATGTGGTATGGAGTTTTGAAGTAAAAATAGGGTTTTGGACTATTTTTAGAGTTTTGAATGGTCAAAAACTCTAAATTAGGTGTTTGGTAAATAGAGTTTTTTGAATGAAAACTCTGAAAGTGAATAGGAGCGTTTTCTTTAGAATAGAAGAATAAGTAAAAATATGTTAATTGATTGTTTGCCCTTAATAATTATACTTCAAATTCTGATAAAAAAAATATATTATACTCCAAATGTGTATGAAAATGCTCATAACTCATAAGTATCATTTATACAAATCAGCTATTACCAAAAAGCTAAGTGTTATTTTAGCTAAGCATTTTCATACACATTTATACTCCAAATTTACAAATCAAATAATTTTGTTTGTTAACCTAAAATAATTAAAAATAAGGTTTTTCTAAAGACAATGTTACAATAGAAATTAAGTTGGAAAAGTAATGGTACCATGTGGAATAAAAAGTTAAATAGTGACCTTTGTGTCACGTTGGCTCTGATACCATGTTAAAGGACCATCTCAATCAAAAGTTTAAGCTAATGGTTAAGACCCAAGAATATGTTATATACTCTATCAAGTACCATGTAAACAAAAAATCTTGAATGGTATCATATTGAAAATGAAAAATTGATTTGAGGGCGTAAAAGAAAGAATTAGTCAAAATGGCTTTAATACAAGCAAGAATGTGATTCTAAGTTACTAATACTAAAATTATTTTGACTAATTCATTCGTTTAGGATCTTAAATCACTTCCTCAAAATGCGTGCAAAACTACTCCCTTATACGTATAATGAAAATATCTTGAAATACGTATAATAAAAAATTATAAGCATTACATATTAATAAAGTACACATTGAGCCGAATCAAACGGGTTCCTATTTGACTATATTTTTTCTTATATGTATAAAATTATAAAGAGTCAAAGTTACCAAATGAACAATACCAAAAGTCAATATGAGGCAATCTTTAAGGGACGGAGAGAGTATGAATTAAAATTTCCTACATGCCAAAGAAACAACATAAGCATTTCTCATAATTACATATACAAAATAACTTCACATGAATTGTAAATTCCCATAGTAAGTTAATTCTCATTGCAACCAAACAATACCTAAGGATAATGTTTAGTAGGAAAAATTCATATAAATAATCCTAACTATTGGACGTCTTCCAATATTAATCCCAACTTTGGGAGTTGTTTTATGATAATAATCCATTGACTTATTTAACCTATTGTAATCGGTCATCAATTCATAAATTATTCATTACCTTTCCTCTTTTCTTATTTATTGTACTTGACTATACTTTCCCCTTTTTACGAAGGAAATCGGAGCCGGTCAAAAGTTAATATGGACTAATATCATGAAACTACCCCCTTAGTTTAGATTATAGTGTAATAAACTATAGTTGAGATTAATATTGGAAGACCTCCAATAGTTGGGATTATTCATATGAATTTTTCCTATTTAGTATAACTTGTTCGTGAACAATTTGATAAAAGACATGATCAACACCAAAGCTCAATTCAATCTAGGCTCAACTCGAGAATTTTCAAGTACAACTCGAGCTTAGCATAGTTCAGCTCAACTCAACTGATAGGTTGATAATCACCCCTAGTTGAGGATATATTACAATTTTACATGTAAATCTATTTTCAATTTTTCATTAGTAAGATCACAATAACCAATGCTGCTTTGGAAGGTGTACGAAATGAAGAACCATATATAATTAACAATCTAAAGCGTTTCAAGAAGAATTTTCAATACATACACTACAAAGCCCCTAAAAAGTAAACATAGAACTAACTTCAGCAACCATTCTAACAGCATTGCAGGAAAAAAAAAAAAAAAACTAACAGCCTAATAATAAATATGCACTAATCAGAAGTCATGAACAGTAAGAATATTTTAGCTTTAAGAGTTCAGCCCATTCATACAGAAAGTGCATGAAAAATCCTGGGGAAAAAAAAAAGAACATCAACTTAAATTCAGAACAAGCCCTGCACCAAGAAGCAAGAGGACAAACTTCTGAAATCACTATTCATTCTCATCCTCTTCAATCTTGGGAGCCAAGTAGAACCTGATATAGCCCATCTCTGCAATCTTGTATTCAACCACAACAGGAAGTTCAGAAGACAAACTGATTGTGACGGTGTTTGAAAGGGGTGTCGCCTTGGTGAATGAGTTCATGTATCTTAGTGCAAAGGTCAGATTTACAGGCTTACTCATCTCTATAACTGTAGCTTCTTCAGGCTGGAGATCAAAACAATTCAATCAGGAAAGAGAGAGTAAGAAAGACAGTTCGAGCATGGAAATTCCCAGTTTCAAATGCAGAAATCAAAAGATATTTTTTTGATTTAAAAAAAATCCCAAAATAACACTTATATCTTTAGGTGGGGGATTCCTAGCTAATCAATGTGTGTATCTCACAACAGCATTTTGACATAATTAAGCAAAATCAAGGACATAATGTATGATGTATGGTTACATAAAAATGGGGGGTTAAAAGGTGCTACATTTTCTACAAAATTACCAAAAAAAAAAGTACTCGGTAATTTGATATCTTTGCTAAAAGTCTCACATTATTTAACAAGGAATTTTACCCGGAGAAATAAGCCCCTACTCTTCAGTCAAAATTATAGCATGCCATTGAGAAAAATAAATGAGAAACTATGCATTACTCAATCAGATGAAAATACCAGTTTCTCACACATTTGTTTATCACGCAAATATCAAATGGCCGCTTTTTTGTAATTTTGTTGAAAATATATGGCCAAAATACCCCTATTTTTAAACGGCCGGACATATAGGCATTTCACAATGAGAAACTAGGCACTGCTCAACCGAGCAAAAGAACTATCATTTTTCACAGCTCTCATAAGCTAGTCCATCATATTAGGGGTGAATATACCTTGTCAACTGTTGTGTTTTGCCTGCAGACAATATTTGCGGCTCCAATATCACCTCTAGTGGAAAACTTGACACCTTCTTTTGTCACAGAAATTACAACTGCAAATATCATAAATTCAGGAATTAGTATGCAGAAGTGAACTTAGGGAACAACAAGCTTTCAATGCAAAGCAAAGAACAGAAATCAAACAGATTTAAACCCTACCAGTATCACCAATACTGCTCAAATCTCTACAAATCCTAGCAAACTCTTGTGAAGGCATCCTCACAATGGAATCATATGCTGCTTCAGGGATCCCTAGGTGTTCACTGTCAATGTCCATCAGCTTCATCTCAAAATCCGCAATTTTATCTTGGTCTGTCATGATTGAAGACAACAATAACAACCATATGTTATCAACATAAACTTATAAAGAATCAAATTTAACGAAGACAAAATTGAAAAATGCTTCATCTCCAAAGAAGGTGACTTGATAACCATGCTGACACCAATATCCTTACTCTGAACAAAAATTAACTCATCTCAACAATCACAACAGCTATCTTAAAAAAACACAAGTTTACAAAAGCAATTGCAAAAAACTTCATGCAAGCTGCTTATTCTAGATTCCTAAAATTAGAATATGCATCATTCTATTTTACCTACTATGTTATGTTACATTAAAGTTCATTTTTATTTTTATTTTTTAAAATACAAGTTATGTGTAGGATTGTGTACATACTTCTTACACCCTCCCTTATATGCTTCTTTCTTTTTTCATCTACCCCCTTCATTCACCCTCTTAGTATATTTCTCATGCATGTTTTCCTTCTTAATTACTTTGTAATTCTCTTGAATTAGTCGTCATTATTCATCTACCCAAAATTTGGACACAGCTAAAAGGAAGACTCAATTTTTTTTAATCTCTTATATGCTTCTTTCTTTATTCATCTTCCCCCTTTCTTCTTCATCCACCTCATTAGTTTAATTCTTGAGTTTTTTTTCCCTAGGTTTTTTCTCTATTGAACTCTTCCAAAATCTGCGGTTACCCTTCATCTTCAAGTTCAAGAGTCACAACTCACGAGACCTGACGTTACCCATCATCAAATTGGATGATGTAAACTTAGGACTATCTAGAAATTATCTGAGTCTACAGTGGAAAAGAGAGCCAGGCCTGGATTAAGTGTCATGATCAATTAAGTGCCATGCCTGGCCTTTCCTAGTTCATCAAGATGTTCTATAAGCTTATTTTCAAATAAATTTCACACCTATTTTGAAATTCAGTGATTTAAAAGCTTACCCAACCCTTTTGGGCTGCAAATTTATTAAAACACCATTGAAACCTGTAAAGCAATTAGATTTTGTTTGCCATCGTTCTACTCGCATTTCCCCTACCAAACATCTATTTCGTGGGCACAGGGTAGTGCTAAATTCAGATTTATGTTAGAGTTGCAGTTTATACAAAATACCACCAACCCAATTGACCAAAAAGATTCTAAATTCTACCAGAGACTAAACCGTCGCCAAAACAACGCGACAGTACTACAAAATCACACGAATTACAAGAACCAATTCTACCATATAACGCATTTTTTTTCGAAAGTTTCTCAACAACTAAACAAATTACTCCAAAAACTCATCCCAGACTCCAATTACAATCCAAATACGGAGTTGCACATTTACTAAACCCATATCACTACTACTTTCAGCTTCACAGATCTAAAACAAAAACAAATCCGGCGTCAATTTTACAACAATTCACAACAAACATCTTCATGTTAACCTCAAACATCACCCATAAATTACTCCCTTCCAAAGCCCAAAACAATAAAAATAAAGAGACATAACAATAAAACTACATATAGAAAACAAAAAGGGAAAAAGGTGAGGGAAACTCACTAGGACTTTCAAACATGAAAGTAACAGTGTCACTTCCATCATCAGCCTTAATGGTGATAATATCATCATTACCGGCACACTTGAGCATTTTAGCCATGTTACCAAGATTCATCCCCATTGAAAGGTTCCTGTCACATCTGTAATGCTCGAAACCCTCAGCTCGCAACAAAAGCGCAACAAGCGCAACATGACTTGAATCCATGGCTTGCAGGGAGAAACCGGTTGCTGAACAATCAAAGTTTGCATCGGTCACCAAATCCTTAATCGAATCAAGAACCTTCTTCAAAAGGCCTCCTTGAACTAACCGTAATTCAAGCATTTTTATTTTTTATTAATCAAAATAGTTGCAGAGAATTTCTAGGGTTAGGGTTTTGAAACGGAAGAGCAGCAAAATAAAGAGGGAAACTGAAGTGAATGAAGTGAAGATGAAATTCGGATCGGATCGGTTCCGGGTTGAAGTTGGACCCGTGAAACCGTTTAGGTTGTATTTATAGATGGTGAGAAAGTGAGGGGTATGCTTTGAATTTTGAAACAGTAAAGGGGCAATGGCGGGATTTGTGGGAATTTTTCGTGATTTTGTTTCCCGCCATGTAATGAATTGTGTGCTGAGGAAGCTAAAGATGATACCTTTTGTTTTCAATTTCAACTAGTTTTAACCCCGTCCGTGTCTTGCACGGGATTTTATTTGACTTATAAATTAATTATATAAGAAAAAATTACAATGTTTTACCATAAATATATAAGAAACATCTATTTAAATACACCAAAATGTATATTAAATTAAAAAAAATAAAGAAATTGGACATGCATGTAAATAAGAGCTTGTACTCTGTAAATAAGAGTATACAAGCTAAGTATGCATTTACTATTAAATTAAGATACAAAAACATTTTATGAATTAAAAAAAAAGCAATGTAAGGAAGTAGTTAAAGATATTATAAAGATGATTAGGTAATTTATCATAAATTTCTTTTTTTTTATATAAATTATAAATTCAATATGTTTTGAAAGAATGACGTGGATTAAAAAAATCTTGTTTTAAATATTTAGTATAGATTATAAATTATAGATAAATATTAAATAATAGTAGTTTAATATAGTGTAGTATAAAATAGGATTGAAAAACAAAACTAAAAGGATAAAGAATTTGCAATGATACGTTATATAAGATGATAACCAAAAATATTCAAAAGAAATCAAAGTAGTGGCAAGATAAGTTGTAGTAGTGGTAGCAACCTTTAATTACATATATAAATAACCACATAAATAGTAATTAAGTGGTGATGGAAGATCAATAGATTAACTATTGTCCGGGCAATGCTCTAGATCACTAACTAACAAACCTATACATATATAATTCTTTGTTAGATAACATTTTGTTAGATATTTCTCCATTATATTTTCATCAATTATAATTTATATATTTTTGTACTTTACAATAAGTAATGACAAAAATTAGTAGCTTACTTTATCGTGTCATCACCTTATCGATCTACGCACAATAAGTAATGATCTGCCATTAATTTCAATAACTGGATTTATAAGTTGAGTTGACTTTTTATTTCGGGAATACGAAGGAGAAGATGGCTAAATTCGAGTGGAAATGGAGTAATGGAATGGGCACTTGTTTGTTATATTATACATCAACTTTAGCTCGTTTATAATTATTAAAATCCTCTTTTTATGTACAAGGATGAGAGATAGACTAATGGTTTGAACCATTAGTGTATGAAAATGAGGTTGTGAGTTAAATGCTTGTAGTAAATTTTTTTATATAAAACGCAAATTTGGGGTTGATGATATGACGCAATGACTGGATAGTGCGACATAATAACATGTGGCAGCTTAAACTTCTTGTTTTAGTATTTTAACTTTTTCCTTTTCTTAGTATTTTTATAAATTAATTTGTATTTTGATTGAATTTTGGATGTTATTTTCTATGATTTATAAAAGTCAAATTAAATAGAAATAGAGTGAAGATTTAAAAAATCACAATAATGTAAAAATAGTGATCTTAATAAATACCTACATTTACAAAAGAATAACAACTTTTAATGATTTTTACTCTATTTTTTTTAATTAAAGAATAATAATCGGTAAATAATTGGAGTAAAAGGTAAAAAAGAAAAGTAGAGTCATATGAGTTTAGGTAAGAAAGTAATGTAAATAATCATGAAGGCATATCATTGAGTTGTATTTATATCACCTTAATGGTAGTAATAGTACCAAAAGTGACAATTTATGTTGAGAAAGTGGAGTAAAGGCAAATTAAGGAGAGGAGGTACAATTTGTTGTATTTATAAAAAAATGAAATTAAATAGGGTTTTTCATGGAATGACACATGGACAATAGAGTTCCTGTTTTAAATATTTAAGTATAGACTTGGCGGAGTTTTATGAAAACTTTACATGTTAGAGTTGAATCTCAACCTTATATTTTTAACTTAATGAATAATGACCTAGTTTTTGCGGTAGGAAATGAAAAAAGAAAAAAAAAAGAGGATTTTTGTTAAACATGTCACCAAGACATCAGCGTTTAACGACTACAACCTCCGTAGCAGAATACTAGCAACAATTGATTTTACACGCATTTTGAAGAAGCGATTTAAGGGTGTAAACGAAAGAATTATCCAAAATGATTTTAATACAAACTAAAATGTGATTATAAGTTGCTAATATTAAAATTATTTTGATTAATTTCTTCGTTTACTCTCTTAAATCGTTTACTCAAAATGCGTGCAAAATCAATTGTTGATGAATCGTTATTATTACTATGTATTTTAATAATATATACCAAATACGTCTAAGATTTTAAGCAAATGAACTATATGACCTTTAATTTTAAGGCTAAAAAACATTGTTTTTTATGTTATTTTAATGTCTTCGGCTATGATTAGGCATTAGAATTCGGAATAGGGAATAAGGTGGAAAAAGTATGTCTTTATTATAAACTATACAAATTTTGAATATTTTGTCTTAAAATGGTATTTGATACAGGAAAAATTGCCAAGAATAAGCCAACATTTGGTCGATCTTCCACATTTAAGCCAACCTTTTGAAAATCCAGAAATAAGCTAACTTTGTTATCATTTAAGCCAAAAATAGGTTAAACGATTATTTAATCTATTAGTTATCGTTTTTTAAAGTTATTGTTATCGTTTAAAGCAAAAAATAGGTTGAATGATTGTAAAATAGTGATAAAAAAATAGAAAATAAATGTTAAATAATCATTTGACCTATTTTTGGCTTAAATGATAACAAGGTTAGCTTATTTCTGGATTTTCAAAAGGTTGGCTTATTTGTGGAAGTTCGCCCAAAGGTTGGCTTATTCTTGGCAATTTTTCCTTTGATACATTTATTTAAAACTTTAAGATTATTTGGTACATTTTTAAAACAATAAGGGTTCCTTTTAAATTTCGTGAAATCTCAGGGGTACCTAGTGAAAATCTGATATTAAATTGTCATGTTTTATACTCCCTCCAACTTTTTTTGTTACACTTTAACTATTTCTTTTCAAAAAATTATTACAAACATAACAAACAAAGTGAAGCGCATTGAGTACTTTAATTAATCCCTTCGTTTGACAATGTTTGTTACAATGTTATGTATTTTGCTTAAGGGTTTTCAATTTATTGGTTACATTTTATAATCTTTCTAATTAAGTAAGGCAATAATGGTTGTAATTATTGAAAAAAAAATTCATTGCAATGTCTTCTTCAATTCAATCTAAATTGTGGCTAAAGTAAATAAAAGTTTTTTAAGTGCTCTTACTATCATTGGGGAGTTTATTGGATGTGCTTTGTCCATGTAGAATTGTTTTTAAATCTTTCTCATATGATTTCAAATGTTCAATCTAGAGACCAAGACAAAATCTTGTCTTCCCAAAAGATCTTTCAATTCAAATTCTTTAAAATATTTTGCATTTGAATCAAATTCTCCTGGTGTTCCAATGATAGTAAAATCATCACATAAACTACAACAATTATGAACCCTAATTGTGAATGTTTGATGAATACAAAAGGAGTTATGCAGTTGTTCTTAAATAAAATCATTCTTTTAGCAGTAATCGCTTAACTGATTATACCACGTCCACCTAACCGATTAGAACCATAAAGTGAATTTCTCAATTTTATTTACAACATTTCTAAAGGTTGGTGATAAGTTTATGGTTGATTCAATCCATCACTTTCATGTAATTATTTGTATCAAGTGACCCATTTAAATATGCGGTTACAACATCCAATAAATGCATTTGTAACCCTTTTGTAATTATCAAGCTTATCAAAAACCATAATGTAGTTGCATCAACTACTTTCGAGAAAATGTTTTGTCATAATCAATCCTTGACAATTGTAAAAACCCTTGTGCCACGAGTTTTATATCTGACAATATTAGTTTCGCATTTCTTTGCTCACAAACACCCTTTTATATCCAACAAGTTTTTATTTTTCAAAAGTATATAATATTTTTTCAAAAAAGAAATACTAGTACATAATTTATTTATTTATTATCATTATTCTACATCTAATGGTGCGTTCTCTTCAACTTATTTGACATAATATGACCTGATTAAACCTATTAAATTTGACTTGATTATAAAATATTCAACCTGATCTGACCTCACTTGATTAGACCCTAATTATTATGCTATTGAGTTTGTTCAATTGTTGTATGTAGTGGGATTAATTGCACAATCCCTACATAATATTGCTCGATCTTATTGGTTAAATTTATGTGCCCTTGTTAACTAGAAATAGAAAAACAATAATAGTAAGGATTAGTCATAATATTATTGATTAGAATTAGTCCAACCTAGAAAGCACTGGAAA